>OX424572.1:137941283-138677430 GCA_949152435.1 Gastracanthus pulcherrimus
ATGATGATGAGGAGGAGGATAACGACGACGATGACGACGACGACGAGGACGACGACGCTCGAAGATGACCCGCGTATTACAAGGAAACATGAAAGGCAGCGTTCTAGCCCACTATCTTCTCCCGCAGTTCATTGTGGAGTGGAAAGTGGACGTGATGCTCATATCAGAGCCATATAAAAACTAGGAAACTCTGTCGTGGGTGGTCAGTGACACGGGTAAGGCCGCGATTTGGGTATGCGGAGATCAAATAACACTGGACAGAGGAACCAGAGACGATTTCGCATGGGTAAGGGTAGGGACAGTTACATACGTCAGCGTATACCTCTCGCCTGTCTTGACGATGGACGCTTTTACTAGAAAACTGGACGCAATCGAAGACGCCCTACGATAAATCCCTGGCAGTCTCGTAATTGGCGAAGACTTTAATGCCAGGGGAATCGAATGGGGCATGCTCACTACGAACGGACGAGGACAGCTCATTCTTGATGCTATGGCAAGACTGGGAATGGCCATAAACAACATAGGCTCGACGCCAACTTACATTAGACCAGGATTTGGCACATCTATACCGGACACAACGTTTGAAAGCGAAGAGCTTTCTGGATCCCTACGGAACTTGCACGTAACTGACGATGAAAACGGAATCGACCACCAGTACATACGCTTGAAGTCCGGACCAAGGACGGACGTACGGACACTAACCGACGTAAAGAGCATTTTCCACGATGGAAAGTCAGACGTATGGACCGCGAGAAACTGACAGAGGTATTACAAATCGCTCATAACCCTTCTTCTGGAAGCCCGCGAGAATTAGTCGGCAGTGACAGAGCGGAAATCCTCGTGGAACGAACGACGTCACTCATAACAAGAGCTTGCAATGCCTCTATACCACGCACAAACACGAGAGACAACCGACAGTCGGTGTACTGGTGGACGGATGAAATAGCAGCTTTGAGGAAACAGTTTCACGCACGCAAGCGCGCAGCACAGCGTGCACGATGCCGAGAGGGATACGATGACCTTATGCAGCAATATAGGGCAGCGCGGAAAAGTGAGTAATTAAAAATACAGAAAGCGAATAGCGGCGATACAGCGCAAAGGCGCGCTCCGGATAGTGTGCTCGTATAGGTTCTATAACCGTGTCAGGGGCAGCGGTCTTCGTGATCGCTGGAGTCATCCCCGTATATCTGCTGACACAAGAACGAAAGCGAATATACGAGCGGAGCCGCAAAATCGGAAGAGGTCGTGCCGAGGCGGAAGAACGAGAAAAGACACTGACTGAGTGGTAGGACGAATGGGCGGGTGAGAGGCAACGGTCGCAACAAAGATGAAGGCCGTGGACTTATCGACTGATACCGAGACTGGCTCCGTGGCTGGGCAGATTATTTGGAGAGGTGAACTTCTACCTCACCCAGTTTCTGTCGGGACATGGATACTTTAGACACTACTTGTACAGGATGGGGAAAGTGCAAACTCCGACGTGCAACTACTGTGGTTATGGGAAGGGCGATGTTAAGCACACATTCTTCATGTGCTCTCGATGAACGGAAGAACGAAACGGACTGCAAGATATAACTGGAACTATGACACCATCCACTATCGTCGCGGTGATGCTGGAAGGAAAAGATAAGAGGGTCGCGGTAGCATTTTATGTCAAGACGGTTCTCCGAGGGAAACGCGACGACGGATGTCTGACGGATAGGTTAGACTGACATGACCAACAATTATAACAACACGAAACGACTGACAAAAGACGAAACGTAAGGACAGGCAGTTCCCCCCTCGTAGTAATGCGAAAGCGGCGCCGGTATGGGGGCGTAAACGACACGCTCGTTTTTTAGTGGGTAGGACATGGCGGTGAGTCCGCCCCTCTCGCACGTTGGACGTTCGCGCCCGGCCTTCGACGGGGGATGGACAGCGCGCTAATGGAATACCACACTACCACCTCAGAGTGCTGGAACTCAGGGGCTGGTGTCCAGGATGATTTTTTGCGAGCTATAATTAGAAATAATAATAAGATGACGATGATGATGAAGCGCGGACCCCTCCGGTCGTCTCCTCGCGGGCTTTCCACCCGCGAGGCGGCCGGGTGTATCATCCGCGCGCGGGTCCGGGTGCATAGGTGGATCCGTACCCTCACGCTGGCGATATCCTCGGTTGATGCAAGATTCCTGCTAAATTTTCCATGGAAAAAAAAAATTAATATTAATAATAATAATAATAAGAATAAAGTACATTGATTGTATCTAAATATAACAAAATTTGCTCAGAATAATCACATGTGAATGCAATAAGTATTACCGAACTAGCTTATCAAAAAAATTAAACCTCATGCGCATAGAGCATCATGAACACAAAAAAATGTCCGTCGAGAAAAATGCATTTAAAGTTGCTATTTTCTATGCTACATAATATTAATTACTTTATTAAAATCATTAAAACTTTATTTAGTTTTAAAGTTATAATATCTAAGAGGTCTTAAAATATTCATTTGATAATAATATAACCTGATATATATTGAGGGAGGGGAAACATAAGTAGATCCAGTTATATACTATTCAATCTTTATTTACATTTGATTGTACACTCGGCGACGGCTCGGTAGCGACTGGCCCGTGCCGTCTCTCGCTCGAACTCGCGCGGGTGCTACACACACGTAACAATGTGTGTGTCTCCGCATTCCTTAGTATACAATATAATCCTAATACAGTACATTACCTAAATAAAATCGACTTTTTGAGTGATTTTGGGTATAGAAACACCTTAGCTACATAAATGGTTAAAATGGCTTTTTTTGTTATTTCTAAATAGACGCAAATGTTTAGAGACTCATATCTCTGGTTCTTTTTGACCTATTCAAGTTTTTAAAAAAAGAATTAAAGGTATGTGAGAAACAAAATGAGACCTGAAACATGAACAAATAATTAAAACCCGACATTTTTTGAGGGTTTAAAGCACGCCTAAAAATCGCGAAAATTCGGAAAAAATCCTTACACGTTTATACGTGCAGAAATGCCCCTTTATTAGTAAACTCTAATTTATAATTATTTCCTAAAAGCTCTTGAAAGAACGAAGACAACGCCGTTTGCATAATTCAAAGCGAGTCAAATCTCGATATAAGGCAAATTTTTGAAAATAGGCTAAAGAATGGCCAAAAACAGTCCAATTTGAGACTTCAAATGGCCATATCTCAGCTTCCTGAAAGCTTTGTGATTATAAAAAAAGTTTGTTTTAAAACATATTAGAAAAATGTTTTTAGATATAAGGAATGAAAATATACTATATTTAAAAAATGTCTGTATGAATATGTGTGTCTATGTATGTGTGCATGTGTGTGTCTCTCTGTGTGTGTGTGTGTGTGTGTGTGTGTGTGTGTGTGTGTGTGTGTGTGTGTGTGTATGTGTGTGTGTCACTGTGTGTGTGTGTATGTGTGTGTCTCTGTGTGTGTGTGTGTGAGTGTGAGTGTGTGTGTGTGTATGTGTGTGTGTGTATGCATCCATATCTCGAGTAATCCACGGTAACATTTAATGCTTCAAGGCTCATTTTGTTATTTTTTAAACGAAGCGAGCACAATAATTATTTTTAATTTTTTCGTTTTTGATTTATAGGGGTCTTTTGATTTTTGGATTTTAGTTTCTCGGGTTTTTCGGTATGTTAGAAATAATATCATCAATCCAATAAAAATGCATTTGAAAGAGCATAAAATTACCTATTTTCTACCATCCGAAATGTTCGCTAAATTGTTTCCTGTCCTTTGTTACACTATAGTTTTTGAAAAAAATTGAGGTAATTATGACAATGTAGAAGATTATTCTGCAAATTTTTTTTAGACATTATCTTTTGTTATGCTTAAGAAAAAAATCATTTTGTAAAAGAAAATCGATTTTCCATAGCAAACGATAACTTGAGTAAAATGGCATTATTCGTACTGAAGATTTATAAAATGGTAGCTTTCTACTATCTCTCGTATACAGTGTTTGCAGGTACGTAAAGGAGACGCCGGGGAGTGTGCAGCGTGCACGGCTCGAAAAAGGTGACTTCGAGGAAATGTGCATTGTGAGAGCTGAACAAATGGAAAAAAGCTTGTTGAATTTTTGTTGGCTGTAGATAGGATGCGTAGAGTTAAGATAGGAGAGATGGGACCGCTACCGGGGCTTGGTAGACACCGCACCACTTACCTTTTTTTATGTGCATAGACTGGCAAGAGCACGGGGTTCTTTTCTTTGCGCGCAGCTAGCGCTATCAAAGCGTCGCCAGAATATGTAGGTGTGAGTGTAGCTGTGCGGATGTCATTACAGGTACTGTGAATGCGCTGCGGTGCGGAAACTATGGGAGGGTAACAGGTAAAGGCTATCCTTTTTTTTAGCGGCAAGTGCGTGGAGCGTGCGCGGCTAGGTAAAGTTGGCTTCGGTGAAATGTATTTTGGAAGGGTCGTGCAGACGGACACAAGCTTGGTCAATTTTTTTTGCTGTAGATTGGTTATCTAGTTACAATAGAGAGTTGGAATTTCTGCCGGGATTTGAAAAACGGCACCACTAGCTTGTTTTATTTTTTATAAATAGAGTGGTAAGTACAAGCATCGTATTCTGAGTGACGAGCTGGTTTTAGATGATAAAAGTATTTGAAAGCAAATGATATTTAAAGTTTTTTAATTATAAGAGAAATGGCATTTTATAAGAATAACTTTAGTATAAATGTTATTTAAAAACTTGAATTATTACGTTATTAAAGAATAACATAAAAATATGATTTAAAAAAACTGAATGAGTACAATTCAAATGAATGATTTGAATAAAAAAAATTTTAAAAATGTATATATCAAATGAGTATGGGAAGGTAATTATGAAAGGTACTAGGATAGGAAACTAAAATGTTGAAGAACAGAATATAATAAATTGTTGTTTTTATTTAAATGTTATATAAAAACTTAAATTATTATGAATAAAATAAATATATGATTTTCAAAGACTGAACAAGCACAATGATTTGAATAAAATTAAAAAAAAATGTTTATACCAAATGCTAACAGCTTGTGAATCTTGATTCTGTAATAATGCAGCTTGAGCTGTGGTGACTGTACTACACGGTAACTTGTATTATAAGAAATAGTTCAACACTTCTGTTTTAAATTTTTAAGACAATTATCAAGAAATGCCGATAAAAAATACTTGATTCTGTGTCAAAATACGATGATATACTAATCCTTTAGAGAGGATGGGGCTGATCTATCGACGGTGAGTGGAAGGGAGCCTGGAGACACGCGTTCCGTGCGAGCGCATCCCTCCCCCACCCCCGTCGATGGAACGCTTAAAGTTTAATGTATAGATTAGGAGTTGTAGCGGAGTAGGGGATAATACAGTGACCAGAGGTCTAGAAGATCATTCAGTGGTGGAGGGGATCTGTCACGACCAAAGTACGTAAAGAAAAGGTTAATGGTGCACCTGTATTTTCGAAGACATACCGTCACTTAGATTAAACTTGGCCTAAGCGGAAGGGTACCATGGTGTTGTGCGCACGATGATAGGGAGCGCAGAGATTCCTATGTAAAAATATAAATAGTAAGACATAAGAAAATTCTGCCACTGCAAATGAAGGAAACGGAGACAGGGAAAAAGTGTAGTGGAGGGGTGTAAGAGAACACCTTGATGGTGTCAAGACGAACAATTTTGGAGAGCATCTTCAGTTCTTCTCGCATACTCAATAGTATTTCAACTGTAAAAGACTGGGAACTAGGAAAGTGAAGAGAGTTTCCAAACTAAACTAAAACTGCGTTATCTTAAGTTTAACGCTAGTAAAAGTGTAAAAGTTAGTTTTTGGATAAAATAAATTATAAGACGTAGATTTAAAAATTGATATTAATACATGTTTTATTTTATTTACAGTACCCCTTAGCTCTTTTATTGAAACGTTTAAAAAATGTAGAAGCTGAAGTAAATAAAGATATAGCCATAACAAAGAAAATAGTTAAGTTAGTTCAGTAGATTTGAAAATTAATGTTAAGCTGGGCAGTAGAGCTTCAAGTAAGTAACTATCAGTGACTTTTCTTAATCCATCTGATTGTTCTATCTTTGGCATGTATATTGTTGGAATAGTTTTTCATACTCCAGAGAAACGGTCTAGAGTAACAGAGTATGTATCTGTTTGTATGCTATATAGAGAGATCTCTCATTAGGTGCTCTATCTCTCTCTCTCTCTCTCTCTTGCTCGGAGCATCGGTTTTTCGGAGTTTGCGCTGGCACTGGACGCTCCGGTAGTCAGTCAGCCACGAGAGCGTGTCTCGAGCGCATCGTGCGTCTATAGAGAGAGAGCAACTCAGTATTTACATCTACTTACCTTACGTGTAATAGAGAGTCTTCGTCATATGTTTTTTTTTATCTAAGTTTAAATATATATATACAGTACATTTAGCATTTAAACTTCAGTGTTTTCATTCTCTCAAACAGTCACACTTCCTATAATAACAACAACAGGTTATGGGCCCAGACACCGGCTACTGAGAAGAAAGAAAGTCGCAAGTGAAAAGACTACGAGGACGAGGAAGCCGAAACTAAAAGTAAGCATTGTGCAGTGAGTGTTCCCAGCAAAATTCAAAGTGAAATGGCGGGAGAAATCTCAGCACGAAGCTTAATAAAGTTCAACGGCAAGAATTTCCAGCATTGGAAATTTCAAATAACTGCAGCATTAGTGGCAAACGAGTTGCTCGGGTGTGTAGACGGCACAGCAGCGAGGCCGAACAATCTCAACGACAATGAGGGTAAAGCTTGGGTCAAGCAGGACGCCAAGGCAATGTACCTCATATCCGCTTCAATCGAATCGGAGCAGATGGAAAGTTTGCTAGTATGCACAAGCTCCAAGCAGATGTGGGATAGTCTAGTGTCGATCCACGAACAAAAGTCGGAGACACACAAACTATTGATGAGCCAACGGTTCCATGAGTACCGCATGAACCCCAACGACACGATAGTTCAACACATTTCTAAGGTGCAAAATCTAGCCAGACAATTAGTAGACATAGGAGAAAACATTCCCGATCTCGTTGTAATGGCCAAGATACTCGCAAGCCTACCACCGAAATATAGGCATTTTCGAACTTCGTGGGGAGTGATGGAAGCGGAGCGGCAGACCATAGAGCTTTTAAAAGCTCGGCTCATCGAAGAGGAAGACTACATAAATGCAGAGGAAAGCGAAACAGCGGCTCTGGCAGCATTCACGAGAAAGGTGGCTCCAGGAGCGAATAAGTCCGCAAACAAGAAGAAAAATATCCGTAAGTCGAAAGACAAGGTCGAGTGTTATGTGTGCTCTCAAAGGGGACATTACGCGCGCGAATGTCCAAACAGAAAAAACAAACAAGCTCAAGACAACGACTCAGCGAGTTATTGTGCTCTAGTCGCTTCGAGCAAGGGAGCGAGAGGTCACGGGCAAGGTGACAACAGAGTAGGAGCTCAAGTTTGTTTTTCGGAGCCAACACAGGAGCAGAGAAGACTGGTGCTAGGTGCCAATCAAGATGACATCTGGTTTACCGACAGCGGGGCGTCAGCACATATTACCTTTCGAAAGGAATGGTTGACGGACTATCGACCGAGGCGTGATGGCAGCACCATAGTACTCGGTGACGACCGAGAATGTGCAGTAGTCGGAGAGGGCTCAGTACGTGTGAAGCGGTTAATCAAGAACGAGTGGCTTGAAGCAAAAATTGAAAATGTGCTGTACGTTCCCAGTATGGGAAAGAACCTGTACTCCGTTGGGCTCTGTACGACAAAAGGGCTGGAGGTAAAGTTCAAAGGCGACTCTATAAACTTGCTATGCAACGAAGAGGTCATAGCAGTCGGAGTGAAACAAGAAAATCAGATCTATCGCATGTGCATAAGAGTCGAAGCTTATCAGAAGCCGGAGGCGAACGTGGCCGTATCAGCTGATCTTCAGACTTGGCATGAGAGAATGGGCCATTTGAATGTGCGTTCTCTCAAGGACTTGGTGTCGAAGGAATTGATATTTGGAGTAAGCATCAAGGATACTGGCGAGTTTGTATGTGAAGGTTGCCAATTAAACAAGGCACACAAACTTTCCTTTAAGAAGGAAGTGGAAAGGCAAACTCAGCCAGGCGAGATGATACACAGTGATGTATGTGGACCAATGTCAGAGTCATCACTTGGAGGAGCCCACTACTATGTATCCTTCATTGACGATGCCACTTCGTTTAGGTACGTTTATTATATTAAAAACAAGGCTGATGTAGTGGATCGTTTTATAGAGTATGAGAAATACATCAGCAACAAATTTGGAAGATCCATGAAGACACTACGAAGCGATAATGGCTTAGAGTATGTCAACAAGAAACTGGCAACATACTTAAAATCCAAGGGTATCGTCCACGAGCGAACAGCACCATATACCCCAGAACAGAATGGGAAGGCAGAAAGAGAAAATCGCACAATCATGGAATCTGCCAGAACTCTACTCAACTCAGCAAACTTACCACGTTCACTCTGGGCGGAAGCAGTGAATGCGTCAGTCTATTTGCTGAATCGAGTATTGACTCCAACAAAGGATAGAAGCAAAACTTCATATGAACTATGGCACAAGAGAAAGCCAGATCTGAAACACTTAAAGATTTTTGGATCAAGGGCGTACAAGCTTATGCCGAAAGTTCAAACCAAGAAGCTTGGAAAGCATGCAACAAAAATGATTCTGGTGGGGTATGAAGATGAGTCAAGCAACTACAGGCTATACTGTCCGGAGTCCAGAAAGGTGACTGTTGCACGCCACGTGGGATTCGACGAGTCAAAGGCAAGGACTGGCCTGTTGAAAATAGATGTAGACGAGGACCATCTACTGTTCAACCCTCCTACTGATGAGACTGCTGAAAATCCAACAATGGAACTAGTTCCCAATGAGGAGGACAATCGAGAAGTTGAGCAGGCAGCACCACCACCCATGCATGCATGCAGATCACCCGAACCACCAGAACCTAGGGAGTTGAGAGACAGGGCTGCTATCAAGAAACCTAAAAGGTACGAAGCAAATCTCTCCTTGTTAAAAATACCAAATAATTTTAGCGAAGCTGTCAGTGGTCCTGATGGTAGCAAATGGCGGAAGGCAATAGACGAGGAGCTGGAAGCCCACCAGCGAAATGGGACCTGGACCATGGTATCTCGCAAACCCAATACCAGGATAATCGACTCAAAGTGGGTCTTCAAAGTCATCCAGAACCAGTCCAACCCAGAGAGTCTGCGGTTTAAAGCTCGTCTATGTGCACGAGGCTTTATGCAGAAAGAAGGCTTGGACTACAAGGAGACATTCTCTCCTGTGGTGAGATACGACTCACTCAGGGTACTGTTGTCACACATCACGGCTGAGAATTTAGAATTGGTATCCTTCGACGTCAGCACAGCGTTCCTGTATGGCGAATTGAAAGAAAGAATATTCATGGAGGTTCCAGAGGGAGTTCCTAGCAGGGATGAAGTTCAAGATAGTTATGTGTGTGAGTTGAAGAAATCTTTGTATGGCTTAAAACAAGCACCAAGATGTTGGAATGAAAAATTCAAAGAGTTTTTATGTAAATTCAATTTTGAAGAGTGTGAAGCAGACCACTGTGTGTTTGTGAGTGAATATGAAGGCCACAAAATATATCTTGCCTTGTTTGTAGACGATGGTTTGCTTGCGAGTGATTCTAAAGTCATTTTAAATAAAATCCTTGAAGAATTTAACAAGGAATATACCATCACTATAGGAGATGCAAGCTATTTTGTTGGACTTCAGATTCACAGAAACAGAAGCGAGAAAACCATGTTAATAAATCAAAGTGTATATATAGAACAAATGTTGTCTAGGTATAGAATGAGTGAGGCAAAAGCTATGTGTATACCAGCGAATCCAAATGTAAGACTGCAAGCAGTCGATCCTGAATGCAAGGATGAATGCATAGCTCCGTATAGAGAAGCTATCGGGTCACTTATGTTTTTGGCCATCGTGTCCAGGCCAGACATAGCTTATGTTGTAAATCTGTTAAGTAGATATGTGAATAATTTTGATGTGAGTCATTGGCGAGCAGTGAAACGTGTATTTGCGTATCTAGTAGGGACAAATGATGTAGGCATTCTTTATAAAAAATCAGGTGAAGAAAGAACAGTTGTCGGGTATTCTGATGCAGATTTTGCGAGTGATTTAGACACAAGAAGATCCACGACAGGATATGTGTTCTGCATGAATGGTGGCCCTGTAACGTGGTGCTCGCAGAGACAAAAACTGGTTACTACCAGCACCACAGAGTCAGAGTATGTAGCTGCAGCCGCTGCAGCTAGAGAAGTGTGTTGGTTGCGAAAGCTTGTAAATGGAATCGGATATCAATGTGAAAAAAGTACAGTATTGTTTGTTGATAATCAGAGTGCTATAAAGTTAACCAAGAATCCTCAGTTTCACAAGAGGACCAAACACATTGATATACGATTTCATTTTATTAGAGAAAAGTATGAGAACGGTGAGTTAGATGTAAAATATGTTGCATCGGAGAACCAGTTAGCTGATATTTTAACCAAAGCTCTACCGAGAGATAGATTCTTGTATCTGTGTAATAGTCTTAGTTTAGTTAGTGAAAACCGTTTCCATGCAAATCACGAGCGTATAAAAACGGCGGAAGTGTTGGAATAGTTTTTCATACTCCAGAGAAACGGTCTAGAGTAACAGAGTATGTATCTGTTTGTATGCTATATAGAGAGATCTCTCATTAGGTGCTCTATCTCTCTCTCTCTCTCTCTCTTGCTCGGAGCATCGGTTTTTCGGAGTTTGCGCTGGCACTGGACGCTCCGGTAGTCAGTCAGCCACGAGAGCGTGTCTCGAGCGCATCGTGCGTCTATAGAGAGAGAGCAACTCAGTATTTACATCTACTTACCTTACGTGTAATAGAGAGTCTTCGTCATATGTTTTTTTTATCTAAGTTTAAATATATATATACAGTACATTTAGCATTTAAACTTCAGTGTTTTCATTCTCTCAAACAGTCACACTTCCTATAATAACAACAACATATATAATTTTTTTAACTTTTGTTATGGTTTCAGGATCCGTTTTTCATAAAAGTTGTAGGACAATTGAAAACTGGAGGAAGCTGTAAAATACCGAATTCCGTAATTACTCCTGTAGCATGGTGAGGTTGTAGGTCGCTTTGAATGTTTATAAATATAATACTGTATTATATTATTAACTTCGAGAAGGCAATTTTTCCAAAGGATTCTTTAACAGTCCGTATAAATGATACTGACTTTAAATCAGAAGAAGAAGAAATTGTGTGCAATAATTTTGATGAATAATTTTAAAGCATTATGTGCAAAGTGTATAGTTAAATATTTTAAATTTACGCATTGGTACAAATTTTTCTACAAAAAATAACTGAATGTGGTCAATTTTTGTTATTATTATTATTGACATAAAAATAATGAAATTTACGTACAAGAAAAATATATTAAAAAGGTTGTATAAGTCTGTAGCACAGGTAAATACCTATTTTGGCAAAAAGTTAAGAGAACGTCAACGTTTGCTAAAGAAGGTATAGTGTTAAAATGTTGAAGTGTACTCAATTGTGTAGTTTATTTATTGCATAGACCTACAACTAGTGAACAATTGGCAAGTCAACGTACAGCGTGTGGGTAGCACACGGAAACTTTTCTTTTTGTCTCCGAGGTCCTTTGACAAGTGAGTAAAATGTCTCAAGCAGTGTTAACAGATAATATTTTTTTTCTTAACAAAATGAAAAAAGGAAAGAAAAAATTGTATATGACACAGTCTAAGGAGAAAAAATTCCCATCGTATCATCCACTACTATTAACGTCTTATTTTTTAAACAAATCGGGAAAAAAAAATCTTAGCGTCGGAATTCAACTTTTACATAATGAACAACCGCAGCCATTTATCCTGCTTTCATCCAATTTCAATAATATCGGCCGCGGTGTGAGCATCAACGCAGATACTTGGATTAAAATACAATATAATCTCAGTGAAATAAGTGAATTCTTCGCTTCTGAATGCTGGAATGACAATGATGCTTCACGTCTTGAAATGAACGATTTGGAAATCGGTTTTACTAAAACATACGACGCTAAATCGATTATCATTAATAAGAAATCAGAATATTCCGAAGATAACGACACAAAATACAAGAAATTTTATCAACCGACTATTGTGTTACAAAAACCGCATTTCGAAGGATTCAAAAATGATATTGTGTGTGTAGAAGAACACTACCGCCGACTTCAACTAATGTTAACTGATATTATAAACTGTAAAATTTTTATTTGTAAACAGTTAAAAGAAGTTATGTACGACATTGATATTAACTCCCAACAAGGCTACGGCTTTGTAAAAGTGTGTTTGTTCCAAAATAATGATTTCAAAACTAGTGTAAAATTTAAATTTAATAATTCGGAATCGGCTGATTTTATAAAACATTACCTTGAAATTGTATACTTAGAATTCACATCACTTCAACTCGATTATCTTATTCATGAAATGCGTGTAAGTACGTGTGTGTATATGTGTGTGTGTGTGTATGTATACGTGCGTCATATTTATTTCAAATTATAATTTTTAATACTATATTAATAAAGTATTACCCTATACACAATTGTCCTCTGTCTACTGAAAAAAAAAGATTGCGTAACCTAAGATAAGATTGAGCTTATTATTCGTGTACCCTCCACTTACTCCACTATTTCTTATTTACGTAAGTTAAAATATAGAAAACAATTTTTCATATCAATTATTAAATATTATTGATTATCTACAATTAGAATAATTTGTTTATACACGCGGGGCGAGTCCTTTTATATTGTATTTAAAGTACTATATATTTAGCGCTGACACCATTAAATCTTTAGGATCAGGCTCGATTAATCCAACAAAAAAAGCACGTTTTCGATAAATATCTATAAGTTATATACCTACATATACCTATATATATATATATATATATGACATTCTTTTTCAAAACGCACACCCCCCCTAAGCTAAAAATTGGGTCCACCAAAACACTCGTTCGAAAGCTTAAATTGAAGGTTAGGATCTCTAGTTTTCAATACCACATGGCCTTTCGAACGAATCAACATGGTGGCTTCAATGTGGCGGCTGGAACGAGAAAATTTGAGAAAAAAATTGTATATATATACTAGGGGGGCTGCGCCCCCTGCTCGCTCCGCTTGCCAATCCCCACATCTTACAACAATAGTTAAAATTATTTGTTTGCTTGACATTATTAATTCTTATAAGGAAATAATATAATTATTTTTTTTATTTTTTCCACACTACCTATGAGGTAAATAGAAAGGTGCGTTGATTTTTTTGTTTTGTTTAATTTACTAATAATAATATTTAATAATGTACTGATAAATAAATGTGATTTATTGACATGATAAACACACATATATTTTTCATGATTATCATTTAATTATTAGTAACTTAAACCGTGGTAATCATCGCCAGTAGCCATACACAACCATGTGGAGACATAATCCCTTTCCCACCACTATTGAAAAAGATTAACTTAAAAATCATTACGATAACCTGTATAATAATTAACGTAGATAATTCTATATTATATTTATCATTCAAGTATTTGTTATAATTTTTAATTGATTCATTTGCAATAGTATTAGCCAACTGTCTCCTTCCTATCTTCGGTGTGTATACCCATTAAAATAAAATTTTATAGAACACTATTTAACTTGTAAAATACATCTATATATACCACTTGTGTATATTTAGATCTATTTATCAATTTAAAATTAATATGTTCTACTTAATTTTTTTCTAATGGGTATAAAAAAGTAATCATATAAATATACTCTTAAAAGGAAAAAAAACTTGTTGAATAGAAAAATATTACAATTACAAAAACATATAATAAAATTTTTTAATAAAATAAAATGAAATGCTTTCTTACCTAATAAGGTTGTGCTTATAAAATATTACTACACCATGGCTTGAAATAATATTAAATAATCACTTTATTAATTATATGATTACTTTTATGATTGGCTAATGTGCTTTGAATGTTTTATTAATTTTTCTTTATTTTAATAATTAGTTATAATATGTGAATATATGAAACATTAAAAATTTGAAGTGGAAATATGGCGTATTCGAAATAAATAAATTATTAACCAAATTTTATAACCCATACAATACACGCAATATTTGTAACGTATTTATAATACTTTTCCAAACTTTCTGAAAGATAATAATTTAAAATTGGATCATTGTTTTCTACCTTTAACATTAAAATTTCAGAGACTTGCAACCGTATATAACATGGTACGTTTTCCCAATTTTTGAAAACTTCTAAATCACCATCTTTCTCAACAAAATTGTCTATTTCATTATTTAATTTAGTGTAATATAAATTTTTATCTACAGAATGTAAATAATTTTCATATTCTTCTTCCTGTTCTAAATAGTCATCAATTTGTTCGTTTAAATCTTGTAAATTTTGCAAATCTTCGGCATTTTGTAAATCCTATAACTTAACGTAACAATTTTGAATTGGATTCCACTCCATACTATCGTCAATTTGTTCATCTAAAGCCTCTAAAGATTCTAAGTTTCGTAAATTTTCCATTCCTTTGTTATGATCTTGATTTAATTTCCGTTCCATGTTATCCATCTTTATAATTTTCGAATATATATTAAAAATGTAATGAGAACTGTTTTTCCAATAGTTTATTTTATTTTTATTTATTTATAGATATATTTTAATTATATTTTAAAAGATGATGTTAATTTTCAAAAATTTCTTGTCATACTACATTAGCAATTTCTGTTAAATTTTCAGACTCATTTTGTATACATACGTTATCTGGGTCTTTACATATAGATAAAAGAACATATAATTGGCCATGAGAAAACAAAGGTCTTTTTATAAATATTCCTATCTCATCAAAACTTTGACCTTCGGATTTATTTATAGTCATTGCGAATGCTAATACAATAGGAAATTGTTTTCTATAAAGAATAAACGGTAATGATGATGATTCTCCAGTATTTAAGGTTATTCGTGGAATGAACACCCTATCTCCAATTTTTTCTCCTCTTATTATTTCTGCTTCAATATTATATTTAAATAATTTTATTATTTTTAATCTTGTACCGTTGTTGCACGTAAATAAACCATCAGTAATACTTAAATTTCTAATCAACATAACTATTGAATTTACTTTTAAATGTAATTTATGAGATGGATGACCTTCTCTGATGTTATTTAATGTTTCCATAGGATAATTTAAATGAATTTTATCATCGGTTTGATCGACACCTTTATGTGTAGCATAATCAATACTGTAATAGGTTATTTTTTCACTGTCAATTAAATTTAATATTTTGTTATTTAATATATTTACATCTTCATTATGTGAAGCTAATATGACTCTATTAATAGAAGAATTATGATTAATATTACTAAAAATTTTAGAACAACATCATTAGTTTTCCAACTATTAGGTATTATAAATGGAGTAATTTTTCCGTCCCCAATATCTAATAAAAATGATGAAAAATTTTTATTTATGGAACGTATATTTTCATTTAATTTCATAATTTTAAACAATAGCCAAAGTGGTGAAAATTTTATAGTTTCTTCAATTATAGTGTTTTTAAAACCATTTTTTATTACAGGAAGGATTTGTCGAAAATCACCCCCTAAAATTATTAATTTATTACCGAAAGGCAAATCATTATTGCATGCATCTTTTAATGTTTTATTAACAATATCTAAAGCTTCTTTTGGAATCATTGATGCTTCGTCCCAAATAATAAGATCTACTTCTCTTTTCTTTTGTGAGATTCTAAACTTAAAAAGATATTTTCAACATTATTTAAATCTAAAGGTAATCTGAATTTTCTGTGGCTAGGCATTCCTTTAGGTAATAGAATAGATGCAATTCCAGTCCAAGCCATAGATAAAACTTTTTTATTTATTGATAAAAAATAATAAATTAAATTTGTATACAAGAACGTTTTACCTGAACCTCCAGGACCATCTATAAAATAAATTTTGTTCTTACTATTATTTAAGTTGTCAAAGATAAATTTTTGATCTTTATTTAATTGTTTATACATAATATCAAACATTTGTTTACTATAACAGATATCATTTTGAATTGTTTGATTATTTATTATAGTTTCATCTGGTTCAGGTAGTCTGAATTCTTTGCAACATTTATCCTCTATCATTAAGATTTCATAAATGTGACATAATGCTTTATTTTCTTTGTTTTCCTTATAGTCTTCTATAAAAAAATGTTTAAATTTTTCCCAAATAGAATTAGCTTGAATATTTTCAGATAATATAAACCATGCGAAAATTTTACGTAGTTTTTTTTGATTATTTCTTAAATAGTTCATTCTATTATTTTCTATCATAATATAAGCATGTATAAAATATCGTTGCGTTAATCTTCTAGCATATAATAAAGGACTAAAATTTTTTAAATCTGATCTATAAGCTAATCTATATAAATAAAATTGTAATATTGTCAGATTTTGATCATTTAAAGCATTGAGATCCACTAACTCACGCACCTATTATGAAACAGATATATATTTAATAAAAAATCGCATCAACATTAAAACAGTTTGTAGATAATTCACATCTATGGATCGAGAGCTACAATTTAAGCTATTACATATTGTGTCAAGTCATTTATATTTATAAATATAGTTAAAAAACAAAGTCGTATAAATCAGCTGCTTCGTCTCACAAATCTGTCGAATTGCACGGGTTTGGAGCCACGCATAATTGAATAATTTTTTATTATACTATTTATTGTATAACAATACTCATGTTCGTGTATTTACATTTTTCGAGTTTAAATGTATGACCCAATTCGATAGTGGGATTTATAAAGAAAAAAGAGTGTATTCAGTATGTGGGGGTCCTTAGATTGTGCGAGCCCCTGTGCTCATACCCCAAGTGCTCTTATGTAAATCCACCAATGATGTGAATTCAATCAAATGAAAACTTTTGGCAAAACATACAAAAAAAAATGTACATGGTTCACAACACATTCAGTGATATTAAAATTTATTATTTTTATAACTTAATACTTATTAATTATTATAACCTAATTTTGATTAAAAATATTATTTTTTTTTACATTACAGTTCGTGTTATCTATTTAGTTGAACAACTTATAATTTGTATTAACAACATGAATAAGTAACTTTAAAATATTATATATTTTTTAATCTAAATAAATAATTTATTCAATAACCAATTCATATTTTTAGATCAGAAGATAATGTATCAAAAAAATTTTCTTCAACTTTAATCAAATGTCTTAAATGTAACGTTTAAAAACATTATATAACACTAAATACAATGAGGGGGGGCTTAGGGGGGCAAGAGGGGGCGGAGGTGGGCATGAGGAGGGGAAAGAGGGGAGAGGAGGAGGGGAATAGGGTGGTCAAATGAGGGGTCGAGGGGGGATGAGGGGGGTCCATGTGGAAGTCTACAAAAGTGAAAAATAACGTAAAAAAAGTAAAATTTAACGCTATTTTGAGGGGATATCGTAAGAGGAGGGACTGATGGGGGGTCGAGGGGGGTAGAGGGGGCGAGGGGGGATGAGAGGGGGGCTGGGTGGTAGAGTTAACGACTTAACTATATAAAGGTAGATATATATATATATATATGGGTAATTCCAGTCAAGTTTTACAAAACGCTGCGCGGGGGGGGGGGGGGGGGTCGGCCATTGTTACCGCCGATTTTTTCTATGAAAGTACATTAGAAAACAAGGTTGCTCATAAATTTTCAGCCCTCTAGGTGCCACCTGTAGAATTTTTTGAATTTTCAAAAATCGCTAAAATGTGGCTAATTAAAAAAAATTCCCACATCTTTGCATTATGAAAAAAAAAAAAAATTCTTCGGTAATCTGTCGATAATTATGTTAAATTTGAGTAAAGAATACTCCCATGACATATATATTTAAATAGCGGAAATGGCTCGAACAGCAGTAGACACCAAAATCAATGGTTTTTTGGTGATTTTCAATCGGTCGCAATTCCATCAGCTTTCAGGCCATTTAGGCTCAAAACCGCTCAAAAAGTTCGTTTTGGATAGATATTCAATTCCACACGTCGATTTTTAAAATCCATCGATGAGAACTAGAGTTATAGGTCTTGGAAGGTAGCCTATTTTTCAAAAATCGCGAAGTTGGCACCTCTGTAGCACATTTCTACATGTACCAATCTTAACCTAACCAGGCCTAAAAGTTAGCTCAAACATAGTAGAAAACCACCCTAAAGTTTCGTTCTGCCCCTAGGCTTTGTTTCGGAGCTGTGACTTTTTTCTAACGTCAGATTTGGCTGAAATCGAGCATAATTACACGCAATATGCTTCCCTTCCCGACGCACGTGCGTATACCTGCGGTAGTCGATGTACCGACGACCTGTGCACGGTCCACTTTGTCTCGCACATTGCCAATAACGAGACAGAAGTCTCGATTACATAGCGAGGAGTCATCTAAACCGCATTGCATGCGACTGACGTTCGCGCGGCTGCAACGAATAAGATGACACCGTTATATTTTATTATAAACGAACGTCGCGCGGCGGTATAGCGGGGAAGTTAAATATAAAATAATTCTTTTATGATACAATGAATATGTAATATTATATATTCAACTTTTTTAAGTTTCGAAAGTAATACAGTATTTGTAAACTAATAATGAATTAATTAACCTTTATAGTTACAATAATTTAACAACATTTTTGCTTTCATTAAAAGATGTATCTTTTGCCTCTAAAGTAGATTCATTAACTGACTTATAATAATGATATTTTCTTGTGTTACGAATCGCTTTTGCTGAGTTGAATCGTGATTTTAATTTTTCTTCTTTTCCTTGAATGACTTCACTACTAACCCAGTAAAATCTGTTTATAATAACAAAAATAAAATGTTTATCATTATTTTGTTTCGTAAAACAACGGTTTTATAAATACATGTAATTTTTTTTTGTTACCTAATGGAGTGCAAATTTTCGTTCAAGTACTCATACATTTGTTGAGGATTTAAAATTTGTTGGTCAGCTGAATTTTGTAGTGATGCTCGTCTTACGAACCGTTTTGCTACAGCGCCAATTCCGTCGCATGGATTTTTTCTATGACTGGTAGCAAAAAAGTTATATGACTCTACTTTAATTCCAAAATGAGCTTCATGATGGCTCATATTTATCAGATGATTCCTAAAAATTTATAAAAAGATTATATCAATATTACATTTTTAACATTTGTTTGGATAATAAATATTAACATTGTTATATCATTAAATCTACTGAAAATATAACTTTTTATTGCATTATAAGGTGTATAGATTCGATAAATGTGGGTTTTGAGTAGTTTACAAAAATTATCCTTTATTCGGTCATTTGGTTAAAATTTCAACTTTTTTATTAAAAGTGATAAAAAATAATAAGTAAATAAAAAAAATACTGGCTGATTCTAAATGAAAAAAGAACAAAAAAAGGTATGTATGATTTTTTCTGTAAACCCATAGTTTGTGAATTAAAAATAGCTCAAGATAAAAAAAACAAGTATCTTTGTATTTTTAATTCACAAACTATTGGTTTTACAGAAAAAATCATAGATACCTTTTTGTGTTATTTTTTTATGTAGAATCAGCCAGTATTTTTTTTATTTACTTATCTCTTTTAATAAAAAAGTTGAAATTTTAACCAAATGAGCGACTAAAGGGTAATCTTTGTAAACTACTCGAAACCCACACTTATTGAATTTGTACACCTTATAATGCATTCAAATTAATATTTTCAGTAGATTTAATGACATAACAAATTTTTTGTACGCTATTACGAAGAATCATTTTGATATTTACTTACTTATTTTTGTACTGAGTAGGTGCACCATCAGAAAAATAGATGACTTTTTGTATCCACTGATACGTTTCCTTAATCGTTTTCAATATAGGTTCTTGAAAATCATTACCAACAAAAGCATTATGCTTCATGTAATCGCTGATTACACAAGAATTTGCACATTGTAGTTTATCATCATTCCAAGTTTTATAATACATTGTAAATGGATGCAATGTAGCTTGAATATTATTAAAATAAGAAGCTTGAATGGAATCCTGAGCAATAAAAGAATAATTCTCTGCAAAATCCATTATTATTATACATGTATCTGAAACTAAGTTTTTTTCAGATGAACAAGATAATCTTTTTGAGTTTCAGCTATAAAATGATGCTCGGACAATTCCCAGAGTTCATTTTCTAAGTCCTTCATAAAGATATCCAACAATTCAGTTATTCTTTGAAGAGTAACTCTGCTAACTGTCTGTGATTTTTGGTCATCTTTTTTATTTTCAATATTTATTGGCTTCCAGTTATAATAGGTTATAAGGCTATCGTTTTTTAAAAAATTATTTTGTTTAAAATAATTGTAAACAGCTTGCTTTCCAGGACTATTGTTACATAAATGCAGCATACAATTACTTTTATCTACTGAACATACCATACGTTCAAGTATATCTCTACAAGATATTTTATAGTTTAAAGTTTGTAATTTTAGCTTAACATTTTGATGCTGAGACCAGACACATACAGAGTGCGTTCCAGGACTTCCTGCCAAGACACATTCAGCCGGGCGTAAACTTGCAAAGCTTGAAAAACCTGGTATTTTGTTTGACGTGTTCTCCTTTACATACTTTCTATAAAGATCTTTTAAGTTATAGAGAATTAATCTTTTTTGACGGAGCTCTCGTTTTTGTGTATGTTCGTTAATAACACTGATACATTCTTTCGCACCAGCACAAATTCTGCTATTTGAATCACCTCTGTAGAACTCTTTAATCGATTCAATAAATTCTGGTGAAAATATCTGTTTAATTTTTCGAGGAGTTTCTGCCATAACACCTGAAATGCAATATAAAGTTAAAAACTAAGAAGCATTCCAATTTTTATTAACTTTTAGAATAAAATTTATCTCAAAAAAATTAGATATAGAAATAACATTTTAATAGTACTTTTATTAATTAATTAGTTTAGTTACTTACCGAAACGTTCTCTTAATTCATTAGCTTTTCGAAAATAGTAACGTGAGCAACGTAAATGTTGGAACACTTTATTATATGTCCAGTCACATGGCAATAGTGTTAATAAACGAATTTTTTCTTAGACAGTATTTGCTTTGTCGTAACTAGATTTTATATTCTCTATAACAGCTTGAAATGATAAGCGATCCTGTTGTAGCGTATCGAGATCTGTAGCATGATCAAACTCAATATCATATACATTGCTCAACTGATTAGTAACTTGGTGACAAATAGTACTGACTAATTTTACAGTATTCTTTTTTACACGGTCCTTTGTAAGCTTTTGTCTTTTAGGTGGTGACAAGTCGAAAAACACCAATTTTCTTTTTAAATTTTTTTGCTTTTTTTCCTTTTCTTGACTCTCGGTATAAAAAACTGATCCTGAACTTGATTCGATTGATGGGATGCTGTCAGAAATAGTTGCCCGAGACAATTTTGCAGTTGCTTGCTGTGTATCTTTCCAAGATTTGATTTTTGAAGTTACTATGTCGTAACATTTAGGACACACTTTTTTCCAGGGATAAAACAACCTCTTCACCAACTTGATTGAAATTATTGCCAATTTCTAAAGTAATATTTCTCAAATTTCCTGTTCTTGTACCATGCTTCTCAAAAAGTTCACAGCACTTACGCTGTAACGATGAGTAATAATCCAAATATTTAACCGTATGATGATCACATATAAAACCTTATGATTCTTTTGTAAAAGTTTGAAGTCTATATTCTAGCAGTATTAGATCATCTGATGGCAAATCTTTTAGGTTATGCAAACAGGCTTTCTTTGATAATGATTTTAAATGACATTCATTGTCAATTAAGGAGCCAATATAACATTGACTATCACTCATTTTTGCATCCCAAATTAAAAAAAAAACAGACCGCAACAAACAGTGTAAATAATTTTTTTTTCTTCCTCGTTAAACGTATCGGTTCCAAAACATGTACTCCAGTATAGTTCCATATACAAATATAAACAGTGTAGAATCCATCTGTAAAAGGGAGATTGCGATAGGGAGCAACTTCAGAGGGCTTCTTGATACATCGCGGAGCGTTGCGCGCGCCTCTAGAGGACATAAATATAAATAGTGTAGTGTCTAGTTATGTTGCAGAAAACATAAAGGGCCTGTTCTCAGAAAAGTAACAAGGAACATATATAAAAGATATGAGTACAGAAAAAGGAACGAGGAACAGATATTGAGCACATGAAACACGTGCTCCGTTGTCAATTAAAAAAATTTTGATTTGTTATTACGTAAAATAATTATTTTATATTTAACTTCCCCGCTATACCGCCGCGCGACGTTCGTTTATAATAAAATATAACGGTGTCGTCTTATTCGTTGCAGCCGCGCGAACGTCAGTCGCATGCGATGCGGTTTAGATGACTCCTCGCTATGTAATCGAGACTTCTGTCTCGTTTTTGGCAATGTGCGCGACACAATGGACCGTGCACAGGTCGTCGGTGCAGCCGGTCTTTTATAGACATTATATCTAAGCTTTTATATATATATATATATATATATATATATATATATATATATATATATATATATATATGTGTGTGAAATTACTCACTTACCATGTAATATGGTTTAAATTAATTTACATAATGGTATAAATTTGAGTATCGTTAAAGATAAAATTTTTTTGAAAAGTGGATATGTACCTCTTCGAGTCGTATTTCGACGTCTTCAATTCTCGCATTTTCTTTCTCGATTGGATACAGTATACATATTTTTATCAAAAAGAAACTTTGTTTATTTTAACTATTTTAGTATAAACACAATTTCTTGTTTTATTAATTGATAAGATATAACGGGGTTTTAGCCCGGAGCAAATCCGCGATATATTAATTTATTATTATAATGGTTAGAGCATGAATAATATGTGGGGAAGGTGAAGTTAATAACAACTTGAATAGTTTATTAAAAAATACTGTGTATATTCTTTTATAATAGGGATAGGGTACAGAGGCGTATATGCCGATGCCCGTGCGCTCTGGCAGGCTAGTCGCCGGTAGGAAGGATGCCACGGAAAGAGAGAAAGAGATAAAGAGAGTTTTGAGTCGAAAAGGCACTCACATTTATCCCCGGCTGCGATAATCCCTGTGAACAGGGTGGTGTTACGGTCGACGGTAATTCGATGGAGCGAGTCTCGCACGTTGCTGCGATGATCCCTGCGCTGTCGCAAACCACCTGTCCAAAGAGAGTGAACAGGGTGGTTTTACGGCCCTCGATAATTCGTTGGAGCGAATATTGCACGTTTTCTCCTAATCGCACGATATTTTTGAAGCTCGAATACATCCGCGGTACCTACGAGGTGCTCTCTCCGAGGTTCAAGCGTCTCTGACTAATGTCGCGGCTCTCTCTCTCGCCGTGCTCCCCCCGCGGCCTAGCTATACTCTCTCTTTCTCTCTCGTAACTCACCGGCTCCTTCCCTATCTCATGCTGCCGCCGATGATGCCTGTATCATTTGAATAATTATTACATGTTTTCTTGTATGAGAGAGAGAGAGTATGTGACGAGGTACCATTACCCGTCACAAAGAATACAATTATGTATATTGTAGTCTGATTTTACATGTGAATTTTTCTTTATCGCAAGTATTTTTGATGAAAACCTAAATACTTAATCATATTTTTAATCATTTTAATCATATAATAGTTTAAATTAGAATATTTGCATACGTTTTCATGAAAAATTACGCATGATTTACACCCCTATTTTTCGTACGTTGGTTGCTTAAACATTTACTTGCAGTTTAACCATAATAATCTGTCGGTACGTGAAAATATTTTCTTAAGTCTATTATATTGTATCGCCGCTTTTCCTTTTCATTTCTCCGATCGATTACAAAATTTGTAGAATCCCCAATTTTTCGCATAACTTCGTACGGTCCCTGATGAATCGAGAAAAATTTCGTAATCTTCGTATCTTCTAAATCCGACGTGTTGCATGACTTGACGAGTACTTCATCTCCGCCGTTGGATTCGGTTAAGTATTGCTCTTTTTGGCTAACGTAGTTTTCAGCGCGTTTCTGCGCCTTGGTCTTAATCAGCTCGCGCACGAGGAACATCTTTTCCTTGAGCGGAGTTTATTCTGCGGAATTTATTGAACAAATCCAACTTTTCCACAAACGTTTGGGCTCCGTACCGAGATGCAATTCAATCGGTGCAAAGCCCGTCGTTTCGTGATTAACATCATTTCGCTAGTATATGTGCGAAAAAATCGCCCTAATTCTTTATTCACACACTCAACAATAACAATTTTGCTTTGCGGGTGACGAATTGACGAGAAAATCAAGTCGATGTTCTCTTCGTTAAGCTTTTTTATCCACGGATTAGCAGTAAATTGAGAGGCGTGATCGCAAGATATACGTGTCGGTTGCCCGAGTCGCAAAAATATTCTCATTAAAGAGTTCTCGGATTACGGCTGCCGTGGTTTGTCAGGATACAGCACGATAAATTTGGAAAATGCATCCATCCTCATTTAATATTCGCACGATTCTTTTGCTCCCAGATGACCATATGCCTCGTGTGTTTGAGTGATAAGTTGATTCGTTATCGCTCGAGGAATCATGATTTTATATTGATTTAAATGATTCGTTTTATAAATTAAATCATTTTCGTATAAATGTCCTTTTATCTGGATCTTTTTTGTGCTTATCGTTACAATTTTTGATTATTTTTAATAAATAATCGTCCTCTTTCTATAACTTTGATAAATTTTTCAACTGTGAGGTCAACTTCCTCGAAAAATTTTGCTTTTATATTAATACGATAGCTATTTCTCCCGGTCTTCTTTTTTCGTCGTGATCATACTCAGGATAACGACTCAACAAATCGGCAACGGTATTCTCTTTGCCTCTTATGTGCTCGAAGTGTAGATCATAATTCTGGGTACCAAGGACCCAACGACGTACGCGGCTCCCTATATAATTGCATTTAAATACAAATGTTAACGCGTCGTGATCCGTTTTAACGTACACTTTTGCGGCTTTTAGATATGTATTTAATTTCTGAAGGGCCCATATGATTACTAGTATTTCCTATTCGGTGGTAATGTATGTTAATTCCGCGACTTTTAACGTTCGACTTATGTAGGTTATTACACGCTCAACCCCATTCTTATCTGATTGCGAAAGTGAGGCACCGAGGGCGTAAAAACTCGAATCTGCGCATAAAATATACGGTTGAGATGGGTCGGGATAGGCCAGACATACTTCTTTTTCAAAAAGCTCTTTTATTTTTTCAAAAGCCTTTTGTTGCCTGCCCCCCTACTCCCAATATTTTAGTTTTTCCTGTTTGAGTAGTTCTAATAACGGAATTAGTTCGTGTGAGCGATTATTCGCCAATTTTGAATGAAAGTTTATTACGTCTAATAACGCTTGTAATTATTTACGTTCCTGTGCCTCGAATATTTTTTTATTAATGTATCTTATTTTCTTGTGGTTTTATTCCCTTAGCCAAGAGAACAAAACCAAGAAATTTTGTTTCTTTTTTAAAGAATTTACATTTTTTAGATTTAAAGTAAAATTCCATTTGATTAATTGGATAAATAATAACTCTAAATGATATAATTCTTCGGCATTATTTTTTGAAGTGCACAGCATGTCATCAACAAAAGTATGCATAAGTGTTCCGATTCTCTTAATTACTACAAACAATCCGCGAATTAGAGCGGAGCTACTTATTGTTAAACCAAACGGGACGACTTCGAATTCGTAAATTCTTCTCTCAAACATAAACGCCGTATACTGTTTACTCTCTTCGCTGGGAGAAATTTGCCAAAAACTTGAAGTTAAGTCTGAGCTCGACACAATCATAACTCCGAAACATTGTTGTAAAAGCTCATTGATGTTCATCCACACAAGTTTTTCGTTTAATTTTCATGCATCGAGGCTCAAGCTTATCGATCCGTCTTTTTTAATTACGACGACGAGCTGGTTTATATATTGACTGTTCGATTTTCTTATAACTTTCCATTTTTCCATTTTCTGGATTTCATAGCGAACTTTGTCGCAATAATTCAGCCGAACAGAATATAATTTTATAAAGAATGGTTTCTCGTCTTTTAATATTATTTATACTCGAATGAATTTAATTGTCCTCGTTGTTTATAAAATGCCTTTTTATACTTCCATATCAAATGTTTCAATTTTATAACAGAATTTGTATCTTGAGAAAAGCATTTGCTTAACTTTTCATCGATTTCCGAATAAGTAATGTCATACGGACCGATATTCAAATTTAATAAACCGTCGTCATTTTGACGACATTTCAATTCATTGTTTTGATTTTGGCATCTGTCTATATTTAGCTCTGGCCTGTTTTGTGAGTAGAGATTAGCATCATAGGCATCATCTTCCTCGATCGTCTCTATGAAACGATGATCTAATTCTGATATAAATAAACATTGGCTATGATAAGGTATAATTGGAATTTTATTATTGAATCTAATCGTGATTTCATTTCTCAATGTATCTATGAGGAAACCAAGTTCTTTATGTGAATTCGATTCTTTATGAAAATCAATTCCTTTATAAACATACCAACTTGAGTAGATGCGTAAATTTGTTTACTCAAGCGCGTTGATTTTGTACCCGTTGCACCTCGTATTATCGTTTCCACTATAGGTAGCGTCAGAAAAATTTTAAAGTTATCAATGTTCATGTTATAAAAGCTCTCAGAGATACACGTTAGTTGGATTCTAGTATCGACTAACGCTTTCGTTTCTATATCCTCGATTTTAATATTTATCTCGGGACATGCACAAATCTTATTTTGTTCGTCCTCAACTTCCGACTCATCGAGCAAATCCGCTCGCGGATCATTCCAAATTGTGCGAATTGGATAGGTTAAAATAGTTGAATCTTGCTTATTTATTGTCAATATATTTTCACTGAACGATTGTTTATCCGAGGCACAAGATGCAACTTCTATGGATTTTTTGGAAATTCCCATGTACCGGCTAAATAATCGTTTCAGTCATCATCGAAAGAGACCGTTTCTTTAGGTTTCGCGTCATTTATATTTTTCGGAGTAATTGGTTTGTTGGTTATGTGGGCTTGGATCGCATTTAGGTCACAATTTAAAAACAATTACTATTAAGCAGATACGTACACTCATCACACACGCAGATAAATTCACTCACTAATTATTAAAATATACTCTTTATATTTTATACATTACAACATATTTCACGACTGAGAATATTACACGGGAGAACGGATAAATTAAAAATAAAAAGATAAAATTAATAAATAAATAAATAAGTAAATAAATAAATAAATAAATAAATAAATAGATAGATAGATAGATAGATAGATAGATAGACAGATAGACAGACAGACAGACAGACAGACAGACAGACAGACAGACAGACAGACAGACAGACAGACAGACAGACAGACAGACAGACAGACAGACAGACAGACAGACAGACAGACAGACAGACAGACAGACAGACAGACAGACAGACAGACAGACAGACAGACAGACAGACAGACAGACAGACAGACAGACAGACAGACAGACAGACAGACAGACAGACAGACAGACAGACAGACAGACAGACAGACAGACAGACAGACAGACAGACAGACAGACAGACAGACAGACAGACAGACAGAGCTGGCGGCCGAGCCAGCGGCAGGCGGCTACTGCTGCGGTGGAAGCAACGGCGGCGGCAGTGATGGCGGGGAGGCCGCTCAAACTCTTGCTGGTAGTGCCGTTGCGTGAGAGACAGACAGAGAGTGAGAAGAGGTGGGAGCAGTGGCGAAACGGCTGAGTGCTGCAATGCGAACACGAAGTCCGTTTAGTTCCATCAGCTAAAAATTTGTTTTTAACCTCAAAAAATACCTGACAAACGCTCAAATGAGCAGGTCCATGGCCGGAAATGGACGGTTATACTTTAAATCTCTACAACAAGTTCCTTTTTATCACTTGAAAATTTTCTGATAATAATACTCTTGTTTCGTAGTGGAATAAAACAGTGATTGCTTGAAATTTGTGGGACAGAAGGAGCCTCGTCAAATCGTCTTTTTAATCTTCTTTAAGTGTTGCTATGTGTTACTTTTAAATAATAAAAGAACTTTATATTTTTTATTGAATGGCATGCCCACTCATAAAGCTGCTTAGCTGTTAAAATGCTGTTGATTGCTGATGCTTGGAGGCTTGCGTTCCTAGCTCCTATTTTAAGAGTTGCACCAAGGCCATCATGCGGGCCTTTTCCGTGAGCCATCGCGCAAAAATGCCATTCTGCTTTGATACCAAAATCATTTTCATGATTACATAAATTTTGGATATAAAATCGATTTTTAAAATGTTGTTTTGCTCCATCAGAAAAGTAGATAATCTTTGTAACTTTGTGTTGTTTCTTTAGGTAATCAATTATCATCGAATTACACGCATACACCGCAGCAGAGTCATGAGTATTTGATTCAGAAATCACGATTATATTTCCATGTTTTAATTCACCTTCATCTCGATAATAATAAACTACAGTATATACTGTGGCTTGATTATTATTATAGTGAAAAGCTTGAGCTGCTTTTTGAACAACGAAAGCAAAATTCTCTGAATAATCTGGTAGCACAAGAATTTCTCCTGGCTTTAAGCTTCCCTTCAATTGCTTAAAATAATCTGATTGTTGTTTGTTAATATAATCATGAGGTTTTAATGATTATAACCGATGACCAAGAAGTTCGAGGAAATTTTCAGTAGTTGTGTTTGATGTAATGATAGTTGTTCTATCTGTCGAATGCCAAGAGCTAAAAGTTATATCCTTTACGTCTGCTTTTTCCAAACCGGATTCAAGCTGGGATCTGAAATTATCGTAATTAAGGCAGTTTTTGCATTCGTTAAGAAAACATTCTCTATTTGAGTTACGACATACCATGAGATTAAGACAATCGGTGTAGTTTTTTAATGGGAATTCCGATTTAGCCATCAAGTCAGATAAATTGATGGCATCGAGCAAAAGCTTGACATTCTCATGAATCACACATACGCAAACAATATGAGTACCATTACTTCCGGGTAAAACACAATTTTGAGGTCGTAATTGGAAAAACTTTGGAAGACCTATAGTAGTATCTGGATGCTCTACACAGAATTTGAAATATAATTCTTTTAAGCAAAACAATGTCAGTCTCTTCTGTTTGAGGACTTTTTCTCCATCAATCTCAACAGATTTTTTATTTCTATATCCTGGGAGAATTCTGCTGTTAAAATCACATTCATAGAATTGTTTCACTCTATTAACCGTAGTTTGTGGCAGCGATTTACCTATTTTTCGGGGTGGTCTAGAAAAAGAGCCATTCGTGGCTTTTAATTCTTTAGCTTTCCTAATGGAGTAAGTCGTAGTATTGAATAGAGAAGAAATCTTCACTATTGACAATTTTGATGGCAGTATGGTTAGAATAGCTATCGAGATCGTGCTCTGACAACGATGATAATTTTTCTCTTAAACCGTCGATGATTTCATGGAGGTTTTCCTCAGCATTTGAAGAAGTCGAACTGTCCAGATCTAATTGCACATTCTTCTCTAGGCTATCTTCATTTGCACTGTCAGATACAGAAGTATTGTTCAAATTGTCATTCACGTTTTCATCATGAGTATCATCATTGTTGGAATTGTGGTTCACGTCTTCATTATGAGTATCATTACTAGTATATGATATTTTCCTACATCCACTGCAAATCATATTCTCTGCAGAAGCAAGCCCAAAATGTCTGCAAAGCCTAGCTGGTAGTGGTCGTAATGATTTACCTATGTGAGCTACCAATTTGAACGGATTGCAACAGCGATCTGTTCGAAAAGACTTCTTCCTTTTTAAAGTCATGATCATGGAAAGCTAGCTCAAAGTCAATGCAAATACTGTGTTTATATGCGTGTGAGAACTATACGTCTATATGTACGAGTGCATATTTATAGCCTTCAAAATAATCTCTGGTAAAATTTTACGATCATCAATGCTATATTGATTATATTTATCCGTTACCCCGCCACTCAAATGCAAGCAAACCACGAAGCAGTAAAAAACGCTACCGGCCGCTTCCTTTGAAAGATTCCTTGACAATTTACCAATTATCAATGATTCACTGATTATATTTTCACTGATTTATATTTAAAGAAGGGCTCTCCCCCGTGGGGGAATATATCTCTTCAATTCACTCACGTGCACCTCGGGTATTCTTTTATCCTCCCCCATATTTAGCACATATACCAGCGGAGACTTGACTTCTTTGATGGCAAATGGGCCGTCAAACCGGCTAGCTAACTTAGCCGAAAAACGCTTGTCTCCTACCTGGAATGTCGCCTCCTTCCTGCCACGATTTTGGTATTTGGCTTGTCGCTCCTTTGCAGAATCGATATGCCTGATTACTAGGTCACGTATGGCATCCAGTCTTCTTACTCTATCTAACCAATCTTCGGGGTCGCTACTAACAATTGGTCGCTTTGGCTCTACTTCTCTTCGTAAACTCTTCACCGGCCTTGGGTTTCGTCCATAATTCAAGAAGGCTGGTGATACCTTGGTGGTCGCTTGCATGGCAGTGTTGACTGCATGCCTGAACTCATGAAGATGGGCATCCCAATCCCGATGGTCTTGTTTTACGAAGGTCGCTATCATGGTCTTTAGGGTTCGGTTGCTTCTCTCCACTGGATTGGCTTGCGGATGGTACGGTGGCGTGGTCATATGGGTCACTCCATACTCCTTCAGAGTGTCGGCCAGGTGCTTATTAATGAACTCTTTCCCGATATTTGTGAGTACGTAGTTTGGCGTCTCCCACCGAAAGAAGATGAGCTCCTCTAGGGCGCGAGCCACCGACTTGCCATCCGTCTTTCTCAGCGGCTTCAGCTCGATCCACCGCGTGAAGAGATCTTGGAATACCACCAAGTGTTTGAATTGACTCTTACTTGGTGGAAATTTCATAAGATCTGCTGCCACTACGGCCCATGGTCGCTCTACAATTCTTTTGCCTAGTAGCCCTATGGGTCCCGTCTGAGAGGCCTTGTGCTTCTGGCATTCAAGACAAGACTGGACGAAGTGGCGCACGTCGTAGTACATGCGCCACATAGGTCTTCTCAAGGCCCAGGTGTCCCGCGGAGGTGATGGAGTAGCTCTCCGTCATCACTCTCTCACGGTACGACAAGTCTCCATCCTTCTTCTCGAGATGTCACTGGGTCTAAAAGGGGGTCGCTACGAAATTTGTACAACATGCCATCTTCGATTCGCCAGTCGGGGAATCGGTGTGGGTGTCTTTGTACTTCTTCCATCCTAGCTACGTATCGCTCATCCTGTATCTCTTCAAATCCAGCTATTTCCCCTCTATCTTCATATATCCTGGACAACGCATCAGGCACCTTCAGCAGAGTGCCCTTCCGATGGATTACTTCGAAGTCCTACTGCTGCATTTCAAGTGCCCAACGGGCTAGTCGTCCAGTAGGATCCTTCAGATTACGAAGCCATTGGAGGGCGCTATGGTCGGTGATGGCCTTGAATTCGTACCCTTCAAGGTATGGTCGCAACTTCTTAATGGCCCATAATAACGCCAAGCATTCTCTTTCGGACATGGTATAATTTCGTTCAGCCGCCGTGAGTACTCTACTCACATATACGATGGGGTGCTCTCCATCGTCCCCTTCCTGTGTCAAAACCGCCCCAATCGCCACTCCGCTTGCATCGCTCTGGACCGTGAAGATTTTGACAAAATCTGGTCTTGCCAGGACCGGAGCTACCGTTAGCGCCTTCTTTACACCTTCAAAGGCCTCTTGTTGGTCACTATCCCATTTCCATTCTTGTCCCTTTCGTAGTAATTTCACTAACGGAATTTTCATCTCTGAGTCGTTCTCAATGAATCGCGAGTACCATCCTACCATACCCAGAAATCGTCTCAGCTGCTTAACGGTCTTTGGTGCTGGATATTCTGTCACTGACGATACCTTTTCTGGGTCTGGTCGCAATCCATCTTTATCAAGCAAGAAGCCTAAGTACGTCACTCTCCAGCAGCAGGATTCGTACTTTTTCCGATTTACTACCAATCCTGCTTCGACCAGCTTCTTGAGGACCAGCTCCAACCATTGGAGATGTTCCTCAAAGGTCTCGGTCGCTATAATGATGTCGTCCAAGTATCCAAACACATGTGGTTGATACTGGACGTCAAACAAAGCATCGATCAGGCGTTGAAAAGTCATGGGCGCATTCGTTAATCCGAAGGGCAGTTTTACAAATTGCCAAAGCCCTGACCCCGGAACTACAAATGCTGTAAATTTCTTGCTGCTTTGCTCCATCGGTACTTGAAAATAGGCTTGCTTGAGGTCAATTTTGGTCAAATATTTGGCTTTACGCAATTTGTCCAATATGGAATCCATGCTCCTGATAGGATATGCATCCTTCCGGGTCACTTTGTTGAGGTCGCGATAATCTATACAAAATCTATAACGCCCGTCTGGCTTCTTGATGATTACCGGGGCGCTACTCCATTCACTTGCCGATCGCTCTATTACACCACTCCTGAACATCTTCTCTATCTCTTCGTGTACTACTTGCAGAAGTTTGGGTGACATTCTCCTTGGCCGATGTTTGATGGTGGCTGCGGAGAGGACATCTATGTGATGTTCGGTCCGTGTGGTCGTTCCTAAATTTTTCGATGGCGGTGGTAATATCCTGGTCACTAGGTCTTCTATGGCTTTCCGCTGCTCGTCGTCTGCCCCGGTAATTCCGGTGCATTCGGCGTAGGCTGGGGTCGCTTCGATTTCCTCGTCGTCCCAAGATTGCTTCCACGGACCCTCGTTAGTCCTCCACATCCGTCTACCGTATCTTACATCAACGTCCCATGGGGTGGTAAAGTCCTGACCAAGTAAAATGTCGTGGTCGCAAGGATCTACGGCTCTTACCGTTAGCTTCCTGGACCTGCCATCCAATTCCATGTTGATGTCCAGATACCCCAATACTTTCTTTCTTCCACCTAACACACTTCTTATAACAGAGTTCGCTGGTCGCAATCGGTCCTTGAACTAAGCCGCTATCTCTGGTCCTACTAGGGAGACCGTGGCTCCTCCATCCATTAGGGCTCTGTACGGCCTACCACCTAGTATTACCTTCGTGAAGATGCGGTTCTCTGCGCTCATACCTGCAACTTCGTCTTCGCCTGGTTCCGGAACCTCAAGTTGGTCGGCCTCCGGCGTACGTAGTGCGCTGCTCTCCCCCCCTAGACTAGATGTGGGCACCCCAACATCTAAGTCTGTAACAGAGGTGGAGGGACCCTCCAACGAGGGAGTGGACACCTGTGACCCTTCCAGAAGGTTGACCGCCTCTCGTACGAAGGCTAGGTGCTCGAAATCCTTCTACTCGTCAGCTGTTGGATTGAGCGCCGTTACGTCGGACCCTTCGAGGATCGGTAAGGTTGTCACTCTGTCGGTCACTCTTTTGCTCTCACAACTCTTTCTATTCTTTACTTTTTTTCTCTCTTCTCGAATTTTGTTGCTCTCACTCCTCTCTACTTTTTCTCTCTCTTCTCGAATTTTGTCGCTCTCACTACTCTCTCTACTTAATGGTCTTGTGGTCGCTATTGATGAGGTCCTATTTAATCCTCCGCTGTTTGAAGTATTACTCCATACTGGGTGAGTCTCCCCATCTGACAATATGGACTTAATACTTTTAGCTGCCTCGCCTATCATCGATCTACTTCTCTCTTGGTTGCTGTTAGTTTTCGCTTTCTCTGGGGTCGCTATTCTCTTCTCCTGTATGGTCGGTTGGGCGCTATGCTGGCTTCCCTTTATTGTTGTCAGTTTCGTCCCGTTTGCGGTTGCTGGGGAGGTATGGGACTCTTCTGCCTCCCCTGCATCCCGTTTCCCATGGCCTGATTATTTGGAGAAGACTGCCATGCCGGCTGTCTATTGGGACATTCGTTTGCATAGTGTCCAATCGCCCTACACAAGTAGCATGTCCTTTGTGGACATTCTCTTGCTCGGTGCCCTACCGTCTGGCATGTATAGCATGCACCATGTACTGGTATATTTTGGGCAGGAGGCCCACTTTGGTCTCTAGTTCCTCTCATAATATAGGCGCCTTGGTTTGTGAATTCTTGGGCCTGACCACCTCTACCCTGAAACGAGTTAACATTCTGGGGAGGAGACCATTGCCAAGCGGGCACAAAACTCGGTCGCAGTGGAATCAGCGGTGGCTGTACTGGGGTCGCTTGTACGTTGGCCTCAGGCCTTTGATTTTCCTTGGCAGCGGCTACCGCATTTATTTGTTTTTGTTTTTTCTTCGCTTTTCTATTCCAATTTCTCTTTCTCGCAGGTTTGGTTGTCGCTGATGTGCTGTCCCTAGTGTCGCTTTCTGGGTTCAATTTCTCGTAGGCTGCCGCTACCTTACGGACTGAGGGTTTCCCAGAGTATACTGCACCTGGTATGCTCATCTTCTCCTCTGGTGGAGGAGTTGCTCCTCCATGATCAAGAAATTGAGAATGCTGAGGTTCTTCCTATGAATAATGTAGTCCACCAATCTCAAATTCAACCCTTAGTTGTAAGTTCTCGAGGTACTTTTGGATTTAAGTCAGCATTCTCATATAATCCATTAGTAAATTATCTCGAAATAAAGTTCTTTCAAATAGGTGCTATGGATAAAATCTGTTCAAAATGTGGAGCCAAGAGATGGAAAGATGAAGCTTCTGGCCTTTGCTGTGCTGGTGGAAAAGTTCCACTCATTCAGGATCCTCCTGAACTTTTTCGTAGTTTAATCACTGACCATCGACTTTCCAATCACTTTCTCAATAATGTGAGACAGTATAACGCTTTGTTTCAAATGACATCTTTTCGTTGTAAGGAAGTAAGGAAAGGAAATTACATGCCTACTTTTAAAATTCAAGGACAAGTCTACCATTTGATAGGTAGTTTACTTCCTCATTCTAATGAAAGTCACCAATTCCTGCAAATTTATTTTCTTTCTGATGCAGATCAAATATCAACTCGATCGAATATTAATCCATCGTTGAAAAGAGAACTCATAGAATCATTACAGCAATCATTACAAGAGCATAATCATCTGATTCGGAGCTTCAAATATAACTTGGAAAATAGGGCAATGAACACTGATGAAAATTTGAAATTAATCATACACGCTGATCGTGTTCCATCTAATGAACACCGAGGAAGATATAACGCTCCTACAACCAATGAAGTTGCAGTATTGCTGGTCGATGAAGATAAAGGTCCAAGAGACATTGTTTTGCAAAGTCGAAGTGGAGATCTGCAGCGAGTTTCTGAAATTCATAGAGCTTATGATTCTCTTCAGTATCCTCTTCTGTTCATAAGAGGAGAGGATGGATACTATGTAACCATTCCGCAACTAAACAATTCTAATCGTTTCCAAACAGTTTCCTGTATGCAGTTTTATGCATATAGACTTATGAATAGAGGAGAGGTTGAAGATAACTATCTTCACCATTTTAGAAACCTATTTAATCAATACCTGGTTGATATGATGGCAAAAATGATATCGGAACGATTAAGCTACATCCGACATAACCAAACGAAGTTACGTGCTGACGAGTACATTCACTTGCGAGATGCATTAAATCAAGATGCTGATGTGAACCCCAGAAACATTGGACAATCCATTATTCTTCCCTCTTCTTTTACAGGAGGGCCTCGGTTCATGCATGAAAAAACTCAGGATGCCATGGTGTACGTACGCAACTTTGGACGTCCTTATTTGTTCGTGACTTTCATATGCAACCCCGACTGGCCTGAGATAAAGAAAGAATTATTCGTAGGACAGGTTTCTTCACATAGGCACGATATTACATCGCGAGTTTTTCATTTGAAATTGAAAAGACTAATGAATCTCTTGACAAAGAAAAATATTTTCGGCATCGTTGAATGTCACATGTATTCTGTTGAGTGGCATAAACGAGGATTGCCGCATGCTCATATACTTTTATGGTTGCGTTCTAAAATTCAACCAGATGAAATTGACAAAATAATTTCTGCTGAATTACCAGATAGACAGTCTGATCCTCAGCTATACGACATCGTATGTAAAAATATGATTCATGCTCCCTGTGGTGCGCTTAATCCAACATCACCTTGTATGGTCAATAGGAGATGTTCAAAAAGATATCCACGACAATTCATCACAGAAACACAAACTGAAGATGATGGATACCCAACTTATCGAAGGAGATCTCCCGAAAATGGAGGAGCCACTGCTATTTTGACATCGCGTAATACCACCTTCGAAGTAGATCACCGTTGGGTGGTTCCATATTGCTCTATGTTATCACGGTGTTTTGTTGCTCATATAAATATAGAGTACTGCCATTCCGTGCAAGCTATAAAGTATATATGCAAATACATCAACAAGGGATCGGATCAGGCAACATTTTCTATCAACAAGAATTCTGATGAAATAAATAATTACATCAATGGCCGTTAGATATGCACTTCAGAAGCTGTTTGAAGATTTTTAGAGTTTCCCATTCATGAACGGTACCATACAGTTGTACACCTTGCTGTTCACCTACAAAATCATTAACGCGTGTATTTCTCAGAGGTCAATATACAGCAAGTGGCAGAAACTCCACGAAGAACTACTCTTACGGCATTTTTTGACCTATGTCAGTCAGATGAATTTGCACGAACACAATTGTATTACGAAGTTCCACATTACTATACGCGGAGTAATAACACATTCTCGAGAAGGCAACGAGGACAAGATGTTGAAGGTTATCCTGGAGTAAAACGAGATGCGGCACTGGGTAGAGTTTATACTATTCACCCTAATCAAACTGAATGTTTTCATTTGAGAATGCTATTACATCGTGTACAAGGTCCGACTTCTTTTGAGAGCTTGAGGACTATAAATGGAGTTCTCCAGCCCACTTATAAAGCTGCTTGCCAATTGTTAGGACTATTGGAAAATGATGATCAATGGATAGATACTTTAACTGACGCTGCAATTTCGCAGACGCCATCCAAATTGAGAGATTTATTTGCTATAATATTAGTCTTCTGTCAGCCTTCTCAACCTTTACTGCTATGGCAAGAATTTCAAACTCGTTTCTGTGAGGATATTCTCCACAGGCAGTGTCAAATACAAAACGACTACTCCTTAACATATTCTGATAATATCTTCAATCAAGGTCTCATACAAATTGAAGATAAAGTTGTGAGTCTCTGTGAGAAATATCTGACAGATTTCAGTCTACCTTCACCTATTCGAGACCAAAATATTTCAAATGATCCACTCGATGCTGTATACAGACATACGTATGATGCAAATGAACTGCGGAATTTCGTTGATGCTAACTTGCCAAGGTTAGTACCTGATCAGAGAGTAACATTCGATATTGTTATTAAAAGCGTCAGTGATAACAAGGGTGATATTTTTTTTCTAGATGCACCTGGTGGAACTGGCAAAACTTTCCTGATGAATTTGATTCTGGCTAAGGTTAGATCAACAGGAGGTATGGCCTTAGCAGTGGCATCGTCAGGTATAGCTGCTACTCTTCTCACAGGAGGTAGAACTGCACATTCAACTTTCAAGCTGCCACTAAATGTAACTTGCGAACAAGATTTTGTATGCCACATTCGTAAAAACAGCCGCCTTGGAAAAATCATGCAAGAAACAACTCTCATTGTATGGGATGAGTGCACTATGAGTCACAAAGCTCATATCGAAGCTATGGATCGGACTCTAAAGGACTTTCGATCAAGTGGAAAATTAATGGGAGGTGTAACATTTGTGTTTTCCGGAGATTTTCGGCAAACTCTGACAGTTATTCCGAAAGGGACAAGAGCGGATATCGTGAGGGCATGTTTGAAATCAAGAATATGGAATGATGTTACAACCTTACATTTAAGAACAAACATGAAGGCACATCTTGGTGGTGGTAACTCTGAATTCCCTATTCATATTTTGAAAATTGGGAATGGGGAGATAGCTAATGATGATAATTATATATCAATTGATGATAAGGTTGGTAAGATTGTCCATACAATAGAAGATATGATTTCTAATGTTTATCCTGATATTCAAAATTTACATCAAAAGCCTTACGTTTGGCTATGTGAAAGAGCAATAATTTCTCCAAGAAATATAACTGCGCAGGAAATCAATGATAACGTCTTGAAGAAATTTGATGGTGAAACTCGAAAATATAGGGCGATTGATACAGTGCTTAATACAGAAGATGCTGTCCATTACCCTCAAGAATTTTTGAACTCTCTCACTCCAGCTGGATTCCCGCCATATAACTTGGCATTGAAAGTTGGTGCTCCAATTATGTTGTTGCGAAATCTGAACCCGCCAATACTTTGTAATGGAACTAGATTACAAATAAAAGTCATGCGTAATCATATTATCGAAGCTACTATTCTCACTGGGCCAGCAGCAGGAGAAATAGCTTTTATTCCTCGAATCCCCATGATACCGACGGATTTACCATTTCAATTCAAGCGTTTACAGTTTCCTATAAAGGTATCATTCGCAATAACTATAAATAAATCACAAGGGCAAACTTTTAAATACGTTGGAGTAGATCTGCGTTCAGAATGTTTTTCACACGGTCAACTGTACGTAGCCCTTTCGCGCAACGGAAATCCTGATAATCAATTTATTTTAGTTCCAATCAGTAACATAACCAGAAACGTTATCTACCCTGAAATATTTTGAGAATCTGGACCTTTTTGAAGACTACTAGAAATTTCCGGGGTGAAACCGAAACGGGAAATATTCTTACAATATATTATGATGTCTATACACTATTCTCGCGGGCGAAGCCGCGACGGGGGACGCTAGTGTATATATATACATAAAGGATTCTCCGTGAAATCGAAGACAAGTAAAATTTCTTTATCTCTAACTAATTTTAACATGTATATAGGGTTCTTATAAGTGTCTGTGAATTTTTTCAGATTTTTTTGACAAATTTATGTTTGAGTTACAGTAGGTCAAAGACGGTAATTTTAGCATTTTTTGCGTATTTGAGCAATTTTGAATGATTTTTAGCTTTGTAGGAGTGTATTTTACGCAACAATAGATTTTGTACGTTTTATATGGAAATTTTCTGAGTTTTTCAAATAAAATATTTTTAAGGTTATATACATGTTAAAATTGGTTAGAAAAAAAAAATTTACCGATATGTATATATGATATTCTGTTTTTTTTTTCACAAAAAAGAACATAAATTTTTATATATAATGTAACACCACATTCTGTGTGCTACAATCTGCATATTCTAAAGTGAGCAAGCCACGAGGGCTTATCCTATGCGAGCTGTCCGATACCAGCCTGATGCTCGACTCGTTCATTTTAGGCATACCTAAAACCGATGAAGAAGCGTAGATAGAGGAAAGGCTCTACGAGGCCTTGGATTACCCTCTGATGCAACCTTACACCCCTCAACATTACCCTAATCCTACACACACTAATCCCTATCACCATAATCCCTAAATCGCCCATAAAGAGCTCGTGCAACTCCTAGATGCCCTGAAGCAAAAAGAGATGACCGATAAACTGCCATCCCGTAGTTGGCCATATAGGCTAGAGCCAGCCTGCCATGGTCAGTATTCGCTGTGCACGTCCTGGAGTCTCCTTCCTTCCTCTCGAACACACCAAATCAACAAAAAACCCACACTAATACCCTCGAAGGAATACAGAAGGTTAATAAAATATTGCTCACCTGGTTTCACTGTTGGCGGAGTGACTGCTTCTCTGGATACTCCAGAGCCCTGCAGCATACAACCTCGAAGAAATACGTTTGAATTAGCCTACAGAAGACCAGAAGAACGAATTGGAACTCTCTTACCTGATATTAAGTATATGTAGATAACCTCTTAATGTTAACTTCAGGCAACCAGCGAACAAAAAATCTAATTTTTAAGCCAATTACAACATTTTGAAGTGGTTACAAGAACAAAATTTAATATTCGGGTAATTTTGGACCACCCTAATGTAGATGCACAGTGGGCCCTGCAGTGCACTGAAGGTCAACTCCTGGCCATTCCTCTTGAGCAACCGCAGCAGCAGCCTCAACTATACTCACCTGTCACCTATAAACAACGCTGATATTATTACTGTGAAGAAGCAGACGACAGATAAATAAACTGATATCACCGCAAAGTTGACATGCAGACATAATCCTCGAGACTACATGCTGCACTGATGCTCCGCTGTAAGTACGCCCCAGCGGCAGTTGAGGCACTCATCACTGCATCACGTCATCGACGTTGTCCGGGTACACATTCTGCTAGCCACCTACTGTACTTCCTAGCCCTGTATCCTAATGCTGTTGCGAGCGGCTGACCGTGTGTCAACCGTACCGTGCGCAGACGCCTCGGTAACCTGATCCCAGGTCCGAGCACAGCCGAGCACGCCGACGATAGTCGAGCATGACCGAGCGGCGGCCGAGCACGCCGATGATAATCGAGCGGCGGCGTTGCGGACTAATGCGCGTGTGCGCGCTCACTTCGTATTGGTTCAGCTCGTAGCTCGCATGTTTTTGCTATATTGTATAGCGATAGTTTTCTACTCCATTTTCCGAGATTTTACAACGACAATTGTGACTTGCGCTTCAGTCGATTATGGTTCCTCGTGTGTCAGCCAACCTGTTCTTGCATTCTTTGACTATAAACAACTATAAACTGGTAAATATAGTTGAGGCTGCTGCTGCGGTCACTGAAGAGGAATAGCCAGGAGTTGGCCCAGCGCTGCAGTTGCTGTAGAGAGGCGGGCCAGGAGTTGACTGCGACACTGCACTTCAGGGCCCACTGTGCATCTACATTAGGGTGGTCCAAAATTTCCCAAATATTACATTTTCTTTTTGTAACTCCTTCAAAATATTGTAATTGTCTTATAAATCAGATTTTTTGTCCGCTGGTTGCCTGAAGTTAACATCAAGAGGTCTCTCCCAGCGCAAACAGGTTTTAACATTTGATTTTAAGCAATTTGTTTACTTTAGATGACTAAAAATAATTGTATGTTAATTTATCTAACTACCATTTTTTTTACGCTTATTATAAGTTTATTAACAACTTCACCGTATTAGGAAAGCCAAAAATATGTTATCCTTTAAATAAAATTGTATTTGGCTCATTTTTCACAAAAAGGTTGCTATTTTCGGGGAATTTTCATGAGTAAATCGAGTACTATATACAGAAAAATTAAGAGATAATGGGAAATCTTGGATATTATACGCCAACCGATTATTCATTTATTATTTCTTATTTAGTTGGCCCCTCAATTCTATTCAAATGTACATATTTTGGGGACATAATTTAATTAATATTTTTAAATAATAACCATATATACTTGACCTTTTTTACTTATTAAAGATATGATAAGTATGGTTTACTATATAATAATAAATGTCTATGAGTTCTAATCTACATTTTCAATACTTAACCTAAAACTTATTCTTATTATAATTTAAATTAAAAATTTGCTACCTATAAGCGTGTGGCATAACTAATTCAAAACTTTTTAGAACCAATTTGAATAGATACACGTATTAATCGCAGGGAAATACTTTTCAGATGAATGTGCCGATTATTAAACACCATCTAAAGTGCATCATAGTCTATGATGCAGCCTGCTTATGCCATGACATATAGTAAACCATAATTATCACATCTTTAGTAAGTAAAAAACTTCAAAGAAATACGGTTATTATTATTTAAAAATTTTTAATTGAAGCTGACTGCTGATATATATGCATTTAAATAGAATTGAGGGACCAACAAAATGAAAAATAATAATTAAACAATCGGTTGGCATATAAAACCTAAAATATCGTATTCTAGTTTAATTTTTCTATATATAATATATAAAACATTTTTTGGCTTACCTAATACGGAGAAGTTGTTAATAAACTTATAATAATCGTAAAAAAATTGGTAGTTGGATAAATTAACGTACAATTATTTTTAGTTCATTAACTTTAGGCAACTGGCGGATAAAATATCTAATTTTTAAGCCAATTACAACATTTTGAAAGGGGTTACAAGAAGCAAAATTTAAGATTCGGGAAATTTTGGACCACCCTTATCTACATGCACTTAACAACAGGTAAGAGAGTATGGTAATGCGTGGTATCCGCTAATCACGGGGATCACTCGTGTATACCAAACTGCCCTAGTTTACAGGATGAGCGAGGGATATGAAGTATTCCAAGGTGAGAGATAACACGAGGCTTAACCTTAATAACTCCTTATATTATATTTTATTTACAACTATATGCAGGATGGACTATTGTCCTGAATACTTGATACATGTAAGTCTAACAATTGAAAATAATTTGTTTTAAAAAACGTAGCTGTTAAGTCCATGAGACATTTCAGAAAAGTTCTTTAAAGCCTCGGTGACCAAGAAAAATGTACCACCTGATTAAAAAACACGTGATAAGTGATTAAAAAGCTTTAAATTCAATAATATATTAGCAAATTGTCAATGGACCTTAAAGACTACTTAATCTATTTCATGGAAAAATCACGTATAATGTACAAATTTGAGATATAAAAACTTGCATCAACTTAGATTGTGTCAAAATATTTTTGCCATCTATAAAAGAAACACTAATTTTTCACAGACTTCAACTTAGTTTGACCTCTTAAACATCGAAAATCTCATTCCAAACAATATTATCAATTTTAGAGGTATCCTCTAAAATATAAAGCTGTTTTTGGGATCATAGACGCTTCATCCCAAACGATAAGATCAACTTCTTTTAATTTCTTTTCATCAGATTCTAACTTTAGAAAGGCAGTTTCTATATTATTTAAATCTAAAAGTAGTCTAAAAAGTGCGATGGCTGGTCATTCTGCCAACTAAATAAACTAAAATAAAAATATTATTTAAATTCTTATTATTATTTCAATAAAAATATTATTTAAGTAAGGTAATGAAAGAATTGGAATTTATAATATTATTATATGGATAAAGTTCTTAAAAATTGATAAGATCTTACTTACCGTAAATTGAACACACGCAAAGTTTGTCTGTGAGTTATAATGATATTGTTGTACAATAAATCATACTACTATAATAACTGTACTACAACTGTAGACTGTCGAATATAAATCAGATAAAACTTGGATGCAATTGGTAAAGTATAACTAATTTTTTAGATTTTTGTGAAGATACAAAAAATGCCGAAATGCTTTGGCACCCTCCGGAAAAACTCAAAGTTGTGGGGATTTAAGGAAGTTAGCAGCAAAGTGTATAGTGCGGTTCGCGCGGTGAATATTTTGCACACGCGTGTCGAAATATACATCGAGTTAAGCCGTCTATGGCGAAATGCTTTGGCACCCTCCGGAAAAACTCAAAGTTGTGGGGATTTAAGGAAGTTAGCAGCAAAGTGTATAGTGCGGTTCGCGCGGTGAATATTTTGCACACGCGTGTCGAAATATACATCGAGTTAAGCCGTATATGCTGACTTAGCGTGGAGCGTATATTTCAGCCGGCATGCGAGCTCATACGAAAAGTAAACAAGCCTAAGCTGACCCTGGAAAATTCCAAGTACGGGCCAGACGAGAAGAAATAATATTTAGCATTTACTGTGATACAAACGTGATTATTAAAGTGAAAATTTCTTTTATAATAAATATTAAATTAAAACCTAGCGATTAAACTTTTGTTTTCAGTTAAAAGTAAATAATATACAATTTTTTGTCATAAATTGTTTACGCTAAAATATAAAATTATGTTATAAAAGTAAAGTGTTAATTTCGATAAAATTACTGAGTGTTTAAATAGATAAAATTTATTTTAATAGATAAAATGAGTCTGGCTGCAATTGCTGAAAGTTCGCCTACAGATTTGTCCCAGAAGGTTGACAAGCTGGTCGAGGAAAAATTGAGTGCGAAGTGAAACGCTCCATCTGGCAGCGATATTGCGGAGTTCACCTTAAGACATTTCAGCTATGGTCGAAAAGTTGCTCGAGAAAAAACTAAAGCAGCTGACTCTGACTTGGACCCGTGAAAGCTCAATTGTCAACTGCTGAGAAAGCAGCGATGCAAAAATCGACTCTTACAAGATTTAAAGGGTCATATTATAAGAGTGGCGGCAGTCCGAAACGACGAAGTCTCACACGCCAGCCGACCAGCGACAAAAATTAAGCACAGATACCTGGGCCTCGTACGCATCTTGTCTGCTGGGGCTGTAGCTAGTCAGGATACACTAAAACAGGTCCCTATCATCCCTGCAGCCAACTTAAGGACCTCACCGACTGACTCTGATAGGACCAACGAAACAGAAGCGCAAGTTGAGCCTGTTCTTTCTCCGATCGCGGCAGAGGGAGAACCTGTAGTAGCTCACGATGCGAAAGATGTTTCGAAGGAATCCTTAGATCGCAAGAGACTACTCTTGCTGGTGGATGCAAATGGGAGTTGGTGGTTCCGAGTACGTGCATTGCATGATGGAGGTGCTGCACGTACATGTATGGGCCACTTAACTTGCAGATTGCTGCAGCGTGTAATAAGAAGATTGCACCAAGTAAAGGACCCGGCGTACGATTCGCTAACAGTTATATTTCGCCTGTTATGGGATATATAGATTTACCATTCGATATAAGTAATGTATGACGCTATTTAGAGGTCGTTAAATTGGGTGCCAGACGCGTTATCTCGCATGTACGAGGATGAGTCTGAGGTACCAATGTCGTCAGTCAGATGCCAAGACGAGGATACTAGTGATTCCTGGTATCTGGCGATGAAAGCGACAGTTCACGCCAATCCTACAGAGCATCCATATTAGAAAATAGTTAGCAACATACTGTACTATTAACGATCAGATCCTTCGATTGACGATCTTTTAGAGGACCGGGATACTTGAAAGCTAGTCCTACCAACAGAAAAGCGGATGCAAGTCTTACAGGAAGGATATGACGAGCCTACAGCTGAACATTTCGGACGCGCCAAAACATATGAACGTATCGCATTGCTATATTATTGGCCGTCAATTTATAAGGACATAGAAGATTATGTGCATCGTTGCGCAGTATGTCAGCAATGTAAAGCTGTCCAATTAGCACCCGCTGGACTTATGGGCCGGCGTATTGTATCGAAGCTGTGGGAAGTAGTAGCTCGTACACCGCGCGGTCATGAATACCTGTTAGTATTCATGGATGTTTTTATGCGCTGGGTGAAGTGTATCCCTATTCGCAAGGCAAATGCGAAAACAATTAAAAGGGAACTCAGAGAGAAGATCTTCCTACGCTTGGGAGTGTCGGAGACGTTCCACTCTGATAATGGAACGGAATTTAAGAACAAGATAGTGGACCGATTCCTAGAAGAACATCGAGTTGTCCATATGACGATACCACCGTATTATGCGCAAGCAAATCCTGTTGAACCTGTAAACCATAGTACTTGAGATTTGCACATTCCTGAGCTAGAGTTTGCCTATAATACAGCCGTGCATGAATCTACGGAATTGTCACCAGTTTTCTGAATTTTGGACGCAACCCTCTACCTCCAAGTACGTTGCGACGGCAAGAAGAACTCGTCGCAGCGCATGAAGCAGAGCCAGCGGCGTTAGAGAATTGGAATGAGCGCATGCATAAACTGCGTGAAGTGCGAGCTTTTGGACGAAATCGCATTCATTCATGTGCGCCGCTAGGAATTACTGTTAATGGGTCCCTAAATACGCTGGGTCGTACATCATTTCTGAGAAGCGAGGTTACAACATCTACCAACTGACTGACAAAAATAGAAACAAGGTGGAACAAATCTTCGTGAAAGATTTGAGACCATACTTCGACGATGACACCATGTCTTCCTACTCCGAGGACGGGGCTATAGAAGATACTTCGAAGGACATCGAGGGACCAAGTGACCTCGAGCTTCGGCCAGATGAATCGCGAGCAAACGATACGCCTTTAGTAGTAGGGAAAAAGCGTGGTAGGCGGCATCAAACAAGTGTAGTAGTCAAGCGTAAGGATAGGGTTGTCAGTAACAAGGTAGGTAAGCAACCCACCAGAGTACGTGAAGTAAGTGTGGATCGCGAAGCAGGCGCTCCAGAGCGCCGTCAATCAGGCCGTTACCGCGCGAAGTGCTCACCAACCAGGCCAACTGGTAACTGGCGACGATGCGTTGCGTAACATCGGAGAAGCGAGAGAACGCATAAGATCACCTACTGAAATGCGATGTCGCAAATGCGGTATGGTAGGGGAGGCCAGAGGCCGCGAGTGCTCTTATCGGCATAACCATCATGATTTTGGTTAGAGAGAAAGAGAGAGAGTATTGGGAGGCCGAAAGGGGCGGGAACGCGAAGCGGGAGCCATAATTATTCTAACAGAGATGCTTTAGCTACCATGCAGTGTAAATGCCTGTTGCGCGAACGCGAAAGATAGCCTCGGCTCTTCTATCTCTTTCTCTCTCGTTCACTCGGGATCTTCTCGCCTGATTCGTGCCAGCGAGAGCACACACACGCGGTGTGCATATACATATCTATATATATATATATATATGTATATGCACACCGTGTGTGTGTGCTCTCGCTGGCACGAATCAGGCGAGAAGATCCCGAGTGAACGAGAGAGAAAGAGATAGAAGAGCCGAGGCTATCTTTCGCGTTCGCGCAACAGGCATTTACACTGCATGGTAGCTAAAGCATCTCTGTTAGAATAATTATGGCTCCCGCTTCGCGTTCCCGCCCCTTTCGGCCTCCCAATACTCTCTCTCTTTCTCTCTAACCAAAATCATGATGGTTATGCCGATAAGAGCACTCGCGGCCTCTGGCCTCCCCTACCATACCGCATTTGCGACATCGCATTTCAGTAGGTGATCTTATGCGTTTTTATTATTTATACCCCAAGACCTAATGTATCTATATTTATGGGTCTATTAAAAATGAGTTTTTTATTATTTTTTCCAAAATAACAGAACTTTAATGATTTTTAACGCAGATAGGGTGCATTTTAGAGAAAAAAATATCTATTTAAATTTTAGTGTACTAAGTATAAAAGAAAAAGTTTTTGTAATAAAATAGCATGCACAACTGTTCTTTATCTAAAAACCAAAACATGCAAAATTATCATATCGAGTGGCTCAAAAATTCATTGTTAAATTTTTTACTAAATAACCGATTATATGTATCACGAAGCATTTGAAAATCATTGTTTACTTAGATTATTTTGTTATATAAGTGAAATTAATATAAATGTTTTATTTATGTCGAAATATAGAGAAAGCTCACTTTACCCCGAGGCTCACTTTACCTCGGTCTCCCCTACATAGGACATCCAACTCTTGAATTTGGCGTTTTTTAATAATTAATTATTGTACTAATATTTGGATTTACTTTTCACGTAATTGTTCGCGTGCGCAGTCGCATGAGTAGTCACGTGATTAGTTGCGTAATTAATCACGTGAGTATATGGAAGAAAAAAATTCTACTCAAGAAGCATCTTTCAAAGACATTGCTGCTTACACTACAGATAAAATTCAAAGTTTTTATGAACAACTACGCATTCCTACAGTAACCCGAAATCGCATTATTCAAATGATTCAAGATTATCACAAGAAATATATGATAATGAAGGGGGATGTTCGAAATGCAACAAACAGTAAAAAAATTGATCAAAGAATCGAAAATTTTAAAGAATCTGCTGAAATTAAGCTTTTTGACATTTGTAAATGTAAATGTTTGAATTTCGCCAACTGCACTTGCCGCGCAGATGAATAAATACCTTCGCGTATGCAAAATTTTATTTTAGATCAAAGAAGTGCGCGTCAGTGGAAGCTTAGTATTGCATTATTGAATATACCTACATAAGAAGAAATGGATGTGGAGAATGACATTAATGAAGCCTGTATCACGCCTCCTGTTCAACCCCCTCCTGTTGCTTCTGTCAATAGAAACAGAGTTGATTCTGTACCTCAACTACATGAAGATTTTAAACGATCATATGCTGATTCTGATCAGGAGAATGAATTTTCTATTTTGAACGGAATAGGCATAGCATAAAAGATGTGTCAACAAAGCATAACATTTTACATTCAGACTTATATACTTGCCCTTCGATCATACTCAGAATATCTAAGGTGGGAAATTGCTAGAATATGGTTCATAAAGTGCTATAATATATCGTAGTTTTTTACTCAACCTCGACATTGTCACATGTTATTATCTTGAACACGCATCCCAGGACGACTTCGAAGCGACCAGGTTGGCCTAAAAATAGGAGTTTATGTGCTGTTGATATTCGGAACGTTGTCATGACCTTGGACGTTATGCTTGTAACGGGCAAATTAGCCCATTACAACATAACACTCACGCGGCTGATAGACAGCCGAAGCGTGGCAGCTAGCCCACGCCCGCGAGCGAGGATGCGAACAGCCAGCGAGGCGTCGGGAGACGCAGCACTCGCACACACATATACATACACACAAGCGGGCAGAAGTAGCCGCGCGCGACCTACGAATTTCGACAACGCAGCATCCCAGCGTGCCGCTAGAGAGAAAGAGGGAAAGAGAATAGGAGAGGGGAGCAAGGAGTCGACTGCCGAAGGGACGCGCGAGGCGCGAAAGAGAGGAGAGAGAGATTCGCCTACCGTTCGTCACCGAGACCGGCCGATGTCGCGAATCTACGCGCGGGGAGAATGCGAGCCGCGAGCGCGGAAGCAGCCAGCCCGGAAAAGCCGAACGAGAGCGAGGCGCGCTAGCCTACCAGCACCTGTAAGCGGGCCGATGCGAGGCGCCGCAGCTGGGGAACCGCGAGGCGAATTTGTCCGTAAGCGTGGAGGGATGATTGGTAGACGAGTGAGTACATATCAATTATAGTATACGAATGCCGCCGAACCCGAGCCGCGATAGACCGACATGTTCGGCAAGCTTATCTTTTCTCTCTCTAACTCTCGATCTCTGAGCCGATGTGAACCACGGCTAAAAGATCGCACGACTAAAGCGATTGCGCGAGTCCGGCAAATGAGCCGGCGAGTTCCGGAGCAGATCATTTGTTCGAGTCGCGAGGCGACTACGCGCTTTCCCGTTTCCGCGATGAGCCAGTATGGCTACCTTTCTTGTAAATCATTGTAAATATTAGTTTTAAGTATCTTAGAAATAAATAAGTATCTATTAGATTATTAAATATCATTCTGTTGTCACCCGAAATTATTTTGAGTCTTTTATTACTCTTGCATGCTATCCTTGCTTATATAGCCTTCGGACTCGTGGGCCCCGCCACTCTCCACGATCAAATAAACTGAGCCTAGCCGGAGTCCACTCATTTCTGTACGCGAGCAACTCTCGACCCCTCCGTAGCAAGAGGGGCGGAAAACGCAATATTATTGAAAAAGAAATCAGTTTCCGCCCAAAGGCGAAAGATGTTCGTCATATGCTAACTCGAGATGAAATATACAATATATAATATTATCGAACTTGCATTGAAATGACCTTGGTTATGATCCCCAAGGTCAAATGCAGGCTGACCATCTGACGGTCCCTATAAAACCATAAAACATTTATTTCAAAATATAATCAATATACGGGCCAGATAGAGGGGTTATTCTAAACTCAAATTTCAAATGGGACACCCTGTACAATAGGTAAAGGTTAAAACAGTTCAGGATGATGATTTTCAGAAGAGTATTGACACAAAATGAGCGTGGTGTAGTTTTTAATGATATATGGTACCTCATTTGATTTTGACAATTTTATTAGAAAAAAAATCAACTTCTTAGCAATTTCCAAAGCGGAAGGACTTGAGCCCCAAAGCCCAAATTTCGCATACGATCTATTGGATACATATACTAAATTTCCCGCACTATTACGAGTCACGAAAGTTAGCGCAAAAAAATTGGCCCGCCCTAATATATATTAGGGTGTCCCTTAGTTCCCAAATTGCCGCTATGTCGGCTCCCACCCCCCAGATGTATTGGTTATGACCGAAAACTAGGAAATATACCGAGAAAGCCGTCTAAAAGGGTCTAGACCCTGCCACTTTTTAAAAAACGGTTTTTCCGCATTTATACGCGTTTTTGCTATGTACAAATTTTTTCCGGGCTCCTAAATATATTAAATGTGCATAAATATCATGTAACATGTTTGTAAAATGTATAAAGTATGTTCAGTAATTTTCTAGAGCCGGGAAAATAAAATTTGAGCCAAATATAGCGTCCAAAACCTAAAAAAATACCGATAAAAGCAGATTTTTTTTCACCTTTATGAGTTTTTAATCATAATCGGCTTTACGTTGAGTTATCAGACTAGTGTATTCTGAAAGTAGAGTTCAAAACCGACAATTTCGTTTTTTGGACGATTTTCTATCCCCTCTAGAACCGAAGATATGGCCGTTTGAAATTTGCCAAAAAATCAAAGTATCCAATCTGTGAATGGGTGCATGAAGACTTTTATGGATCACAACTTTGTTAGCTCTTATTTAGGTATCTGAGGTCCAGTCGACTTTTGCAAAAAAACAAATTGAAGGTTTTGATTTTAGCTTCTGTGCACGCTTTAGAGTCCGACTATGACTGGGGCATCTCCAAAAATAAGCATGAATAAAACTTTGACAATTTAAGACATACACAATGAAAATGTTTTTTTTTTTCGTGAAAGTAACCCAGTACTAGACAATTTAAAAACGTATTAAAATACACATTTCTCATTTATTTACGTATGTACACCCAGCAGATGGTGATGATCTTCGATTGCTCCTGGTCGGAAGCAAGCGCCCCCTCCCCAAGTGTCACATAACCTTTAAGGTTTATTTAATGAATTTTAATCAATTTCGATCATAAACCCCGCTTATGCGACCCTTTGTAGCTAGCTTCCAGCGACCCTGTAACGTTCGAAAATCATGACTTTCCGCTGGGTATACGGTGAAATTCTACCCCTGATATTCCTTAATTACAAAAGAATCCGTAAGATAGCGCAAGTGTCTCGCGCAAAAGGATCATTATTATACGTTGCGTATTAACTATGAAGTTTGCAATTAATGCTTTATGTGATCTAACGGTTTTCAGTAAATAATTCTTGTAGGTAAACACCTCTCTAAACAAAAATGCCATGTGCACTAACGTAAGTGAAATGCACAATTTTTTTAATGAAACGTATACTAAAAATAGTATATAACAACTAATATAAGTGAAATCGAGTTTTAAATTGCAATAAATATATAATATTGAGTAATTTATTTTATTTTATTTCATTTTTGAAATAATATTGAGTAATGTTTATCCCGGAGTATATACTATATAAAAACAATGCCTTAGGGTCTGTCTTTACGGTGCTATGTGCATCGTGCGACGATCATCGTGCAACGGCAGTCCGCCTATTCTATCGCGTTCCGATTCATTCTTATGGTATAAGTGAACTGAAAAGAAGACTTGGCAACCGCGCATCTGCACTATTCAGTCGGTCCATCGCTTTAAAATACTTGTACAGTAATATAGTGGAAATGCGCGGTTGCCAAGTCTTTATTTCAGTTCACTTATACCGTAAGAAAAAATCAGAACGCGATGGAATAGGCGGACTGACGTTGCACGATGCTCGTCGCACGATGCACGTAGCACCGTGAAGACAGACCCTTAGATAGAAGGCCAGATCGCAGAGTTTCGGGAAGCCAAAAACGCGAGAAGCAAGAACGATAGTTCTACCCCTCATAAGGCAGGTGGCGCGTGGAACGCACCTTAAATAAGTTGTTCAAAGCGCCACCTGCTTTATGGGGAGCAGAACTAACGTGCTTGCTCCGAGTTCAGGCTTATGGCTCTGGTTGGCCTTCTATGTGAGGAGGCACTATTTATATATTCTCTGTTTAACCTACGATCTACGAAGGTTTTTGTACAAAACCACAATATTTTTGGTACATACATAGGCTGGCGCTGATAATCCTTAAGAAAAGAAAACACAATATTTTCTCTTTAAATGTTTATACTTAAGGGTACTTCTTTTATTCTTATTTACTTTTTGATCATACAATAAATACAAGCAAAGCTAGCATAACAGATTCTACGACGAATAATCGTGCAACAGACTATTTTCTTCCTACATTAGAGGTTAGTACGTATTTTATTAAAGTTTGCGGCTGCTGTAAAATAAAAATATATTAAAAAATATTTAACAGTGTAAAATTTACAAAAGTGTGATACTTAAAGAAAGAATATTTAGAAGATATTAAGAGAAGAAGATAATTTTGTTGGCTTAAAGTAGCATTGAATTATTATTATCTCAAAAATTAAATTTTCTGAAAGTTATAAATATCTACAATTTTTAATAAAATGTAATTACTTTAGTGAATATTATGTTTTAGCAATACTTATTTAGTCAGAATAATTAATAATTTTTTATAAAAACTCAGTTTATATAAACTTTAATATATATAAACTTTATATAAAATTTAATGGTATTTTTTCAAGGTTTTTTAAGGGAAATATTTTTTGGACAACAAACAATGAAACGATAAAATGAGTTTGCAAACACGTGATTCAGTATTCTCAGATATATCAAATAAAACAATCTCTGAAATAACAGGAGATAAGCTACCAAGCAAATCGCAAGTTCTTCGACTTTTATTAAATAAAACTAAAAATGAAAATGTTGAAGTGAATGATGCTGTTAAATTAGTTATCCGAGAAGTCAAAACTTTTTGGGATAAAGCTTTAGTTAATACTAGGAGAGATGATGATTGCTTTGAAAAATTAAAGAAACTGCAACAAGAGTTTCGTTCTTTCCAAAAATTGAAAGGTAGAACAAATAAAAATAAAGATACGTTTGTTCATCAATTAAATGATGTTTTTGACATCTCTCATAATAGTTTATGTGAATCAATAAGTGAGTCAGAAAAAAAACGTTACTTTCTCAACCAGTCGATGACATAAAGCGTAACCTAATGCGCATTAAGCATCATGAATTACCAGGTAATAAATAACAATTAATAATATTTGCAAATAATTTGATAATATTCTTTTTTTTTTAAAAGTGTATGTAATATGCCCTGTTCCATGACTATAAAGTGAATGAAAAATTGAGCATTTTTTACAAAAGTAGTGAAATCCCCAAAATATTACAGTCAAGTAATTGTATTTCATCTTTTGGGTACACGCATGTGGATATATTATTTCAGAAAATAAAACTTTCTACTCGAATCTTAGTTGATACAACAGTTTCTATATATTTAACAATAATAAACTCACTATGCACCAGTCAGACCATTAAAATTGACTTGCCAATAACATTATATCAAAATTTAAAAATTTTCCTTTTGTCGGTCCCAGGTAAAAAATGATCTCAGCTAATTCTAATTATGAAAGAATGAGTATAATTCTAAATTGCTCATCAACTTTTGGCATTTCCAAAAGCATATTATATCATATACTTTTAATGCATAATCCAGAAGCTATTTGACAACTTGAAAAACACATTAAGTTTTGAACCGCATTTTCCAATATTTTTTAGTTTGAATTTTTTCAATAAATTCTGCACTATGCATTTAAAGTATATGATATAATATGTTTTTAGAAATAACAAAAGTTGATGAGCAATTCAGAATTAGACTCATCCTTGCATAATTAGAATTAGCTGAGATCATATTTCACCTGGGACCGACAAAAGGGAAATTTTGATATTTTGATATAAAGTAATTCGCAAGTCAATTGTAATGGTCTGACTGATGCATAATGAGTTTATTATTTTTAAATATATGGAATCTGTCGTATCAACTAAGATTCAAGTGAAAAGTTATATTTTCTAAAGATGAAATACAATTACTTGACTGTTATATTTTGGGGATTTCACTACTTTTGTAAAGAACCTTTACTCGCCAACATTTTACCTTTTAGAAAGGTATTTTATGGAAGTTTTATAATTGATTTAAACATGCGCTTGCTATTATCATTATACATTTTATCATATAACATGGTCATTGTTCTAGTCATATAGTTGATATCCGTTAACCAACAAAATAAGACCATGAAATAAGAAAAACAATTTTCAATTACCTTGAAATAATATATTTATACAATCTCTCAAACCGCTCTACATTGCAGCAAAATTTGCAACCTCCCATCCACCGTACATAGTCCACTTTCCCCCGCTAGTTCGACAATATACTAATAATTTTGTGTTGTTACCTATTTAGACGTACACAAAGAAATATTCACTGCTGAGGAGGATGCTGAAATACTTGATAGAACTGAATCTCTGGAACTTGGCGAACCAGAATCAGATGTATCCCAACCTAGTTCATCAATCAATAAGGTCACAGTAATAACAGGTACAGTACTCCTCCCCTCCCCCACCTCGCTTAATGTGATTGCGCTGGGACCAAGTAAATTTAATAACAAAAAGAGTAATAATAATAAACAACGGAACAGATATGTAGTATAAAGTAATACATATAAAATGAATGTTAACATTTTAATATTTTTTTATAAATTGTTCAAGGGGATTATTATATTTTTGATAACTTGCAAGTACAGCTTGACTGGATTTTGATGACTCTATAATTGATTGTACTACTTATCAACTTTTTAAATGAAAATATCACTTTCATCACTCCTTGTAGTAAACGTATTTCTAGCAAAAGTAAAAAAAAATATTAAAAAATACTTACGAATATTGATAAATACTGATAAATAATGCCAAATAATGACAAATAATATGGGACATTAGCTGTTGGAATTCGGAAATTTTTATTAGTTATTATTCATTATTATTTGTCATTATTTGTCATTATTTTTTAATATTTATCATTATTTATCTATATTATCAAATATCGATTAATATCGACTATAACATATGTGGAGCAGAATGTTTATGCGCTTAATAATGTTATATAAATTGCGCTAAATATGCATTAAACATCATAAAGTATCTAAATTATCATCTTAATATTCAAAAATATAGCATACTTTCACATAAAAACCCTAAGAATTCTTTTTTATTTGAAAAGAAAGCTTTGTATTCAATCCTTCATTATTAATTATGGTGACATTTGAATATTAAAATAATAATTTCAAAAATATAACATTAATTGCGCATATATATGCTGTACCACATATGTTACGAGCGTAGTTCAATAAGTCTTTAGAATGACCAACAGATGGCGCGCGAATCGCTCCAAATCATCTGTTTTCAGTCAGCACCACTCCCGACTAGATATATGGTGCAGTCACAGTCCACATCTTCTGAGTTTACGTGTTTTTATAACCAATTGAAAAAAAAATTGCTTGTTAAGAAAAATGGAAAAAAACGAGTTCAGAGCGATAATTAAACATTTTCATTTAAAGGGTTTAACTCCATATGAGATAAAAAATGAATTGGACTCAGTTCATGGCACATCTGCCCCTGCCTTAGCAACGGTTTATAACTGGGTAAATGAATTTAAGCGTGGTCGTACATCAATAAGTGACGAACCACGTTCAGGAAGGCCCGTAGAAGCAACTACTCCCGAAATCATCAATAAAATCCACGATATGGTGTTGAAGGATAGAAGATTCCTCTCAGCTGAGAATAAACGTAATAGAGTGGTCGCCTCTGAGGCTCTTTTGGCGCGCATAAGTCGGAATCCTGAGGAATTTTTTCGTCGATTTGTGACTGTGGATGAAACATGGATACACCACTACACTCCTGAGACAAAGGAACAATCCAAACAGTAGATTTCCACAGGCGAACCAGCTCCAAAGAAGGCAAAGACCGTAAAGTCAGCTGGTAAGGTTATGGCTACAGTTTTTTGGGATGCACGTGGAATTATACTTATTGACTACTTGGAAAAGGGTAAAACAATTACTGGTGAGTATTATGCATCATTATTAGAGCAGCTGAAAGCAGAAATTTAAAAAAAACGACCACATTTGGCGAGAAAAAAAATTCTCTTTCATCACGACAACGCCCGAGTTCACACATGCTTCGTTTCAATGGCTAAAATTGAAGAACTAAAATTCGAATTGGTCGAACACCCACCGTATTCACCAGATTTAGCCCCCAGTGACTTTTTCTTATTTCCAAACTTGAAAAAATGGCTCGGTGGACAGAGATTTACGGACAACGAAGACGTCATTGCCTCTCTAAGTGCTTATTTTGAGGAACTTCCGAAAACGCACTTTTCTGAAGGATTAAAAAAACTTAAAAAGCGATTGACCAAGTGTATAGAGCTCCAAGGAGATTATGTTGTAAAATGAAAAAAAATTTACCCAAAAAAAATTGTTTTTATACTTTATTCTAAAGACTTATTGAACTACCGTACATTAGATTCACATATATACAAAAGTAATGAATGGCTAAGTGGTCAGATCGTAAGTCTACCAATCTGAAGGTCTTGTGTTCAAGTCCAGGGCTCAACGATTTTTTTTAAATACACAAAAATAAAAAAAATGAGTTTGTTAGAAAAAAATTTTAAAATATAATTACAAATTGTTACGGTTTTTATTCTTCTAAAAAGTGGCGAGACCCGGGCTTGAACCTCGAATCTCCGACTTGCAAGTCTGACACTCTACCGCTTGAGCTACGGCCGCCACCGACGATGCACATTTCCAATCACACTCTTATAGTAATTAGACACCCGTGACGTGTCCACACGTAACAAAAAAATGAAAAATAATGTCACTTATTACTATTAATTTCCGAAAAAAAAATTTCAAATATAAATGAATAATTTTTTTATGAATATATAAATATATTCATGAAGAAAAATGGCTCGAGCGTCTACTATATAAATATATCTTTATAGGCTCTAGCAGCACCATGTAGACGAAAAATTTTTTTTATTTTATATCATGAAAAACAACGTTTCGGGTGTCTCATACACCCTTCTTCAGGTACAAAAAAAAATCAAAACCAAGTTTACTTATAACTAGGTACTTATCGATAGAAGGCTCGCTTCCCCATGTGCCACACCGTTAAAAAACCCTTCTAGATAGAATTCAGATCTCTCTAACTAATTATCCTACATTCCCATAATACTTGGCTTTGCTTTTTATCTAACAAACTATATTGCTGTAGATAGTGAATGCTCCCAAATAAGTGCAAAAATAGTAGTGTTTAAAAAGTGTGTGTTATATTGAGATTAATATATATAAGTGTTAGTGTATATAAATAATATTATAAATAAGTGCTCCGCAAAATTGTGCCCCAACAACATGACACCGAGAATCCGTCTAGAGAGATCTGAATTCTATCTAGAAGGGTTTTTTAACAGTGTGGCACATGGGAAAGCGAGCCTCTATCGATAAGTACCTAGTTATAAGTAAACTTGGTTTTTATTTTTTTTTGTACCTCAAGAAGGGTGTCAGAGACACAAGAAACGTTGTTTTTCATGACATAAAATAAAAAATTTTTTCGTCTACATGATGCTGCTAGAGCCTATAAAGATATAAATGAATAATGTTGAATAACATTTGATAAATTATAACAAAAAAAAAAATTATTTAAAGAATATTGAAAAAAATCAAATTATGATAAATAATGACAAATAAATATGTCCCAATCTGGACTACAAGTAACTACCACTACTTGCTATTATTTTTTATTATTTGCTATTATCTATCGTTATTTATTTTTATTTGATTTTATTATTCATTATCGCTTGCTGTTTATTAATATCTTTCATTATTTGTTGTTATTTTTTATTATTTCCTGCAATTTAAAAATACTTCCACCAGGGATTGAAAATATGATTTATCCATTTTTTCAGGGGAACATCGGAAATCAACCCAAGAACCATTGAGTATAGGATCTCAATCATAGTCAAGTGAAGTAACAGATTCTTCACCTCATCTGCCTAGTTCTGGGTCTGTATATTCTGTACCGCATGGACCATCATATATAAACCAATCTGTTAGAGGGTCCATAGATGTGATGACACCAGAAGTAGTAGCAGCTTTTGATAAATGCAAGATTTCTTACAGACATTCAGTCTTTATAATAGGCACAGTTGCAAATACATTAGGTGTCGATATAGAAACTTTAATACTCAACAAATCATCCTTCAACAGATCGCGGGCTGAAATTCGAAAAAAGAAAGCTGAGAAAGTAAAAGAATTGCTGATGGATAAATCTATACCACATTTGATCGTGCACTGGGACGGGAAACTTATTCCAGACACGATAACATGTAAACAAATTGATCGTTTACCCATCCTGATGTGCAGTGGAAACATTGAGAAAATTATAAATGTGCCTGGATTAGAAGACCAAAAAGGATCAACGATAGGTAACGCTGTTTATCAAGCATTGGATGACTGGGGGCTGACACATTTAACGCAAGGTGTGTGCTGCGATACAACCCCGGCGAATTTGGGGCGCAGATCTGGTGCAGCAGTAATTATAGAGCAATTGATTGACAGAGATTTGTTATATTTCGCGTGCCGTCATCATATGCTCGAAATTTTATTAGCTGCAGCTTTTGGAGTAAAAGTACCTGGTATGAATGGACCAAATGTACCAATTTTCCAAAAATTTAAAAAGGAATGGTCTGCAATTAAATCGGCAAACTGTGAAAACGGACTGGGTAAATTAGAACCATTATTACAAAATAAAATCCCTCACATAGTCAGTTTCATAGAAGAGTATATACAAAAGCAACAACCTAGAGATGACTACAAAGAGTTGTTGGAGTTAAGCTTATTATTTTTGGGCGTTGCGGATGATATACAGATTCGTAAGCCTGGAGCATGCCATGACGCTCGTTGGATGGCAAAAGCCATTTACTCTCTAAAAATATTTTTACTGCGAAAGGCATTCAAATTAAAAAAGCACGAAGAAAACAACTTTTACAGCATATGTAAATTTGTTGTTTTTGTGTATATCGAACCATGGTTTACATCACCTTTGGCAGTTGCAGCACCCAATAATGATCTGAGATTATTAAAAAATTTAATTGAGTATGAGTCAATCGATGCTAATATTTCAAAAGCTGCTTTAAATAAACTTGAAAATCATCTATGGTATTTATCTCCTGAAATATGTGCTCTTTCATTTTTCGATGAAAGAGTACCGTTAGCGTAAAACAAAAAATGGTTGAAGCATTGCAAACTAAGCACATTGAAAATGACATTGATACTCCAAAAAAATTAAATGTTTCTGCAATTGGCATGAAGGGATTGCTGAACACAGAACTTGATTATTTTATTAATAGCCAAAGTTCTTATTTCTTTGAGAGGTTTGGGTTAAACATATCATTTTTAGCTCAAGACTGCAGTACGTGGAGTACGAATAAATCTTTTATTTAAAGCCGAAAGAAAGTTGTAAATATTAGAGTAGTCAATGATTGCGCTGAGAGAGCTGTGCACTTAACTCAAGAGTACATCAATGTTTTAACAAACGATGAAGTTCAAAAAAATCTTTTAATCCAAGTCGTTGAAGAATTCAGAAAAGAATTCCCTGATGCGAATAAGAAGACAATAATTATAAAACTGAAAACAAGCAATTAAATATTATTCTGTATATTCTGTGAAAATCAATATTTAATTGTATACAATAAATTTCATTGACAAAACACTAAAACGACGTTTAATTATTTTGTATAAATCTTTGAATGAAGAATTTACGAACAAAGAGATCATTGCGGCATTTCATTGATTTTTTTTTCAGAGATCCGAGTAAATTCTAAGAAAATTTGTATTAATAATTTCTTTTAACTTGATTTAACAAATTTATAAAAATTAATTTTAACGAAAAGTATTTGCCTTAATTATTAGAACATGTCAAGAGTAGTCAATAGAGAGTAAAAAATAATATTTCGTTTATTTTGTCAATAGAATCATGCACGATGCAGTCCTGCTAATAACTATGGAATTGACAATATTGATTAATTGTGACGTGTAAATTAGAGACTTTATGATTTTACACTGTTGAAATTAAATATATAACTAAGTACTTATAGTACAAAATTTATGGAAAAATTGCTCTAGAATATGAAAAACTTTTTTATGTCTTAAATTGTCAAAGTTTTAATCATGCTTATTTCTGGAGATGCACCAGGCATAGTCGGGCTCTAAAGGGTGCACAGAAGCTAAAATCAAAACCTTCAATTTGTTTTTTTGCAAAAGCCGACTGGACCTCAGATTCCTAAATAAGAGCTAATGAAGTTGTGATCCATAAAAGTCTTTATGCACCCATTCACAGATTTGATACTTTAATTTTTTGGCCAATTTCAAACGGCCATATCTTCGGTTCTAGAGGGGATAGAAAATCGTCCAAAAAACGAAATTGTCGGTTTTGAACTCTACTTTCAGAATATACTAGTCTGATAACTCAATGTAAAGCCGATTATGATTAAAAACGCATAAAGGTGAAAAAAATCTGCTTTTATCGGTATTTTTTTAGGTTTTGGACGCTATATTTGGCTCAAATTTTATTTTCCCGGCTCTAGAAAATAACTGAACATACTTTATACATTTTACAAACATGTTACATGATATTTATGCACATTTAATATATTTAGGAGCCCGGAAAAAATTTGTACATAGCAAAAACGCGTATAAATGCGGAAAAACCGTTTTTTAAAAAGTGGCAGGGTCTAGACCCTTTTAGACGGCTTTCTCGGTGTATTTTCTAGTTTTCGGTCATAACCAATACATCTGGGGGGTGGGAGCCGACCTAGCAGCAATTTGGGAATTAAGGGACACCCTAATATATATATATATATATACATCTTCACAAACATTATTATGTATGTCGTTGTTGGTCCTCGTTTATTCTGCTATAACAAAATAAACCACAAAGTATTTAATCTTATATTAAATATTATTTAATATTTATCAAAGATAATAAATATTTATCTGATAGTTCTATATCATAGTGATGATTTTCATGGACCAAGAAACGTTACTCTCCACTTTTTCAAAAATAATCCTTGGTTTTAAACATTGGTCAAACAATTATTTATTTATTTTTGTCTGTGATGAAAAAGAAGAAACAGAACAGTATTGTTACGTCGCGCGTAAGCAATAAATGGAGCGAAGTTAATACGAAATAAAATTGCGTTCGTCTCTAGTTTCGGTCAATACTTACGTTATTTACATGGGAGTCAAGGCGTTAGCAAAAGCAGGATAGAGAAAATGACATTTAATATAATATCGGCAATAGTAGGATGTGAAAGTTTACGACAGGATAGGAGAGGATAGTGATGTATTTAGGGACTTACGTTGTATATATGCCTAAGCCTTGGTTCCCTGTAGTCAGCTCGGGTCAGCTGCGCTGCGCTGCGGGCTGTCTCGTGCTCGAGATGGTAGCAAAAGATATGAATAGGAGTTCAGACACAGTAAATAGATAAACGCGAGCAAATAAGTGTAAGAATAAGTATATTGTATAAGAAGCACAAGGTTAAGTATAAGAGCGTGTCCCTTTTACAAGTGAAATGTAAAATAATAAACTGGTACGTACGTGCTTACGGTTCGGAGTTCGAATGCAGAAGGTTAAAGGCAAAAGGCGAGGGATAATAGCCTGGAGCCATGGAGGGCTATGACTTATATAACCCCGCGGGGGTCGCATGCTTAGCCTAAATTAGTAATTAATTATGCGTACTCGAGGAGGGGGCTACAAAGGTATGAAGTCGCCGAAGGGAGTTCAGAAAATATTGGGGTGGATAAGTGTATCATTGCGGAATATTAGGTAGGCAAGGTAGGATACTGGCTGAATAGGGATGTCGATAAATTTATGACCAAGTTTATTGTATAAGAAGCACAAGGTTAAGTATAAGAGCGTATCCCTTTTGCAAGTCAAATGTCAAATAACAAACCGGTGCGTACGTACCTACGGCTCGGCATTCGAATGCAGAAGGCTGAAGGCAAAAGGTGAGGGCAAATGGCCTGGAGCTATGGGGGGCTATGACTTATAACCTCGTTATATATAACCTCGTGGGGGTCACATGCTTAGCCTACATTAGGAATTAATTATCCGTACTTGAGGAGGGGGCGACAAAAGTATGGAGTCGCGGAACGAAGTTCAGGAAATATTGGGGTGGATGAGTGTATCATCGTAGAGTATGAGGTAGTCAAGGTAGGATACTGACTGAATAGGTAAGGTCGATAAGTTAGTTTATGTATGATAAGTCACTTTTGTCGTATACGGATCTCGTCGACGAAAAGTTGTTGTGGGTCGATACTCGGGACGTGACAGTATACTGAAGAATGTTTGTTATGTCAAATATTAAGGTTGTGTCAACAGTTGCGAGAATACTCGACTATGGAAAACGGAAAGTGAAAGGGCCGGAACGAAAGGTGGAACAGCAAAGCTAATGGTATACCTGAGTCATTGAGTGTAAAAACTACTTGACGCGGAACAAGTTTTCTTTTGTACTCGATGTCGCATGTATATTTCAGTATACATTGTACTTGTAAAAATACTGTACGTAACATACAATGCACTAATCTTTAAAAATGAATGTCAACATTTCTTTATCCCACAATCTGCTTTTGATACGTGTTACGTATTATGGCTACTGATCTTATTCTTTTACTTCATTTTTTACGTTTTAATCATTCTCAAAAAAAGAAAATGAAATAAGCAAAACTAAATGAAAGAAAATTATAAGAATATGATAATTGAAAATACAAAGAGATCATAGAAATAGTTAAACAAAAAGAACGGTAAAAATGTTATTTCATTTGAATATGCGGTACATTCTTTGAATAATATCATGACTCTTATTAACAATAGGGGACTAAAATAAAAGATATGCGCAGGCACATGAGTTATGTTGAAAAAAAACATAATTTATTTTCCGATTTCTCTGTGTCCTTCGTCACGTGTTGTACAAATTTTTAAACTATAACGTCGTTTCTTGCCAATTTTGGTTCGTCATATACTGTATAATTTAAACTAAACATCGATTTTCCTTTAGTATGACAACAAATCAAAATAACTTTATTTGTTTTCCTATTATGGAATGAGAATGTACATGCAGCTGCTTAAACGGAGCAATTTTCTTAAGGAAAAATAATTTCATTGTTTTTATTTTAAATATTTTTTACTTCTAATATGGATTGCGGACATTAAAAATGTAAGATATCAAACGGTGAGAACTTGAACACACTTTTTATAATAAAATTAATGTAAGTATATTTGTGAAATCATTATTACATGTTTTTGTAGGTTAGATTTTAACATAATTTTTTAAGGTAACAAGCTACCAATTTTTGGTAAAACACTTATTTACTCTTTTTCTTTCAAAAGTGAAAGTTTTTGCGCAAAAACAAATTTTTTTTCGACTTTCTTGAAGCTGTGGGTAAATGGTTGATCATAAATGGCTGATTTTATTGATATTTATGTTTAAATTCATTTTTCTCAAAACTTAATTTTCGTAACTTACTTTGTAAGCCTGCGCAACAGTTCTTCGTGAATTACGCTGCAAATTTCTGTACTTTCTTTTTAACATATTTTGAATAAATTTAAAGAGCATTTTCTTTTATTATTACCTAAAATATCATTTTTAAAAACATAAGATAATGTACTGCTTAAATCGCAAACAATAAAATGTTCATCTAGAATATAAGCTCAGAATAGTTCCAAAATATTATTTGAAAATATTGCTCTCTAAATGTCTTAATTTTAGCGTGAAATGTTCATAAAAAATGTATACCAATCCACCGTAACCCATTGCGCACAGTGATAATCAAACATATATCTGTTTTTATAGGTTTATTCGAAAATGCTACTTCAAAGACTGATGAATTTGAACAAAACCAGTCTAAAATGCCATCTTTTTCTATAACATGTTTTATAGAAAAAATATTTTTCTTCTTAAATTAAAGGATTTTAGTGTTTGCTGTATCTTCTTTCCTAAAATGCATCATTAATTAACTTCTTTATTTCTACCGATATTTTTATTTAATTATTTATTATTTAATTTTATTAAATCTTTAATATTTTTGCTCCGGCTTATATACATTATTATGTAGTGGTATTAGAGACAACGTAATTATAATTTGTGGATATTATTTTTAGATTTTGTTAGTTATTTAAAAGCAAATAGATGAGCTTTATTTTGTCGATATGTATTTTAAATCTGAATATTATAAAGAAACATTTTGTTTTATGTTTATGTAAGAGGACTTATGTAAAAGGTTTACTAAAGAATTAATGTAAGATTCTTCATGTAAAAAGACTTATGTTGTCATTATACCAAACGCATTTACAACGTTTTAAAATCGTTTAATAACGTTCAAATCAAACTTCGAGATGTTCAAAAATAAAGTTGGGAAAACGTTTGAAAGACGCTGGAAAAACGTCTGAATATCTGCAGATGCGTTCCACATAAGATGTTGTAAAACCGTTTTTAAAACTATTGAATAAGTCTCCGTGAGGCGGAGCGCGTCAGTATTTTTTAATTTGTATTTTTGCACCTACACTTCCGTGTAATACTAACTGTATTACACAGTACTAGCGCGGGATGCTAACTGTTATTCTTCTGCAATTTCCTAGGGGAAGTGCTATTGAAGGGAAGGAAAACTATTTCCTGTACCGCTTAACGGAACTAGGTAAATAGTTACGGGAGAGAGAGGATAGGTACACGCACAAGTACTGCTATCGGAACTTCGTGCGCGCGGAGGAAAATTGCTAAAATATTTATATATAGATATAGGAGAGAAGAAGTAAAGAACTACAGGAAAATGAAATAGTTAAATTTATGAATTGACTTACTTGTATTTTAATGAAAGTTTAACAGGACTCTATCTATCTCTCACTCTCACTCTTTCTCTCTCTCTCTGAATTCAAGTTCTTCGTAAACATACTTTTATACAGTGGAAATATTTCAATACTAAATTGAGTTATCGTACTATTATTTATTTATATTTGTTATTCAAGCTTAACTAGAAAGTATAATATTAATATATGTTTTTTCTGTAGTTTTGTAAAATACCTATCACTTATTTAATCTATGCTAAAAATAATTATTTATAAAGTAATGTTACTTTGCTTCTTATATTTTCGATTTAGCTTCCATTTGCGCTTAAACTTATAGAACAAATGTTGAAATTACTAATTATTTCGATAGTTCATAATATTTTACACGAACTATTATTACTAATACATACGCAAATCTTAATTAATAGAACTAAATATAAGGTTATTTACATTGCGTGTTCGTTTAGTTAATCCGAAGTTCTTAGATATACAATGGATATTTTATAAAGGCTAAATAATAATGTATGTATTCTCGAATGATATTTCTATGCGCCTTGGGCCGAATATACCTTGCACTACTATAGTACATTGAAAGTAAAAATATAATTTAATTAGTGAATTAAAGAGGAAAAAGTGATTTTTTGATAATAATATTTAAATAATAAAAATAATTTAAAAAATGGAAAAAGGTAGAGATTGTACTGTAGCAATGGAGTTTTCCCGGAATGAGGGGGTCCAATAGACACGCACAGCTAACGGTTTTCTTGTCGGCACACATAGATTGCAGCTTCGGCGTGATTATGCACTTGAGCGGCTCAAGCAAGCGGGTGGTGAGAGGCAGGGAGCACAAGGCCCCTAGTCATCGGCCAAGCTTATTTTTTATGATAACTCTTTCGCCGATTCGAGAAGCTTTTCCGGGACCGTCTTTCTATCAGTTCGTACACGTGCTGTTTTATTACTCTCAACCCTCGGTCTCGAATCGCTTATCGGATCCGTAGGGTTTTGAGTATGCACCACACAGATTACTCGTCTTGACCCTGGGAAAGATTCTCTGCTGGCTTGCAGCTGTCGAACCCTCTCAAAGTCGAGACAAGCATGCTTGTGTACGAAAGGAGGAAAAGAGAGGACCGAGGAAGAAAGAGAAAAAAAATAATTATGAAAACGCGGTTTAAACAACCGTTGCATGAATGTATACGTTGACGGATTCATAATATACTGAGACGTAACAAATATGAAAGGTAAGAGAAGATATCTAAGTTATCGACTCTATTTATAATTTTTTAAAATACTTTTTGAAAAATTTTATAGAAAAGACGATACATCCAGATATTTATTTATCAATTAAGAATAACCGAAATCTTTTCAATCAATTCCGATTATTTAATCGCTACGCTGTTTACGATCCAGATATCAAATACGGTTGTTTATAACGGTTGTTTATACCTTAACGAAATTTAAGAGTCTGATTAGCAGAGTCTGATTATTGAAGTTGACTATTACGTAATCGTCGTGAGCCATAAAAATAATTTTCTTCTAAATGATAGAGTGTTTTGCCTTACTAGGCAGTTAATTAAAAATAAAGGAAACGAAGTAGTGGGAGAGTAAATTTTGTTTATCGATAATTTACTTAACTTGTAGACAGCATTACCGGCTGACAGTGATGCTCGTGCCGGTGGCGTTATATGGCGAGCTGCGAGGTTTTTGAACGTTTTAGGCATGCCTGGGCTCATTGCCTTCGAGAGGCAGCAGGACACATTTCATCTTAGGCCCTTCTTGATGTTAAATGGCGAAAGATTTTCGCCATAACAAAATATTATATTTCCTACAAAATAAATTCGTACTTATGCCATATTTGTGCTAAAACGTTAATCTTAATTCAGAACGCAAGGTGGAGTGAGTACTCTCCTGGCCATGGCAGGACTTCATCTTGAAATCAAGTGGCGCGGGAGCTCCACGAAGGCGAGTTTGAGAAGCAGACGACACTTCGGCGCACGCGACACTATTTACTTCTATATTGGTGTTGCGATTTTTCATTGTAAAGAAAAATATGCTTATGTCTATTGTACCTCACTTATTTTACGTATATTAGTACATCGTGCGATAAACTTTGATTTTCAACAAAAATATTGGCCAACAAGTCGTTTTTTTACAAAATAACCGAGTCGGTATTTCCAAATGCTCGATTGGCCTTTAATTTCATATTCACGCCTGAGTAACGCAGAGAAGGTTAAAGACCAGGGTTGCCAGACTGTGCGATTTATCGCCAAATGTGCGATTTTTAGGCTACTTGGGCGACAAAAGTTTTAGATTGGCGACTTTTTTTGGCCATATATGGCCACCGTCTATTTTTGCCATAGACGGTGCGATTTTGGGCGATATCTGTCAGACAGTAAAAAGGTTATTTTTTCTTTTGAGTCTTAGCGGCTTCACGCGATTCGCAATATGTACATGTTCTGAGCGTATTCTGACAGTCACAAGTCGACGCAAGTCGGTACTGGCCCCGTGCAGCATATCGAGCGCAGCCCGACTTGTGACTGTCTCGGTGACCGATTACCCTCAGAAAGTATAGAGGTACTATAGTCTATAGTAACCTTTATATTTTCGGCTCGAAAGTGGTCATGAGCTAGTCAAACTCGAATGTCGCTGCGCCGGTGCTCGTCCCTCGTCCGCGTCCAGCTCACCCGCTCAATATAGACAACTGGATATCATATTAGCCAAGGATAATCAACGGCAACTTGATTTATAAGGTAACGCCGTAAGTAAGAAACACTCATTCATTTATAGATACATACATACACAAATACATACATGTATATACATTATATACAAATATATACATTACATGAGTTTGTTTAAAAAAAATCTTTTTTACTATTTTTTAATTTATTATAATTGCAGATGAGTCTAGCGATATCTGATTTACCCCAGTATTTACACGTCCAACAAAGTCTTTTAATTAAATTAAAACTAAGATTTCTTTAAGAAACTTTTTGTGCAGAAAATTTATTTGATTTCGAACGTATTTTAAAGTCAAATAAAAACACTATAGATCAAATATTCCATTGGTCAAAAACATTCGAAGAATAGAAAGACAAATTTCAAATTCAACTTATTCTAATAGATAATATAACAACTATCGAAAGTCTTTTCAACACTTTATCTGACTTGATTATGCAATTGGAAGTATCAGATGAAACTGAAAGCTTGGCTGACATTGTTATAATTACAAGTAGTTTCACCAGTGACGAGGACGATTATAAATAAAAAAATGCCAGCCAATTCAAAAGTCATCAGTAATCGCAATGCTAGCGATATAAGTAAATCGGAACAAAGGTGTTATAAGTATAACCCAGATTGGGAAAAACAATCATGGGCCATAGGTAATATACATATATAAGGCTTCTGTAAACCTGTTGCATAAACCTGTGTAACTATTTCTAATAATAATTTATTTTTTAAGGTTGGCTGTCCAAAAGTAAAGATTATTTGAAGCAAGCTCACTGTAACGTTTGCAACAAGGATTACAGAGCTCACCATAAAGATTTGGAGAAACATAGTTCTAAGGACATCCATTTGCAGAATATGGAAAGAATTCATGTAAAACAAAAAAAGTCACAAATTATCAAATAGATTCCAAAGATGAAAACAAAATTCGAGACATGAAATTGACAGTTTGTTTAGACTGCCATAGCAATATTAAATCAGTATATCATATATGCGAAGTTTTGAAAAATTTAAAAATGAGTGATTTAAGACTGCGTAGAACAAAATATACAAATATGCTTAAGTATGCGATAGCTCCGAATATGTTGAAGGATTTAATCAATGATGTTGGCGATATGCCTTTTTCGTTAATTGTCGAAGAGTAAATTAGTTTTAAAAATAAATATTTATGCTTGTGCATAAAATATTTTAGTATTACTCAGAATAGGATTGTCACAGACTATTTAGGTATGATAGAGGTAGAAAATGCAGACGCAGAAACATTGTACACGTTAGTAACAGCTTTTCTAAAGGAGATACATTTACCGATACAAAATTTAAGTGGTTTAGGTACCGATGGTGGAACGAACCTATGCGGTAAAAGACATTCGTTATATACGTTACTTAAAGCAGATGCATCAAAACTACAATTAATAAAATGTGTTTGCCACGCTTTAAACTTAGCTGCGTCTACGGCAGCAGACGAGTTCCCGGCACACAGTGATTTTTTAATAAGAGACATATATAATTGGTTTGCTAATAGCCCAAAGAGAAAAGCGCAATACAAAGCTTTCTGGGAAGCTATTAATGTAGCCTGTGATGACAATGGAGAAATGCCAAAAAATTTTCATTCTTTTGTAAAACTTGCGGATACGCGTTGCCTCGCGCGTTATAATGCGGTAAAGGTGATACTTGAGTATTTTTTCGAATTACAAACTTTTTTTAATACAGTAGCGAATCAGAAATCTGATAAATGCTATACCGCTAGGCAGATATCTATGATGCTCAATAATATTTCTAATTATTTATATTTAAGAATAATCAAACCAATATTATACGAAGTTAATGAAGTAAACATTGCATTTCAAAGTGAAAGCGTTAACGTAAGCGGTGTTTATGATGATCTCATTAATCTAATAATTCTACTTGCAAAGAAAATATTGAAGCATTCGTATGTATCAGAGAATATTGAAGAGCTTGCAGACGCACTAGAAAATGATAACAGTATGTTACTATTAGACAAAGTTGAATTTGGGATAGAATATAAGTATGCATTGTTAGAAAATAAAGAAAAAATAAAAAAAGAAGAGCAGGACGATTTTGAAAGTAGAACTGTTAAGTATATTAAAAAACTGTGCATACAGTTAACTCAAAGATTACCTGAGAATTTACAATATTTTCGTAAGTTAAAAACTTTGTCGCCCATATTTTGTCTAAGCCCTACAAGACTACGGTTTGAGGATTTGCCGTTCTTAGACATTTTTGCTATTCAAAGCGAATTTGGCTTACTAGAATCTCAGTATAATAAATTGTTATCTGTGAATTGGTTAGAGGTGTTGGGTGAGAAAAAGATTTCTGACCCTAATACATTTTGGGCAGAACTTTACATATTCAAGAATGCAGGGGGAAAATTTATTTTCCGAGAGCTTGCAACATTTGTACTTACTTTACTAAGCTTACCGTACACTAACGCTGTTGTGGAATATGTGTTTTCAGTGATGAACAGCGTTCGCACAAAATTTCGTAACAGGATGTTACTACAAATGTTAGATTCCATATTAAGGATTAGGATGCGTTTTTATTCAAATAAACATGTTGCTAAATCTTTGTTCCAAGTAAAGATATGCTTAAAGATTTTAATGCGAAAATTTTATATGCAGACAAATATGAATCTGAGACTGAAGAATCAAAAAATAAGTCTCAAATAGTCGAAGAAATAGAAGTAGAAAACCTTCTATCAGAATTAGATTGTCCATGTATTAGCATAAGTGAATGTGTATTTTAAACATTCATTTATACACACTCTCATAAAACTGTTACTTATTTGTAATAAATAAATTTATGTAATAAACCGATTTGTAAGTTAATTATATTGGTTCCTAAAACAATCATTTATTAATTAGATTTGTTCATTTAATTTTATGCTGTGCGATTTTTTGTGCGATTTTGATAGGTTGAATTGCCGGTTTCTGGCGATTTTTCTTCCGATAGATGGCGACATAGGATTCTCAGCGTCTGGCAACCCTATTAAAGACCTTCGCACCGCGTTACAAAGTTCTCAGGTGAAAACCCCTAAAGCATTCTCATGCTCATACACAATATCGATTCGTGAGCTTACTTTTATACCTGCACAGAATTGCACTTCCTCCTGCCCAAATAAGAGCGAGAGAAGTCCGTACACCCTATAAAACGTTGGATAAATCGCAGTGCGCAATGTTCCAACAATCTATCCTTGTAGAATATGTGGGATTTATCAAAGGAGTGATAATAATGAAACAAGGATGAGAAAGAGAGAAATTAATTTAACAAGTTTATATTTTAATGATATTATTTTTTTATTATTTGAATTTAATGTATTATATGAGGGAGTGGGTCGGAGTGCTCGCAATGCCAGGTCTTTCTATATTGTATGTGAAACATACATAAAATATTCTTACATAGTTACCGGGAAATATAATCTTTGTTAATTATTACTTTATAATAAAATTTGTAGATTCATAATTTTGCATTTAATTATAGATCAGTACACTTCTCATTCACCAATATCTAACTAACATCGATCTTGCCGATGTGAATCTCTCAGTAGTCGCATTTTTGTCTCTTGCGTAAATTATTTTCTCAAAACTGTTAAGTCTAGCAGGGCACGTAAGTCCCACTGCGCACGTAACTCTATTGTGTTGATTGGCTGAATCACATTTACATGGTGATGTTAAAACTATATCATCAATAACAACAAGGTCTTTGTATGGAGGCTGTTGTTTCGGGGAATGCAAGGAGTTTGTAAACATTTGTTTGCCTCTATATCCTCTGTCAAAGTAGAATATAGCCTTGTTTGCTCATAAGTTGTTAAGATCACCGTAGGATATTCGATAGCTGTGTGGTCGCAGTATCGGCTTCCCCGATGCATCCATCACTCCCTTCAATTTTGCCTTCATACTATTCTCTTCTGCCATTTTATCGATCTTGGTAAAAATGGTTTCCATTGACTTATATCTTTCTACATTTAGTTCATTTTCTGTTTTCGATGATTCAGTTGTCCCTTTTACAAAATGTATGAACTTAAAATTAGACAGTTTAGGATTACGATTATCCTACGCCAATCTATGTTGTTCTTTGTCCTTTTTTTCTTTTATTTTTGGTGTTGTTTTTAGATCCCCACTAGCAATTACTGCGTTCAAAAAAGCGTGGTTGTGTCCTGCCTCGAGTATCAACTTATTGCTTATTCGACTTGCAACTTTAATAATATTTTTATTGATGTCTGTATATAAGTTTATCATTTTATGTAAGTTATAGATAGACATACGGTGATGAGAGCGATTATAGTGTAGCTTACACCTATCGATAGCACATATGTGTGTACGTATATCCAGTATTATTTTATCAAGTAATACAAAATCCTCATGGACTTCCGATGTAGGATTATTATTCTTGATAATTTCACATCTTTTTTGTTGTAATTGGTCCCAGATATACACTGACAAAATGTCCTGACATGTATATTGTTCATAACAATATAAACAGCGAAACAAAGGTCCTATTTTTTCACAATTAATTTGTACATTAGTAGTCATATTTGGTAGTATCAGAAGTGTAGTTTTTTGTTATAAATATATATTTTCGTAGATCCATTTTTTAATTTTTTACTAAAGGATTTTTTGACTATATCAAAATTTTTCAATTCATTTGGCAATTGATTGAATATTTTAATTGCTTTTTGATATAGCTATTCTTGTCACTTACTGTCTTACATATTTTTGGTAGTGGAATAATTTTATGCCTTGTTCTACTAACTGAGTTTAAATAGATATTTTTCAGATCGTTATAGTTGTATTTAGCACTTTCCAGAGCAAATCATTGTTGTAAATTCATAGGTTTTTTTCTGCAAAAGTGTTTTTAAAAACTAATTTTAACAATCTGTTCTGTATTTTTTGTAGTAAATTTAGATTATTTTTATAGGCTCCTCCCCATGCAATTATGCATTAACTTATAATGCTGTGAAAAAAAGCATAATATATTCTAAGTCTTTGTTACCATAAATTTGGAAATCTTGTAAAAAATAAATATTAAATATCTGGTTCTTTTTATTATATAATTTATGTATTCATTCCATTTTAAATTGTAATAAAAAATTATTTGCAATAGGATGTTGATACTCGTTGTAGTATATATTTGTAAAACTTGACTCAACAATTCGCTGCGAGTTAACCAAATTATTTATTTTGCCAACGTTTCGAATCCCTTTTATGGATTCCTTCTCAAGGCATGTCTAAAGAACGGCTAGTTACTGAGTGGCATATTGTTAATACTACTCTAGCAATATAGTTGCTATGAGCCAGTAACAGTTACAAATTGGCAAGTGTGTCTAACCAATAATGTAACAAACACCCACGAGTGGCATTGGATCGGCACCAAGATCGGGCTTTCCATCGCCTGCCGATCCAATGCCACTCGTGGGTGTTTGTTACATTATTGGTTAGACACACTTGCCAATTTGTAACTGTTACTGGCTCATAGCAACTATATTGTTAGAGTAGTATTAACAATATGCCACTCAGTAACTAGCCGTTCTTTAGACATGCCTTGAGAAGGAATCCATAAAAGGGATTCGAAACGTTGGCAAAATAAATAATTTGGTTAACTCGCAGCGAATTGTTGAGTCAATTTTTACAAATAAAAAATTATACCTAGATGTTTGCTACTATCAACTCTCTTTAACATTTTATTCTTTATAAATAAATCAAAATTTTTTGCCGCGCTATCACAATAATTACCAAAAGTAATATATACCGTTTTATCAACATTTAGAGTTAGTTTGTTCAGTGCTAGCTAGTCTGACACTTCTTCGAGGTATTTATTCATCTTTATTTCTACTTCTTTCCAGGTTTTGCCTGTAGAGATTAGTGCTATATCATTAGCATAGGACATAATTGTATCATCCGGCATATTGATTAGAAGATCATTTACATAAATTATAAATAGCAGAGGTCTTAAGATTGTTCCTTATAGATCTCATATATTTATTGTTGTAAATTCACTCTCATTGTGTCCTAGTCTCACTTTTTGCATTCTATTGTTGAGATAATTTCTTATTAAATCAAGTGCCTTGCCTCTTATGCCGTATGCATACATCTTTTCAAGTAAAATTTCATGATTAACAGTATCTAATGCTTTTGCAAGATCAAGAAATGTTATTGCAATATGAGAACTCTTATCTAGGTTATCATATATCTTTTTTGTAATGTTGCTTAGAGCGTCTTCAGTTCCTATATTTTTAATGAAGCCGAATTGTTTTGTACTAAGTAATTTATTTTGAGAAATAAAATCATAAATTCTATTGAAAATAATTTTTTCATATATTTTAGCAATATTTGATATTAGAGATATAGGTTTATAATTACTCATGTGATTCTGTTGTCCAAACTTATAAATTTTAACTATTTCAGCAGATTTAAGAACATCTGACTAAACTGATTTATCTATACATTTATTGAAAATGTTTGCTAAAGTATTATTTATATGATAATATATTAATTTAAGTATCTTTGAACTGATTTTATCTTTACCACCGTTTTTATCTTTCAAATTTTCTAGTATTTTTTGTACTTCGTATTTATTGGTTGGTCGTAGAAAAATTGACTTCGTTTTCATTGATGGTAGTTTTATTGATTTATTGTTTAGCTTTTTGATCTTTTTGCTCATTTCCTCACCCAATTTGCAGTAGTGATTATTCATGACATAGCTATTTCATTTTGGTCTGTAATTTTTTCATTATTATTTCGTATTTCATTTATTACATTACTTCCTTTCTTTTTATTATCCAGCTTAGAATCTATTATTGACCATAATTTTCTTGTGTTGTTACAGTTTTGTTGCACTAGATTTTTATCACAATTTACTTTAGCATCTTTTATTATCTTATCTAATATTTTAATATAATTTTATATTATTCCTTCAATTCTTCGTTGTTTGGATTTTTTTTAGTTCTTTGTAAAGATTTTCCCTTTTTTTACATGAATTCATTATAGAATTTGTCATCCATTCTTTTCTAGGTAAATTTTTGTGTTTATTGTAATGTGTTATTTTTTTATCTTTACATATTTCAATGCAATTTTGAATTTCTCTTATCATTAAATTTGTCGCTTCATTTGGATCTTCCACTATCTTAAATCGAGACTAGTTAATATTTCCAACAATATTAATTAATTTTTTGTAATTATAAGTAAAATTAGTTTCAGTCTTATTTTTATCTACGTGGTTTAAATTTCTTTTAATTCTCACGAAAAGTGGAAAATGGTCTGGCATAGGTATATTTAACTTGAAAGTTTTAGTACTGATAGATTGAGTTTTTATAAGAATGTTATCAATATATGTTCCACTTCCACTAGTGAAATCATATGGTCTAGTCGTACCTGTAAATACAGGGAAAAAGCCTTTTTCTAAGAAGTTGTTTAAGAAGTCTGTATTGTTTATATTGTTGTGTTGTAATATATTATATTTTAATCACCAATTATTAAGTAATTCTTAACATTCTTTTTTAAGTTTAGGTATTTTTTTAGATTTGAGATAAATTGTGTACTTTTTAAATCATGTGATCTATATATGGCCGAGCTATATAAAATGAACTATTGTTACTAAGTTTTATAGTTGAATTTCATACTTTTAGTCTATCAATTTCTATTATTTCAGTTGATTGAGTTATATCATTTTGTACATATACGACTACACCATGTGACTTATTTAGATTACTATGATTATAATATATATTATATCCACTTAAATTATAATATTGGTAATGTTCTAAATGCCATGTTTCAGCACAAACTATCACACACGACTTGGTCCTGAGACCTTCAATAAAGATTTGTAGTTTTTCAATATTGGCATTCAAACTTCTTATGTTAATTAACGTATAGAATAACACTATCAGTTGAATTTATATCTCTATTAAGAGACTCAAGATCGCCGTAAGAGATCGCCTGTTGGAAGGTTTGGTTTTGTATATCTTCTATCACATTATTATGCAGATGTATCTAGGGGTTGCCGATCACATTTGCTCAGAGTGCTGGTACGACGTGATGACGAAAGCAGAGAGTTGTTGGAATTATATCTTCTTGGTTTAGCTGCAGTTGTCGAAAGGATATCTATTTTACCGATGTATCTTTGGACAACTGGGTTCATAGGGTAATCCGTTGTATTTATGTGTCTCTTGATTTTGTTTATAAACACTTGATATAGATGGCTGTCATTTGCCACGAACTTAGTCTCATAAGTTGTTTTATGAGAGCCTGCACATCTTAGACATACCTTATCATTTTCATAATTTTTGCCATTGTGTCCAAATCTCCCACAGTTAATACATGGTTGTAGGTTAAGGTCGTCATGGATTTTACAATTCTGGTATCCCACAAAAATCCTATTGTTATTATCTTTTATTACGTTGTACAATTGTACGGTTATTTCTATTATTATGCTTTTTAGCTTATTTTGTTGGTTACAAATTTATGCACAGCTTCACACTTAGTGTCACATTTCTTGAAATTTCTTATATTGATATCATTTTCTAATTCTTTTAAATTCATTGATTCATAGTTATCAACTCCAACTATTTTTAATCTTGGTTTCTTTACATCTTCTTTTTCTATTGTACACACACACTAGATAATTTCTTATTCATATATTTAGCGGCCTCTGTTGCACTTGTAGAGTTCATTCAACTTATGATTATTCCATTGTCATTTTTGCAATGCATTTTTTTAGCTTGTATAGACTACTTTATGTTTAAATAATGCATTACGCTTCTCTTTAAGTCTGTTCTGTCGTCTTTGTTTTTCTTCTTTAATATTATGTTCGGTATACGCTCTCTTTTTGGCTTACCTCCAGATAAATTCTTTCAGCAGCACATTTTTATCTTGTAGTTCTACATTCAATTATCTTAATAAGTTATTTTCATTCTTTAGGCTAATCATTTCTATATTGTCTTCTTTGCTAGTTTTGCTTTCACATTCACTATAATTTCCCATTTCTTACAATATTTCATTTCTTATTTCTTCTTTCAAGTAAGTTTTCACTTGTACTATGATGCTCCTGGCATCTTCGTTTAGTGTCGATTCATCCCGTTTTGATGTTAGTTTTATATGGGCATGTTCAGGACAAATTACCAATGCTTCACTTATGTATATAGTATTTTTTAATTGTTTAAAGTCACTTACGTGGTATTCATTCTCACATAATATGCACACTACCGTAGCAACTCTTTTTTTTGGATGGCATTTGAATGGTTTGCGCACTTTGTCAGACAGTATTTCTCCGCCCGACGCCATCTCGACCTTATTATAATTATTATATATGATTTTTAATATTTTGGTTTTAATTCTTTGTATTTGGTTTAAGGTATTACTATATGCTCCTCCCAGGCAATTATTGCATAATTCATTAAACTTAGAAAAAATGCATAATAAATTATCATTAATGTTTTGGATTCCATAATATTTTTAATTTTGAGAGACATCAAATTTAGATATCTAGTTCTTTTTACAATAAAGTCGTTAGATTTGTCCCATTTCATATCGAAATCGAATAACAATCCTAGATCCTTATGATATTCTACTCTTTTATTGGTTGGTTACCTATATTAACGTTTAGTGTTTCTGGCACACTATCACAGTAATTTCCATACCTTATGTAAACAGTTTTATTTACGTTCAAAGCTAAATTATTCAAAGTAAGTCATTTCGACATTTGATTTAGATATACATTCATTTTATTCTGTGTCCGAGACAACGTATCATCACTTGAGATGATGACAGTTCCATCAGTATGAGACATGATTGTATCATTTTGCATATCTCTCAGTAGTTGATTCATATAGAGTATATAAATAACAAAGGACCTAGTATAGTCTCTTGCGGAACTCCTGTGGAGATTAATATGTATTCATTCTTACAATCTTGAATTTTAACTCTTTGTTGTCTATCTGATAGATAACTAGTTAACAGTTTTAAGACACTACCTCTCATACTATATCTCTCAAGCTTATCTAGCAGTATTCTACGATTCACAGTATCAAAAGCTTTGGCCAGGTCTAAGAATTTTGTACTCGTAACTATAGGTTTTCTTTTATCCAAAATTTTGTATATGATATTTGTTATATAATTCAAAGCATCCGTCGTACCTCTATTTATAACAAAACCAAATTGTTTGTCAGATATTATATTACATTTTTTCGAAAATAGGTGTAGTCTATTCTGAATTATTTTCTCAAAAATTTTTGCAATGTTAGGTATAAGCGAAATTGGGTCGATGTGGGTCCTGCATGGACAGTATCAAATTCCAGTCAGAGTTTCTGGAAATATTCTTTATTGTAGTATAATTTATATATTTAGTTATATTGTACATACTTTGTACTTTGTACACCTTTTGTTTGTTTTATTGCAATCCTTTGTTTTATGCTCCCCTGCACACTTTGAGCATGTCCAAAAATAAGAACGTCTGAAACTCTACAAAAATGTTGGTATGTGTACATGGATATATATATATATATATATATATATATATATATATATATATATATATATATATATATATATATATATATATATATATGGTATGGTTGGTATTTGTACATGGATATATATATATATATATATATACATATATATGGTATGGTTGGTATTTGTACATGGATATATATATATACACGGTGACCCATTTTAATCGCCGCACCCGGATTTCTCGGAACCTAAGCCAGATAGGGAAAAACGGTTCAGACAAAAGTTGTAAGGGACAAAGGGGGCCACACAATGGGGCTAAGGTCTTTGACCTTGAACTTGACCTTTAAGGTTATTTCAAGGTCAAAGTGGTTTTTTCATATTGGAACACCTAGTTTTGACCCCGGATTCGGAAAGAGCGGGAAATTTTACGTTCAAAATCATATTGAGATAAATTTTTTCAAGGTCATTTCAAGGTCAAATCAAGGTCAAAATCCGAAAAGTCCGTTTAAAATCGTTTTTTTCCATGAAAAAAAAATAAAGATACAACATTTCTGTTTTGTACAAAAAGCATCATAGCTATTTTTGTAGAATCGAACTATTAAAAAACTATTAGAATCGAAATATTACAAAACAGAAATGTTGTATCTTTATTTTTTAGGAAGTTATGAGTTTTTTTTTGTAAAAAGAATCACATTTTGTGACAGCTCATAATTAAAAAAATTAGCATCGACTAAGATAATTGTAGAAGCAAAAAAAAAAAATAATTAATAAAAAATGCAAATACAAAGTCAAAATTTAAATTAAAGAAAAAAATAGGATATGTGAGTTTGGGGTGTGTGGGTTTAGGGTGTGTGAGGTAGGAAAATGTTGGTTAAGGATGCGTGAGTTTAAAGTTTGCGGATCGAATATTTTTGGTTTTGAGATTTGGAATTTGTGGGTTTCCATTTTAATCTCAAGGTCAAATTGACTTCACTTCGGATTGTTTTTGCCTAGAAATCATAAAAAAATAAACATTTTTAAAAATTTATTTACAGCCTACGATCAATTTGAACCAGCTTAGCCTGTGGTTCATGGAAAAAAACGATTTTAAACGGACTTTTCGGATTTTGACCTTGATTTGACCTTGAAATGACCTTGAAAAAATTTATCTCAATATGATTTTGAACGTAAAATTTCCCGCTCTTTCCGAATCCGGGGTCAAAACTAGGTGTTCCAATATGAAAAAACCACTTTGACCTTGAAATAACCTTAAAGGTCAGGTTCAAGGTCAAAGACCTTAGCCCCATTGTGTGGCCCCCTTTGTCCCCTACAACTTTTGTCTGAACCGTTTTTCCCTATCTGGCTTAGGTTACGAGAAATCCGGGTGCGGCGATTAAAATGGGTCACCGTGTATATATATATGCGTTTTTATAATATTTTGAGATTTTGCCAACATTGTTTGATTTTTAACTAAAATACTGGGGACTTTTAAGAAAAAAGTATAGGAACATTTTATGGTCAAAATAAGGTAAGAAATATAAAAAAAATGTTATTAAACCCTATTGTGATATTTTGTCATCTCACGGATTGTGATATATTGTGATATTGAGATTCTAGAAAAACGTCACAAATTTTTTCAAAATAAATCTTAAAATTTAGTTTTTTATATTTCCTTTAATTCTAGACTAGTTAGAATATGGTCGCAAGCTTAATATAATTTTTGCAGAATAGAAGAAATCTAAAGGATGAGGAGAAAAATGCAATTACAACTACACAAAAGTATAGTTTTGCAGAAGTAACTGCTAATGACAAAATCAAACCTAAACGAATACCTAAAATTATAATCAAAACGGCTAAAAATACAGAAAATATTGACAAGATTAATGAAAAAGTGTCACATTATTTAACCAAGAACAAATCAAATCAACCAAAAATAATAATCAAGAAGAATGATAATGAATTAATTATAAATTAAAATATAAATTGTTTAAAGGAAGAGAGTTACTTATATATATATATATATATATATATATATATATATATATATATATATATATATATATATATATATATATATATATATATATATATATATATATATATATATATATATATATATATATATATATATATATATATATATATATATATATATATATATATATATATATATATATATATATATATATATATATATATATATATATATATATATATATATATATATATATATATATATATATATATATATATATATATATATATATATATATATATATATATATATATATATATATAAGTATATATAAGTTTTAGTAGCATATATATTAGTACATGAATATAGTAGTTTTCTTAACACTCATCGGTACCTTTTAAATGATCTTGATGGCCTACACCGTCGTATAAAACAATATTTTACACGCCTTCAATTTCTTTAGAAATATATAACAACTTATATCAATATACATACATAGCAGCCTCTCCACACATCTCTACAATTACGTATACATATTTATTAGCATATACCCCTACTAATAGCGCGGAAAGTGACTGAAAAAGCCACATGTTTTCGAAAGGGCATTTTGCCTGCTAAAGAAAGACCCATAATAAGAAAAAGGATCAATTATACGTTTTTTGTTTCTTTCTTTGCCCTAACCCCGCCTTATTTACAATCGGGCAAAGAAAAATACTCGTTGCTCGCAGACCAAGTTGACAGTTCGACTAAAATACTCCAACCCGATAGACGCTCTTCTCCTTCGAAAGCATCGCGAGTTAATACACGTTACCGTGAGTATAGTGCCCAAACCACGGATGACGCCACCAGGTCTACTACCTACGAACGAGCCTAACGCAGTATTTGACCGCCACTACGAAGCGAGTGCAAAGGAGCCACTACACCTGTCTCGAAATTAAGTCTAAACATTACTTTATCTATATTTTATAATATTTAATAGAGTATAAAAATTTTCTTGCTCTCTAATATTAACTAAAAATTCAGTAAAAACGCATATACATATAATAGCCCTCTAATATATGCCCTAATATCTCTCTAATGCTGCCTAAATAGTCTACAGCTTTTCCCAGCTTAAAAAATAGCAGCCTTTTAAAAAATAGTCTCTTATACCTTCTGAATATTTATTAGCTAATATCATCATAGAAATATAGCAATATTTTCGAAGCCCTTAATTTCTTTATAAATATATATATATATATATATATATATATATATATATATATATATATATATATATATATATATATATATATATATATATATATATATATATATATATATATATATATAAGCTTATATCACCCTGGTAGAAAATTATCTACATTTATCGAGGCCCTCGATTATTCCCATGGCAAACTAGATAGATCAACATAGTTCTAGATTAACTTTCCACCACGGCATACAAATATAGTAGCCTCTCTACACCGCCCTATAACTATATATAAATATTTATTATATATAAATATTTAAAGAGATACGGATGTTTATTTAGACAGCTACTTTGTTCTGGTATGGAGGATATATGCTAATGAATATTTATAGTTATAGGGGTGTGTAGAGAGGCTACTATATTTTTATGCCCGGGTGGTTATATTTATATAACCATATAGGATATTAGAATAATTTAAAATGTAGGAATGAGTGTTAAGAAAACTACTATATTCATGTTGTACCCATGTGGAAAGTCCTACATGGTTACCACATAGAAATCATATGAATTCCACAAGATTCCCACATGATTCCCATATGGTATATTATAGGAACCATGTGGGCTTTTGGAAAGATTTCCCAGTTGGATCCCAGTTGAAAATACATGGTTTCCATATATATTTTACATATAACTTACGTTAAGGACTACCTTCATATTTTTGAGTTATCTAATGACAGCAGCACATAAATATACAAGTTATTTTTTGTTTGTCACCACCTTTTTCATTTGTCGTTGAAGTCCTCCTACTCCTCTGCTTGCGTTTTTTTCAGCTTGCAGTTACTATTCTGAGAACTGTCTGTTCTGACGTGTGAGCTGTTTGGTGACTTGATCTCGATTGACTGTCTGTTGACATGGCCGACTGTTAAAATGATTTTTGTTAGCTTTAGTATTAATGACAATTCTCATTATGAAGAAACTTTCTTTAATTGCAAACGAATCGTTACAACTTTTCCTCGTAGGTTCACTAGATCACCATCTTGATCTACTATACGTAATTATAAGTGATCAATAACTTTCGCAGATACTAGTAAATATATAATTTGTTTAGGAACCTCAATTATCTTGTACCCTGGAGGCACTGCACGAAAAAACTCATGTACTGTGTGAACTTTTTTCTAGTTGATATGTGCTCCAGATGTTATATTACATTCAACTCGTAGAGCGTTTACCTTAAGAATGGCTACTGGCAAATTAGAGTCATAGCTTTTATACGGTTTTAGAAGACGTTCAGTAAAGCCTAGCGGACACTTGATTCCCACACTTGGTCGAAAATAAATTTCATGACTGTAAGTGATGATACTACGTAAGTATTATTATTAGGTTTAATAGTAATTTAATATGTTTTGACTCAAGAATCCCTTGTAAAGTACGCTCAATATCTTCTATTTCATATCTCCCTGTCTGTAGCTCAATAACTTCTTGCCCAACATAAAATTTATTATACTTAAAATCAACATTAGGTACAGAGTTAATAGTGAGTAACTCAACTAAGCCTAGAACGTACATTCTATCTGAATCAAGTTCAATCGGTGAGTTTCCAAAACCGATGAAGTGCCTAATAGGCTAAGAGTTAACGATTTAATCATCTTGAATGAATATCGGAGACTAATACTATTTCACATTGACTTCTTATATAGGCAGAAATTTTATGTAAAATTAATTTAATTGCATAGAAATTTTAGACAAAGGTGTTCACAGACAAAAGTGTTGAATTCTTGATATATTTTATAATTATACTTAACTTTGTAGTTTTGCAAGTAATTCATGAGATCAGCAGGGGATTGTAAGTCACCGAAACTATCAAAGTAGGTAACTTATTTACCAATTATATGATAAGCTACTCAATGCATACCAGATCCTCTCTCATCATCGAGATTAACAATTGCAGATTCTCTGTAGCGAGGACCACTTGCAGGTAATGCATTTCTCATAAATACACCTTGAAAATTAGGTATTTTCAATAAACGTACATATTTCTGTAAATCTTGCAGTACTTTTATTTTACTGAATTTTTTTTTCATCTTTGGGTAACTTTTGAATAAAGCCTCTTTTGTTTCTTCTTTTTAAATTTAAATTGCTTCACAAAAATACTATACCCTTTTTTATGTGGTTTCAGATACAGACCTTTGCCAAACTAACATTTCTAGTATTTTTATGTCGTTTTTGCTCTTCGAATTGCTTTTTAGCAGCATTTGTTTTATTTACAGCTTGAGCGATACCAGCAGTTCCACCTACTAATGAACCTACATCACTCAGACCAGCAGCTCCACCTGCTATTGAACGTACAACACCCATACCAGCAAAGACTGGTATCAGTGCTGGAAGAAATCCTCTAATCATAGGAACAGGTAGTACATGTGAAAGACTTACATTACGTTTTCTACCAACATTCTTGATATGCTTTTTAGCAGACACGAGAGCAGATTTAATAACTGCGCGTGAATCATTAGTTGGAATAATAGATTTAGCTTGATTAAACTCTTCGAAGCTAATGTTTTCCTCTATTACTTATGATTTTTTCTTCTCTTTCCAAGACCCATACCCAACTTTAACTTTACTTTCATAACGTTTCTAATAGCCAAAGCAGCTGCTTTTTTTACGTAAATCAGCTAAAACTCGATCTGCAGCGTTTCTGACTTCAATGTTGTCACAATTTTCTGTGTAAGCTATATCGTGCTCTTTGCATGTAGCATCTAAAGGATTGATTCCTGGATCACCGCGAGCTAATGTCTTAGATAAATTAGTACCTGGACCACAGTACTGATAACGAGTTATATGGAGTTCAATAGGTAGTTTATTAATTAATTTATTTACGAAACCAAAACCTTTAGAAAAGATCATAACTCTTTGATGTTTTTTTCATGACTGGTGTAAAACTCATACATTTAAGATTTTACAGCCTCAGTCCTTAGTTGTCATCAAGTCTTGAAGAAACATGGACTTTAAAGAGCAATATCTAAAATTACCAGTAATCATTTTTGATACTCTGACTGAATCCCATAAAAACGTTATAAACATCATGGTAACTTACTACCAGACAGTATTCGTGCTGTATTCTGTGGACCATCTAATTGTGGTAAAATCAACGTTTTAATATCTCCAATCATAGATGTTAATGGTCCGAAATTTGAAATTTATGTTTACTTGAAATCACTAAATTAACCAAAACATAAATTTCTTGAAAAGATAATCGAACCATTAGAATGTATTGAATATTTACCTTGTGGGTAACAAGATCTGGTTGTATCTCCAGATAAAGCTCGAGCTAATTCTATCTTCATATTGATGATAAGCACGTGAAAAACAAGATAATGTGAAAGTATTTTGCTGTATGGGTAGACATAAAAACGTTGACTGCTTCGACCTATTTTAGTCGAATGCACAAGTGCCTAAACATTTGGTGCGTGATAATGTAAATTTATTAGTCATTTTTCGACAAGATGATATGAACTTAAAGCATGTTTATAATGATCATGTAAATACTGACATGACATGTCAACGGTTCAAAGACATTTCTTCATCTTGTTGGAATAATAATCACGGTTTCCTCGTTATCGAAAAACATCGTGATATCCATGATGGTCGATATAGAAAAGGATTTGATACAATCATTGAATCGATAGAAAAGTTATTCAACGTGACAGAAGCATCTAACCGTCAAATAAAAAATCAAAGAAGTTTGTCACCTGTAGCTGTTAGAATAGAAAAGAAAGTAAAAATGAAAAGAAAAGATGTGATAGACAATGATGAGTTTATGCTAGAGGAGGGACATACTAAGTATAAAATTCCTTTTGAGTCAGCTATAAGTAACTCAGATTTTGCTGACCATGATAGAACAATACAAAAGAATGATGTCGAAGAATATCTTCACTTATTAACTAATGGAAAAATATGTACATTAGACACTGTATATGGTGTTCGTAAAATGCGTGATAATACGTACATGTTTGGTGATAGTCTCATTTACTTTGAAAAAAATCATGTAATAATAAAAAATATGATAAATACCCAGGACTTGTTCAGTTATTAGTTAAGAAAATACCTGATAAAAATCTTGTTACTGCTAAAGATTTAAAAGCATATGGTTAAATTCTGAAGCAAAAAAAGGCGCACAATAAATATTATGTACCACGTGAGTCTGTTCTTGAACAATCAAGTCAAAAATATAATAATTATGTAAGCAAAGTGATAGTTAGTCCCAAACGTACATCAAAAACTGGATGATGTAAACGAACTTATAGATCGTCTTAAATTACTTACAGCTGAAACATCAGCTGTCAATCAGAGTCATATCAATGAGATTCAGTCCATCATTGAAGAGCTACGTGAGGCTAATATTATATATTAGTCAGTGTTATACAGACTTACACCTTAGTTTCAAAATGAGTATCGATGTATTCGGACGACAACTGATTCGCATAGAAGCAACTCGAGGAGCTCCAGGTCTAGGATTCAAACTAACCAGTGACGGACAATTTTATTTAGAAAGTCGAAAATTACGCAATGTAGCTGACGCCGCTGAGCCGAATGATGTGATAAATTTGAAGATTTTGAGAGAAACTGTGAAAATAATATCTCATGAAATCATACAAAACTTGTCGAAAACTGAAAATCTTTATAATGAGAAATTCAGGAGTATAGAAGCTAATATTTCTGATATTTGAAAGTCTCTTACCGAGTTGAATGAGCGAATGAAAAGTATCGAATTTTTTGTTACTGAACCTGAATTTTCTGTTACTGAACATATATTTTCTGTTAGTGAACCTGAGTTTTCATCAACTAAACAAAAATTAATGAATACACGATAAAATTAAGGAATCACTAGTAGAGGAAATTCATAAGCAAGCCAGACGAAATTATCCCCGTTGTTCATACGATATAAGAGACGTCAATGAAACTTGGGAAGCAGATCTCGTTGAAATGATACCATATGCAAAGCAGAATAAAAGTTACAAATATTTTCTTACGGTCATTGATGTTTTTTTAAAGTTTGCTTCGGCAGTTCCACTGAAACAAAAGACTGAAAAAGACGTGACTCAAGCTATGAAATCTATACTACTACAAAAGAGAGTTCCAGCAAATTGACACACTGCCCGTGGTAAAGAATTTTTTAATAAAGATTTTCAAAAATTAATGAAAAGTAATAAAATAAATCTTTACTCTACATACAGCAACCTTAAAGCATCAATCTTTGAACGTTTTAATCGTACACTTAAAAATAAAATGTGGATACATTTTATTTAGCGAGATAATTAATTATAAATGGATAGATATTTTACAAGATTGAACTTTGAAGTATAATAATACTCAACATCGAACGATTGGTATGAAACCGACAGATGTAAATTCTACAAAAGTGAGGCAAGTTCTTATTCGTTTTACTGCTAACAAACCTAGAAGAATAGGGAAGTATCCGAGAAAGGTTACACAGGTTACACTAATTGGTCAACAGAAGTATTTACAGTCAACAAAGTACAAAATACAGTACCGTATACTTACCTTTTGAAGGATTATCAAGATAATTTAATAGCTGGAGAATTTTATGAAGTAGTACTTCTCAAGACTAAATATCCAGATATTTACTGAATTGAAAAAGTTTTTAATAAGCAAGGAAATAATGTTTATATAATATGGTTAGATTTTGATAATTTGCATAATAGTTGGATAAGTAAGAGTGATATGTAGTTGCATAAACAGTATAAATGAAACTTGTGTTCGAAACTATAATTTTATTTATTTAATACATATTTCCTTACATTTTTTCAAAAGTATTGGTATTAAAATATCATTTGTTTTTTTCAAATTTCCTTTAAAACGTTCTCATGCTAAACTCCATACATGCATACTGTGAATAGTTGACTTTTTCTCAAAACGTACGCGTTTTCTTTCCTCTTCCATTCTAACAGAATATCTAAAATTAACATTTTCTAAATTAAATTTTGTAGAATATCTATATTACTATAATTTTTATTTTAATAAATATTTTAGTAAATAACTTACATATTCTCAATTTTAGAATGTTCCCACGGTAAACTGTATGTTCTATTTTCTTGAAGATATCTCTTATCATCAAAGGGACTAACAAGGAAACCCATCCATCCCAACCTCACTGATTTTGATAATTTTTGGTTATGTTGTAGTACATCACTGTTGCAGTATCACTTTTTTCTTATATTTTGGCATACAATGGATGTTTCTTATCACTATCTTTATTTTGAAAATCAGGGTATGAACTCAAATCAATTAAAAAATGCATTTTTGTTAACCATATCGAATATTTACGTTGACGTGTTTCAGAATTTTTCAAATAACCACTCTTAAGTACTGTTAACTACCGCTTAAAGCAATGGGACTTGCCAGTTTTCCCGGAAGTTGGATGGCGACTAAATGGTAACCGAGCATACTCTATACAGATTTACTCTTACAATCATTACCCTATACTTACCGCACGCACTACACTCAACAAAATACTCAAACATCTTCTCTCGGGCGGTACGCTAGTCGTGAGGCAAATGCACAGAAAACCACCTGACCCGATTGTTCTCGCGCCGGGACACGCTGGGAGTGTCCGGACCCATTAGGTTGTTCCCATCGACATGAGCGAAGGGCTGATGTGAGACTAACTCTGCCGAGGCGGTCAGATTGGGTGCGGGATCAGCAGCCGGCCGCTTCGGACCCTGATCAGGAAGTACATATTGGGCACGGGTATCGGAACCCCTGTTGTTCCGGGCGAGCCCTGGTCTATCCGTGTATTCCCTGAGCCTCAGGGAACTGCGGTAAGATCAAAGTATCCGAGGGTACAGTCGTTCCCAGCTATTTCGGTCCGCCTTCCTACGCACGATGCGCCGGTTAAACAATCAAGAAAGAAAATATCCCAATGCAATAAAGAGATGAACCACGAGGCAGGTAAATCCCAAACGTGCCAGGAAGCAACGGTGGTAGTGGAGCAGCTTCCTTCACACACATTGCCAGTTGGCGAAAAACAGCCCAGCCGCCCGCAGATAGTAACAGTCCAGCAGTTCGTGAAGCAAGCGGACGAATTCCTCAAAAAGATGGGAAAGGATTGGAGAGGCAGCCCGGTGTCAATACCGACATCAAGCATAGCTTATCCACCCTCGTCGAACTTTTCGACTCTTGGAGGGAACGCCTGCTCACCAATACCGAAGAGCACAGCGCGACAGACCCTCTGTGAGCCGCGGCTATATCAAGCCAGCGGCCTCAAAATAAGCGGGTGCGATCGCGAGACGGTGACTCCGATAGTTCTGAATCTTAAATTATTGACAAGAAGGCTAGATCCACCGGGCCCTCGGAGATCGCCGGCTTTCAGACGGTCTTTTCAAAGAAGGAGAAAGCTGCAGCTAAGACACATCAGCAGCAGCTACAGAAACAACCTAGCAGCTGACACAAGAACAACAGCTGCAGCGAAATCAGCAGCAGCGACAGCAGCTGCGACAGCAACTGCAGCAGCAGCCGCAACAAAAGAAGACCCCAACAGCCAGGACATCGGCGGACAAGAGGAGCGAGGGATGGAGTTACCTACGCGGACGTTCTCTTAAATGTCCGCGAAAAGGTAACAGCAGAGTGTCCAACGACTCATATTAAGTGTATCAGGAAAACCAGGGCGGGCGAAGTCCTGGTAGAGTTGGGCATAAAAAGCAATAACCAGGAGTTGGGGACTATAGGAGATCAGGAACGTATTGGACACGTCGGGGGCCGTAAAGACCCCGACGCCTAAGACAAACGTGGAAGTCAGAAACCTGGACACCCTTACCATCAAAGAAGAAGTAGAGACAGCGATCAAGAGGGTCTTTGACGAAACAGGAGTATCAACGGATAAAACTAGCGTTTCGCTGACCAAGCCCAACAGTATAGAGCCGCAATTGGCCATCGTAGAGATGGACCAGGAAAAGGCAGAGTTACTCCTTGAGAAGAATCGCCTGAAAGTTGGCTATATGAACTGCCGACTGAAAAGATGGCAGTGGCTCCAGCGGTGCTTCAGATGTCTGGGTTATGGACATCAAGCGCACCATTGTCGTGACCCAGACAGAAGCAAAGTCTGATACAAATGTGGCGCGGAAGGTCACAAAGGAGCAGCCTGCAAGGCTACCAATGGGAAGTGCGTCTTGTGCAACGACCTGAAAGTAGACAAAGCACAGCTGGGCCATACGCCAGGCTCAGGGCAGTTTAGAGCGTTTCGCGAAACGCTTGGGCATAGCAAAGCCATGCGTTAATGATGGACCGCATAATGGTCCTTTAAACGAACCTCCATAGAGCCGAATTAGCCAACAGCCTTCTGACTCAGAGTATATCTGAGACGAAGTCTGATGTTCTGTTAATCAGAGAGCAGTACTGTAACTGGAACGTATCTACGTGGACCCACGAACCATCACAGTGGATGAACACGGGGCCGGAAGCCGTTATGTGTAGGTGAGAAGCAGTCGGAGTCTGGATGAGCTGGAAGGCGCAATTCGCGAAATAGAAGGCGAGATCGTAGTCACCGGCGACTTCAATGCGCGAGCATTGGAGTGGGGAATGCCAGTGCTGGACAGCAGAGGAAAGACCATCATAGAGATGGTATCTAGGCTCGGCCTAATAGTTCTCAATATTGGGAACGCATCTACATTCAGAAGGGTAGGGCTTATTGGGACGATTCCGGACGTGTATTTCGCTTTCAAAAATCGAGTGAGTAGTGCGTAGGATTGGAGGGTGATTGAGGATTACAACATAACCGATCACCAATATATCACGTTCAGCTATGCGATAAATCCCAATTGCATAGAGTCGCGACAAAGTCACCCCGACGGAATCTGGCCAGGATGAACACGGAAAAACTAGTCGAGGTACTTCTCGAAGGACAGGGAAATTTACCAACGACGAACGCCCCCGAAGACAGGGACGGAGCGGAGGCCCTCGTGAGGAAGACTATGGGTCTCATTTACCGAGCATGCAGCGCAACCATCTCGCGCAAAGGATCGCGACATGGAAAACTTTTAGATTATATGGGTGGTAATCTGAAAAACACTCTGTGTAGTGGAGAACTCGTAGTTGCATTATTATAATGAAGAAGCTCTCCGTGCGGCGTACAGCGATCGATTGACGCGCGCGTGCCGATATGCTCGCTCGCAACATCCGCTCAACACAGAGGGCGCTCTGTCGTAAGGAGCAGATTGCTTACATCTTTCACTCTCTCTCTCAATCTCGCTACTTAATCTTACTTTTAGTAACTACGTAACCCTTTACATTGAATTTTTAAATGGTTAATACAGCTAATTAGCAGTCAAATCTTAAAAACTACTTTAGGCAGATTTGATGTAATCTTGTCTTGACTAGGCACTGGTAGTCTTTGGTCGGGTGATTTTCCCGTATGATTAGCTCCGTTTTTAGACTCTCAGGTATGATGCTCTTTCAGTCCCAGCTCTCCTCTTCCTCATTTTCTCCTGTAATTACATACATAATAATAGCGTTTAGACATGTTTAATATTTGTAAAGTTAACTTATCATGTAATTCTCTCGGAAGAGCCTTGGTGAAAATATCTGTCAATTGTTCTTTAGAACTGACCCATTCTATTTTAACATAATTTCTATCCACACTTTCCTTTATATAATGTTCCTTTCTCTAAACCATGTGTCTTAATCTGTTCGACCCATTTGTCACTGCTTACGCTTTTGCTGCCAGATTATCACAAAATAACATCAGAGGATACAAATTATTTCCGAAAATAAATTTTATCGAATCGTACATAGACATTAGTTCTTGGCTTGTATCACTCATAGCAACATATTCAGCTTGACAAGTTGACTACACTACTCTGTTTGTGAGTTCTCCATGCTATAGAGTCTCCGAATAGTTTTACGACTAAGCCGCATGTAGTCAATGAGTTTTTGCAATCGAACAAGCTTCCGTCAGAGTATGCCATTAAATTGTTTAATACTCCTTTAAATGTTAATTTATAACTCCTAGTGCCACATAAGTATTTGAAAACTCTTGTTACCATTTCCCATTCGATCTTTGTAGGATTTACTTGCTGTCTACTTAATACGTTGGTAGTATAGGAAATATCGGGGCGAGAAAATGTCATCAACATACAATAATGCTAAAATACATTCATCTTTGCTTCTTTTGACAAATAAACAAGGATCAAAATCATGTGACGTAAAACCTAATTTGGACACACTGTGTGAATTTATCATTCCTCTTGTTTGGACTAATTTTGAATCCATACAAGGATTTCTCTAACTTCCACACGAAGTTTTTCCTTGTTTCTGAGTCAATGACTATTCCCTCTGGAATTTTCATGTATATTTCCTCATTCAAATCACCATATAGAAATGCCGTTTCTACGTCTAGTTGTTTTAATTTCAAATCGTATTTATTTGCTATTGCCAAAAATGCTCTAACTAATGAAAGTCTAGAAAGAGGCGCATACGTCTCCCGTAATTCGTACTCGTTTCTATCCTGAACCCCTCTAATGACTAATATACCTTTAAATCTTTCATTTCCTACACTGTCTACCTTTCCTTTAAATATCCACCTAGAGCTGATTATGTTAGGCTGTGAGTTTTTGTCATTGAATTTTGGCATTTCTACTACTCTGTAACCTTGTTTATCTTTGAGAGCTTTTAATTCACTTTCTACTGCTTCTTTCCATTTTTCACCTTCCGCAGAATATACAGCCTCCCAGTACGTTTGCGGATCCCCTTGTATCTTAGCTAATAGCGCGTGAAATTTAACATCGCTAGTGTTCTCATCGATTAATAATTTATCTGGCTTATCTCCTATAGTGAAGTAAACTATTGGCTCTACTTATCTTCACTCGGTTGAACTGTCATTTTTCTTAGATTTAGGGTTTCTACACTTTCTCTCTCTCTCTGAATCTAATGATTTAACCTGGTTAACATCTATTTCACCACACAGCTCCATGGGTGTTTCAGCGGTCAGCTGTTAACTCACATACTCTGCTTGCTTGTTGTAAAAATCTTTGTAAACCATACTCTCAACAAATCTAACGTGCCTACTTTCGTAGAATTTATTTTGTTCTGGTGCATAAATAACATAACCTGTTTGTAAATAACATACCACAAATCCTCTGATAGTTTGAGCTTAGAACTTAGTACCTGTATTTCTCGCAATTTTTACAAAAGCTACCGAACCAAACCTTTTTATTTGATTTAGATCTACTCTATAAGTGGAGTTTAACTTGTTCAGAGGAATACTCATTTCAACTGATTTGTAAGGTGTCCTATTGTATGTGTACGTAGCTGTCTTAACAGCTAAATCCCACATGCTTTGTGCTCTGTCGTATCTGGGCAGGCTAGTTGCAATTCAGCACCCAAGTTATTCAATACTTCTACTGTTTCTGAACCTGTAAACTCAGTTCCTCTATCGCATCTCAGATAACAGAATTTCTCGTTTGATCCTATGAAGTTACGAATACTCCGCGCGAATTCTTCTACGCATTTAGGAGCCTTATTCTTCCTACGTAATGGATAGGTTAAAGCTACTCACGAATGATCGTCCATCAAAACAAGCACAAACCTGAACTCTGTAGGGTGTGCAGTGGGACTTATTGGTCCCATTGTGTTATCATGAACTATCTGTAAAAGTTTGGTTGTTCTAGTTCTTACCTGGTAGAATGGCAATTTTGAACTTTTGGATATTAAGCATGTCTCACACTCAGATATACTCTTATCGTTACTTATATCATTTGATTTTAACAACTCTGGATATTCCTTTGCCAAGTTTACCAGATAAGTCCTAGATGCATGACCCAGTCTCACGTGCCACAACATTGCCTGGGTTAATCTCTTTGGTTCACCAAATACATTATTTTTATAGTCAATATCTAAATTTACTTCAATTTCAGATTCTTCAGTTAATTTGTGCAATTTCCTATTTACTAATGTATTGAATAAACTATTTAGTTGATTAGTTGATTCCTTTCCCGAATTACTCTCTTTATTTGTTTCAATTTCCTTAATTTGTGAATTTTTTACGACTTCCGTACTTTAGAACTCCTAGTGTTGTACGAGTGGTAACAAGCATTTTCATTGAAACCGGTACTTAATTCATTTGAGGTTTCATTAGTTTCGTTATCTTTAGATATTTTTAGTTTGACTATCCAAAATGGTGATTGATAAATACCAGTAATCAGACTCTTTCTGGCCGCTGGGTCATAGATATTGATCCCTTTATTATCTAAATAAATTTTCAAACGTTTGTCCACAAATTGTCTCGAAGAAAGTAAATTTTCCGATAAAACTTTTGCATAAATTACATCATTTAATACTAATTCATTTCCGTCTGTTGTTTTGATTTTAATAATTCCTACCCCATTTGTGTCTAGTTTGTTTTTGTTATTCGCACATTGATCGACTGTCTATTAGACCCATTTAAGTTGTTAAATATTAGCTTTACGTTACTCAAATGTTCAGTTGCTCCCGAATCTGCTATGAATTTAACTATTTTATTTGTATGCATTTTGTTACTAATCTCGCTCTTTATATTACCTACATTTATCTGACATTTCGTTTTGTAAGAAGATATCGTCATCTCCAAGGCCGAATTTTCTGTAGAACTGAAGTGGGCAGCTGCCATTTGGCTACCCCCACGAGCTCGGTTGTGGTATGCACCTCCGTGCGAGCCTCTGCCTCGGCCTCCTCTGCTGCCCCTGTTTCCTCCTCTGCCTCGACTCCCGAAGCTTCTCTGAGGTCTTCCCGACTCTATGGCATGTGATGCCGGTTGTGCAGGTCGTTGCGTTTCTCCCCTCTTGAACCTTTTGTTAGGTTGAGGGTTAGCCGGCATTACGACTTTTATTTTTGAACAGTCTTTGGAGATATGCTCCGCCACCTGCTTGCAAGAGGAACAGAAAATCTGTCCCGGATTAGAGCAGTCGCTGTCTATGTAGCCTCTCACACCACATGAGAAGCACCTTCTTTCGGTTTGACGAGAAGTGCTTTGGCTGCTCCTGCCTCCTACTGTTTCCCTGCCTCCTCGGGCAAACAGCGCAGTTCTGGGTAAGTCTTGTTTGGGCCACGTGGACTCAACCTGTAAAATAAAGTCCTTTAATTGCGAATATCACATTTTTGCCTGGCAAATCATATCTATGTGATTTATTATTATGTCTCTTACTTTCTCTTTATCTTCCTTTAATTTGACTGCATTTATATTGTCGTGCTTTTCAATTTCAAGGATATAATTTAATTTTTTTGTTTTTAATTCAGATGTTAAATTATCTTCAAAAATCTCAAATTTAGTTGACATTGTCAATTTGTAATTTCGATTTACTCCTGAGTTTCCATTATTAATTTCTATTTGTATTTTTTCACTTATATGTTTCAAGCCATTTTCATTTAATTGACTCTCTATTCTGTTTTTCAACAAAGCCTCTACTTTTTCATTAATGTACTCGCCTAGATTTTGTTCAGTCAAATTATTTTCAGGTAGAATCTTATTTATGGATATATTGATTGTTTTGAGGTTACCTACTCTCGGTGTCTCTACTACCCCTGTTACGTGTTGGCTGCCGCCAGATGAGTCAGCAATCTCACCTTCCTCTAAGGGAGATTTCTGTTCCTGCGGTGACCCTTGCCACCAATATGCCCCTGTCTAGGACCTGACATGTCTGGTAACTTGGCCATCAGAAGCGCAAATTCATCTGACCGGGATTGGGTCTCTCCGCTCCCATTCGTCCACCTCTCAATCGCAATCTTGGACTCTGGAATAACCACCCGTACAATTTTTATACCATTTATCTAGTCTATATTACCACCTGACGTCTCTTCCACGTCAGCTGCCCGTAGCTGTACCTCCTCAGCATCAGGCCCTTTCTCAGCTATATTATCTGCTTGCGCGTTATGGCTTTCGAGTGAGGTAGGGGAGCCTGCGGCTGTGCTGGCACCCTCGCTCACCTTAGCAGTTCCAGCAGCCAGTGCTGGAATTACTGCAGAGGTCGACTGCAGTGGTGGATTTTCCAGGTTCCAGGCCGTGCGCTCCGACAAATCTGTGTTTTGTTGAGCTTGCTTGAGTACAATTTTTTCTAGCAGCTCCTCCAGCCTGTTTATCATCTGGTCATTATTTTGCATGATCATTTTACTGATCATCTCCGTGGTCACCGAAAACAGGGCGACAGTGGTCGGGATACGAGGCGGATTATAGCGCAATGTTCGCTCAGACTTTGGCCACGCAGTTGCGACTGTTGCTCTCTTCTGCTGTGACATGTATTGGTCTATTTTTAAATAGATCATGGGCGGAACCGAGAAAAAAATGTTTCCGGTCTCCCCTCTGGAAGCATATGCGTTTGACGGGTTTACACATTTTTTAGCGGCTGTGAGTAGCCACACTCGGTCCAGAATGCTTTGTAATTCTGAGTCGGATACTGTAAATAAAGAATATTATTAAGTTTTTATTTTGAGGAGATTTCGAGAGAGGTATAACACTAAATGAGTTAGTTTCAGAATTCTGTTCTAAGTTTACTCTGCTTTCACGCTGTGGGATCCCACAAAGCCTTTTTTTTTTAATTTATATTTGAGACACTCTATGTCTTTCCCTCACTCACGATTTTACTCATGACACTCTGTGTTATTAACAGAATCCCTGTTATACTCTATTGAATGCATTCACTCTTATTTACTCTTGTTCTCTCTTTTTATTTTTCTATCACTTTCTCTCAAAAATATACATATTTGTTTATGCGTACACATGCGCATACAGGCACATGCATTTACATGTACACACATATATACACCCAAACATGTATATAATTTGGTGATATTTTGTAGGAAGGCACAGTGCTGCAAGATCCTGATAAAGGAAGTCAATCAGAACCTGTGGGGCTTGGGCTACAAGATCGTGACCAAGAATCTCTGCGCGCTCCCAAATCACCCTTTCGACGAGAACATGGCTCGAATCGTGGACACTCTGTTCCTAACATATCTGCCAAGACAATATCAGGAGGAAGCCGCGGAAGTAGGTGAGATTCCCCTATTCTCCACCGCGGTGTTGCGGATCTCGGCCAAAATAATGCATAGCGGAAAGGCGCTTGGGCCCGACGAGATATCAGCTGAGATATTGCAGATCATTGCGGTGAGAGCATTTTTTCTATTGCTGAACATATACAACGCGTGCCTGAAGGCGGGTGTCTTTGGCACTAACAGGCCACTGTGCATGTTGGACCACGCAGGGAAGATCTATGTGAGGTTGCTCAAACCACGGCTACAGGGAGCTGTGCAGGCTGCCGGCAATTTAGCTGACAACCAGTACGGCTTGAGGAAATGGAGATCCACAGTGGACGCTATACGAGAGGTAGTTCGGTTGAAAAGGAGAGCATGGACTGGAAATCATTTTCCAGGAACATAGCGCATCTGTCTACGCCAGACGTTAAGAACGCCTTCAACTCGGCCAAGTGGCCAGGCATCTTTGACGCGTTAACGAGTTTAGAGTACCAGAGTACCTCATGCGGGTGATACGGAAACCTAAGGGACCATACCCTCCGCTACGAAACAGAAGAAGGCTAACGTCGGAAATATATCATTCCCGATGTGGCACACGGGTCGATCTTTGGCCCAGATTTTTGGAACATCCTGTACGATGTCCTGTTAGGACTCGGGCTACTGGAAGGGATGTACATGATAGCCTACGCTGATGATGCCGCTTTAGTCATCAACGTGCGGGACTTTAAAAAAGCACAATATCTGCTGAACCAGGCGATGCGCAGGATCGTGCATTGGATGGGGAAACACGATCTCGACTTGGCAGCCGCTAAGACAGAGATCGTGCCCTTCACTGGCAAATGGATTAAGACCATCTTCCCCATGTATGTGGGAAATGCGGAGGTTTCGACAAGGAGGGAGGCTATGTATTTAGGACTCAAACTAGACACTAAGCTTACTTTCTTTCATTACCTAGTGTATGCAGCGGATAAAGCGACGAAAAAACTGCACAGTTGTGCTGTCTCATGGCGAAAACGAGTGAAGCGAAAGCGAGGAAGCATCGACACCTCATGGCAGTCATTACATCCATCTTATTATACGGTTCTGAAATATGGGCCGATACAATGAAGAAGGACTCGACAGGATTCGACTCACTTCCATTCAGCGTAGAGGAGCTCTCAGAGTCACCAGCGCCTATCGCACGATCTAGAGACCCGCAGTGCTCATTATTGCGGGAATCATCGCGATCGACCTACACACGGCGGAGCGCAAGTGAATCTACGAACGGAAGAAAACTGGAGAAGACAGAACAACATTCCATAGAGAGGAACAGGAACGCACCATGAAAACGTGGCAACGGTCCTGGACAACTACGACCAAGTGTAAAAAGACATCAAGGCTGATAGACCAGCTGGACCTTTGGATTAACAGAGATCATTAGGAGGTAAATTACTACCTGACCCAGAATTCATGAGTGATCATGGGTACTTCTGCTCCTACCTCAGTCGTATGGGGAAGGTTCAGAGACCGACTTGCATCTGTTCCGATGATTGCTACGATGCGATTCACACGTTTTTCGTCTGCGAAAAGTGGAACAAAGAAAGAACAGCTCTTTTCGGCTCGGTCGGACAATTTACGCTTGAGAACATGGTGGGCGAAATGCTGCTCACCCAGAATAAGTGGGCCGCCACGGCAAAATTCGCCGAGACGTCGGACGACTCCATGGAAATGAATGTGAAGGGAGAAGATGGGACGCTTTCTTAACCGGGAGATGCTCAATTTCTCTCATTTTATGAATATCGCGGGGAGGGACAGGGATACTTCTCCTTTCCGTACGGAGATGAATGCGACGGCTCGAATACGCGTATAAATGAGACGGGTTAAATTTGACGACCCCTCGGGGGATTTAAAGTTATGAATTTTTAAATTTGTTTAAGATCAATGTAGCAGCGGTTGTCGAGACGATACAAGAATGGCACCACCCTGAGGTAATGTGATAAATGATACCAGGATGGGTTCCGCCAGAAGAGGAAAGGGTGGTAGGTTTTCTGGCACCGCCATACCAAGAGCGCCGCTAACGCTCTAGCCTTTCTGCGGGACTTCTGGCACCGCCACACCAAGAGCACCGCCAACGCTCTAGCCTCTCTGCGGGCCTTCTGGCACCACCATTTATCGGTAAGCGGCGGCCAATCTAACCCCGCTCTTAGTTTCGTCGAGCGCTTGCTATTCTCTTACCCGTTGGGGGATAACTATTATGAACCAGGAATTACCGAACGGACTCTTCATCTACCTCGATGACGTCCTCCTTTTCGGTAAGGATCTAAGGAAGCATTCCAGCTAGCCACATAGCCAAAGGCGATCATCTTCCTAACTCCCACCATCAAACGTACATCAAAGTTTGGTTTTAAAAAATATTTTATCTAAATGTAGGTCGTCAGTCTGTACTATTACTCGATTCTTGGAGTGGACACTCTGATAAGGTTATAGAAGAAACAATGCCAGAAAATAAAATTGTTGACATAAGAAAATACCAACAGGAACAACAGGAAAGATTCAACGACTTAGTGTATATGGATTCCGCATGTGGAAAAACTTCATTCGGCAATTCTCAGATCAAGTGATTTTAATGTATTATGACTAAAATTTACATTTAAGAAATAACATCATAAAAATTCAATCTCTAGTCGACAACCAGCTTTCTTCGCTGAGATATACGAATATTTTAATATTCCTCGTACAACAGTGGTTACATAGATGAAAATCCAGATAAAATTGAAAATCCGGTTCATTTTAGTTTTGGAGATTCTTGCAATATATGGTGCGAAGTAGAAGGATGCACAAATATTGCTATTATACGATGTGGTTGGTGTTAAAAATCATTATGTTTGAAACATTTTTACGAAGATTATCATTACTGTTGAAACTTTGTAGAATAATATACTGTAACTCAAAAATGGAAAGTATAGACAAATTTTGTAATTAAATAACTGAAAAATTACGATCGAAAAGTTATTTTTTAAAATCTAAAAAGAACGTCATATGTTACATATAAAACGAGTAATATTTTATTACATTTAAATTTGTACTATTTTTATTTGTATCAACATTTACATACAATTTTGAAATGCATTCCTATGCAGAGATAGTAAATGTTTGCTAACTCGAAAACGAAAATTAATTTTAATAAGAATATCAATACAGTCGAGTCGCGAAGACTGAGAACTCGGGGCCTGAAATTACGTGGGAACTGTAATACTCTTATACATGCGGTATATTACAGTACACATGTACAATACACATTGCAGTCCTTGACAATTTTGGTCCCAAGCTTTTTCAGTCCCCGTGACTCGACTGTAATATACAAATAAAGGTATAGGATAAACACTTCATTGTTCATGTAGCACAACTTTTGAAAACAATGAAGTACATAATTAAGACTGGGGGTGACTTTTTCTCACCCCTTCAATACGACTATTGCAGAAAATTTTTAATATATTTGCATTTGTTATAAATTCCATTCTGTTTACACGCGGAATATTTTTTAAGAAGAAAATATATGTTTCACTATTTATATGTGGCCCATCGCTTTAATCATTAACGGTATTTAAGGGTGGTTATTTAAAAAATCCTGAAATACGTCAACGTAAATATTCGATATTGTTTACAAGAATGCATTTTTTAATTTTTATGAGTTCATACCCTTATTTCCAAAATAAAAATATTGATAAGAAACGTAGTATTTTTTAAATATAAAATAAGGGTTGCAACCCCTTGGGTCATATGTAAACCTAATATCTCGGCATTCTTATGAGAAATATTTTCCAATTTGTTTCATTTAAAAAACATCCATTATATGCCGAGATATAAGAAAAAAGTAATTTTTGAGGGTAAACTTTAGCGATGGTTTTCACCCTTTAAGGAGTAATGCCACTGTAATAGAAAAAAAAGCGTTTTTTGGGTATTTTTTATGAATGGAGAGAAAAGTTATAAAGAAATGATATTTGGATATATTGTTAGTCTAATATTATAGTATATTTAAAAAAAAAATTGAGTAAAAAAAATACAAAATGGCTGATTTATAGTCGATCTCTTGAGGCCTATTGCACCGGAAGCGCTTCACGACACGCAGTGTACCAATCGAACATTTCTTGATGTTAATAACTAGTGAATCACGTAGGGTGTTTTGAAAATATTGATTTTTGCAAATGTGGCAGTGAATTGAGAATAAATTCAAAATTTTCATGAAAAAAAGGAACGTTTTTGTTTATAAAAATTGTTTAAATAAATTTATTGCAAAACCCCTGCGTGTTTCATTTCGAAATATAATAATTAAGTTAAAACTGTTCAAGTTTTGCTGCGTGCCCGTTGAGAAAAACTCGTTTCGAGAAAAATCAACTTAATGTTTCAAAATCAGTTTCGGACGTAAAAAAATGAGGAAATCATTTAAAGAAATTTTTTTACCGTTAGTCTGCAATGCTAGGACCATAAATCTGCTCTTCCAAATGCAAATTTTCCACATCATCTTCCTTTCTTATCGCTTTTATGTTCGATCGCTCCTCTTTCACTGCGTCGGACAGAGAGCGCTCAGCGTGTCTCGTTATCGTCGACTTCACAACAAAAATTGTAAGCCTGCAGACCTATATCCATCTCCAGAGCTCTCATAATTCAAAGGACATATTTCAGGCCATGATTAAAATTGCACACTGCAATATCAGTCGCAATATCCAGAACTTTCTTGACACTCGAGTACGATTTCAGAGCCTCCTAAGCAACGGTGCAGCAACTCATCTCGACTCAACTCTGTATAAACAGGCTGAATGGCTTCGCAAACTTCTTCAGGAAGTGACGGTTCATGATGAAACGTGTCCAACGAACCTTCAGTTTGCGCGATTTTCCAAGCACACCAGGAATCTGATCAATTATCGTGCTGAGGATTGTCGTCGGTTGATATTTTATGATACAGAGTTGCCCAGATTTCATTCCTCATTTTCTCTATGCAATTTGGATTCCTCCGTATTGCCAAACCATAATAAATCGTTAATTTATCAATCAACTTATTTGTTAATTTTCCTTTTCCTCCAAGGCCTTTCGTGTTTTTCTTTAGATTTCGAAGAAGCGTTCCCATTATTTTCTGTACATGATCGATGTACTCTTTTTTTTGCTTCAAAATTAGTGTACGGTTTAGAATTCAGTATTCCTTTGAAAGTCTTGCTGTCACCATCACCAATATAATTCACATATTTTAGGCCGTGGAAACTGTCGGAGCGAGAAAACATTTCAATAACAGCATCTACCTCCATTTTACCAGATGAACCATCATGATTTGCTTGACATAAATTGGCGTGGGATGCATACCGTTTTTCGTATTCAGATGTTTCTGTTGTATTTTTCCAGTGCTCGCAAGACTTACAATATTTAGATTTTACACTTCACATGCTCAGAAATTGGAGAAAATACTGTCAAAAAGTTAATGATTCGGTATCCAAATGTATCATTTACATCGAAATCGTCCTCGGATGTCTTCAGGTGTTTTGCCGATGCACTGAGGCCACTGGAATCACCTTCAGCTTCGTATCAATTCATCGGACAATTCGCTGATTTACGGCTCCGATGCCGTGTTGGATAGTTTTTTTTCGTGCCTTTTCTTCCGGCGTACACTTTTCTTTTTCCATTTTGCTCAACGTAATAATAAATAATTAAAACTTTCACAAAAATATAGTTTCGAAAGCGAAAATGGGAGCGTCGCTTTCTTACGATATACAGACGCTACACTAACGTACTTTGTTTTGAAACTAGCCTAACTGACTCATAATAGCTTAAGATCGACATCTATAGGAGCATTAGGGCAGTTTGCGAACAATAAGCAAGCCATAAGGCGGTCCATCTCATCAGGTACATACCTCTCACAGGTAAGCGATCAGGCGTATCGGAGCTTTTTTTTCGGGATGGGATCTTTTGTATCATATTCTAGAAGGTTCAAGGCATGTTTTAAGCCAATAAAAGAAATCGATTTGTTGAAATTTCTACAATGATGTTATCCCTTAAAAGTGGATGTTGGTCTATAAAAAAAGCACATCTTATATTGTGCTGTTTTCGCTGTTGAACATGTAAATTTTGTAGACAGTTCATATAATCTTTGTATTTAATAGTCTTTTTAACTACAGAAGCTTTAATGCCCTTAATCTTCTTTATACAGTCTAGTCCATTGACACGAGTGATGAGCGACATGGTTTCACACATAAAATCGTTCTAAATTGCGATCATTGCGAGATGATAAGCTTACAAACTCAGAAGTCCGAAGTCTATACATCTAAACGAGTTGAAAAGAGTAGATCGACAAGACCAGGATTTAACATAAATTTACGTTTCAGCACCGCGGTCAGTTATATTGGCAAGGGCTATGCCGGTTTCGAACAATTCTCCAAGATCATGGGTATGCAGCCATTTTCGGAAAAAGCGTTCGATGGATACTCGAAATTACTTCAGAATAGCATCGAGAAATCGAGTCAAATAATGTTAAACGAGTGCCAAATTATTGTAAAACAAGCCTATGAAAAACTGGATCTGGAGGGTGAATGGAGTGGAATCGAAAGGGCTGAGGAAAGAGAATATCTAACCGACAAAGCTTTGAAAAAAATCAGTGAGTGTGATGATACAGAAATGGAAAATTCTACACATCCAGATCAAACTGTTCCTGAAAATCGAGACGAGATTATTGAAGATCATGAAAAGGAAGATGAACCGAAAGATGTATGGGTAAATGCCACAAGTTAAAACATGGTTTTCGGAGTGTTATTGATTTGTTGTCAGAATTTGTTATTGATTTTGAAGTAGTATCAAAATTCTGTCACGCGTATGCTAAGGCCATATAATATTTGCGCGAAGATCCTCCTGAGTTCTTGTTTTGGTTCCAAGGGCATGCGAAAATTTACTCAATAAATTACTCAGGATCTTCTGGAGCTTTGGAAACGTCGACAGCTAAGATTATATGGAAACGCTGAATGGATTATGATTTCCGGTTGACGACGATGCTTTCAGACGGAGATGCTAAGAAGTTCAACCACCCCTTCCAGTTTAAATATTTATGGCTCTGAATATCCACTTACAAAAGAAGAATACATCAACCATGTAGGAAAAAGGTGATATTCATTTTTCTATAATTTATGCACAATTTATAGAGATTTGAAACCTAAAACGCTAATAGAGTATGGAAAAAAAGAATCGTGTAAGTAAAATATACGGGAATACATCTATAATTATAAATTATAATCCATAGGAATAGAAATAATAGCAACAATAACAACAGCAACAACAACAACAACAATAATAATATAAATAAAAATAATAATAATAATAATATATATATATATATATATATATATATATATATTTTTTTTTTTTTTTTTTCGTGGGTATGTAGGAAATGCCACCTAAAGCGCACCCGACTTGGTCCGCACAGCCTGATAGTGCGGGGCTGGTTGGAGATGCATCCGTCGTGTGTATAATATAGGACGAAAAATAAAATAAACAAAAACGCGAAAAGACTACACAGCCGTTGCATCACAAACCAACCCACTAAAACCTACCACCCTTTCCTATTCTGACGGAACCCACCCTGGTACCGTTTATCACATTACCTCAGGGTGGTGCCATTCTTGTATCGTCTCGACAACAGCTGCTGCCTTGATCTTAACCAAATTTAAAAATTCATAATTTTAAATCCCTCGAGGGTACGTTAGATCTAACCCGTCTCATTTATACGCGTATTCGAGCCGTCGCATTCATCTCCGTACGGAAAGGAGAAGTATCCCTGTCCCTCCCCGCGATATTCATAAATTAACCTTCCCATGTTTTCGCTCTATCCATGCCTGTAGGTCTTTAATTAGCCGGGTTGTCCATTTTCCAGCCTTGCATCAATTCCATTCTTCTTTCCAGGTTTCCATGGCTAAGATTACCGCCTCATCGATGGCTTCTCTCTTTTCTATATCATGCTTCTTCTCGCATATGCGCTTGCGCTGTCGTGCCTTTAGCTTAATAGGCATGAAGCCGGCCACTACAAGCACCACAGCCTCAGATACCGTACGGTATGCACAAGCTACTCTGAGGGCACATATACTTTGCACCGCTGCCATCCTCTTTCTTCTACATTCTCTTCCTAGCCCATCCGCCCAGATCTCCGCGCCATACAGCATGATGGAATGTGCTACGTTCATTAGAAGTTTTCTCTTGTGAGGCTTTGGCCCTCCAACGTTTGCCATGATTGAACTCAAGACCGCTGTTACTTTTGCTGTTTTTTCCGCTGATTTACATACTGATCGAAGAAAAGTAAATTCGTATACAAATAGATACCAAGGTATCTTACGGCCTTCCCTGGCGTAATCAGCGCATCTGCTACCCTGGTTGGTATCATGGTATCGATACGCTTGCGAGTAAGGACCACAATTTCTGTTTTGTGTGCAGCCAATTGCAGGGCATGCTCCGTCATCTACTTCATTATTCGTCGCATAACTTCCGTCAGAATACTCTGCGTTTCCGCTATGTCCTTGGCTATAATAGTTATTGCTATATCGTCTGCGTATTCTACGAGGATAACGCCGGGTATTTTTATGAGTTCCAGAAGTTCATCGTACGTAATATTCCAGATCTCTGATCCCAGCACTGAGCCCTGTGTGTATCCAGCCGTCACCCTTTTGTTCTCATTCCTTCTAAGGTTTCGTATCTCAGCATCCTGTCCTTCAAATAGCTTTGCATTATCCGTAACTGGTATTAAGGGACTGCGAATCGCCTCTTCATCGCATCTAAAGCATCTATCCACCTCAATGAGTTGAAGGCATTTTTAACATCGAGCGTCACAAGGGTGCAAATTTTTTGCTCTCTTTCCACTGCCTACATTACCACATTCACTGCGTCCACCGTCGATTTTCCTGCCCTGAAGCCGAACTGTCTGTCTGACAGGCCTACATGTGCCCCTACTGCTCCTATCAAACGTGTCTTTATGAGTTTTTCGAGGAGCGTCCAAGCCGTATATAGCATACACAGCGACCTGTATGAGCTCGGTGAGCTACGGCCTCCCTTGCCCTTGTTGAGAAGTACCAATCGCTGCATTTTCCACCTCCTGGGAAACAATCCCGCCATCAGGCATTTGTTGTACATATCCAGCAGTAGCTGTGGACAAACACGAACTGCCACCTTTAGTGCCTCTGTTCGTATCCCATCCGGGTCTGGTGACTTCTTATTCTTGAGAAGCTTAACGGCATACCTAAGCTCTTCCATGTCGAAGAGTGGGACATCCCCGAACTCACCAGTGTCATATTTTCCCCGCAGTGGATCCGCGGGAAAGAGGGTGTCAACAATATTTTCGATCGTCGCCCAATCCTTCATGGCACTTGGACTCATGGATCCCAGATTCTTCATGATTACCTTATATGCTCCCTAAGGGTTTTGGTTAATCTCCTCTCCCAGTGCTTTCCATTTGCATTTGTTATATTGCATATTTTAACCGTTTTCTGGCAACTTTATAGTCTGCTGATTCTCTTGCTACATCCCTTGATCTCCTACCGGCCCTGGTAGCCTCTCTGCGGCACTACAGGCAGTGCCGCTTAAGTTCCGCGATTTCCTCCGACCACAAGTATACTGGATTTTTTCCGTTAAACGGCCTCTTTCTTGGCATCGATGAATTGCATGCCCCGTGAAGAATGCTCATGGTAAAGGCAACAGATTCTTCTGCGTGTTTTTCTCTGTCGGGGTCCTGCACTACGTTTTCTGCATTCCTGTTACCAACAACTAGTGCGAAGGCATCCTCGTTGAGTTTCGAGGTGTTCCATCCTAGCTGCCCCGCCTCCGCAGATCTTGGCGCTTGTCTCCTACCGACGTTAATATCGAAGGCAATGTATTGATGGTCACTCGCCGTGTAGTCCTCCAGGACCGTCCAACCTTCGATTCTACGTATAAGTGTCTTTGATGCCAAGCTGATATCAACGATGGACCCATTGCACCCTGGTCGCCGAAAAGTGTAATAATTCGTGTTTCTCTTGTTTAACACTGTCACATCAAGTCTGGCGGACATTTCTATTATTGGTCTACCTTCTACGTCCATTTCTGGCAACCTCCAATCAATGGCCTTGGCGTTGAGATCCCCTGCGAGAATGACAGATCCACCATGAATGCTCTGTATCTCATCTTCTATCTGTTGAAGTTTAGCTCGAAAGATCGCTCTGGGTTCGTTGGGGGTAAGATAACAGCTGAAGTAAGTGACTTCTCCACTTCTTACCCAGACGTATTCATCACCTGCGCCTTGGCCCTCTATCGGCACCTTCGCAGGACTTACCACCCATATCGCTGCTGTCTCCAAGTTATCCGAGAACCAATTCTGATTTTCGAGGTTTTTGTACTGCTCGCTTATAATAAGCAGATCGGCTTGTTTCTCCTTCTGTATGTAAGGAAGAAGATCGTCTGCCAGTCTGCTTCATTGCATGTTTTCTTGTATTATCTTAATTGCCATTTTGTCGCATTTGTGTTTTATTCTCCATTGCTTTCTGGAACTCTTTACATTTATGTGTACCCGGAATGTGCCTTATCTTCTCTTCCTCCTCTCCTATCTCTGCGCATAGAACGCACTTTGCTTCTGCTTTACATGCTGCTGCTTTGTGATCCAGTTCTCCATATTTGTAGCATGATTTGGATCTATCTAGTTCTTTACAGCTACTGCTGATGTGCCCATAATTCAGACATCGGTAACAGCGTGTAACCGTTATTTTTATTCTGATGCGGCAGATCGCCCATCCAATACGTACCTTCTCGGTTTCCAACAGTTTAACAGCTACTTTACTATCAGTTTTGACAATTGACATACATTGACCTTTGGTGTTGACAACGGTAATATGAATCTGGTAGTCTGCTTCTGCAATCTTCATTAAGGCTTCCTTCTTCCGTCATCTCGACTAGATCCCTGATTTCCAATGTGGTCGTTGGGCATAAATTATTTACGGTCACGTCGTTGCTGTCACTAGCACTGATTGCAGTTCTAATAGCGCTACTGAAACCAGTCGTGTTATCGGTTTTATCTATTTCGAACAGAACGTCCCCCGTTTGTGATCGACGTATTCTGTGAATTACGGTCGCCGTGTACTCCAGCTTGATGTTTGTCCTAACCTTCTTAATGATATCTGCGCTGGTCCTCCTAGTCGGTAGCCGTACCAGTATCGCCTCCTTCTTCGTGTTACCACTGATCGGCTTTCTGTTTTTCTTCTTCATTTTGTTTTCCTTGGATGCTCGGTCGGTAGTTTGGTTGGCACCCTTTTTTGAGCTACCAGCTCCCGCCTTCCTCTTCTGTCTAATACTTTCCGATACCCATCAGCGTCCTCCATGTTACCACCCTGATTGAATTTGCTTCTCTTATCTTCCCTTGTTCTTTCGGTTTGATCCTCCGGTGTTACGGTACCACGATCCCCCTTCTGTGCTATGTGGGTTACCGCGTCTTTGGCGATTGATGATTTTCTCAGTTTCCTCATCAATGACTTTTGTAGTTCGTCAAGTGCGTCTCTTCATCCACATCGATGTTTCCAAATTTTTTTGCGAGTTTCCGTTGCTTTTTTTAAGTTCTCTCAGTTCGCCTTTAAGCTTTGGGTATGCCTTCACAGATGTATTTTCTATGAGCTCGTTCAGGTAATCCCTCACTGTATTGAGCTGATCTTCTTCCATCACTTCGTTCTGAGCCACTTTTTCTTTTAGAGCGTTCGAGAATGAGAATGAGAATGAGAATGAGAATGAGAATGAGAATGAGAATGAGAATGAGAATGAGAATGAGAATGAGAATGAGAATGAGAATGAGAATGAGAATGAGAATGAGAATGAGAATGAGAATGAGAATGAGAATGAGAATGAGAATGAGAATGAGAATGAGAATGAGAATGAGAATGAGAATGAGAATGAGAATGAGAATGAGAATGAGAATGAGAATGACAGTGACAGTGACAGTGACAGTGACAGGGACAGCGACAGCGACAGCGACAGCGACAATGACAATGACAATGACAATGACAATGACAATGACAATGACAATGACAATTATAATGATAATGATTATGATAATGATTATCATTATAATTGTCATTGTCATTGTCATTGTCATTGTCATTGTCATTGTCATTGTCATTGTCATTGTCATTGTCATTGTCGCTGTCGCTGTCGCTGTCGCTGTCGCTGTCCCTGTCACTGTCATGATTATGATAATGATAATGATAATTATAACGATAATGATAATAATAATAATAATAATTTTTTTTCGAGGGTATGTAGGAAATTCTATCTAAGCCACACCCGACCGGCTTCGCGCAGCTGGATAGTGTGGGGCTGATTCATCCGCCGCAAGTGTGATGTAGGACGAAAAATAAAATAAACAAAAGTGCGAGACTACATTCGATCCACTAAAACTGAGCACCCATTCCTCTTCTGGCAGAACCCACCTTAAAACGGTTTATCACAATTTCTTGATCTGAAATCAATTGATGTTCGTTTGATCTATCCCCCCACATTTTCACGCGTATTCGAAACGACGCTTCTTCATCTCCGTTCGGAAAGGACTAGTCTCCTCGTCCCTCCCCGCGCCATTCGTAAAAGCGGGAGACGTACATCATCCGGTTAGGAAGACGTTTCGTCATCTCCCACCCCAGTCATTTCTACAGGGTCGTCCGCCATCCCTGGGTCATGATGGGGTATCGGACCGATTCCCGGCGCTACATTCATACCTTCTTCGATTGTTCTATCCATGTATCTCTTCTTTTCTTGTAAAATCGACTCGGCGAATCTTGCCGTGGCGGCCCTCTTATCCTTGGCGGACAACATTTCGCCCACGATGGTCTCGGGCGTGAATCGTCCGACCAAGTCGAGAATAGCTGTCCGTTTTTTGTTCCACTGCTCGCAGACGTAAAACGCGCGGAATGCATCGTCGCAAACAGCGGAACAAAAAATAAACTTCGGGCTCTGAACCTTCCTCATACGTTTGAGTTAAGCGTAGAAGTACCCGTGATCACTCAGGAATTTGGTATGGTAGTATCCTACCTCCCCGTGGTCTCTGTTTATCCGAGGGCCAGTTGGTCTATCAGCCCAGATATCCATTTACCGTTGGTTTCGTTTGTCCAGGATTGTTGCCACGTTGTCATGATACGCTCCCGTTCCTTCCTGTGGACGGTCGTTGTCTCCTCTGCTGGTTCTTCCTTCTTCCGTACCTAGATTCTCTTGCGCTCCTTCGCATGTAGGTCGACCGGGATGATTCCAGCAATAAATAGTACTGACGGTCCCGAGACCGTGCGCTAGGCGCTAGCGTCTCGGAGAACTCGCCTGCGTTGAACGGAAGCGATTCTAATCCGGTATGACTCCTTATCCATTGCATCAGCCCATATTTCAGAGCCGTACAATAGGATGGATGTGATGACTGACATGAGCAGACGACACTTGCTTGCTTTGGGGCCACTCGTGTTCGCCATGAGGTGACTCAGATCTGCGGTCTTTGTCGCCGCTTTGTCCGCTGGATAGGCCAGGTGACGAAAGAAGGTAATCTTGGTATCTAGGTTTAGTTCCAGATATTTAGCCTCCCATCTCGTCAAAACCTCCGAAAAAAAAAAATTTTTTTTTCGATCCCCCTGCCTAATACGCACTTTCTGATCAGAGTCCGTACATCAGAACGATAGTTACCATCAGTGCATCCGATTTGAGGTCGTGGGCGCGGACGAAAGGACAAATACACACAGACGGAGCGGGTACTTTCTGCGCTGGACCGTCAGATGTATGGACCGCGAGAGATTGGTAGATGAGGTACTGAATGCGGAACCTCCATCTGCAAGAATCGCGCGTGTACTAGTAGGCCGCGAAAGAGCGGAGGTGTTCGTGGAGCGAACAATGAAGTTAATAATGAAAGCGTGCTACGCTGCCCTCTATGCCACGGACGAGCACAAGAGATAGACGACAACCGGTATACTGGTGGACTGACGAGATGGCGACTCTCCGGAAAGAGTGTCATGCGCGATAGCGGGCAACGTAGCGTGCGCGGCTCCGGGAGGCACTTTTGTGGAAGATGTCGATCATTAAATTCAGAAGTCGATTGAAACGTCAAGAAACTCGACTCTGGTCGACACTGCCAATTGAAGGGCCTTACCTAGAAAAAAAAACATATACAAACTACACGCACGTAAACAAAGGGTCACGGAGCGCAGCGGGTGTCGTGACACTGCCCGCAAGGGATGTGTGAATTAGTGTTGCAGCGCACGTCTCCGTGATGGCTCCCGGCGTCTGCGCATAGCTCTGGCGGGAGTGTGGAAAATGCCAATGACGGATGAAGGAGCACGGCTGATGCGGATGCCCATCCCGCCTGATAATCAAAAGCGCCAACAGAAATGAGGGTAACTGCGGGCGTGATCTCCCCCTCGCATCCTGAGGTAACCGCGTTCGGAGATGGTCCCGCACTCTGGAGCATCCCAAACCAGGTATGATTAATATAACTTCCAACGAAACTACAAACGAGACAACAACCCCAAGACAAATGCAGACTGCCTTCAGACAGGAGACCGTACTAAGGGGAGTCGAGCAGGCAATAAGAGCTCAACTCAACCGCATACAAGACCGTACAGACGATGTTCGCACGAAAAAGAAACAGAAATGACTGAGCACAGAAGTCACGGACGGAATGGCTGTGATACAAGAATGTTCCGAGATCGTATGGTATAAATTCGGCTGTCTGACAGCCCTCTGGAAGTCTCTGAAGAAAGACAATGATACGAATGACGTCAAGGAAACGCCACAGAACAAGAGAAGACGTGTGGTCACCGGATCAATCACTGAGCAGGCCGAAGCCTTCCAAAGGGTGGAAGACGGCTCGGGTTTCGTGAAGGTGGTGAACAAAGACAGAAGAAAAATACGACACTGCACGAAGCACATAACACCTCGAAACAGGACAGGACTGGCGACGTGACTAAAGAAGACGGGAGAGCCACGCAACAGATCTGGACTAGACTCGGCGACGGACATGGTAAGGGCAGGCGGCATCAGAGGACTAACGGCGTAGCTGTCCTCATCAGACCCAAGGGGACGATTACCTACGCCGAAACACTAAGACAGCTTTAGACGAACGTGGACCCCTAATCTGCGAAAGTACAGATATAGAGCTACCGCAAACTTAAAGACAGAGGACTGCTTGTACGACTGCGCAGTGAGGCGGCGAACAGACGCGACTTCCAAAAGATACTCCAGGAAGCCCTAGGAGAGAAAGGAAAAGTCAAGAACCTCACATTTTCGGTCCGAATCAATATAACACATGTATGGCGACCTGCAAGGTAGAGGACAGCGTTGCTCAAACGCTGCTTCGCAAAGGCCGCATCAAAATAGGATGGACGAATGGCCGCGTCAGACTGAGAACGGTAGTAAGGAGGTGCTACAGGTGCCTTGGATACCGACACAGACGGAGAGACTGCAAAGGTACGGACAAAAGTCAGTATTGCTGGAAGTGCAGCCTGACCGAGCATGTCGGGAAAGGCTGCCCGAGCTCAACACTGACGTGTTTCCTGTGCTCTGAAAACGGGCGCGAAGAGACCGCTCACCTGCCGGGCTCTGGTAAGTGTACGGTTTACAGAGCCGCGTTGGAGGAGCGCAAAAGACAGCTTAAGATATGACGACTATTCTCCAAGGAAATATACACAGAAGCGAGGCAGTAGACCTTTCACTGACCAAAATCGCGAATGGACGAGACGCTGACATACTAATAATTAGCAGGCACATCGGCCATCTGGATACGGGGTAATCAGAGGATAAGGGTCACTGACTTTGGCGCGGAGGATGACTACGTTTGGGTCAGCGTTGGCACTGTCACTTACGTCAGCATCTACCTTACCCCAAACTGCACGGCTAATGCTTTTGACAGTAAAGTACAGAAATTGGAGGACGCCCTAAGAGATCTCCCTGGAGACATAGTTGTCGCGGGCGATTTTAACTCCAGAGCCATCGAGTGGGGAATGACAAAGACGAACAAAAGAGGAAGGCTGTTGCTGGAATGGCCGCAAGGCTGGGACAAGTTGTAGCCAACCTTCGACAGATACCTACATACAGAAGACCGGCCTTCGGAGACTCGATACCAGATGTCACTTTTGTAACGGACCGCTTCCTACCACTGATAAAGCAATGGCGGGTGATCGAGGGCTTTACAGCCAGCGATCATCAGTACATTGTCTTTGATGTAACGAATAATACAGCGACGCCACTAACGCACCTGAGCGACTTCCGCGTTGGAACCTGAAGAAACAGGACAAGGAACCATTCTCCACACTACTGCGGGAACTACCAGCACCCGCTGAGATCGTTCCGCACCAACTTACAGGCCGACACAGGACAGAGCGACTGGTGGACGAGACGTTGCGACAAATAGAACAGCTATGCAACGTGACCATGCCCCGGAAAGGAACAGTACGGAACAGACGTGAAGTGTACTGGTGGACAGACAAAATCGGCCACCTGCGAAGGGAGTGCGTAAAAAGTCGAAGAAAAATGAGCCGCGCGACAAAAAACGCAACCCTAATGAGGTGGCTCTCTCGGCGGAATACAGGACAGCACGGACAGCACTAGCAAACGTAATCAAATACTCTAAAATACGCTGTTGGAAATAGTTATGTTACGACGTGGACCGTGACCCCTGGAGTCTGGGTTACAAAATAGTAACGCAGAGACTAGGGGCGTTTGGCTCACCAGAACTGAAGGATAGAATCACAATGGACGCGATCGTGGACGGGCTCTTCCCGACCGACAAGTTAAGGAGGGAGTACATTGACGATTAAACGCTAACTGTCCCGAAGCTCAGCGAAGCGGAGCCCTTGAGACCCACCTCATTGTTGAAATCTGGGAAGGCACCAGAACCAGACAGCATCCCAGGAGAAATTCTTCGGCAAGTGGTTTGCCACAAGCCGGAGATGCTCCTGGATATGTACAACGCCAGTTTACATACAGGGACTTTCAGCAAGCGATGGAAGACGGCTAGGTTGGTGCTTCTGTATAAGGGAAAAGGAGAACCGGATGCGCTGTCCTCCTATAGACTACTGAGTTTACTGGACACCGCGGGAAAGCTTTTCGAATTACTACTTAGACCACGACTGATAGATGCGATTGAAGCCGCCGGAGGGTTCTCCGACAACCAGCACGGCTTTCGCAGGAGCCGATCCACGATAGGGGCAATTCGGGAGGTAGTCGAAGCCTCTCGAAAGACAAGACGAATCTGCTACGGGGCCAGACCGTTAGTTCTCGCGGGACTGCTAGACGTGTAAAACGCTTTCAACTTGGTCAGGTAGGTGGACATCTTGAGAGCCCTAGTAACTTTCAGGGGCCTCCCTATCTGATGCGGGTTATAAGAGACTATCTACCGTACCGGATAATAACATACGAAACGACCGAGGGACGGACAACCAGGAACATAACCGCGGGAGTCGCTCAGGAATCCGTACTAGGACCAGACTTTTGGAACGTGATATACTACAGCATACTGAGACTAGAAATGCCATAAGGCGCCTTTCTGATAGCCTACGTGGACGACATCGCGGTGGTTATTGTACAACGCAACCCAGAACTAGCCCAACTAACGCTGAACCAGGTCATGAGACGAATACACAGATGGATGACAGAACGCGGACTACAACTGGCAATATACAAGACAGAACTGGTTTTGCTCACAGGACAACGAATACCGACAGTTATTCCGATGAACGTCGGCACCGAACTGACAGAGACGAAGAAGTCGGTCAAGTATCTGGGGGTAAGCCTCGATACAAAGCTGACCTTCTGAACACACATAGAACAGACTGCCAATAAGGCGGCTGAAAGAGTCACCTCCCTAAGTCGCCTGATGGCAAACACGTACGGACCTAGGCAGGGAAAAAGACGGTTACTCATGTGAACGACCCACTCGATACTGCTATACGGCGCGGAAATTTGGATCGACACGCTCGGGGTGAAAACGATTGCATGCGCCTACAGGACGGTCTACCAGGAGACTATCTTGGTCGTGGCGGGCGTGATCCCCATAGATCTTCTCGCTAAAGAATGCAAGAGGATCTATGAACTAAGCACCGCGACAGGATGATCTGACGCGGCGATAACTGAAAGAAACAGAACAACGACGTAATGGTACGAACGATGGACGGAAGTCAAGGCAGCAAAGTGGACCCGACGTCTGATAGGGGATCTGAGACTGTGAACGAAGCGGGGATTCGGCGAGGTGAATTTTTTCCTTACCCAATTCCTCATCGGACACGGCTACTTCAGATACTATCTTTTCAGGAGAGACAAGGTACAAACCCCGAACTGTAAGTACCGCGGACATGACAGGGATGACGCAGATCATACATTTTTCGTATGCCAAAGATGGACAACGAACAGACGCAGACTGGGACCAGAAAACATGACGCCCGAGAACCTCATACCGGGAGTAGCTACCTTTGTTGAGACACTACTCAGAGGGAAGAAAGACGATGGGTGCTTAGAATGGGTGAAAGAAAATGACAGAGAGAATATAAACGCAAGAATGCACGAAAGAATATTTTTTGAAAACACATGGAGAATGAATATGAGGACACATAAAATGACAAGAATGAAATAGACGGACAGACTATACGAGACGAAAGAAAAGTGGACAGACCCTGCAAGTGAAGTATTGCTAACATTGTTCCATGTTGCAGGTGGGCGAATAGGTTACCTATCCCTGATCCGACACTGCTGGCTACATGTCAACAGTCCTTGATTAGGGGAAGGTGGGCTTAGTCGATTCCCCAGGCGTAGATGCTCTGAGTGGAAATTGAGCAAGTATCTCCTGTTTGCTTTCCCAGCCCGAGAAGATACGAAGCCTAGGAACCCGACACTCCAGTTGGGAATATCCTGCAGGTCACTGCCTCTAGGGTGATCCCGACTGATGGTTTGATTAGAGCAAGTTTATCCGTTTTTTATCCCTACATAAAAAATAAAGAAAATAATAATAATAATAATTATAATAATAATAATAAATAATAATTTATACTTACTGAATGATAAAGATTACGGAAAATATTTAATGAACAATATCATATAACATTTATGAGCAATTATCATTTACTTAATTCATACAGATTATACGATGGTCTTACAACTATTGCAGAAGAAGAGAAATCACGTAAAGTCACTTTGGGATGGAGAGGGCACGGTCAGTTGAAGGAAACGACCATTAGAAAGCTTGCCGAGTACTATTAAGAAACTATATACAGAAATAAAGGCGACATTCGGGTAAAACGACACTTAATCGCATTGTATATGAACATGATGATTCTAACGTGTTTAAACGTATCAGAAATCATATAAATTCGTCATAATAGAAACAGACGATGAAAGATGCAATCTATGCTTCCATATACCACGCAGTGTCTTCTGACGAGAATCCTCAACATTCGAAATGCCCTAAAAGTTCTTCGTCTTGGTGTTTTTACCAATCTGCACTTGCAAAGAACAAGCAGCCGGGCACATAAATAATGCAAGGATGCCATTGAATGATCTATGCTTTGAATAACTTCTCGCTCTATATGAATGACGAAGCATTACTTACAAGATGTGCTAGATGTTTGATGCAAAATGCCAATGAAAGTGTACACATCGTAATTTGGAATAAGCTCTCGAAGGGGGTGTTTGTGTCCAAGGCGCGAGTAAAATTCGCAGCTTCCATTGCCATCAGTAAGTACAATTTGGGAGTAGAAAAAACATCACAGAACTTATGAAGCCAGTGGGGTTGTCAATTGGTGAATACACACTGTCGGTAGCGCAAAGCTTAGACGAACGTAAACTCAATAGGGGCATACTAAAAACAACTGAAACATACAAAAAGGCCCGGAAAATCATGGTTTTGGCTAAAAGTAGAAAGGCAAAATATCTACTCGAGAACGAAGCTGTTATGTATGGTGCACGGATGTCCTGAAAACTATATGGAAAAATTAAAATGAGTTTGATATTATATCGTTTCTGAGTTCGACTTCACGTAATGCATTTCACATTCTTCATTCTATTGGATAGTATAAGGTTGTATATAGTTGTAGATAGTGTCTAGTGGTAGAGATTTTGTGTATGTTATGATCGTATTTAATATTATTTGCTTATGAGAGTACAATAATCAGATATGTTACGTATATGGTTTACGTATAATTTTTTGTTATTTTCATATCACCGAAATAAATTGATGAATATAAAACTATAAATGCGTATGTATTGGGGGTCTCTGTAAATAAACCTATATAACGACAGTAATCATTCAATAATAATTTACATAATGCATATTATAAGTTGCATGTCACTATTCCTATTACGAGTGGCATTTTCTATGTTTAGAAGGCAACATCGTTTACATCGTATTCGAGTATTCTCTCTAGAATAAAGTTGTATATTATAAAAAGTTCAATTGTCAAAATGAAATCGTCGTCCGCATGAGACGAATTTGCAGTTCATACTAATAACAGTAATCAGTTGCATACTAATGATATCTCAATACCAACCGGAGTCGGCGAGCCCGTGCCGCTCCGCCCGGCCGTATGCAACTCCGCGGCCGGGACGGCCCAAGCAGCCGCGGCGCGTCAAATACGGGCGCAGTATAAATGTATCAGGCCCCACATTTATTCATCTTTCGGGCTGAAAATTTTCTTACATATTCCTGGGATGATTTTCAACAACTCAACGTATGGATTAAGGCAACGGTGCAATGGATCAAAAATGAAAAATCATAAAACAATAAATTTTTTTCAAAATGGCGGAAATTCTTTTTTTTTTGAGTGCGTTATTGAATTCCTCTTGAAAAACTACATATAAAACAATGGTTTTATTGCATTGGTCCCCGCACAGCTTAACTATCCCTAGGCTGAAATTTCACTTTGGTCTCCCCTTAAACCAACAAATTCAGTGAGAATTTCTCTATTGCACTCATCTTTCATAAGTCTAACAATATTTTTGTTTACACGAGGCATATATATACATTTTCACCTGGATAATCTGAAGTATCAAATTTATGAATATTCTTTTTTATGTCTTCATAAAAATCTTTACATTCAATAGCATAAATTAAGCTGTCAGTGTCTGTATAAAGAAGTTTACAGTTAGCTATACAAAATTATCTCATATAATTATAGTGAAAATCGCACATAAGTGGTTCGGACAGATCTAGTACTGCAAGTCCAACATAGATTGGTTTATTCAATAATACTTTGGTCTTGTAAAGCTGAAGAGCTACTAAATTATGAAAACTTGGATTTGATATATGAGCATCTACACCATATCTTCCTTCCCATTTTCTTAGAAGCTTGAGATCAACACGTTTACGCACATTCTCCATAGTTTTTCCAAACACTGCATTATTCATTAATTTAAAAAAGTGTTTTTCAAATTAATTTTTTGCTTGTGCCCTCGTGGAGCTTTGTAAATCGATATTTGGTTTAAGCCATTGTGACTGTTTGAATTTTAAAAATTTATGAATTTTAACGAGTTTGAGTCGGTTTGTTACAGCTTGTTTAGAAGACCGGTAATTTAAAAGTAATTCAAAATAAATGTTTTTATCCAAATTACAGCTAAAATTAAATTTTTCTCCAATGCTGAGAACTTCAAAGGCATGAGATGGAATGGGCGTAATTGTAAAACTAATCAACCATTTCTCTTTCAGATTGTTCTGTTGACTTTTATTCAAAACACGAGGAACATTGTCAATATTGTTATTAATATTTTGTGAGAATATAAGATTATTATTAAGGACTGTATGAACAGACTTAGTAACGTCCAAATTATATATGTTGGAAGGAGGCTTATTTGCAGATTCTAATAAATTGTAGAATTTACTACTATGTTTTTTGTTATAAAAATTATTAAGTGTATCTAAAGTAAAGTCATAATAAGTAGAAAATTTTTTGATAATTTCAACAGAAGTTATTTCTGTGAGTTCAGACACAATATTAGCAACGTTTTTCTTTAAATAATTTATGTGTAAATTTCCGTTCGAAATTTCAAATTTTAGAACCTCTTTTTGAATAAAAATCGAAAAATGGTTGATTTCCTTCTTAACTGAGTTAATATGTAAAGTAATATTTCTAAAAATTCTATTAGTATTAAAAATATGTTTCGGTACAATATTATGCGTTCTGTGTTTTAATAAAAACTTTAATTGAGACCAAGGTACCAATAATTTCTTAAGTGCTTTTGACCATTCTAAAAATATATCTTCGATTTGACTATTATACAAAGAATTAATACAACGTAGGATGGTATCAAAATTTGCGCGTGGACATATAGAAGAGATAAAAGTCAATACAGGTGAAGTGTCAATGTTTTGGCTTATCTGCGAGTGCACAAATTGGCGAGCAGCTAGACGGAGGGATCAGGTCACTAATCTTTCGTCCGTTGACTCCTTTCGAAAGCGCCTCTGATTTGACGCGTGTCAATGCAGGCATATTTGTGATCAAATGCCAATTTTCATATGGAAGTGACTCTATCGTTCGTAGGTGTATGCAATAAAATGAAGAGGCTTAATAGATCTGCACGTACTATCCTTTATTTATTTCAGTCAGTTGCCGACGTTTCGGAAGTCTTTTAGTACTCCCCTCTTCCAAGGCTTTATGAACATAATTACATAAAAACAATAATTTAAATAGTAAAAATACCGCAGATACAAACACGAATATCTGAAAATATTTAAACATATCTATGACATAAAAAGATTAATGTCTCATAGAGACCGACGCAACAACAATCAATGACGAAAAGGCACCCTTAAGAAATAAACAAAAATTTATTATAAAAAATCACAGTTAGCGATTTATTTATTTATTTGTTCGAAACCAGTTTACGTTACATAAATTTACAATTAAATAATAGTAAAAGTAGTAAGTAAAAAATACACTAATGTATAAATTTCTTTCTGTTTATCGCAGAGATGTACTAAATATCTGTATGCGATCCGGCACGTACAAAATTAAAATTTAAAGAAAAAACTTAAATACTAAAATACTATATAGGTTCTATCGAGAATGTGTAGCTAACCGAATCGCTCCTAATTCAGTGGAAGCAAATACAGAATATTTGAGGATGACAGAACTGCAATCTCATACTACGTATAACAATCGCAATGTTGATATCCATGTTTGTGATGAACTTGCTTCGAACGGCCATCTAATTAATGATGATACTGATGCTGGATTCAGAAACTTGGAAAATGCTCTAACCAATTTTTTCTCTGAATATATTTATGGAATACTTACAGCTAACGTAACATAAATTGCTTTATATCATAATAATCAAGCTGATGTTACTTATTTCTGGATGTTTGATTCTTATTCGAGAGGACCCAAAGGCTACAAAGCACCGATAGTCTCTTGTTGTATGCGTTTTACAAATATTCGGAGTTTGTTTGAAACCTTACGTCGAAACTTGTCCATGAAAATTGGTAATGTACATACTTTAAATATATATACCTTGACTCCGTTAGAAATAACACCAGAAAATATACAGATTCAACAAGTGAAGAAGATACCTCATTAGAAACCCGGTGGACGGCAGATGGAAATCATTCCTTAATCGAAAAGGATGTTAATGAAGTAGATATTAGAGCAGCAGATTGTATTGGTGAAAATGCAGAAATCCAAGTTGTTTTCACTACAAATATGCTTCACTCGATAGATGATGGAATACCTAACGTCAAAAGTGTTATTTCTATTGATAATGGTAATTTAGACGATGACCAAGTGAAATTAGTCGATGTTCAAAGAAAAACAGCACCGCCTTTAAATATTGAGAGAGAACGACACATGGAAGATTTGGGTTGGTATTTTCTTTTTCCTGATGGTAAAAATGGGTACGGAGAGCAGAGAGGAATCACCATAACCCCTTTAGATTATTTCCAAGCACGCGTTATGGGTAGTCACAGACGAGTCCAGCGGACAGACTACCTTTTCTTTGCTTTGTCTATTGTCGAATTCTTTCGTGCTAAAGCTAGTGTATCCGTATCATGTAGAATGCGATAAGGAGATCACACACCTCAGGGCTTGATAGATAACATGCATCTCATTATGCGAAACATAAGAGGATCTGTATCGTATTGGAGACGGGTTTGCTCGGAATTAATTGCAATGGTCAGGAGCCTGGGAGCTCCTACATGGTTTCTAACCTTCTCTTACAATCACTTGAATTGGTTGGATATGCTGGAAGCATTTCTTATTGCTGCTGGTCGTAATCCGAATGAAGCAAAAAGCTTGACATTCTCTGAAAGACTGTCTTTGGTTCAACGGTACCCAATAATTGTCACAATGCAAATTATGGTACGAGTGAATGCACTAATTCGATATTTGAAAAATAACTCTGACTGTTTGGGTGGTGCTATAAAAGATTTCTGGTACAGAATAGAGTTTCAGAACAGAGGAAGCCCTCATTTGCATATGTTGGTCTGGTGTGAAAATGTTTCTGATTTTGCTACAAGACAGCGCATGGATGTGATTGACAAAGTTGTGTCTTGCTCATTGTATTCTGACGACGCAGTATTACGACTTATAGTGGACCGCAACAACTGTACTTGTCGATTCGGATTTCCCAGACCAGTCAGTGATCAAACAGTGTGTCTGGGTCCTAATGAAACTCTTGCAAATAACGGGCGTTTTTGCATCTGATGCAGAACTGCGGATGAAGTCCTGGTAAATAACTATAATCCTTATCTTCTGACTTTCTGGGAAAGAGGGTTATTACTACAGTTTAATTGTCTGTCATATACAGTTTCGAAATGAAAACGAACTTCTACTGGAGAACGAGTCTGCAGAAACCTGCTTCATTAGACGACAACATGAACTGAGACCTTTACTAGAAAATTTAAATACAGAAGAGTCTGCTCACGTAGAACAGGTTATTCAGCAGGCTTTGGCCCAAGCCGTAGCCTTTAACGTTGTACGTGAAGCTGCAAATGAAGTAACCAATGACGAACCTGTGATTAATGCGGATGAACAAATAATATATGATCCAGATGATTTTTGTTTAGCCGAGGATGAAATTGAAGGAATACCTGATGATGTATTTGTTGCTGGTGTAAGAAGTCTAAACGTGGAATAAAAAGAGCTTTTCGGCAAAGTTACTATAGCTATCGAAAAAGATATAAGAGGTGATGAAATCCAGATTTTGCAGTTCATAATAGGCGGTGCGGGCAGTGGCACATCGTTTACTTTGAAACTGTTGGTTGAACACGTGAAACATTGTTATGACCCTACAATGGATGTGTTGGCAAAACCACAGTTTATCGAAATTTAACTGGCGTCGCTGCTCGCCAGATATTTGGGAAAACTTTAAACTCAGTCTTTTCTCTGCCAATTAAAAAGGTTAAGACCATGACGTATCAAAAAATGACAGGCCAACGACTCGAACAAGAAAGAAGAAAATGGCGCTACATCAAATGGCTGATAATAGATGAAATATCCATGGTTTCTTATGAGACTCTACGTATGATACATTTGAGACTGCAAGAATTCAAACACAATGAAAAGTTATTTGGTGGGGTGAATATATTACTGTTCGGTGATATCATGCAGCTTCCGCCATTAAAAGGTCACTGCTGTTTTGAACAACCATCGTGGTGTGCAGCAGAAATCCACCTATGACATCAGTTCTCTTTCTGCGAACTGACCATTAATATGAGACAGCAGAACGATGAGGAGTTCATAGATTTATTGAACAACCTGCGATTCGATCAAATTGGTCGATGAATACAATTTGAAAATGACCAACATCATTGCCGAATCGTCTCATATTTATGTCATGAATGCAGTCGATGAATCTGGTGAGCCTGCAACGTAAGAAAGCCACCAAGCAACGTAATTCCTGCGGACGTGAACAACTGCAGAGGGCTTCTGCATACGATAAAATTAGCCAAAGGGACCCGAAATATTACCCGCAGAGATGGCATACATTTTTCCTAGTTCCTCTGCATAAAATATAAAAACAATAATTTATATTATTGTCATATCGTCATTCCTGTTCCTATGTTTGGCTGGGTGGTTGGGTAGGAGCTGGGTGGAACTCGAATTGCAGACACCTCCACGTGGTGAGTTCTGGGTTATTTTATTTTCAATATAATTATATTCAATATAATTATATTATCGATATAATTATATTCAATCTAATTATATTATCGATATAATTATATGCAATATAATTAATGATAAAGAAAATGAACGAAGCAAAGAGCTGCAAGTTTTAAATAATTATTTTCAACCCAATCAGTCAAGTATTTTTTGAAAAAACTTAAATACTAAAATTAACTAACTAAATACTAAAATTATTATTGCAATAAAAAAATGTTACTTTTTAACAGTACTTATATCTGCATTTAACTGACTTATTCATATTATATAGATTGATATTATATATATATATATATATATATATATATATATATATATATATATATATATATATATATATATATATATATATATATATATATATATATATATATATATGTATATGTTTTTATCCAATTTGTTAGTTTATTCTTATGTGAATATTTATTCATATCTAAAGTTTTTTTATCACTTTATAGCTTGGTAGCTTGTTGTATGTTATTAAGGCTTTCATAAAATTATTTTTTGTGCTAATTGTTTTCGTATATTTAGGTATTATTAATTTTTTATTTGTTGTAATACTGCTTGATTTAATGAATTGATTTTTGAGGTTTGTGTAATGATATATTAGTGCTTCATAAATAAATAATTGTTCTAGGTTCATGAAATAATCCTGACTAAGAAAATTATTTTTATGAACAATTTTTAAAATTATTTTTTGTAATTTTCGCAGTAGATTTAAATTTTTATTATACCCTCCACCCCATGCTGTTATACTGTAGCTTATGATACTGTGGAAATAAGCTTATTATATCATCCTCAATGTTTCGGTTGTCATTGTCTTGGAAATTTTAAAAACATATATATCAATTATTCAGTTATCTTGATAATATATTGTATATGCTTATCCAATCTGTGGGTGTAATGAAATATGATTCCTATGTATTTACAGCTCTCAACTCTGTTTATTTTTTTATCTTTGATCTTAATATATATTTGATTGGAACACTATCACTATAGTTGCCAAAAGTTATATATACCGACTTTTCAACATTTAAAGATAATTTGTTATTAACTAGGTACTTATCGATTATATATAAATATATATTCCTACTATCATGAGCTTTTTCCCAGGTATCTTCACTAGTTACAATTGCAGGGTCATCTGCAGAAGTCGATATTGCATTAGGAGGGATTTGTACCAAGAGTTCATTAATGTAGATAATAAAAAGCTATGGCTCTAAGATAGTTCCTTGTGGAACACCAGTGTTTATTTTCATGTAATTACATTCATTATCATTAATTTTGATCCTTTGATATCTATCATTAAGATAACTTGCCAGTAAATCCAACGCCTGACCTCTAATTCCTATACAATAAAGTTTATCTAATAATATTTCATGATGAACAGTATGAAATGCTTTCGCTAAATCCAAAAAAGTTATTATAGTAGTTTTACTGTAATCCAGATTATTATAAAAAACATTAGTTACATAATTGAATGCATCTGTAGTACCTATCTCTTTCATAAAACCAAATTGTTGATCTGTAATTATAATGTGTTTTTTTTATAAATTCGTATATTCTATTATAAATTATTCTTTCAAAAACTTTTGCTACATTAGATATTAAAGAAATCGGTCTGTAGTTAGTGGCATTATGTTTATCTCTGGATATGTATATAGGTAATGTTTCGGCTATTTTCAGTGCATTTACATAATAATTACATGAAATAATGGTTCAGCAATATGTTGAAGCTATGTTGTATCCACGGCCAGGGAGGTTAATGATCAGTCAATGGAACTACTGGGCGAACTTGAATTGATTGCTGGATCAATATCACAGTAAAAGAAATCATAGAAGAATCATCAGATAAGGAAAAACTCGGTGTGATCCAGAGAGTTCCTAGTGGCAGTCATATTCTTTAATTTGTAGTAATTTAATGTTATTTGTGGATCTTTACTGTCAGTTTTAATTTTATTTATGGCAATAAACAATGGATAGTGATCTGTTAACGAATCTTTTAGTTTGTTGGTTTCTGTTTTTAGATCGTTAGTTTTAATAAAGACATCGTTAATACAAGAACCTTTGCCATTGCCAATCGGAGGCCTTGTAATACCTGAAAAACCTGGGACATATCCTATATCTAAGAGATTATACAAAAATTCCTGACTCAGAAAATCTCCTAACACTAAATGGTTTTTAATATTCCATTTTTTGTTCAGGAATTCATTTGAGATATAAATGAATTCAGTCTTTGGTATTCCATATGTCCTATATATCGAAGATATATCTAATCTATTTCCATTGTTTAATGCAATTTATGTATTTATTATTTTAATCCTATCAGATTCAATAGTTTTGGTTATTTGAACAATATGTTTATTTACAAAAATAATTACCCCATCATTTCTGTTTATTCTACGCTCATTATAGTAGCTTTCATAGTCATTTAGATCATACTCTTTATAATTTATGCCGCGCGCTCCGACCTTGTGGCAGCTAGCCATGTGAAAAACACACAACTTCAAGGGATCGCTGGAGCTCTGCGTGCCTGCCGCATGCTTCTCCAAGCTGCCGTAAGTATTGTTCATCTCTGGCCAGCTGTCATCTCAGCTGCCGCTGCTGCTATGTGCAGGATACACGCACGCTCCAAAGGCTATGCTGGTGCTCTTCGTGCCTGTCGCACGCCTCTCCAAGCTACTGTGAGTGCTATTCGCCTCTGGACAGCCCTCGACCAAGCTGCTCGTGTTATGTGTAGGATACACACACGCTTTAAAGGCCACACTGGTGCTCTGGGTGTTCCACGCACACCTCCTCAAGCTGCTGTGAGTGTTGTTCGCTTCAGACCAGCCCTCGTCCAAGCTGCTGCTTCTGTGTGTAGGACACACACACACAACCAAGGCCAAACTGGTGCGCTGTGCACTGGCGCACGCCGCTCCAGACTGCTGTGACTGCTGTTTGCTTCTTGGCAGCGCTCGTCCAACCTGCTATTGCTGTGTATAGGTACACACACACCTCAAAGGCCACGCTGGTTCTCTACGTGCTTGAAGCACGCCTCTTCAAGCTGCTCTGAGTGCTGTCTGCATCTGGCCAGCCTTCGTATAAGCAGCTGCTGCTGTGTGTAGGATACACGCACGCTCCAAAGGCCCGCTGGTGATCCACGTGTCTGACGTACAGCTCTCAAAGTTGCTGTGAGTGCGGTCTGCAGTCTGTCAAGCCGCTTTTGTCCTCAAAACGTTTCCTATCGGTGGCCCTGCAGCAACAGCTACCTCAGCTAACCGTCTAGGATTTTACCATAAATAAGTAAAATCCATCCTGGCTGAGCGAAACTTGTATGTCTACAAGCTTAGCCTCTTCTCTACTATCACTTCGGAGCCTTCTGTTTTAATAGATTAGAAATTTACAGATTGGAAGCTTAGCATTCTTAATTTACGTATTAAGAGAAAGGAAGTTGATCTTCATCGCATGAGTGTCTTTGGCTAAATAATTCTAAAGCCCACTCGTTTGCACACTTTAGTATAGCTATTACAGCTTTTGCAGCTGGTATTCTATTTAGTTTTTTAAACAGATCGTAGAAAAATAACTAGTATCATAGACGCCTTTCATGAAGTTAAAATGAATCTGCACCAAAAAATAGCTAGCTCCTTTAATAACTGCAAATCTAATGGCGCGACAAGATGACAAAATATGATGCTGAATCTCGGTTGCAAGGTTTACAGTCGAACTATATAAGCTTATGCAGGAAAATCATGTTAAGTTGTATAAACAAACAAAAATTGATAAGGCTTATGCATATTTCACGTCTAAGCTGACAGATTTAGTGGAGGACGCTTATTATGATCGCAAGGGGGAATTTAAAGAATATTTGGAAAAAATATCCACAGCAGAAGCAGCAGCAGCAGCAGAAGCAGAGGCCAGTGAAAGACCGAATCTCAATAATAACAATTTATGCAGTAGCCGAATTTCAGCTCCACTTTTCACTCTCTGTCAAAGATTGACATTCAAAAGTTCTCTGGAAAATACCCAGATTGGGAAAATTTCAGAGATGTCTATCGAGTATTGCGTCTAGATCATTGCCTAGCATACATCTTCTCATCGTCAAGCTATATGTATCTTACCATACTGAATCCTACTTATCGACCTACGCTGTATAACAAGGACCCTACCTTGTCTACCTCACACTCCACGATGACACACTCATCCACCCCAATATTTCCCGAATTATGTTCCTCGACTCAATTAAGAAATGAAGAGGCCACTAATATCATTAAGAAAGCGCAGAAGAAGTAGATACAATTTGCGAATTTTTACAAGACAATATTGATATATGAAAAGTGCACGAGGCATGTCACGATGCTTTGATGATAGATATACTTTCAGAATTAATTCATAATAATATTAGTTACAAAGAAATTATAGAGTCTACTGCAGATCAAAAAACAATTAGATAGTTTGATCGCGAAATACTTACAATTTTAAACAGAAACGCAGAAATGACGGAAACAACTACCTATCAATCTATTATTGACTCTAAAAATATGACTGATCGACCCAAAACTGACCCTAAATTTCTACTACAAAATAATGACAACAATCAAAACATTTATATTGCAAAAACTTCTCCACTTTTTGCTACTCCAAATGTACACAGCACACCTAATCATATAAACGCAGCAAATAATTATAGTAAACAACCATACAATACTTTACAATCTTTTCAAAACAACACTCTCACTCCGGTTCGCAATCTATCAATTAAAGATGCAGTCGAAATGAGTCCAAAATTTAACGTTTACAACATTCCACTTAGAATTTTTTTGGACGGATGTAGATAAGCTCGAAGCATGATACCGCCGTGTAATGAGCCAGATTTTGCGAGATTAATAAAAATGCGCTTGTCCGGACAAACATTAAAAAGTGTACAGCAAAGAACTTTCTATAATATGGAGGAAATTATAATGTATTTTGATCGTACCTACGGTTCTGTAAAACGTTTTCACAAATTGTTGGGCGAACTAGTAGTCATGAAGCAAAAATACTACGAAAACGTAATTTCATCTTCAAATAGATTACAATCAGCTGCATAAGAAGCATACGAAGCCGCGTTACGCGAAGAAAGGCACAGACCAGATCTTAAATTCGAATTAGAAAAGATAGTGTAACATATTTTATTCGCGGTTTGCAATGGTTTATAAAAGAGCGAATAAGCAAATCCGAGTCTCTAGACGCCGCGATCGACCAAGCAATTGACATAGAGCGCAATTATGCATCCCAATATACAGACGAACAAATGAGAATACAACAGCCTTATACAGAAACAAAAATTAACGATAAAGAATCTGCAGAAATTAACTCAGTCGATAGCAAAAAGGCAGAAGCGTGTCAAATATTCCATAAATCGGGTCACACAGCGCCTAATTGTTGGTACCGTACCAATGGTGCCGACGCTCCGAAGGCACCGGTCACTCCCCAAAAAAGCACCTGGGCCGCGCCCGACCGTGAAAAATCAATACCGAATAACTCACAGAGGCGACCGCAATGTGTCATGCAACCGTGGAAAACACCTGAAAATAAAAATAAATACTCCAACAATGTTCCATCTGCCAATGTACTTCAGTCAATCCAAGCCCAAAATGGCGCTACTAAATCATGTAATTATTACAAAGGCCGGTAATTGGAAGAGCGAATGTAGAAAGCTTGCATATAATAACAAAATGCGAGAAATGTAGCAGGAAAACGAAAACAGGTTCCCGGAGAACGACGCAACCAGGGAAATCCCACAACCCCAGCGTCAAAATTATACGATAAATAATCAGCAATACAATTAATAAAAAATATTGTTTTATTAAGCATTAATAATTGTTCACCAACTATTATGTTAAAAACAAATTGCTGCCCGCAACCGTTGTCGCTAATACTAGACAGCGGTGCTGGGCCAGCACTTTTGAAATTTAAAAAAAAAAACGCATAATGTTTGAGAAGATGATAACGAAATTTTAGAACTAACCGGTATAACAAAAAGTAGCATACACACATATGGCAAAATTCCAATGCAATTTCATGATTTAACATTTTATTTTCGCTTAGTAGCAGATGATTTTTCTATTGAGGAAGACGGTCTGCTCGGCGGTAAAATCTATATCAATTATGATGCAGACATTAATTATGGAGAGAAATATTTTATAATTGGTAATTATAAATTGACTCTAAAATTACCATCAATTGAAAATAAAGAAGTACTGAAGTTATTAACCGCTACTTTTACCGAAAACGCAGAACAGCACGTGAAATCAATAGCCGAACATTCGCCAAATTCAAGCTTAGGACATGGAAATTTACAAAGTCAAAAGTCACATACGCAAATCACTTCCAATTCAAAATCCGAAATCCGATATTCGAAAAACAAAAATTTTACTTATAAAACCGAGATTCGAAACCCTGAAAATTGTGTTTCGAAATTTGAAAATAGTAAATTAAGCATGTAAAATCGAAATCATAATAATTCAAAATTAGAAATCCAATCGAACTCTGAATTACGAAAACCGAAGTCATGGCAGGAGCAGGAACCGGCCATTCGTAGGAGACTACCGCAAAAATCTACCAAAATTAGCATTCCGAAATTAGAAAATAAAAAAGCAAAAAATAATATTTTCAGCTCTTGTTTCAGAAAACCGAAAACAATGCTGTTAGAAGCAACTGTGAAATAGCTTCCAGAAGCTGATCAAAATCACTGTTTGAAGTAAATAAAAAATCGAAATCATAAATTAATGACAACGTATTTTTGGAGGGAAGTAAATTTGCATATGATGAAATTAATAATTTCGATAACAGTGAGCTCGAATATGAAATTTTAGAAAAATTAAATTATTTATTGTAAGTTATTAAAGAAAGTCAACAAATAAATAAATTCTTACCTGAACAGTTTGAGAATATTCAAATCATTTGTAAGCATATACTAGTAATACTAAATATGCTAAAATATGAGAAAGTTAATGAAATCGAAAAATTAATTATGCAGTTGAAAAAACTAGTTAAGTACACAGTACACGCAAAGTCTAAAAATAATAGCTGCGATTACTCATTACTCAGGAAAAGAAAGAAAATCATAAAAAATACAAATGAAATAAAAAAAAGTAATATAATGACCATTTCTGTTAACCCTTTCAGGGGCACATTTTTCTTCTGTACATACATTTAAAGTCATTAGTGGTATAAGGGTTTTCGGGGTCGCTGAATACGAATCTGACGTCAGAATTACAAAATTCGTGGCGACTATTTTAGGTTAAATTCGTGGTTTTATTGCCGGTTAGGATAAAACTTTGTATATAGGGGTTTTCGGGGTCGCAGATTACGATTCTGACGTCAAATTTTTTAAATTCAAAATGGCGGATTTAATATGATGACTATATTTGGTCATATTTGTAATTTTCAAAAATTTTATCAAAAAAACTAGCGTGCGAAAAAATTTGAAAAAAAATATATATTATAGAGCTGGACACGGACTATAGATAAAAAATTTCAGAGCTCTAGAGTTTTTCGTTCAAGAATAAATGATTTTTTACTAAGAAAAACGTGTTTTTTGTGATTCAATTGTTTATAACTATTTATAAATAAATAAATTTGCATACTTTTCTATACAAAACTTATAACTTATCATCTCAAGAGTCCAAGAAGTACTCACACGCATAGGAGCACTGAAAAATACGTCCGAAATACAGAAAAATCTGAAAGCAAAATGTGGTACGTATACGTACCTCTGCCCCTGAAAGGTTTAAGAATGCGAATGGTAACGACGGCAGAGCACACAAGCTGAAAGCGCTCTTGCGCCTCGACCATCTGACCGGCGAACAGAGAGTTTCGGTAGAGCGGCTCATAGACCAATATGCGGATAGATTTTATCTAACGGGATATAAGTTGCCGGCAACAACTGTGTTCGAGCACGAAATCCCCCTCACTAGTAATATACCAATTCTTATTAAACAACTCCTCTACTAAATGAGGAAATCAATAGGCAAGTACAGAAATTGCTAGATAACAATATAATCGAGCCCTCGATCAGCTCTTACTCAGCACCGGTATTTTGCGTCGATAAAGAGCCTGATTCAAAAGACAATAAACGTTATAGAATGGTGGTAGATTTCAGAAAGCTTAATGCAATCATACCTGATTATAATCATCCTGTACCCAATATAACTGATATTTTAGATAAATTAGGGCGCGCAAAATTGTTTTCGGAATTCGATTTATCTTTCGGTTACCATCAAATTTTCATTAACAAAGAAGATAGACACAAAACAGCTTTTCATTGTAATTTAGGCGCATTTCATTTTCGCAGGAGCCCATTTGGACTTAAAACAAGTGTATAAGTCTTTTTCGCTCTTATCACGGCACTAATTGCAGTTATGAAAGGTGTAGTAGCATTTTTTGATGATATTTGTATTTTTCTGAAACTATCGAAGAATATTGGGTAATAATAGCTGAGCTAATCAAAAAATTAATAAAAGCCAACCTGACATTGCAACCCGATAAATGCGAATTTTTAATGGAAGAAATTAATTATCTAGGGCACATTATAAGCAGCAATGGCTTGAAGCCCGATCCAAAAGAAAACAGAATCTGTAACAAAAATTCCAGTGCTCAAAACAGCGAAAAATATTAAACAATTTCTGGGATTTGATAATTTATTATAGACGTTCTATACCTGAAGAAATTCCCTCACTCGCAGCCGCGCCACGCGGAAATTTTCAGGTGGTGCGGGGGGAGGGGGGGTGGTGAAAGTATGCACCCTGAGGAAATGCAGGAGAGTCGCGCACGTAGCCCCCTCATTACAGCTGTCGATAATACTGCGTAATTTGATATAGATCTTAATGTAACTACTCTTTTAAATATAAATTCAAGCGAGTCTAATGAGCTACTTAATTATGAGCTCACACATCCTGATTCACATGCAAACGAACTCCCTAGTAAAAATATTATTCATTGTAGAGAAAAATCATTTATGCGAAAAGATGATTATCTATATTTCGTCAATTTGATAGGCCAACCACTAGATGATGGAACAATGCAATTATATGAAATCAATAAGCTACCACGTCTTGATAATTTAAGTGTTGGAGAACATAAATTAATTAAAGTTAACACTAGAGTCCATATAGTAATCTCATTTAGAAGCGAGCAACGCGATAGTTTAATAAATATGATGAACATTTTGCAAAATTTTACTTAATAAATTGAGGTTTATTTTAATTAAAAAAGAGATTAATACATTTAGCATGGTAACAAAGTAAAAATATTGAAAATGTTCAATTCAATTTAATATTAAACAGTATTAAAAAAGTAAATTATATGACTCCATCGATCACTCAGAACAATCCTTTATTAATTAAGTTAAAAATATGAGACGTTTCGGGAGTTTTTTTAAAAAACTACTCTCCTCATCATGGCTACACAAAAAATAAATAAAATTGTAAGTCACTATATTACACATTATACCACAAACTATCAAAACAAAACTGAAACGAATAAATCATGGACAGAAAAAAAAACAAATTAACAAACATTTAAATTACTTTATTATAAAAATTTTTTTTTTTCAACAAAACTTTATAACAAAACGTTAAAAACAAAACTTACTGAAACAAGTAGACACACAACAACTATAACTGGCCCTGAAGGCCGGTAGTACGTACCGGCCACGCGAAATCACAAACTGTTACATGGCAGCGAATTCAGAGACAACTAAGTGCAAAATAAAACTCGCCGAATCCCTCGCAGTCTCCAAAATTATCCTCTCGAGAGGGGTGTGTGGCTCCCAGCTCACAGAGCGAACGCACGCAGACCACAGAGCAACATAATACCCAAGGAGGTGGCAGCGTGAATCAGAGAAGAAAGACAAACGGGGAATCCCCGAACGTCCATCGTCTAACAAGTGAAGCACACACCTCCATGTATGTCTGCGCTCCGGATCTCGCTCTGCCAGCTCGGAGCCTCTTTCGAACAGATGAAGAAATATATAATACCTCCTCGCTAGTATAGTGTTCGGATAACTAAGAGTTGAGGACTCGACTAAAATTATTATGTTAAATTCGGAGGAGACGTGCAAAAGAAATTTCTGAGGGTGCAAATATATCATGTGCACAATTGTAAAGAATTAACCAAACTAGAATAGTTTTATAAAAATTTTAAAAAATTGCATAAATGGAAAATAACAAACGTTAAAGAACAAACAAGAGTATTATTCGAGATGTTTTTTAATTAAATCAAGAGAATTTTTATAGACATTTTTCAAAAAATTCGTGTCATCCATTTTATTTAATGTGTTACTGTGATAATATATATTTAACATTTCAGAGAATGTACGTTTGCTCCAATTTTTTGCCCGATCTACAATCTTGATTTTACTAAAATTAATTGCGTGTTTCGCAAGTGCTGACGAGGGCATATTAACCTCCGCATCCTTCTCGTGTTCTTTTTTACGTTTTTCTAAGCGTCGATTGGTCATACCAATGTACGTCGCTGGGCACTGTTTGCAATTTTGTAAACAACATTGGGATTATCTAGAGTATTGAGTATATCATTACCTAGTCTAATCATATGATTAACTTTTTGTATTTTTCTATTAATCACTAGACAATAAATGGAAATATTTATAAAACATTAATTCCTCTTCCAAAAACGGAATTTTTTGAGGGGATTAAGCTTCTTTTAGAATCTACCTACCTATAGTTCAACAGCAAGTTTTATAAAAAAATACTAGGTACTCCCATGGGTTTTTGCACAAGCTCTTGGTTTGCGGATACCACATTAGAAACGTTAGAAACAAATAGTCTAAATAAACTTAAGAGTAGTATTTTGTTGTATAAAGGATATGTTGACGACTGCTTCCTTATTCACATAACGGATGACATAAATATTATTTTGAATACTTTCTGTTGTAATATAAAGATAAATGCAACAATCTTGACTCTAAGTATCATTTTGATACTCGTCGCGCCATCTCTTGGTATACGACGATTACAAGCATGCAAGCAGGCAAGCTTACGCGAGAGCGAGCGTACTCCACATGTCTCGCGCCTATACTGTATGTACACGCTATACTATAGCTACTCGACTACAAGACTTCGATGTGAGCGCACGTATTGCCGACTAGGCTATCGCCGACTGTATATATATATTACTTCAATATATCTACTTTATTAATTAACCTCAGTGTCTGTATTACTCATCCACGCATTCCAACACTTTCAATAGTTATAATGACCAAGTTCAATTTACACTCAAGGAACTTTGACAAACTATTATAACACCTCAAATCTATAATAAAATATGTAATGTACGAATGAAGTTGTAATAAGGTATTCCAGCAATATGAGTATTGTTAATTTTTTAACAAATTCATTGTTTATTCAAAAATCAAGGGGCGCGGTAGCGCCCGCTTGCACGTATAAGTACCCACGGTACGATACGAAGCCGAAGGGCGCACCGTCGCCTTTTATACGTCTAATCGTGCCTTTTTAACCTCTTCAAAATCTTTAAATATCAATATATAAACACTGATTGACTTATGTGAAATCTATTGACACTGTTTTAAGAGATAATAATTTAGTCTATCACGTAATAAAAGTTTCTGTTAAAAAAGATTCATCTAATTAAAAATATAAAGTATAATATATTTGCTCAAATTATTTCTTTTCATTTTGTTCTCCGCATTTCCGTTTTCTCTAATCATATGTATGTTGGTGTATATATATATATATATATATATATATATATATATATATGTGACTTCCGTTTTCTCTACTCATATGTATAATACACATATACACACATACAGACCATATATATAGTACCTGCAGACAGTGCAGACGACATCCACAAAATCTAACCTATTATGTAAATCAAATGTTTAAGGATGCAGGATGTGTTTGTGTCATTTGTATTATTAAAATAAAACGGGTTGTGTTTACGTGATTTGTTTTTATTACGTGATGAAATCTCTGTACGACGATTTCGAAAAATATCGTACGTCCGAAAAAGTGGCAAGACGGTCATCTGCAATAAAATTATTGCAATCCCAAGTGTAGTTGAAAAAAGCTGCTGTTTTACATGGTAAGAGAGATAAAGAAAAAGACTAACAATGAATTCTGTCGAAAGAGATGAAGAACGCACAACATTCAGGAATACTGGACAAGGTGTTACCATCACTCCATTGCCTTTCTATCTGAGGCTACACCAGAAGTTGTACCGAGACCACTTCTTTGACAGAATCTAAATCATCAAGGATACACAACGTCTTCTGTTGCTGCAAAAATCGTGGCAAAGTATGGATTTAAAGAGGGTCAGGAACTTGGAAAGAAAGGGCAGGGAATGTCTAGCATTGTAAGTTAAGAAGACTAGTAAAAGAAGAGGTAGAATAGTATAGTACACAAAAAGGAACAATTAAGGACGTCTTCTCTGCCTTTGAGTATGTTACCCCCTTGAAACTCGCAAGGAATGAACAAGATGAAACGAACATTATTGAAATCATGCAGTTATCAAGTAAAGTTGTTTTGCTCAGAAATATGGTTAGAATTTCTTTGGTGCCACGCTTATAGGTAAAGTCATTGTTAAAATGCATATACAGCAATTAGCTGTGATAATTGCATTCAACGAAGAATTATTAGGAAAAACAATAAAGCAATTAGTTTTTTTGTAGGTATATCGACAACGGTTTCTTGGTTGTTCAATAAATTTGTTATACTCGTGGTGTGCTACTTCATAGTAACAAGTATTTATGTGCTCGTGTGTAATTATAATCGGGGATATACAAAGTCATCTGCTGATTGACCATAAGCATACAGGGCATAAGCCAATATGCATCAGAAAAATACTACACAATCATGGGGATGCAGTAATTGAATATCCGCTCTGATGTTGTCATGATGTAAATATAATACAAATCAAGTTCTCCAATCAAGTTGGTGCGTGGCAGAAGCATCTGTTAAATATTTAATACTCCAATAGATGTACTATTTTTTAACCCAAATTTTTGTTATTGACGAGGGTCTTTGTGAATCTTTGTACTCGTGTAAGTGCTTCTTGTGTTTAAAGGATTATTTGAAAGTAACATATAATATACTCATGTTCTATCCAGATATAAAGTTAACGCTGGCTCAGAAGAGTCATTTTAATGAAATTACAAAACTATAATTAATCAAATGTTTACAAGCTAAAGTTTATAATTACATTAAAAAGACTCTTTTCACCAAGCGTTAACTGGATATCTTAATAAATCATGAGAATACTGTAAGGTTCTTTCGAAGGAATTTTATTTAAATTTATTTTAATTGAATTTTCATAATCAAATAGGGCTACGTAATGTTTTAGGTAAAATTGCAAAAGATTACTTCAAGTAGTTTAAAAGAAAATAGAGTCAATCAAACTTTCAAGTTACCCATACACAAATATTTATTTATTTTAAAGTAACACACAATATACTCATGTTTTATCCAGATCTAAAGTCAACGCTGTCCCAGAAGGGTCATTTTAATGAAATTATAAAACTATAATTAATCAAATGTTTGCAAGCTCAGGTTTTTATTAGAATAGAAAATCTATTTTCACCCAGCGTTGACTTGATATATGAATAAAACATGAGAATACTATAAGGTTTTTTCGAAGGAATTTTATGTAAATTTATTTTAAGTGAATTTTCATAATCAAATAGGGCTATGTAATGGTTTACGTAAAATTGCAAAAGATTACTTCAAGTAGTTTAAAAGAAATTGGAGTCAATGAAACTTTCAAGTTACCCATACACAAACATTTATTTATTTGAAAGTAACACGTAACTTTCTAAAAAGTAAAATCTTGGCAAGTATAAGTTTCGTTATTACCCACAATATAAATAAAAGAAATACGCTACAATTAAAATAGTAAACATAAACTAATATTCTATTTTTAAAATATTTCTATTTTTTCGACAATAGTAAGAATAAATTTCCGTCTCTGGAAAAGTTTTGAAATCTATAAAAAATACCTTTCTAAAAAGTAAAATCTTGGCAAGTATAAGTTTCATTATTACCCACAATATAAATTAAAAGAAATATATTATTACCAAAATAAGACGTTCAATGATGAATTTTATTCATAAACTCAAATTAAAATAGTAAAATTAAACTAATATTATATTTAAAAAATAATATAGTTCAAAATATTTCCATTTTTTACTAATTCTTATAATCTCAAATGATTGCTATAGAAATTAATGAATTCGATTAATATATTGGCAAGTATTGTATTTTTATTTGTATATCAATTTCCTTCTTTTATTAATTAGTATGAAGTATACAAACTATATAAAAAATATTATAGTCTAAAATATTTCTATTTTTTACTAATTCAGATAATTTGAAATAAACGCTAAAGAAATTAATTAATTCGATTAATAAATTGGCAAGTATTATATTTTTATTTGTAAACCAATGTCATTTTTTTATGAATTAGTATGAAGTATAAAAATTAATAATACCTTTCAAATTTAATATTGTAAGACATTAAATTTGACATAAAAACATGTTAATAAGAATTAGGTCAAAAAGTCGAACCTCAAACACTGATCTATAATACTCTCGCTACATTACACTCGCGTTATATGTAGTGCTCATATGGCAATTCATGTCTATTATAGATAAGCTAACAGATACTTTTTGAAAACAAGCCAATATAATATTACGGACAAACAGTTATACGGACATAGTTATATGTCAAAATTAAAGAGACCGTCAATGCACTATATTTTATATTGAACTACAGTTAAACCTGAAACATTGCTCGAGTTTGGGAAAAATAACTTCGAACAGTTACGAATTAACGACGGCAGCTAGTCAGAGCCCTAGATAAGGTATAAACTGTTTGTCCGTAATATTATATTGGTTTGTTTTCAAAAAGTATCAGTTAGCTTACCTATAATAGACATGAATTGCCATATGAGCACTACATATAACGCAAGTGTAATGTAGCGAGAGTATTATAGATCGGTGTTTGAGGTTCGACTTTTTGACCTAATTCTTACGAGTATCAACATGTTTTTATGTCAAATTTAATGTCTTACAATATTAAATTTGAAAGGTATTATTAATTTTTATACTTCATACTAATTCATAAAAAAATGACATTGGTTTACAAATAAAAATATAATACTTGCCAATTTATTAATCGAATTAATTAATTTCTTTAGCGTTTATTTCAGATTATCTGAATTAGTAAAAAATAGAAATATTTTAAACTATAATATTTTTTATATAGTTTGTATACTTCATACTAATTAATAAAAGAAGGAAATTGATATAAAAATAAAAATACAATACTTGCCAATATATTAATCGAATTCATTAATTTCTTTAGCGTTCATTTGAGATTATAAGAATTAGTAAAAAATGGAAATATTTTAAACTATATTATTTTTTAAATATAATATTAGTTTAATTTTACTATTTTAATTTGAGTTTATGAATAAAATTCATAATTGAACGTCTTATTTTGGTAATAATATATTTCTTTTAATTTATATTGTGGGTAATAATGAAACTTATACTTGCCAAGATTTTACTTTTTAGAAAGGTATTTTAGAAATATATATTAATATTTAAATAAGCGTGATGAAGATAGACAAATTGAAATAATGTAATTAATTATATAGAAACAAATCTTCGTTAATTTAGCCATAGGTAACCGAGTGGTATTCCATTATTAATCGTACCAAACTATAAACAATCTTGTAAATATACGAACAAGTAAATTAAATGAAATATATGACATATACATGAGAACGATTTAAACAACTTACACTATGCATATAAAGGTTAACAAAATTAAGTGACAAGTATGTATACAAGGCTACTTTTTCGTATTTTATTAATTTAAAGGAACGCAAATCCCATATAATGAATTGTGTTATTCGAAAGAGAATCATTGTAGAACTAGATATAATGCGAAGTACAGAAACACAACAGAGGTACTACCGAGACGCCACGAGAGAACGACTGAGGAAGAAGATTCACTCCAACTACAAGCACCGTTCACAGAGGCTATCTATCGAACCGATCTTCAAGGGGTACACCAGACGGACTCCACTAACTCGAAATGCAAGAGTAAACCACGAACATCAAAAGTCCCAATTCCAATTTAGATCCGCAATACCGACTTCTAAATCTTCCTATCAAGAACAGACGAGGCGTATATCAAGACAACAACGCAACAAGAAGGCAACGAAAATCAGAAAAACTAATATAAAAAACTTTATGTACTTAGTTTAGAAAAATTTTAATAAATTATAATCAATCAATGTGTAATTTACTAAAGTAGCCAAATCAAACGCAAACGTAAACTTCACTCCCTCATTACAAATTGTTTATTAATGTATCTATATTTAACTTAAGCATAATGTTACGTAGTAAACTTGGTCTACTCAAAGAGAAATTGTAATGACTATTATCCTGAATTTAATAATCGCAAGTTTAACCTATAATCGAACATATCCTTCGAACTACTCCTAATCTTTTTCTTGAAATAAAAATTCCTCCCAGAAGAACACTAACTACTTATCCACTAGATATGACCAGTCTGCATATTATTGGAGTTCATAAGAAAATGTATGAAAAATCTTCGTAACTGCGAACATTCAATTGTAAAGGCAAGGAAGAAGAGAATGCCATATCTATATACATATGTAGCAATTTTATGATATAATGTCGATCAAATGTTAGATATATCGTAAGGAGACAAAAATGGCATCAAGAAAGCTAGGTTAGCAGCAGATATTCACAACGCAAAGACTCAAGCAGGCTTAAAAGGTATCTCAACAGCCGTCACGTACTGACCAATCACGGGGAGAATAGCTCGAGTTAAGAACAACCCCGAAATCTGCACTTGCAGGAGAGAATAGGCTGTGATTCACATTGCATCGCACAAGTGACGCGTGTCTGCAGGGGCGGGCCTGTTACGTCTAGATCATCGCCTAGCATATACCTTCTCGCCGTCGATCTATATTTATCTTACCATACTGAATCCTACTTATCGACTTACATTATATATCGAGTATCCCAACTTGTATACCTATTACTCCACGATGACGCACCCATCCACCCCAATATTTCCCGAATTCCCTTTCGCGACTCTATATCTCTGTCGCCCCCCGAATGAACTATCTATGAACCCCCCCCCCCCCCGTGGCTCCTCGCCATTTACTCTCACACTTTTGCATTCGAACTTTGAGCCATAAGCACGTACGCACCAGTTTGTTATTCAACATTTCACTTGTAACAGGAACACGCCCTTATACTTAACTTTGTGCTTCTTATACAATAAACTTGATCTTAAACTGATTTGCTCGCGCTTATTTATTCACCGCGCTTGCGCTCCTATTAATATCTCCCGCCACCATCTCGAGCACGAGATCGCCCGCAGCGCAGCACAGCCGAGCCTAGCCGACTACAGAGCACCAAGGCCTATGCACACATTTACTGATTTGTCTGCTGTAATAAAGTTTTATGATCTTCGTACTCATCTGTTTAGTGAACCTTTAGATAAAATAAAATCCATTGCTATTACTGATGACAATTATCCTCGCGCATGGGCAGCGTTAGTTGATTATTATGAGAACCACGCAGGTTAATAAATACTCATATTTCGGAATTTTTTTCGTTAAGCCGATGAAATCGGAAAGCTCCTCAGAACTTAAGCGTATCTCCAAGGAAATATTCAATCTATTCTAGTCCTTAGAGTCTGTTCCATCGTCAAATAGAACGCGTGGCGCCATCTCGCGAACAGGGACGGTCGCGTCGACGTGAGTAGCTGCACGGGAGAGAGGAAATAAAGAAACAAAAAAGCGGACGTAAAGCAAGCAGCACGAAGTCGCGCGAGATTTGCAGTCGCTTACGGACAGAGACGGAATGTGGGTTTTTGATACAATACTTCTTCTTGATTCGACGGTTAGCTGCAAATAAATCCTCGGTCGCGCATATTCAAGGGGTTTTCGCAAGCGCGGAACGGTGTTCACGAACCCTTCACGGCCTCTTTCGGGTGATCGGGGAAATTGAATATTCGTGCAGTGAGAATCAGCGTGCCCACGTCACGAGTGAAACTGCACACACACACACTCACATATATTTATCCATTTTATCAATTTCCTATTCTCTCGACAATCTATATTTTTATTCGAGAGGGGTGTTATGCCGTAAGGCTTTCCCCTCTCAGAGTCGAATAAATTATCTCAATTAGTGGTTCAAATAAATTTAATTGTTTAATTGATTTCAACATTCATACCCTCCATCCAAGTTCATTGAAACATCGAAAAGCTTCCATGTTGGAGGCTTTTTGATCAACGATTCGTGGTGCCTCCTGTGAGGTTTGAACTCACGATCTCTGCTGGCTTGGTTATAAAAAACAAATACTTTGATCATCGGCATCAGACGAGCTTGCAGAAAATAGGACAATAAGACTTCGGCATAGACATCGTTCTCCGTCAAAGATACATCGTTCCCGGCTGCCAAGGACAGCGGTGACTTCTTAAGCTGTCAATTCATTTTTTGCACGCGCGATTAAATAAGTGCGGCGCACCACAACGTGCTACGACTCTTTCTAGCACAAGTCCCACGTGCCTTGTACCTCGACACCTAGTGCATTTCTGCGTGTATTCATCGCTTGGCGGGCCAGTAAGTCGCGCGACACGATGAGCCGTTGTTCGGTTATCAGAGGGCGCACGCTCCCGAGGGTTAGAGGCGCGGTAAGCTGAGCGCAGCGCGGTGTTTACGAGTTGACCGTGATTCTTTCCTTCTGAGAATTTGTGCGCACACGCAATCACGACATTAAATTCAACATGCCGAATCGAGCAGCATTGAGAGTAAACGTCATCGCTCAAAATCGCCCGACTTTGCGTAGTCAACTCGAGTCGTTGCAAGAGTTGATAACAGATGATTATGACCATGATGAGGCGTATGCGCGTTACGAACGTCTAAAAACGTTGTTTCACGCATACGAAGAATTGCATGATGAGTTCATACTTTTAGAAGTGGATGATAAGGGAGCAAGGGAGATAGAAGCGATAGTTAATGGGTTCTTTAAGCTGGCGAGTAAAATCAGGCTGATCCCCGCGCTGATCGCTCAAACGCGACCGTGAGTATGCAGAATGGTCCGATGGGCAATTCAACTTTTATTGACAAGCAATAACAGCTCAAGCTCCCGGTCGCAGAACTCCTGAAATTTGATGGAAATCTCGACCAGTGGCTCACCTTTAAGAGTTCTTTCACGGTAATGGTCGAGTCACGAGCGGACATTGATAACCTCGTTAAATTTATGTATTTGAAGGGTTGTTTGGTCGGAGAAGCAGCGACCAAAATCTACGCGTACGACGTAACTGCAGAAAATTACGTGAACGCGTAGGTACTTTTGAAGGACTCTTGTGAGAGAAGAAGGATTCTTACGTCCAAACATCTCGATGCTCTCTTTGATGTTCCCAAATTGTTCGACGCGTCGTCGAATGGATTGACGAAAATGATCGACAAGGCGCGCCAACATATGCTGGATCTGCTTGACCATCGTCCCCGCGATTACTGCGTCGTACCCTCGCAAGAAAAGGCGTTACCCAGCGATATCAGATTAAAATGGGAAGAATCATTATCGCTGGATGCTAACCCTACAATCAATGAATTCTTCACTGTGAAGGGAATCAGGCTATTTATCACTGCCCAGTCTTTGGGAAACTACCCGTGCAACAAAGATGGGATTTCATTAAGAATAGACAGCTTTGCCGTAATTGCCTACGCAAACACTCAGGCGAATGTACAACTTCCTCTCGCTGTAAACATTGCAATCGTTTTCATCACACTCTTCTGCATCAGAGTAAATCTTCATACTAATTTCGAAAAACATTTGACTTGCCTGGTAGCACCTAAAATCACGAATATAAATCCCGATCAAGTTTTCCCTCGCTAATCGATTCGAATACCTAACAATCTACGTTTAGCAGATCCACAATTTCACATTCCGAGGCCGGTTGACGTGTTGATCGGATCTGGGGCAACCTTATCTCTTCTATCGATCGGACAGATTAATCTCTCTCGTGATAGTTGCGATTTGTATCTACAAAAAACTCAACTCGAACGGGTGGTCGTCGGCGGTGTAAATGACGTTAAGAATTCTGCAGCGTCTTGTAATTTGTCCGAGTTGGCCGATCAGTTGGAACGCTTCTGGCTAGTAGAAGACGTCTCGGGCGGTCATACCGAATCGGATAAGATTGCCCATTACGAAGTGTACTACCAGAAGACGACTACACGGAATCCGGACGGGCGATACGTGGTTCGATTGTCTTTTTGAGCGGAGGGGCCGGAATTCGGTGACTCGCGTACACAGGCACTACGTCGATTTCACTCACTCGAGAGGAAGTTCCGTGTTGATCGCGATTTGAAAATTGAATATTCCAAGGTCATGCAAGAATATCTTGATTTGTATCACATGACTCTGGTGCATGATGAAACTTTGGGGGGGGGGGGGGTATTATTTGCCACATCACGCGATAGTTAAATTGTCGAGTGCTACAACCAAAGTTAGAGTGGTCTTTGATGCATCGTCCAAATCCAGTATAGGCATTTCCCTCAATAAGGTGTTGTATGTAGGCGCGACAATTCAAGCCAAGGTGTTCGCTGACCTAATTAGATTTCGTTCATACACTTTCGTTTTGACAGCTGATATCGAGTAGATGTACCGACAGATTCTCATCCACCCTGATGATCGTCGATATCAACGAGTGTTCTGGTATCACGAAGGGGTCATTCGTGTATACGAATTGAACACTGTAACTTTCGGCGTATCCGCCGCGCCTTATCTCGCGATTCGTAGTCTGCATCAACTCGCAGACGTCGAGCAGGCAGATTTTCCACAAGCCGCCGCGATTTTAAAACGCGATCTCTACGTTAACGACCTTTTGCCAGGAGCTAACTCTTTAGAGGAGATCTAGCGTATTCGCGACGATGTGATTACGCTTTTTAAACGAGGGGGTTTTCACATCCGGTAATGGCCGGCAAATCGCAATCATGCCTTAGATAATCTCGATGAACTGATCATAAATTTGAACTGCACCGCCGAAGGTGATTCGGTGTTCAGGACTCTTGGAGTGGTGTGGAATTCGCAACTTGGCGAGTTAGTTTATTTGGTCAAAACAAACGACATCCCTGTCTCGTGTACTAAACGTACTATTCTTTCGGAAATCGCTAAAATTTTCGATCCGTTCGGATTATTAGGACCAGTTATACTGTTTGCAAAGACTATCATGCAAGAGTATTGGAAGTCACAAGTACATTGGGATGAATCGGTACCGCAAGAACTTCTCACGCGTTGGATCACTTTCGCGCAACAAATGCAACTTCTCCATGATGTATCTTTGGAACGTCATCTTATCGTCAGAAACGCCGTGAACGTGGGCATCCATGGATTTTGCGATGCCAGTCAAAGGGGTTACGGTGACTGCATCTAGGCCCGCTCAATCAACAGTAATCGCGACATAATCGTCAGGCTCGCATGCTCGAAGTCGAGAGACAGACTATACGCGGAAATTCATCCTAAACTTGTCTTTCGCGTTGATCGCATTCTCTTGTGGTCATATTCGACCATCGTTTTACATTGGCTTAAGAAGTCGCCCCAGGATTTGAAAACGTTCGAATCGAATCGCGTATGAGAAGTTCAAACTCTAGTCAAGGAAGTAGAGTGGCGTCATGTCGTTACGTGAAATAACCCTGCCGACGCGCTGTCTAGAGGACAACTTCCATCTAAATTTCTAAAGAACGATGCCTGGTTTCATGGTCCAGCAAGGCTTCGGAGACCTGCAGAACTTTGGCCGAAGAGTCAAGAAATTCGTATTAATGACATTTCTGGATTAAAAAGGCAAACATAACTTCATTAATCCCACTAACGACGAATTTTAATCACGATTTACGTCTTATCAAATCTTACTCAAAGCTCTCGCGTTTGGCCTATGTTGGCTTGTACCTAAGCATACCTACAATACGACCCGTCTTAGTGTGAAGGAAAGGGCTAGGGCAGAACAACGGGTGATCAGATTCATTCAAGGCGAGCAATTCTCTGACACCATTAAATAACTTTCCCAGAACAAAGAGGTCAGGGATTCTAGACTGGGTGCGTTTAATCCATTCCTCGATGAACACGGGATCCTTCGCGTCGGCGGGCGTTTGAAGGGGACAATTATTTCCTTTACACAGAAACATCCGATCTTGCTGCCGTCGCATCATAATATCACAGGTTTGATAATTCGGGAATTTCATATACATAATAATCACGCTGGACTTCAAACGACCTTATTGGCTCTGCGGCAACGTTTCTGGCTATTGGACGGTAAAAATCAAGTGCGTAAGATCGTGCGCAAATGTGTAACTTGCATGCAACATAAACCAGCGTTGCTGCACGCTAAAATGGCAAATTTACCTCCATCTCGCGTCGTAGAATCAGCGGCTTTCTCTCACGTTGGTGTAGATTATTTCGGCCCTGTTCTTATCAAGGAGAAAAAATGCCAGAATCGTACAGAACTCAATGCACACGGATGCGTTTGTATGGTGACTAAGGCGGTACATATTGAGATAGTCAGTGATTTGACCACGGAAAGTTTTTTGGCAGCATTTCGTCGTTTCATGGGACGCAGGGGAATTCCCGCACAAATTTATTCAGACAAAGACACTAATTTCGCAGGGGCGAACAACCAACTTCGTGAATTATTAGCCTTATTCAATTCAGACGCGTTCAAGGATAACGTAACTTCAGTCGCGGTTAAAAATAACATCGAATGGCATTTCAATCCTTCATTGTCCCCTTATTTCGGAGGTCTGTGGGAGGCCGCAGTCAAATCTTTCAAACATCATCTCATTCGCGTCGTCCGCGATCAACTTCTTACATTTGAAGAAATTAACACACTCGTTATCGAAAAGATGGAATCTCGAATATCTGAACGAACTGCAAAGACGCCAGAAATGGCACAATTCCAATAGCCAATTGATACCTGGCATGGTCCTCATCATCATGGACAAGAATACACCACGTATGCAGTGGCGGTTGGGAGTCGTCGTTGAGGGTCAACCGGGGAGCGATGGAATTTCTCAAGTAGCAACATTGATAACGGAGCGAGGCGAATTCAAGCGAAACATCACGCAACTGTGTCCATTGACCACAGCATTATGAAGAATATATTACTATTAATGAAGATTCTAATACACAATACATGACACATAACACTTCAGAACATCATTGACGCGTTTCGCACCATGCGAAACCGTGTGGTCCTCACAACTCTAACGCATTTTGCACCATGCAAAACCGTGTGATCCTCACCACTTGGACACGTTTGCTCCATGCAAAACCATGTGATCCCACCACCCCGACGCGTTTCATTCTCAAGTGAAACCGTGTGGCCCAGTGCTACTAATAAGCGATCATATTGTCATTCAGAGATCTATTCTCATTACAACGTTCGATGTTCTTGCTCGTAATTCTTGAACGCGTGGCGCCATCTCGCGAACATGGACGGTCGAGTCGACGCGAGTATCTGCATGGGAGAGAGGAAATATAGAAACAAAAAAAGGACGTAAGGCAAGCAGCACGAAGTCGCGCGAGATTCGAAGTCGCTTACGGGCAGAGACGGAATGAGAGTTTATGATACAATACTTCTTCTGTATTCCGCGGTTAGCTGCAAATAAATCCTGGGTCTCGCATATTCAAAGGATTTTCGCGAGCGCGGAACGGTGTTCACGAATCCTTCACGGCCTCTTTCCGGTGATCGGGGAAATTGAATATTCGTGCAGTGAGAATCAGCGTGCCCACGTCACGAGTGAAACTACACACACACACACACATATATTTATCCATTTTATCAATTTCCTATTCTTTCGATAATCTATATTTTTATTCGAGAGGGGTGTTATGCCGCAAGGCTTTCCCCTCTCAGAGCCCAATAAATTATCTCAATTGGTGGCTCAAATAAATTTAATTGTTTAATTGATTTCAACATTCATACACTCTATCCAAGTTCATTGAAACATCGAAAAGCTACCATGTTGGAACTTTTTGACCAACAAATTCCAGTCAATCAACAGGGTGACATAATTGTCTTTATGCCTGTAAATGAACTAGATTGTGCTACATGCAGAGATTGGAAGAAGCTCATAGGCAAATCTCGAAATCCTCGGACCAAAATACAGCTCAAGGAATTATTTCAAACGCACACCTTGACATTAGAGTCTATAGAATGCGGTAATAAGTCCACATTAGTTTTACCTAATAAAAATATGTCGACTGCACAGAAATTTCCTAAAGAAAACCTCAAAGCTCAAAGGTTCAGTGCACTCGCTGCAAATTTAAAAAAAGTCCAACCGCAAAGGACTTTTAATAAGTGTTTCATGCGCAATCAATCACATTATATTGCTTCATGTAGCATCTTTAAGACAAAACCGCTTCAAAAAAGGAGAGATTTCATCAAAGGTCTCGGCTATAACTGCATAGGTAAGCATAAAATAAAAGCGTGCAATTCAAGCAACCGCGGTTCCGAATGTAAAAGGTAACGTCATACCCTTCTACATCCTAACGATTCTTCGCAACCCAGCTCGCTTAGAGGAGCAACCTTGCCTACTACTTCTTCAAAAAATCCTGTGAATAAAAGCACAGTCGACACATGATGATGATTCACCAAAATCACGGGTGAGTCTTTTCACTGACACTTCTGCGTCTATAGGTTTAACAAAGGATATCCTTCTCCCTATAGCCAGGATTTTCGTGCAATCTTCAAATGGTTTGAAATTTACAGATCGAGCTTTGATTGATCGTTGCTCTAACGCCTCTTTCATCTCTGAGTCCTTGTGCCATCTTTTGAGGTTAAAGAGAACTAAAGTAAATATTCCTGTAACGGGAGTAGGTAAAGCGTAGCCAAGAGTTTTGCTACCTTTAAGATATTGCCAGTATTGGAATCTACTTTTCTGTGTGAAGTCGAATCTCTAGTCCTTCCTCGAGTCTCGGGTAATGCACCGCCGCGTTCTCGTTGCTCTTCAAACTTGGAGTATTTATATGGTCTGGAACTCGTTGATCCTCAATACGCTGAGAGCGGTCGAATAGTGTTGCTCGAGGACGATATACACACATTGATCATTGAGAGTCAGGTGCTCAAGGGCGAAATTAGCCAGCCGATTGCATCACTCTCGTTATTGGGTTGGCTGATATCAGGTAGATTTCCAGGAGAGTCAAAATCTTCTTATACTCGCACAGCATCGTTTCTCTATACAGAGGAGAAGATGCTCAATGATACTCTACAGGATTTTTGGCGGGTGGAGGATATACCAGGAAAAAATCTGTGCACTGACAATGAACAAGCTTGTGAAGATCATTTTAAGACAATGCATTATAAAATGTACATGGAATCAAAGTTCCATGGGTCAGGAAGCCCGCTTGAAGCAGGACATTACCATTAACCTTTTCATGGTGGGCGACTTTCCTCTTCATAAGTGGTCCTCAAATACAGCAGAACTTCTCGATTGGTTAGATCTAGCTCTCCTTACAGCTGATCCATTCTTGTTCTCTGATTACAGCCCAGCTGTATCTGTTTTAGGTCTGATTTGGCTGCCAAAAGATGACTTGTTCAAGTTTCAAATAGAGCCCACTCCCATACGTGGCCTTATTACCAAACGTACATTGCTGTCAAAAATAGCACGACTGTTCGACCCCATGGGCTGGTTGACGCCTGTGGTGGCCTCAGCCAAATCCTCATTCAGTGACTCTGGTTGCTTAAGGTAAATTGCTAATAAACTCATGCTGAAAGTGCTTTCGATACCAACCACTTTAATTTTAGGATGAGGCATTTGTTCTTTTTCAATCATGCATTATTCGGACAAATTTTCATTCAGTAGTTCTTCAATAATATTGACACTACTTTCATTTTTTCATTTTTTATTATTATTCATTTTGCATGTATGTTAGTTTCTTTATTTATTATTTCTGTAATATAATTTTTTATATTAAGATTCTCGTATTTCTTATTCTTTCTTACAATCAATTTAGATATGCATTTGAGAGGAGGTTTTGTACTTGTTACTATTTCCGCAAAAGACTGTGTTGTGTTGACTTTATTCTCTTTATATTTATCAACAGCCAGTAACTCTTTAAGTATTAAATTCTTATCTCCGAGTTCAGAGTTCAGTTGTCTCAATATTGAATTTTCTATTTTTAGCACTTCTGATTCTGTTTTTGGTTCATGTATTGTTGTGTTTTGGTCTTTTAAGGATTCATTTGCAATTTTATCTAGTATGTCTTGTCTCACTTCTTCCTGTTTTTTGCTTTGATTTGTACAATCAGAAATCTAGCATTTTCACTCGGCAAATCTTCATTGGTTCTCAAATTTGAGGTTAGTTTCATGTCTTCATGAGCAGGACATATAACTAGTGATTTACAGATGAAACACTTTTCACTTATAGCACTGTAATTGGGTCATATAACTGCAGCAATTGTTGTTTTTACAACACGTTTTTTTCTACAGCTTATCTGGAGGCACTCTCATCTTAGCCGCCATGTTGCCACCTTTAAAAAGGAAAATTAAACAATATTTAGAGACTCACTACAACGAAATAGCACACCCAACGTACATGTAGCTCCGGAGGCCGACATGCGAAAAAGATGTTTAAACCACACCTGATGTCAATTGTCGGCGTATCCGAGCACTACTAACGCACAAATATTCGTAGACCTGACAATCCCCCAAAAACTCCAATAATAAATATCAAAGAAGGGATAGCAGCTCCGAAAGCGCAGAGTAGGCCACAGAGAAACATAAGCGTGAGAAGGTGGCACGTAGAGCAGCTAGTAGCTCGCAGCACGGAATCCCACGGCCCGCGAGACACACCAGCAAGCTATCCAATCCACCTGTATACGTCATGCACGCCTGATACGCACTACTCTTTCAGATGCTCTGTCGGGAGTTTGAAAGGCCCACGAGACCCGTGTGAATCTAGGATCATATTATACGTGAGAAAAATCGGAGCGAATGCAAAAATAAAAAGACAATGGAAAAAATGTTAAAATAAATCTAAACAAATGGCTAAGAAGGAATTTTATTGCCAGTAATTATTCAAGATGTTTTTTAATTAAATTGAGACCATTTTTATAAATATTTGAAAGGAAGGTAGTGTCCTCCATTTTATTTAGTGTGTTATTGTAATACTAAATGTTAATCATTTCTGAGAAAGCGCGTTTGCTCCATCTTTTTTCTTTATCCAAAATTTTAATGTACACAAAATCAATACAATTTCGTTTTTCTAAGATAATTAGCAATTGCCGAAGTATGTTTTTTATTTACGTCCCTCTTGTGTTCGTATTAACGTTTACGAATATTATGAGATTTTAAATAAATCCCATCTTTCAAAAAAGATCGAAAATTTTTCTGCGTTTTTGGGACGTTGGGACAGAATGGGAGTTCTTGTTTGTGTTTGTGAGTCATTTGCTGGGATTAAATTAAATTTGAAAAACTGTACAATTGCTGGGGCATATGCTCTACTGAAGATACACAAGCCGAATATTCTGGATAGGATTGTCGTATCAGCGGTGGGCAATCCATCATCCGTATTTGATAAGTTCTTGTATATCCTTTTCAATAAGTATATTCCAAAACCAGTCTCTAACTTAAAAAATACTAGTGTACTTAAAGATACCCTGAGTGATTTTGTAATTCTGGCAGATTATCAATTTACGTCATTAGACGTGGTTTCGATATTTTCTAATTTTCCTCAGAACCTTATTTTACTAGCTCTTGAGAAAAAGTGGAAATATCTTGAACCTCTTATTCCCTTATCTAAACGCGACTTTTTATAACGGATGAAACTTCTCTTAAATTCTACTTTTTTACAGTTCAATATGAAATCTTATAAGCAGGTGGCTGGGGCACCGATGGGATTCTGTATAAGCCCTTGCTTTGCAGAAATAACATTGAAGGCCCTAGAAACCAACTGTCTTAAGAAATGAAAAAGCAGCATTTTGTTGTTCAGGAGATATGTTGATGACTACTTTCTAGTCAATACATCAACAGATACTAATAAAATTCTTGATATTTTTAACAATTATAATAAACAACTACAGTTTACTATAGAGGTGGAAAGAGACAAAAAGTTGAGCTTTTTGGAGCTCGAAAGTACAAGGAAAGATAATGGGGATGCTATAATTAATTGGTACAGAACCCACAGCATCGTGTCGTTATATCAACTTTTCGTCTCACCATCCTGTTTCAAAAAAATTGCCATAAATTATAATTTAGTTGATAAATGCATAAAATTATTGGATCAATCTTTTCACTCTAAAAATTTATTAATTGCAAAAATATATCTCATGAACAAGAACTATCCTGAAAAGTTTATGGACAAGTACATTAAGAATAAATTACACTTTATTAATTAATTTACTAGTAATAATAATAATTTAATTAATTCCCGTAAACGAACCTTACTTAGATATCCTAACAGGGTCCTTTTTCCTTCCCTATGTTGAACATATCACCCCGAGAACTAATCATGTTTTAAAACAGTTTAATGTGATACCGATTAATAAAATGATTCATAAATTTAACAGCATGATCAAACTAGGGAAGGACAGATTAGATAAACTTGACAATAGTAATGTCGTTTATAAAATAGACCGCCAACAGTGTTCTACAACTTACATTGGTATGATCAATAGACGATTAGCTATACGTCAATATGAACATAAGAGAGACGTAAAAAATAAAAAACATACTTCGGCACTTGCTAATCAGGTTAAAAAAATTAAACATTGTATTGATTTTATGAACATTAAAATTTTGGATAAAGCAAAAAGTTGGAGCAAACGCGCATTCTCAGGAATGATTAACATTTATTATTACAATAACACACCAAAAAATGGAGGACACTACCTTCCTTAAAAATATTTATAAAAATGGCCTCAATTTAATTAAAAAACGTCTTGAATAATTACTGGCAATAAAACTCCTTATTGGCCTTTTGTTTAGTTTTATTTTAACATTTTTTTCATTGTCGTTTTATTTTTGCATTCGCTCCGATTTTTGTCACGTATAATATGATACGAGATTCACACGGGTCTATATTCAGTAGTCATAACCTCTAGAGAGGTATTGTTACACTCCTCAACCGTCTCTTCGTAGAGCTTTCAATCTCCAGCAAGAGGCTGCAAGAGAGTAGTGTGTGTATCAGGAGTGCATGACGTGTACAGGTGCCTTGGATAGCTTATTGCTGTGTCTCGCGGGCCGTGGGATTCCCCGCTGCGAACTACTAGCGGCTCTACTTGCCACCATCTCACGCTTATGTTTCTCTGTGGTCTACTCTGCGCTTTCGGATCTGCTATCCCTTCTCTGATATTTATTGTTGGAGTTTTCGGGCGATTGTCAGGTCTACGAATATTTTGGCGTTAGTAGTACCCGAACACGTCGACAATTGACATCATGTGTGGTTTAAACATCTTTTTCGCATGTTGGCCTCCGGAACTACACATACGTTGGGTGTGCTCTTTCGTCGCAGGAAGTGTCAAAATATTGTTTACTTTTCTTTTTAATCGTCAACAGTGATTTTTTATAATAAATTTTTGTTTATTTATTAAGGGTTCCATTTCGTCTTTGATTGATATTGCGACGGTCTATATGAGACATTAATCTTTTTATGTCATAGATACGGTTAAATATTTTTATTTATTAGTGTTTGTATCTGCGGTATTTTTATTATTTTAATTATTGTTTTTATGCAATTATGTTTACGTAGTCTTTAAAGAGGGGAGTATTAAAAGACTCCCGAAATGTCGGCAACTGACTGAAATAAATAATGGATAGTTCGTGGAGATAGATAGCCTCTTCATTGTATTGTAATTGTTTTTTGGTTGTCATGAACTTTTGGCCTGGTGAATTTGGATTTCAAATGTTTTTCTTTAGTGCTGATAGTTAATTTGAAATTGTAGTTATTATTTGTTTACCATGATCCTTTGGCCAAGTAAATGTAGATTTTACTTGTTTCTTTTTGAAGTTGAAGTTCTGATAGTTAATTTGAAATTGTAATTATATTTTGTTTACTGTGAACTTCTGGCAATTGGAATTTGGATTTCACTTGTTTCTTTTTTTGAAGTTCTGATAGTTAATTTGATATAGTAATTATTATATCTTTGTCATGAAATATTGGTCAAGTGCATTTCGATTTCACTTGTTTCTTTTCCAAGTTCTGATAGTTAATTAGAAATTGTAATTATTATTAATCTTATATGTCCTTTTGTCCAAGTGAATTTGGATTTCACATGTTTTCTTTTTGAAGTTGAAGTTCTGACAGTTAACTTGAAATTGTAATTATTATTAATCTGCAGCTGCATCACGATTTATTTTTTCAATAGCTACATTTATTTCACTTAGCTTGCACCGGATATAAATTTGCAAATCATCAGCAAATAAATTTGCAAATCATCAGCATACCTAGACAATGTTTTAATACTTTCAGAAGTGAATTTATAAAGTCTAAGAAGATGGTTGGTCCTGGATTCGAGCCCTGTGGGACTCCTGCTGTATTTGGTAAAAAATCTGAAGTCGATCCGTCGACATTTATTAGATAAACATGAAGCCACTTTATTCATTCATTACTAAAATTTAACCCTTTGAGAATTTGAAGTAATTTTGTATGGTTTATACAGTTAAAAGCTGTTTTGTAATCGAAAAGTAACATTAAGGAAAACCCTCCCTCATTTATTCCCTGACGAATATCGTCTGAAATTTTTAGTAATGCTGATTGGGTACTATAATTTTGACGGAATCCAGATTGAAAAGGTGATAAAAGAGCATTTGATTCTAGATGGTCTTTTAGTTGTTCATTTATAAGGGTGTCGAATATCTTGCTTAAGTGACATAAATTTGCAACAGGTCTCGATTTCGATGGGGAACTGGGGTGAGAAACTTAGCTTAACGGAACTATTAATGACTTTTCCAAATTTCGGGGTAAGTTGAGATATTTATTGAAAGATTAAACAGTGTTGTTAGAAAAGGTATAAGAATGATTGTGAAATTTTAAAATAACTGAAAGAGAGACTATCGTAACTACAACCCTTCTCTTTATTTATGCACGATAGTATTGCTCGATAAACTTGAGTACTATCAATTTGATGAAAATTGAACTGAGGTATATTCGATTCATTATGAGTATCCAATATCGATTTTAGTTCTGCGTCTAAGCAGAGTGAATGGCGGCAAGTCACAGAAGAGTAGTAGCTTATTAACTATCCAGATTAAAAAATATTCAATGGACAATTTTTCCTGTCTCTAACTAACCCTGATTTATGTAAAATTGACCAGATTTTATTCTTATCCCTAAGGTTTCTTAGTGTCCCTAATTAGTAAGAATCTCTGGCAGCTTTTATTTCAGTCTTGATCTCACGCCGCATTTGCTTATACTCTAACATTAGTCTTTGGTTTTGATTTCTTTTTGCCCTTTTATATATTTGATCACGCAGTTTACATCTACTTTTGACATCTTTAGATAGCCAAGGTGCTAATTGTTTGGTTATAACTCGTGTGCGAAATGGAGCATATTTATTTAATATGTCAATCGTAGAATTTCGAAATAAACTTAGCATAGTATCTACGTCGTTGCACGCAGAAGCCGAGAGTAGGAGATTTGTAATACTACAAGTTATATCTTTTTCTATAAGATTGAAGGAGCAATTTCTAAAATCTCGGAATGTGATTTCTTTATTTCCTGGCTGAAACGAGCTAGTTACATAGTCGATGATTAGTGAGTTATGACAGTTTATGAATGGAACTCGTGATTTACTGTATGCGAGTACTTTGTCCGCACTGTCAGTTAGAATTATATCAAGCCACGTATTTGTATTTTTTTTATGGTAAGTTGTACCAAATTGAGGTAAAAAATAAGAATTTTCTATAATAAAATTTTTTAAATGTTTGTAGTAGATTGAATCACTTAATAAGTCAGAGTTTAAATCACCTGATATTATAATATTCGAATAGAGTGGTGCATACTTTAAAAGATCATCATATAAATTTGACAAAACTCGACCGTTTGGAGGGCGATATACTGAAGCTAATAAGATACACGAGTTTTTATTAGATCTAATTTCTAACAAGAGGTACTCTGGTGTATTTATGGTAGATATTTTTGGAGCATTTAATATTTTATACGTAAACGTATCTCGAATATAACAAGCAACACCTCCACCCCATACATATTGCAGGCGACCGCCTTTTTAGGGTATCCCTCTGTCATTACGTAATAATAAGTAATTTTGGAGCTTACAGGATTTATCAGAGTCGGAGGGGATCAGACATGATTCAGAAATGGATAGGATATCTACTTGTTCATTTTTAAGAAAAATTTCAATTTCTCCAATATGGCCCTTCAATGAATTTGCATTTATTTTTTTTTACATACATAGTTTCTTACAGGGATATGTAAGGGAAACCAGGGTAAATTAAACATAGTAGCTCTAAAAGTTGAAAAAAACGTATTTTTCGGACTTAAAACATATCTTTGTAAGTTGCACAAGAGTAGCAGGAGTAAGCCGATTCTAAATCAATTAAGCACACTTAGAGGGTAGGCCGTTTGTGAATCGCTCCTAGTATTGATCAGTGATTTTTTGCAGAAAAAACGTTCGCACGCGCGCGCTCAAGTAGAAAGAGGTCAATATTCTCTCTCTTACGTATGCTGTAGCTCTATAGCGGACTGCACGCGCGCGTCGTAGGAGAAAGGACTGTGTGTGTGCGTGCTCGTTGACATTATACCCACATATTTCGTAGTAGTAGTAGTCTGCAGCAGCAGCCATAGCAGCATCCAAAGTCAAACAGCAGCATTGTCTTCTCACGCGAAGTTTCGCGTGCGCTTCAACCTCTCTCTCTCTCTCTCTCTCTTTCTCTCTCTCTCTCTCTCTCACTCTCGGTCTCTGTCTCTTTCCGTCGCTCGCTCGTTTCACACCTTATACCCTGCACCTATCCACCTACCTACCAGCCGAGTGAAGGCACGCCGCCGCCGCTCCGACCGAGCTACACAAGAATAGTAGTAATAGTAATGACCTATAGATTGTTTTTTTACGCTTATTTACACATGATAGTAATAGCAATGAACTTACTTCCGTATACCTCACCTACTTCTTTGTCAGCGACTTCATTATCATCTTCACCTATACCGTCATCATCATTTTTCTCTCGATGCAGGTTAGCTCATTAGCAGACTGCCTGTCCTACTGACTTGCTACGAGCTCTCTCTATCATCTATCTCTATTAACCTATTTTTTTTTAAAGAAAAGAAAATTGCGCATTGTCGTTGATTACTGCTACTGATGATCGACTACTATTTTCCACTTGAGTACTGCGTTGTGCTGCTTTTTCTATTTTTATAAATCAATTGCTAAGTAATAATAATTTTTTTATATATCTCATATTTTTTAGTTATGACTTATAATCATCCATGCTTAATTGAATTATGTCGCGTTTTAGTAAATTCTAAATCGAATTGTTTATTAAATATTATTAAACTTGAAAAACCTCAAGACTAGCAAATGATGTTAGTCGATAATTTTCATACTGTACATATCAGAAATTCACGAAAAATATGATTTATTGAAAATTTTTGAACATTATTATAATCCAGTTAGTACAGAAATTTAGAGGCAATTTCATAATAAATAGTCTAGTGGTTATGATTTGAATAATAATTATAATTATTATCAAATACGTTTTATTTTTTTAGACAAGAATTACTTACGGGTAATTACCATAGTCTTTGTGAAAAATGTTTTATATTCTTAAAATCAAATTCGAAAATTCATGCGCATACTGTGAAAATTTCTCAACATTTTATTGAGACTGACAGGGGAAGTTTGTGGTGTAATTTTGGTAAAGCGCTTCCAATATTTATTATTTATGAAATAGAATTCGTCCGACGTCATATAGATTATCATAATATTTCACCATTGTTTTCTGACTGTGAAAGCATATAGACAATAAACATTTCTATAAAACAAATTTAAATTCAATTTTCAAGTATAAATTATAATATCATTATTTTTTAATGTACTCAAATGAAAGCTCTTTCTGCTTACTTTTATTATCTTTCCAGCCATGCATATTTAGAATCACAAGATTTTACCTTTTTCTTTAGTGAAATAACGTATATTTGGAGTAAAATAGCTTATACCTTGAATACATCGGAGCATTAGAATTAACTAAGGGTGGTAGGTTCCATGTTTAGGTAGCAGAAAGCACCTCCCAAATACTCATCAAAACCCAAGCTCTGAAGGTTTAGTGTTCTCCTTGTTAGTATACATATATATTCATATACATATAAAAGTTATTGTTGCTAATCCTCTTGAGTCATAATCATAACTTATTAAACTTGAAATACTATTTACTACATTCTATTAATTAATCGGTTTATTTACAAACTAAAAAAATTATAATAATTGTAGAAGGCTGTTAAAATGAGCAATTTGAATTTTTTGAAAACCAGTAGATAGTAAGTTTGCAAGATATACATTAGAATCATTTAAAGGTAAACATCCTTTATCTATATATCAGATGTTATTTCAATTCAACCTAAGAAATTCAACACTTGCTTTTATTGAGTATGCTAAGGCACAAATGATAGAAGATTTATGTAAAGAATCTGAAGAATAAACTAGAAATCAAACAGATAATAATCTGTGACATGAACTTAGATTCGGTAAAATCAGCATCAAACATCTACGAAGCTAGTCGGTGTCAAGCATCAAACGGTTCTTTAGTGCATCAAATTATTAGAGCAACGAAAGTTTACGATAGCATTTACATGAAACGAGGAAGAAATTTAGAAAAGCCAGTTGTTACTGAAATTAAAAAAAGTTCAAATTAAATATAGATCTAAGTGGTTTATTCTTAATTTCCACTTTACCTATACTAGGAGCATCACCGAATGGATAAGTGGTCGGACTTTATTTTTGAATTAAAATGTCCTAGCTCAGAAAGAACTGTTGAAAGCTACTTGAAAAATAGTCAAATAATTAAAAAATGTAAGAGACAAGTGAATTTGTTAGCTTGTAGCACCACATTTTGTGTGGGTTACACAAATGTAACGTCTGAACGTACACACTTTTAAATGTGCAAATTATTTTCGGCCTACACTTGCGTGTAATAGCCAGGCCCCTGATCTATTAATTAATAAATTATTTAAAAGGTATGGAAATATGAAAATAAAAGAAGAGCTTAGCATAAATTACTGACCCGAATTTAATCGGTTCATATAATTTATGAAATGTACGAGAAGAAAGGTCTGACCCGGGTTGGTCGGTTCAAAATCTTTCTTTTCCTTTTTCTTTTCTAATCTAACCCGGGATTAAACGGATTCTGATTAGAAATAAATGTGAATGAAGAGAAGTAAAAGTATTTTAAAGGTATACATAGCATTTTTTTTTATTTACTTACTCTGATCTATTGTTTCAGGAACTGCCGATCTTCGTTTTTATTTTGAAAAATATTAAAATTTATGTTGATGAATAAGAAAAAAGGTGTTAATTTGAAATAAATAAATATATATTGGATTTATATATATTTATTCGCTAAATTTTATTTTGTTTATAAATTTTACTAAGTACACGCTATTTTATTTGAAAAGTTATATAACACTAAAATATAAACACTGAATTGTTTGTACAAAATTTTAAGTTTGTTGTTAAGTGTTTGACGAGCGGAGTAGAAATTGTTTTATTTTGTCCTCACTTGAAGGCTGAGGTTAGACTGATTGAAAAATTATACGCTTGGTCAGCTCATAGATCCCAAAATTTGTCCCTCTTGCATCTTCTTCCTGGTTCCGTCTATGCTTTCGCCTTAAGCCAATAGGGTAGGTCGTTATATCGGCGTCTCCACGCCTTCTCACGCTTTTCCGGTATTCTCTACCCTCGCACTGCCCTTCCATCAATATTTGAGCCCTAAGATCCGCCCCTATGTTCTATATATGATCACGGTTCAAGGAAAAATCATCACATGTCTCTACTATGATATTTTCGCAGCTAAGTTATAACTATTGTTTTTACATTACATTTTATTAAATAATAACTATTTTTAACAAAGATCTTGTTATATTTACTTTAGTTGTGGTACTGGTACATTTTGTTATAATTCAATAATAATATACTACTCTAATATTCATTTGAATTGATTTTATTGTATTTAACTATAATAAATAAAGCTTTACGTATGTTAACATAATTGTTTGTTTCAAATAGTTATAATTAATGTTATTACGTTAATCCATATATTTCATTTAAATGTTGAAAATATATAAATAAATATATGTTTCTATATTCATATTACATATTGTGATGTATATTTTCATATTAACAATAATCGTTATTTATTTTAAAAGCGAATTGTATAAACCAAAGTATATAAATTTAACAAATAAGAATCATTGTGAGTTATATTGAACATATAATATTAATATTTAGATAATTAAACGCTAAAGCGTACTCATATATTTCGAAAAATACATGGTTATATGAAGTGAAGTGATTTTATTTTAAAATTAGTCACGTAGAAATGAACTATATATTTTAAATTAATTAAATATAATAAAAATATGAATATATATATATATATATATATATATATATATATATATATATATATATATATATATATATATATATATATATATATATATATATATATATATATATATATATATTTCTATATATATTTCAAAAAGCATTTCATTATACTTAGCATTTTACTAAAAACGAACTATATATCTCGAAAGATACATAGTTTATATATAATTACAAGTGAAAAATACAATGCTTTATTGTAATGAAAATATTGAAATTAAAAGTAATGTAATGTCCCGTGGAACATTTTAGAAAGCATGCATTTATATGAATGAACATCTGTTAGTTTTTCATACTATCGCAAAGGTCCCTTTTTTGTACAGACGGGCTGATCAGGTATCTGCAGTTCGGACTCGAAGCGCGCGGCATCTATAATTACTTTATTACGCGGAGCGCAGCTGTCTTCGTAAATTGTAGACGGCTCTATTTGTTTGCCCTTTTACTCCGAGTGTCCCCGTCCGTTCTTGAAAGACGCACAAAAACTTTATGGTGCTGTTTTTGACTGATCCGCGCAGCTGAAGAGAGATAATTTTGAATTATTAACCTATCTCTCTTTAAGCCTGCATCGTGGGAATTTGTGAGCCTAGTCACGTACGCATTTTCTAAAATTAAATTTTACATTCAAAAATATTCTATATATTATTTAGCGCGACGTGACACGAACTTCCAGTCTGTCGAACAAACTGCTCAGTGCAAGTCCGATGCTCGACAGAACTGGCCTAAATAACTAATAGCACACTACTCACCCATTACACTCACTATACGCATACACACACACTATTTCCTTTGACGACATAGAGCAACAGAGCTCTCCAATACCCTGAAACAGCTGAAGAGGACGCACAGCTGCCATCCCATAGAGCCTCGCATAGGTTGGAGCTGGCTAGTCTCGGCTAGGGTGCGCTGAGTATGTCCTCGTGTCTCCTCTCTTTGCTCCCGTCCTTTCGAGCCAACCTAAGAACAGACGCATAGAAATTAGAAAGGAAGAAAATAAGCAAAAAGGTATTAGAATAATACCCACCTTATTTTATGCCTTGCAAGGCATGAATGGATCAACCTTAGGCGGAGCGGCTGCTTCTCTAGATACTTTGGAGGCCTGCAGCATACACCCTAGAAAACATAAAGCTGAGTTAGTCTACAGCAGATACGCACATCAAACTGGAACTCTCTTACCTGGTTTGGAGGGTTTGCAGAGGCAGTGTGGTCTCTCAAGTGCAGCAACGTATCTCAACTCATAGCTCGCTCCTCATAACAGCAGCAGCAGCAGCTTCCGAAACACTCGCCAGTCACCTAGAAGCAACCTAGCATTAGCAAGGGGAGATTACAGTGATATACAAAACACTAATCTCACCTGATAACAGTGGCAGTTGCAGAATGCAGTATAGAAAGCTGCATGTAAATATAACCTCTTCGAGGTTAACAGTGCCCACTGCTCCTGCTGCAAGTACGCAGTCGTGGGCCTTGCAGCTCTCGTCTTTGTGCCCCTTCGTCGGGACCGTTGTCCAAATACACCTCCTGCTGCATCCCTTGTCGCACTTCTTCGTCCTGGCCACTCGTCCTTCCTCGTCCTCTCCAACACCGTCTGCAAGCCGTCGACTGCATGCTACATAGCGTGACGTCACCGCGAACAGACGCTCCCCTTTTCTCCATCTTACTTCTCTTTCTTCCTCACCAGACGCATGCGCTGCGCCCTCAACCGGGCTCGGTCCGTACTACCGACATCCGAGTGTAGCGCCGCGGGAACGAAGCGACAACTCGCTCACTTCGTACTGAGCCGCGTTCGCAGACACTTCGGTCTTTATACCAGTTCCGTCCGAAAATATTAAAACCCACTTGTTCCGCTCGCGTATATATAACCCATTTCATACCTCGACATTATCGTCGACCTCGTACCGTGTATGCCGACCAGCTTGTATCTTCGAAGGAGGCCACACCGGATTTGAAAAGAGTAAGTTGCACAGAATATTATTGTGCTTATCAGGTATATATATATATATATATATATATATATATATATATATATATATATATATGTGTGTGTGTGTGTATATGTACGTGTTAAGCACAATAATATTCTATATATATATATACGTATATTCTGTAGAATTCGCGTCCCTGAGTATTAACTTCTTCCCCTCTCGATTATTTACCGTTTCCCACCATACCGCCGTGCTCACCGCAGGTAATTTAAATGCGTAAATAATTCTATGTGTCGGTAGAAAACTTGTAAAATCGTGCTGCGGATTCGCACACCTGGCGCTGAACACATTGTATATAAATTGAATAAACCACAAGTGTTCATACTTTTACCCTAAATTCCTGTGTGTAATTTATTTAAAGTCTCGAATAAAAATAATTTTAAAGTCTGCATGTGCGGCGCAATAATCTTGGCTAGTATAGCTAAAATTATTGCCATGAAATTGACACACCAACGTGGGGCCGACAAATTGTGCATAACGTCATAAAATTGACGCAGCAACTTGGAGCCAACAAGAATTACGGTGAAATTTGAATTAAATTAAAATTAAAGTTAAAACTAATATTAAATTACTAAATTAGATTAAATTTTAATTAAAAACAAATCGTGATTAATAATTCGCAGAATATGACAGTGCAGGTGAACTTAAACATAAAGTGGCACCTGTACGATATAGTCGGAATTTTCGCGAGTGATTTACATGCGGCCGCGGCGAGACGCTCGACAACGTTGCGACGGCTTGTAGCTGACCATTTTTGCATGTCCGCCGCGAGGTAGTCTCGCAGGCAGCCATCTTTTTTTTCCTTTGGCATCAGGCGGTAGGCCACGCTAGCATTATTTGGCATGAATAATTTATGTTGATTATTTTGCATTTTGCACATTGGCATAAATACAATATAATATATCCCCAAATTTATACGTATGTCCTAAATAATTAGGATTGTATAAATACAAATTTAGTGTAATAAACAGCAAGTGAGTGCGTGGTGAAGTTTCGAAAAAATTGTTTTTTCGAGTATTAATTTTGAAAATTATTTAAATAAAATTCGTGAAACTATCAACAATTTCGAAAATTTTGTTTAATATCAAAACGATAATTTTAGAAGGTAGTTGAAAAATAATTTTTGGCAACACGTGTTCATTAGATACAGTATAGACTCTACAATCTACTTCAACAGTTTTTTTTTAATCAGTTTAATTAAAATCTTTTTGACTCAATTATTATTCCATTTGTTTAACGACTTTAAATAATAGTATAACAAATAAAAAAATTTTTTGATAAAAAATATTTACAGAAATTAGTAAATGTGATTAGCAATGGTACATAACTGGAGCAATTATATTCAGTTTTAAAAACATTTTTCTTATGAACACACGCAGTGGAAATTATTATCAATTAAATAGACGTTGAATAGATACTTTATTTTTATTTTTATTTTAAATTGGAATATTCACAACATAAATTTAGTAATAAAATAGATCATTATCTTCGTTTGCTGATATTGATATGGTGAGGTTTAATAAATGATTTTGGCAAACCAAACAGACAATTTTATTTTCCAGCGACGTTTCGGCTGCATTTCACTGCCCTCATCAGGCTATACCTTTATTTAAATATTTCATATTACACCATTATTAAAAAGTATTGTAAAAAAATATATTTATATGTGATTTTATATGAAATTTGTTGTTAACATAAATACTTACAATATTTACATGGTACGGATGTTACATTTTTTAAGACCACTAAATGTACAAGATATATACGTTAGTCGCTATATGAACAATATAAAAAAAAAATATATATATATATATATATATATATATATATATATATATAAATAATAATAATAAGTTAGTGATTTTGTACTATTTTCTTAATTGCACAGAAGTTGAGGTTAAGTTGCCATAAATACCTTTCATTTTCTTAATCGTCCTTATTTTAAAACTTATAATATTAAAACAATAAATAGCACATTGTAAATATAAATATAAATAAAAGAAGTCCATAGTTAAAAAATGTTACAAATTATAAATAAGTAAAAAATGAAATATTACAGAAGATTTAATACTATCAGTAGGTCAAGACTTTTCTATCACAGACGGTTACCAGACGTTATTTTGAATATCTGAGCATGCTCAAAAGAGCCTTTTGATGGAGTGATTTCAAAATATGTAAAACTGACTAGTTTGTAGAATAGATAAAAGAAACTTATTATTTTAAAAAAAATTTTCGCATTAAATTACATTAAAGAAAACAGCATTATCTAATATTGCACAATTAATCACAATTGAATTATTAAAAACTTAATTATTAATATAGATAAACTAACTCTAATAATGCACAAATTATCACATGAAGTTAAAGAAATTTTTTTTTAATTTTTAATGCCTGTTATTATATGTGCGCACACATCTCTTTGTATACGCAACGCGCGTGCGCGAATATAATGGCAACAATGAAACTCGTCAATTTTGTCAGTGACCGTATGTGTATAGCTACTTCAAACAAAAGATATTTATTACTTATTATATTTGCTTTTCATGTTATTGATCAATGGAAAGTAATGATAGTTTAATTTTTGGGTGTCCTCTTTAATATTAATAGAATTTTTTTGTAGTTTTATCTTTACCATTTCTGAAATTAATCTCTTTTTCCAATTACGTTCTTTATCCAGGATTTTTGTATCGTTAAAATTAAAGGAGTGAACGTTCCGAATGTGGTCATTAATAGCATAAGATTTATTCTCAATATTCGTATTCGCTTCACGTTCATCAACACGTACAGTCAGCTGACGTTTGGTTACACCTACGTATGTAGCATTACAATCATGGCATTCTATTCTATAAACCACATTAGTAACAGTAGCACTGGAAAGAGAGACATACAAAAATCGAATGATTTCACTTTTATCTGATAAAAAAACATATAAAAAAATAAAAAGTAATCCATTAACAAAACTGCAAAATAATGTAAAAATAATAATGAGAAGATGGAACAATAATGGTTTTCTAGATAAAAAATAGCATAACAATCAATTAACTCAGACAGATACAGAATTACCTAGGATGTATGGATTCCCAAAGATTCATAAAAAAGATTCACCGTTAAGACCAATTGTATCATTAATAGGAAGTCCAACATACAAACTAGCGAAAACAGTTGAAAAAATCATAAGTGACAACATTTCTAAGCCTAAATCCTATATAAAAAATAGTATTGAATTAAGAGAAAAAATTAAAGATATAAATATTCCTGCCGATCATATATTAATTTCATTAGATGTCGTATCTCTCTTCACCAGTATACCGACGGAACTATTAAGGAACAGTGTTGAAAAAAGATATCAATCTATTGTTAAACATTCAAACATCCCTCTGAAAGAACTACTAGATACTATAACTTTTCTTTTAAACAGCACGTATTTTCAATTTGACGGGCGATATTATCAGCAAATCTATGGCTCTCCGATGGGGAGTCCATGTTTTGCCAATATAATAATGGAAGATCTTGAAATAGAATGTCTAAATAAATTAGATTTTCACCCATTATTTTACTATAGATTTGTTGATGATACCATTATGTGCATTCCAAAAAATAAACTAAAACAAGTACTTGATACATTCAATTCCTATCATAGTAGTTTGAAATTCACATATGAACAAGAAAACAATAAATCAATTAGTGTTTTAGAAATTTTACTCATCAGAGAAAATGACAGAATTATAACCAATTGGTATCGGAAAGAAACATTCTCGGGTAGATTTTTACATTTTAACTCAAATCATCCAATTACACAGAAACGAGCGATGATTTATACTTTAGTGGATAAGGCAATTTTACTTGCACAGGAAAAATATCACGTTAATAACTTGAAGATTGTAAGAAATTTATTAAGAGATAATGCTTATCCAAAAAAATTCTTAGAATTTCATATAAAAAAACGTTTAGATATAATAAAATTTAATAATAATAATAGTAACAATAACAATAGGATCACAAACACAAGAAAAAAACCTGAAACAATAGTAACTTTGCCCTATATCCAAGAGTTACGAGAAAGCAAAAAATATTTTAAGTCAAAACAATGTTCAAACTATTCCAAAAACACATAAAAATTTAAGTTCTATTATTACTCGGGGTAAAGACAAGCAAGAGACAGGAGCTTGTACTAATGTGGTTTATAAAATAGAATGCCATGATTGTAATGCTTCATACGTAGGTGAAACCAAACGTCAGCTGACTGTACGTGTTGATGAACATGAAGCGAATACGAATATTGAAAATAAATCTTATGCTATTGATGACCACATTAGGAACGGTCACTACTTTAATTTTAACGGTACAAAAATCCTGGATAAAGAACGTAATTGGAAAAAGAGATTAATTTCAGAAATGGTAAATATAAAACTACAAAAAAATTCTATTAATATTAAAGAGGACACCCAAAAATTAAACTATCATTACTTTCCATTGATCAATAACATGAAAAGCAAATATAATAAGTAATAAATATCTTTTGTTTGAAGTAGCTATACACATACGGTCACTGACAAAATTGACGAGTTTCATTGTTGCCATTATATTCGCGCACGCGCGTTGCGTATACAAAGAGATGTGTGCGCACATATAATAACAGGCATTAAAAATTAAAAAAAAATTTCTTTAACTTCATGTGATAATTTGTGCATTATTAGAGTTAGTTTATCTATATTAATAATTAAGTTTTTAATAATTCAATTGTGATTAATTGTGCAATATTAGATAATGCTGTTTTCTTTAATGTAATTTAATGCGAAAATTTTTTTTAAAATAATAAGTTTCTTTTATCTAGTCTACAAACTAGTCAGTCAAAATAACGTCTGGTAACCGTCTGTAATAGAAAAGTCTTGACCTACTGATAGTATTAAATCTTCTGTGATATTTCATTTTTTACTTATTTATAATTTATAACATTTTTTAACTATTGACTTCTTTTATTTATATTTATATTTACAATGTGCTATTTATTGTTTTAATATTATAAGTTTTAAAATAAGGACGATTAAGAAAATGAAAGGTATTTATGGCAACTTAACCTCAACTTCTGTGCAATTAAGAAAATAGTACAAAATCACTAACTTATTATTATTATATATATATATATTTTTTTTTTTTTTTATATTGTTCATATAGCGACTAACGTATATATCTTGTACATATAGTGGTCTTAAAAAATGTAACATCCGTAACATGTAAATATTGTAAGTATTTATGTTAACAACAAATTTCATATAAAATCACATATAAATATATTTTTTTACAATACTTTTTAATAATGGTGTAATATGAAATATTTAAATAAAGGTATAGCCTGATGAGGGCAGTGAAATGCTGCCGAAACGTCGCTGGCAAATAAAATTGTCTGTTTGGTTTGCAAAAATCATTTATTAAACCTCACCATATAAATTTAGTAAATGAATATTAATCATCATTACTATAATAATAGTATATTGTGACGGGTACTGGTACCTCGTCAAATACTCTCTCTCTCTCTCTCTCTCTCTCTCATACAAGAAACATATACTAATCATTTAAGTGTTAGAGGCATCATCAGCGGCTGCATGAGATAAGGAAAGAGCCGGTAAGTAACGAGAGAGAAAGAGAGAGAGTATATGTAAACCGAGGGGGGGGGGGGGGTCGCGGCGAGAGAGAGAGCCGCGACGTTGAGAGCAGAGGCGCTTGAACTACGGAAAGAGCACGTTGTGTACACCGCGAGTGTGATCTAGCATAGGAGCTTTGTCGTGCGATTAGGAGTAGCAGTGCGAGACCCGCTCCAACGAGGTAATCGAGGGCCGTAACACCACCCTGTTCATTCTCCCTGGACTGGTGTTTTACCCGTTGCGACAGCGCAAGGATCATCGCAGCTGGGGATAATTGTAAGTGCCTTTTCGCCTCGAAACTCTCTTTATCTCTTTCCCACTTTCTCGTGGCATCTTCTCTACGGGTGACTAGCCTGCGAGAGCCCACGGGCATCGGCCTGTATGCATTTGTATCCCTTTCCCTACTATATTAGAATATACGCGTATTTTTAACAGATCTCTTGAGTTATCCTTGACCCTACCTTCCCCACACGTATTCATGCTCGAATAATTAAATATTAATATATCGCGGGTTTGCTCTACGTCGAAAGCCCGTTATATATAATTGGCGCCCTCCGGAAAAACTTACAGAGTTGTGCGGATTAATTTGGAAAAATTAGTGACAAAGTGTATAGTGCGGTTCGCGCGGCGTATATCGTGAACGCGCGCGTCGAAAAATAATCGAGTCAGCCGTATATACAGACTTTGCGCGGAGAGTATATTGCCGCTGGCATGCGAGCTCTCGCGCGCAAAAGGTAAACAAACCTCGGCTGACCCTGGAAAATTTTGAGTATGGGCCAGGCTGGAATTAAAAAATATTTCGGCATTTTATTTAATTCGAACGGCTGCTCGATTTATGCGTACATCGTATTTAACATACGAGGAGAATATAACTTGCTGTTAGATAGTTTTTTTATAGTGTAGGGAGCGTACGTAAATATAAATTTTGTGTCAAAATGTTTTTTATAACAATTATTAGAAATAAAATATAGTGATTAAAATTTTCTTAATTAACGGTAAATAACAAATACACTTTCTTGTTGTTGTTGTGATGAGTTATTACTATTTTAGTACAAATAAAGTATAAATTTTAATGTAATCAATGGATATTTAAATTAATAAAATTTCGTATATTTAAAGCGAACTCGCATAATTAATAATACAAACACTTATTTCGTGACGTAAATAAATGTAATTTTTATTGCTGAAAATTTCCTATAATTTAAAGCGTGTAATAGGGTGGAGTGAAAATGCAAAAACTTTAAAAATCGAAATGTCTTAGTGTGGAAAATTTGCGAATGTACACAAAAGTAAGGACATTTTTTTGGTTGAAGCATATAGTCAAAGTTTTCTGTTCTGCCAAGAGCCTTTATGCGTTCGATTTTAACGAAAAAAAAACTCGAAATCGCAGAAAAGCGATATTTTCTATTCTTTTGATGTTTAGAATTCCCGAACTGCTAACCTTAGGCATTTATGCTTCTGATCGTGTGTTTGTAACCTTCCTCTTTTTGCACACGGGCTTAGGACCGCCGACGGCAGAGTTATATATATTTTTTTTTGTATTTTTTAATATTTTTTATATTTTTTTATATTCTTGAGAATCGGGAGTATTATTAGTACTCATTTCTTCTGACGAAAGAGGTTCGACATTAGGCGTACTCGTTGCAACATCGAGCTTTTTGTATGATGCTGAGCTTTTCATTTTTCTCTCCATTCTCATTTGCAACTTTTTAGTTTCTAAATGATCCGCAGAACCTATTGCTAAACGTCTGCTACTCCTTCGATCTTCAAGAAAAGCCCTTTCTGATAAAGGTATTTTCTTGTCTTTAGGACAATTGGAATTGCTAATAGGTTTACACTTGCATGCCGCAATGTCAAAAAGCTTTAATGAATTTTTTTTAAATTCTTCTATTTTGTCATGAGCACGTTTACGGGTGATATTTTTTATTTTGATATACTTCTCATGATACGCTAATATCATGGCTTTTACTCTTTGGTGGGAGAGAATGGGAATCAAAACTTTAGCATAAATCTGCTCAACTTTCAGACTAACTATTTCTGCAATATCAGTAAATGAAGGCTCTCTTTTACCACCTGATTTTAAACCAAGAAATCTCCTTTCCTCAAGACAGCACTTAAACACGCCCCCGTACGTAGGCACAACATGCTGACTAAGATCCTTCGGCCGTCCGAAAATCGGACATTCGAAATTTCTAGCAGAGAATTGAGAAGATTTCAACATTCTCAGTAAATGCACTGTCGTGATAATGGTGCGTGATAATTATATAATATCATCCGTCAAGTAAAGGATGTGCCCGTACCAGCATCTCTTTATGCCCCTTTATTAACAGCTTTACTTGCGGGCAGGAAAAATGCGTAGCCACCTAGCGACCGTTAACGAAAACTATACTTATGAAACATATGGCGCTATTTTTTAATTTGTCAAATTACTAGTTTGCTTGAAATATTATTATAAATCATCTTGAATTTTTAATATGTTTTAATAAATTTAAACAATTTATTATTAGTTATTAGAATGATAAATCCTCCAACGTGTATAGATTTATTACTTTACTTTATGCAACTATGAAATGAAATTATCCATATAAATTTTTATTAACCTAAAAACGCACACATGTGCGAATGCCACAAAGTGTATATAGGCAATATATGTATATGATATAATCAATAAGGTAATATGCTATGTAACAAACTGTCGTACCGAATAAAGTATCTTATTCACGTTTCAGAAATAATCAGAAGTATAAAAAATACCGTTTTTCTGCGATTCCGCGTTTTTTTTTCGTTAAAATCGAAAACATAAAGGCTCTTGACAGAACAGAAAACTTTGACTATATGCTTCAACCAAAAAAATTTCCTTACTTTTGTGTACATTCGCAACTTTTCCACACTAAGGTATTTCGATTTTTAAAGTAATTGCATTTTCACTCCACCCTAGCGTATAACAATAAAATAATTATTGAAAATTTTATTTCGGAATTTGAGTAGTAGTATTACTCACTATTGTGGTGGAAGTATAGTTACATTTATTTTCAGTTTTTAGAATTAAATAGTTTGTTTGGAAAATTAATCACTTGTTCACAAAATTAATTTATGGTTAAATAAATAATTTGGTAAATAAAATAACACTTTCAACCACTTGCTCATTTACTAGCTAATTTAATTGCTCATTTATTCGTATCTAATTTAATAACCGTATATCTGATTTACGGAAAAATACAGGCTGGTAGTATATACGCTGATATTGTATCAGCGTGTATATAAAAGTGCAGCATACGTAGTGTCGATATAGAGCGTATATACAGTGACTGTACTGTATACAATACAGATAGTTGTATAGGTGCGTGTCTGTGTAGCCGCAGTGTAATGTAGGCAATTTAACTGCTACTAAACCTCCGCGTGGCCAAAATATTCATATCGATTAATTAATTGATTAAAAATAATATTATTGTAATTTTTTGTATTTATAAACAATGATTTATTAATTTAATTAATAATCTTCAGTATTGCTCTGTTTTTGGCATAATTGTTTCTTTTTATATAGATAATTACTGTTGTCAACTAACATTATTATTGTTTAATTATTTTAGTAAAATACTATTATTATTTAATTAATTATTTAATTAATTAATTATTGGAAAAATCTTCTTTTGTTTTTTCTGCAAAAAATTTTAAAATCGTTTTTTCGCGATTTTAGATAAATTACGGGCCTTTAAAATATTTTCTTTTTTTTTACAGTGATCTAAACAAGTTTTTTAATTTAAATTGAGGTTGAATAAAAATAGTATTCTTTCAGTGTTAGGTATAATTGTATTTGATTATAAATTCTTTTTATTATTCATAATTACTAGATAATAGTTGTTAGATAAGCGATTTACGCAATATAACACAAATTCGAAAATACACTGAAAGAAACAATTACTTTATGTGATTAACACAATTTTGGATTGAAAACAGTTCCTATTAAAATAATTATTATTTGATTTAATTAACTGAAATATTTGAATTAATAACTTGTGTTTAAAATTTAATTTCTTCATATTTAAATTTAAAAACATTTAATTTCGTACAAATTTAGAGTCAAATAAAAACACAAGAAAATGGCCAATCAATACGACATTACTTTTGATGAAACGGTAGGAACTGAGATCCAAGCGTGGATTATACGTTTAGATCGACAAACGTTAGATGTTTTTCTAAACAGACTAGAATTAAAAAGTTATGGCACGCAATTTGCGAAAAGCGATAAGTTATATAGGTGCTTGCGGGGCGACTACACAGCAACCGACTTCGTTGATAGCTTAGAGAGCACAGATACTGAAGAACAGAAAACGCATCGAGAAGAGAAGCTCGATGAAGTATTATAAGATGCGATGTTCAGCAATGAAACACAGGCCGAAATATTACAAAGGCAGCAATATTATGCAAGTCACCGAGGAGGTACGGACCTACAAAACGATTTTGCTCCGATAGCAACCAGCTCTACTCAGATGAGTTCCTTGCACATGTCCTTGACTACATGCCAAGAGAATGGACAATTGAACACTGGTGTGTTAAGGAATAATGTGGGAGCAGGATCAGAGGCGGCAGCGACGGTAGTTACAACAACACCGAACCACACGCCACCAGATGTCGAAATCACAGCACCAGCGTATGAACTGCCTATACGAACACGTATACCGATACCACCACCGCCACCATTACCACTGTCACTCTGGGGAATAGAGGCGATTAGTACCACGGTACCAATAAGCATGCTAGCAGTAACAAGAACTAAAAGAACGACCACAACTGCTACAGCAACTGGCTCAGGGGGAAAGAGTAAGACTAGTAACCCGACTATAGTATTTTCGACGGGTACGAGACAAGCTTGCGACTGCGTAAGGAAACGCAAATATGGTACTGGTGACGTTATCGAATGGCACGTCATACCCCGTTCAAAGAGCCGTTGCACTCAAAATGACAAACACAAATGTGGTGGTACAGGAGTACAGTAATCAAGTGAAAGAGCTGCAAGAGAATGTTGCTGAATTGATTACGAACACAAGGTTGCGGTTTGAAACCATGCAAAGTAACGAAGAGGCGAATACGCATCAAGGGCGAGGAGCGAGGCCCAAAAACAACAAGAGTGTCGCTTTTCAGAACACATTCGACCTACGCTATGACGAGGACTACCAGCAGTATGAGAATCCAAGGGCATAAGCAGACCACTAGGCTTGCAGATCGCTGCCGCGTGCAATAAAAAGATTGCACTCAGTAAAGGACCATGCGTACGGATGGCTAACGGTCAGATTTCTCCCGTGATCGGTTATGTCGATTTGCCATTCGTGATAGGCGATATACGACGTCATTTAGAGGTCGTTATACTACCCGAGTTGCCTGAAGGATGTCTTCTCGGGGTAGATTTCAAGCGAGCGTTCAACGCATACATGTTGCCAAAGGGCAAAGTGCCTTTGGGTTGCACTAACCTCATCACACATAAAATTGATGTGATTTCTGCGCGACCTATTAAGCAGCGATACTATCCCGTCTCTAAGAAACTGGAAGAAGAGATGCATGCACAGTTGCATAAGATGCTGGAAGCAGGGGTCATTCGTAGAACCCATAGCGAATGGTCGACCTCAGTGGTAATGGTCCGTAAGCCAGGCGGCTCTTACCGCTTCTGCGTCGACTATAGGAAGTTGAACGGAGTGACTAGAGTGCCTGCGTATCCGTTTCCTTACATGGATTCCATCCTGCGAAAGCTACAGAAAGCACGCTATATCTCCAGTATCGACCTAAGCAGTGCATACCATCAAGTGCCGATAGACGAAAAGTCACGACACCTGACTGCATACAAAGTGCCAAGCCTAGGCCTGTTCGAATTCTGTTATCTCCCATATTGCGTATTTGGCGGACCCGCAACGTTTCATGAATTGAGCGACCGACTTATAGGTCCAGAGCTGGAGCCACACGCATAATATGGAATACATGATTATAACCATAGAAACTTTCGAAGAGCACTTGATATGGCTTGAGGTTCTTCTTCTCCGCAGAATTATCGATGCGGATCTCACCATCAATTTCGAGAAAAGTGAGGTTTGCCGCATCGAAGTTAAGTTTTTGGAGCTACTTGTGAATCGAGATGGATTCCGGCCGGATCCAGAAAAGATCGCCCCAGTGCTGGAGTTTCCTACTCCGAAAAATCTTAAACAACTTCGGCGATTTTTAGAAATGGCGTCGTGGTACCGGAAATTTCACGCTTACCCATCTGACTAGATCAAATGTCAAGTATGTATGGGGTGATGAGCAGCAGATGGCGTTTGAACAGGTTAAAGCGCCTATCGCATCTGCTCCTGCGTTGCATAGTCCATCTTTTGACCACCAGTTCGTCGTACAAACGGACGCCAGCGGTACTGGTCTCGGTGCGGTGCTCACACAGACTATTGATGGAATGGAATACGTGTTGTGCTTCGCTAGCCGCACGTTAACATCAGCTGAGAGGAACTACTCACCAACTGAGCGCGAGTGTCTCGCAGTACTGTGGTCGATAAGAAAATTCCGATCTTATGTAGAAGGCTACCACTTGAAGGTTATTACAAATCATAAAAGCCTAAGCTGGTTACGAAGTAACCAAAACCCCACAGGACGCTTGGCACGATGGGCTCTTGAACTGCTTGCCTATGACTTCGAAGTAGAGAATAGGAAAGGCATTGAACACTGGGTGCCAGACGCATTATCTCGCATGTACGAGGATGAGGCGGAGGTACCAGTTTCACTAGTCAGTTGTCCAAATGAGGATACTAGTGATACCTGGTATCTGTCAATAAAAGCGAAGGTCCGCGCCAATCCTACTGAGCATCCATATTGGAAGATAGTTGGCAACCGACTGTATTATTATCAATCAGATCCTTCGATCGAAGATCTTTTAGAGGATCAGGACGCTTGGAAGCTAGTCCTACCAAAAGAAAAGCGGATGCAAGTCCTACATGAAGGACATGACGAGCCGACAGCTGGACATTTGGGACGTGCCAAAACTTATGAGCGTATCGCATTGCTGTACTATTAGCCGTCAATTTTTAAGGACATAGCAGATTATGTGCGTCGCTGCGCAGTATGCCAGCAGTGTAAAGCTGTCCAACTAACACCAGCTGGACTTAGGGGCCGTCGTATGGTAACGAGGCCGTGGGAAGTTGTAGCTGGAGATATTATGGGCTCCAACTGTCGTACACCGCGCGGTCATGAATACCTATTAGTATTCATGGACCTTTTCACGCGCTGGGTTGAGTGTATCCTCATTCGCAAGGCAAGTGTGAAAACGATTAAAAGGGAACTCCGAGAGAAAATCTTCTTACAGTCTGATGATGGAACTGAGTTTAAGAACAAGATAGTGGATCGATTCCTAGAAGAGCATGGAGTTGTCCATACGACAATACCTCCGTACCATACGCAAGCAAATCCCGTAGAGCGAGTAAACCGCATCTTCAAGACCATGATCACGTCGTATATAGAGTCAAACCATAGTACTTGGGATCTACACATTCCCGAGCTAGTGTTTGCCTATAATACGGCCGTGCAAGAGTCTACAGAATTGTCACCAGCTTTTCTGAATTTCGGACGCAACCCTGTGCCTCCAAGTACGCTGCCACGGCAAGAGGAACTCGCCGCAGCGCATGAATCAGATACAGCTGCGTTAGAGAATATGAATGAGTGCAGGAATAAACTGCATGCAGTGCGAGATTTAGCAGCAGAATATTCGTCGAAAGCGTAGGAACGCTAGGCTAAATATTGTAATAGTAAGCGGCGAGATGTGCAATACGCTGTTGTCCAGAAAGTATTGCGGCGTAATCGCATTCTTTCATGTGCGCCATAAGGAATTACTGCTAAATGAGCCCCGAAATATACTGAGCCTTAAATCATTTCCGAAAAACAAGGAAAAAACACGAACCAGTTAACCGACGAGCATGGAAACAAGATGGAACAAATCTTCGTAAAAGATTTGAAACCGTATTTTGACGATGACACCGCGCCTTCTGACTCCGAAGCTGAAGCAGTAGAAGATACGTCGAAGGACTGCGAGGGACCAAACAACCTCGAACTTCAGCAAGACGAGCCGCATGCAGGCGATGCGCATTTAGTAGTAAAGAAAAAACGTGGTAGACAGCGTCAAACACGGGTAGTAGTTCAGCGTAAGGCAAAGATTCTTAGTAATAAGGTAGGGACACAACCGACTACAGTACGCGAAGTAAGCATAAATCGCGACGCTGCGTCTGCGGAAATCGCGAACGAAGAACCTACAAGAGTCGAGGGAGACCGAAGGGGTCCACAAAATCCCCTGCGCCTCGAGGTGAGGTATCTCCTAGATGCACGCGGTCCAAAACGGGGACGACTCAAAAATGAGATTATGACTGTTATTTTTACACGTATAATTACACCCTTTACTCTATTATTTATTGTACTACGCCCTTTGGCACCTTAAAAACCTTCAAGTAACTCCATTTTTCTTCCCTCCGTCTAGATCAACCATGGATCTGCCTGAAGCAATCCAACGTTTGGCCGCGGAGATCGTCGCCAAGTTGCTGGTCCGCAGGACGGAGAATGGCCAGCCAACAACCCTCCGGATTCTCACGCTGGGCGAAAAGCCAACAGCGACTGTCAAAAAATCAAGCCTGCGAGGTGGAGGGGATCAACCCAAGCTAGCCATCACCTCCGGAGAAGAAGAGGCAACCCCCACGGAGGCGGCCAGTCCCGGCCCATCGCATGCGATGAGGCAAGTCGCTACCATTGTCTCAGCGGTAGGAACAGAGTGGCCAACATCCATGCCACGAATACGGTCCATGGCAACGGAGTGGCCTAGAGTCCTCAGTGGTCTCGAGAAGGCAAGAGCGGCCCGGCGCGAGGCTCGCCGCATAGAAGGCGAGGCCCTCGAAGGATTCAACCACTTTCTGGAAGAATGGGGAGATGAGGGAAATAGGCTGGCCGGAGAGTACCCTCGAATGGTCAGCGACCTACGGGGCAAGAAAAGAGCGGCCGCGCTTTGGGTAAAGGCGTCTCAGGAGCGCCAACAGTTAAAGCGAGAAGAAGCCATGGCGGGCCAAGCTCTCGCGGACTTCCAACAGGAAAGTGCGAGGCGCGCACACGTCCTTCAGGGTGCCGTCAACCAGGCAGTCACCCACCGAAGGGCCTACCAACTGGTAGGCCATGACAATGCATCGCGAACGGAGGCGAGAGAGCGCACCAGACCACTGGCGGAAATTCGATGTCGCAAATGCTGCCTAGTAGGGGTAGCCCGAGGCCGCGAGTGCCCTAACCGGCATAATCACCCCAACTTCGTACCACAGAGATAGGGGGGAAAGAGTGCGAGTACCGCAAGGCGGAAGGATATGCGTAAACGCCCTGAAAATCCTACCTCCATCCAACCCAATAAAGAGAGAGAAATGGATACTTTCTGTGCTTTTATTTATGATACGTTTTTTTACAGTCAAATGACTAATATCCTAAAATATATTTTTTTTGTTGTTCATTACACTATTACATTATATTTTGAATTCTGATTTTTTTAATATACATTTTTTACTAATTGAGAGATAGTGGTAGAGGTCGAGCTGGCACACCTCCGGTTAGCAGCGCCTGGGGGAGGGGTGTGTGACGGGTAATGGTACCTCGTCACATACACTATCTCTCTCTCTCTTACAAGAAACATATACTAATCATTTAAGTGTTACAGGCATCATCAGCGGCGGCATGAGATAAGGAAGGAGCCGGTGAGTAACGAGAGAGAAAGAGAGAGAGTATATGTAGGCCGAGGGGGGGGGGCGCGGCGAGAGAGAGCCGCGACGTTGAGAGCAGAGACGCTTGAACTTCGGAAAGAGCACGTTGTCTACACCGCGAGTGTGATCGAGCATCAGAGCTTTGTCGTGCGATTAGGAGTAGCAGCGCTAGACCCACTTCAACGAGGCTATCGAGGGCCGTGACACCACCCTGTTCATTCTTCCTGGACTGGTGTTTTATCCGTTGTGACAGCGCAAAGATCATCCCAGCTGGGGATAATTGTAAGTGCCTTTCGCGTCAAACCACTATTTATCTCTTTCTCTCTTTCTCGTGGCATCTTCCCTAACGGCGACTAGCCTGCGAGAGTGCACGGGCATCGGCCTGTACGCATTTGTACCCCTTACCCTACTATATTAGAATATACGCGGTATTTTTAACAGATCTCTTGAGTTATCCTTGACCCTACCTTCCCCACACGTATTCATGCTCAAATAATTAAATATTAATATATCGCGTGTTTGCTACGAGCTAAAACCCCGTTATAATATTTACATATTACTAGTATATTCGTATAATAATAGTATATTCGTAAATTGTCACAATTTTACGAAAATTTTTCTGGAACTTCAATAAAAGCATAAAGTTTAGAAACCTCACTCACTCGAAAATAAAAGGTAACATTTTTATTACTATTAAATGTTCATAATTTTATATTTTACGCACATTTACCCTATATTTTATGTATGTTATGCAAAATTTCGTAATATATATTATTTATTTTCTCCGCCTATCGCTACTATAAATTTCCACCTTCCGATCAATAACATTTTACACCTATTCCCCATGAATCCTATAATCACTATAGTGATTTAATCGTTGCAAAGTATATTAATTAAAAATAAGTGAATAACAGTTTCTTCCAACTAGTGAATAGTTTTTCCCTTCGCTAAATTTTGTTCATTTTTTTTAACGAATAGATAACACCTAATCTACTTTCGTACGCTTTGTATAAAATTTCGTATAAAACTTTTTTAATATTGAGTTAAAAAATCTTGGAAATTGAATCTTGTATAGTATATTATTTGTTCGAAATAAATATTTAGTAAAAATATTTTCTATTTACCTCGTTTTCGAATAAATATTTTGTGTAAAAGTTTAATTTACTATTTGGACCTGGTTAAAGAAATTTTAAAATTTTCTGCTTTCATGGTAATTAATTGTAAATTTAAATTAAAACTTTGATCATTTTGAAATTTTTTTTTTTTGTTATTACCTATAAATTATTTTTTATTATTTTGTAATTAGTTAGCAACCCTTGATTACATTTGCAATATTCTTCAATTTTGCAATACAATTTTATTTTTTTTGTAAACAACGCTAGCTTACAATAACCCGCCTTCGTTAAAAAAAGTTGTATCATATTATTTTGAATTAGAAATATTCCACCTATCTAACACAAATCCCTCAGACCATATCGAACTTAAACAATACCACGACCCTATCGTTCCCTACCCTGCTACAAATTGCCAGTAGTTGAGTTTTACCTTGGTTACTACTGGTTTTATATTGGTACTAAATTTTAGTTTGATTTGCTTCGCTTTTGTTTGATAAAATTTATTTTAGTTTCATTGCTTTTGCTTACTCATTTTTTTGTACTTTATGTAATACTTCATCTGTGATTTTTCTTTGAGAACTTCATTGGTTTTCTTTTTCTTTTTTTCTTGATCTAAATTAAGTCTTTTTAAATATTTTATTTTTTCTTTTTCTCTTATATACCTTTCGTAATACCAAATCGCACTTTCTAGTGAGCAAGCAAAAGTGAGCTAAACTCAGTCATGCTAACTTCGAATTAAAGAAACGCAACGTCCCTTTACCTTACAATGGCGACGGCTGACCAATTGAAACTTCTCGAGGAAGCCATAGTTGCTAGAAAAGCAGATTTCGAACTCCTTTACTCAACTCGTGGATTAGATTATATATTGCGTTATGCCAATATAAGCAAAATTAGTACATTAGAAACCAAGAACGAGATACTGGATCGAGTAGTTAGATATCAGCTTAAATTGATTTTTGGATCTGATGTTATGCCATGGGTTCCGTGCAATGATAATTAAATCGCATGTAAAGAAAAACCTTGTTTATGTCTTAATTGTAACTCGATGCAAGGATATTTGTCCAATATCGCGAACAAACAAGAGATTGTACGATCTGTGTTCGCAATATATGATTTAAATACTCTTTCGAGTAGCGCGAAATAATTTCAGATTAGTACAGAAGGGACTTACGAGGAGATACTTAATCGATTAGTTGAAATCTCGACAAAAGCTCAACATTACGTTGTTGATACGAGTTGTGAGATTAAAGCAATTAAAAATCATATCGGAGAGACAATTCAACAAAAACCTGCTGTACAATCTGATAATGTCTAGCAAATACCGATGCACCTAATGGAACCGTATAGAAGTTTTGACCCATAACCTACACTTACCCCTCAAATACCAACCTACCCTACAGTACAAATTTCGCAACTTTCACAAACACCAACTTACCTTACCGAACAAACCTCACAACTTTTACAAGTACAACACGCTCCTATCGCACAACCCACACACCTTATATCAATACAATCCTACACTACTACACAAAATCTTCATACACAAAACCCTAACATACAAACCCCTCTTTGCCCACAACAATGTAACTATTATACACCACAATACAACACAATACCCGAAATCCCAATATACAGTATCGCATCAAATACCTACCGCATCGCTATACAATTCCCTAATCTCCACCCATACCAGTATTATTCCCCCATATCGCAAATTACTGGACAACAGAACCCCATCGAATTGCAAAAACGTCTCGAATCGTATCCCGCACAAGGACCACTGTCGTCGATAGTCATCGAACCACCTCCGCCGGATCTAGCGGTATCTCCTAACACAGTTGACAAGACGGAGAATGAAAATTTGTCGGTATCTCGCGCGACTTTCGACATTGATTCTTCTGTGGAATTAGCGACAACAATTGTATCGGCATTTACCCCCGAAAAGTCGAATTCATTAGGAAAGAGTGAAGAGAAATGGTCGGTTCTCACTTCGGAGGAAGCTGCAGTAGAGCATTGTTCATCGGCTGTGAACAACTTCGAAGCCCAAAATACAACTGCGTTAAACAAATCTCAGTCGAATCACCTTTCTACACTCTCAGGTTACGGATTCGCAGACGGAGTTACGGAAAATTTCCCAATCGTAGCTACCGCGAGAAATCTGCAACAAACCGTTCGAAAGAAGATATAAGGAGTGATCGTAACTCGAATCGGACTAAACGTTTGAAAAATTCATCGAAAAATTTTAATAGTGCCCGCAGGTCGGATTGTTCATCATCGGAACAATCATATCGGTCCTCGAATAATAAGAACTCGAACATAGTATACATAGCACTTTCGTAACAGCGGGTTCGTAGTCCGAAAAATTATCGTATTGTTGATTCATTGACGAATGAATCACTCGAAACCACCAATCGTAAAACGACGAACAGAACTCGTAAAATCCCGAATCAATCGCGAATGTTAGATCGATTGACATGGAGTCAATCGAATAGAACTTCGAAAACTAGGGAAGTCAAATCCTTTTCATAGCAGTCACCAGCAGAAAAATTAATTTCTTACCAAAATCGTAAGAATAATTCGAATTAGTCGAACTCATCGTATATAGGCAAACCATCGTATAGCAAATCTGTATATACTTGCTGGACCTGTCACCTTACCGGACACCAGGCAAAATTCTGCCCTAATAAATCTGGGATTTTATGCTACAAATGTGGCCACCTAGGAGTCATAATTTCCAACTGTACTAACTCCCCGGTAAGAAAGACCATTGCGGTACCGGTAAACATACGTACACCGTCGGGAACTCAGCCTTTGCCTCGGAAGCCTGAGCAGGTGTCGGTTCAATGTTTACTGCCTTCGAGGCCTACAAACAACACCGCTCAATGAAGAAATTCGAAGACATGCGAGCGGGAAAACTCTGCAGAGTCGTCGCGGAAATCAAAGCCCATATTAGCAGTTACCCGCAATAAAACTGACCGAGTATGTTGGAATTCTAAATGTTCGGGACATTGTTATCGTGATTGCAAAGAACCACGTAATAAGCGATTTTGTTATCGTCGTGGGAAGAAAGACGCGGACGTTAATACGTGTTCCTTTTGTAAGTTCCACCATTCTTTTAAAAGATTCGAAGGCGTCGCTACAAACTTCACAAAATCTCGTATTGCAACCGATAACTCGCAAATGATTGTCTCAGCTGCATTAATAGACCCCGCATCGAAACTACTAGCAGCATCACGGCAATTAGTTATCGTAATTTTTCCGAACATTGACGCATACGTTACAGGTGTGTAAAATATCGATATCGTTTACTCTTTCCATTATCGCATACTCTCATATTGTCCATACCAAATACCCTCCTTTCGCCAGTACCGCGGTATTACCTTACCGTAAATAACGTTAACCCCCCTACCGATTACACTAAAAATATTTCTACTGCATATGCTACAAATTTCCCTACCGTAAATGGCAACAATTTTTCCTACCGAAACTACCCTTTAAAAACTGTGATAAAAAAATAGATGTAAGGCCCTCCACTAGACCGCGGGGTCGCGGCTTCGCTTCCGGGGGGGTGACATCCCCGCCCGCGGTGATTGGTTTAAATATTATCCACCCCCTACCGTCCGATCCCCATCCAACCACCCCTCCTATCGTAGATAGGCAAAACCAAAAAAGTCCAAAAGTAATTCCATCATTAATGTGGTAAACGACCCGAACGGGTGACAAGTACGCATTACAACGGGGGACTCAATTACCTTCACTATGACGGTTACTACTCAGACAAAGTCGGAAAGGGAAGTGATAATTGAGAGAGGGCGGAGCCTCAGAGAACGAGTCGGGGTAGAGTCGGTACACCCTATATATGCGATGGACCCGATTGATTTCGTGAGGGAAGAGCGATCCAGCCCGATACCACTCGTTCGTCGGGGAGAAGACCATCCCCAGCTGGATGGACTTAAAGCTCCAGCCTCCAGCTCCGTACCGATCGGATGATACAGCCTCCGTCACTTCGCAAGGGTCCTGCTGGAACTGTAAGAAAAAAGGTCATCGATATACGAATTGTAAAAGCCGGAGGGACTATAAGTTCTGCTTCCGATGTGGCCAATCAAATGTCGAGACCAACCACGCATGCCGCCGGCTACTCCTCCCCCTCAGGCAGTATCGGGATCGATGCTAGCCCCAACCTCGACGTTACCCCCTGCACCGGATCCCGTACCAACCCCAGCGACCATAGCATCGTCGATTTACGGCTCTGCTAATCATCCAGTGCTCGTAGTAATGCCGGGTGCTACGGTCTACTTTTCGCAACCCCAATAAAAAAAAATAAACACCCCTTCCCTAATCCCCACCTACCGATACCGAATCTCCTATTGTAGACACACAATTCCCCTATCGCCAATGCCGTAACCCCCTCCGCCTTCCGACAATACCGTAAATTTCATATCGAAATCTATCCCGTCCCTCCTATCGTCAATACCGAATACCCTCCTAATAGAAATTTCAGTCCATTCCTACCGAATGGGTAAGCTTCCACCTTGATTAACGAAAACGTATAACAGTATTCCGTAATTTCCCTCCTTGTAAATATTATCCCCCCCCCCCCATCCTACCGTAAGCAGTACTACATTCGCTAGTTTTTTCACTTGTAGATATTAGAAACCACAGGGTTACAGACCCATCTCGACAACCCCATACGACTTTCGTAGACCAATGACAATTTGTAAACGCGAGAAATTGTGCATACATAAAATAGAGTAGTATAAACTAACTAAGTTATTTAAGAAAGAAAAAGACTGACATGTATGATGGCAAAGATTTCAACTACCTCGCTAAAGTATTTCAATCGTATATTTGGGCGTGGGTTCGTTACGCGAACTCACCAAGCATCCGCTCATTGGTAAAATCACTTGTAGTAAAATCAGCATGTAACCAAGTGCCAGCTACATGCACAAATTACTGTATCAACATTTTATATAGGACTCTGTTGTCTTAGAATGTCATACATTAAGCACAATATTATGAAATGTCCCTTACTAAATTAGGAAAAATTTATAATTTAAGAATTTAGTCTGTAAGAATAGCGCTGTATATAAAAATGTTCTACAGGAATAATGTAAGTAGTCATTAGTACTTATAGATGCCTAGTAACGCCAAATAAATATTCATAGTTCATCAAGAGAACAAGAAGAAATGACAATTAAATGAAGTATTTCAGTGAAACTATACCTATGCGTAGGATAAGTATTTAGCTAGCTAGAAAGCGTTAAACACAAGCGATTAGCATAGACTAGGTTAGCATGTAAGTTAGTTAGTTGCGTGGGGGTTACACAAACTTCCAGTCTGTCGAACGAACTGTTCAGTTCAAGTCCGATGCTCGACAGAAGTGGCCTATATAACTAATAGCACACTACTCACCCATTACACTCACTATAGACATACACACACGCACTATTTCCTTTGACGACACAGAGCAACCGAGCTCTCCAATACCCTGAAACAGCTGAAGAGGACGCACAGCTGCCATCCCATAGAGCCCCGCTAAGGTTGCAGCTAGCTGGTTTCGGCTGGGGTGCGCTGAGCATGTCCTAGTGTCTCCTCTCCTTGCTCTCGTCCTTTCGAACCAACCTAAGAACATACGCATAGAAATTAGAAAGGAAGAAAATAAGCAAAATGGTATTAGAATAATACCCACCTGATTTTATGCCTTGAAAGGCAAGAATGGATCCACCTTGGGCGGAGCGGCTGCTTCTCTAGGTACTTTGGAGGCCTGCAGCATACACCCTAGAAAACATAAAGCTGGGTTAGTCTACAGCAGATACGCATATCAAACTGGAACTCTCTTACCTGGGTTTGGAGGGTTTGCAGAGGCAGTGTGGTCTCTCAAGTGCAGCAAGGTAGTTTAACTCATAGCCCGCTCCTCCATAACAGCAGCAGCAGCAGCCTCCGAAGCACTAGCCAGTCACCTAGAAGCAACTTAGCATTAGCAAGAAGAGATTACAGTAATATGCAAAACACTAATCTCACTTGATAACAGTGGCAGTTAAAGAATGCAGTGTAGAAAGCTGCATGTAAATATAACCTCTTCGAGGTTAACCGTGCCTACTTCTTTTGCTGCAAGTATGCAGTCGTGGGCCTTGCAACTCTCGTCTTCGTGCCCCTTCGTCGGCACCGTTGTCCAAATACACCTCTTGCTGTATCCCTTGTCGCACTTCCTCGTCCTGGCCAGTCGTCCTTCTTCGTCCTCTGCAACACCGCCTGCACGCCGTCGACTGCGTGCCACATAGCGTGACGTCACCACGGGCAGACTCTCCCCTTTCTGCCTTCTTACTTATCTTTCTTCCTCACCAGACGCATGCGCTGAGCCCTCAACCGGGTTCGGTTGGCACTACCGAAATTCGAGTGTAGCGCCGCGGAAACGAAGCGACAACTTGCTCACTTCGTACTTAGCCGCGTTCGCGGACACTTCGGTCTTTATACCAGCTCCGAGCGAAAATATTAAAACCAACTTGTTCCGCTAGCGAATATATAACCGCTTCCATACCTCGACATTATCGTCGACCTCGTACCGTGTGTGCCGACCAGCTTGTATCTTAGAAGGAGGCCACACCGGATTTGAAAAGAGTAAGTTGCACCGAATATTATTGTGCTTAACAGATAATAGATAAAAGATACATATATATATATTTTTTAAATTACCATCAATAAGAGATTATTGGAATACCACAACTATATATAGATATATTAGGGTGGAGTGAAAATGCAAAACCTTTAAAAATCGAAATGCCTTAGTGTGGAAAAGTTGCGAATGTACACAAAAGTAATGAAATTTTTTTGGTTGAAGCATATAGTCAAAGTTTTCTGTTCTGCCCAGAGCCTTTATGTTTTCGATTTTAACGAAAAAAAAAAACGCGGAATCGCAGAAAAACGGTATTTTTTATACTTCTGATTATTTCTGAAACGTGAATAAGATACTTTATTCGGTACGACAGTTTATTACATAGCATATTACCTTATGGATTATATCATATACATATATTGCCTATATACACTTTGTGGCATATCGCACATGTGTGCGTTTTTAGGTGAATAAAAATTTATATGGATAATTTCATTTCATAGTTGCATAAAGTAAAGTAATAGATCTATACACGTTGGAGGATTTATCAGTCTAATAACTAATAATAATTTGTTTAAATTTATTAAAACATATTAAAAATTCAAGATTATTTATAATAATTTTTCAAGCAAACTAGTAATTTGAGAAATTAAAAAATAGCGCCATATGTTTCATAAGTATAGTTTCCGTTAACAGTCGCTAGGTGGCTACGCGTTTTTCCTGCCCGCAAGTAAAGCTGTTAATAAAGGGGCATAAAGAGAGGCTGGTACGGGCACATCCTTTACTTGACGGTTGATATGATATAATTATCACGCACCATTATCACGACAGTGTATTTACTGAGAATGTTGAAATCTTCTCAATTCTCTGCTAGAAATTTCGAATGTCCGATTTTCGGACGGCCGAAGGATCTTATTCAGCATGTTCTGCCTACATACGAGGGCGTGTTTAAGTGGTGTCTTGAGGAAAGGAGATTTCTTAGTTTAAAATCAGGTGGTAAAAGAGAGCCTTCATTTACTGATATTGCAGAAATAGTTAGTCTGAAAGTTGAGCAGATTTATGCTAAAGTTTTGATTCCCATTCTCTCCCACCAAAGAGTAAAAGCCATGATATTAGCGTATCATGAGAAGTATATCAAAATAAAAAATATCATCCGTAAACGTGCTCATGACAAAATAGAAGAATTTAAAAAAATTCATTAAAGCTTTTTGACATTGCGGCATGCAAGTGTAAACCTATTAGCAATTGCAATTGTCCTAATGACAAGAAAGTACCTTTATCAGAAAGGGCTTTTCTTGAAGATCAAAGGAGTAGCAGACGTTTAGCAATAGGTTCTGTTGATCATTTAGAAACTAAAAAGTTGCAAATGAGAATGGAGAGAAAAATGAAAAGCTCAGCACCATACAAAAAGCTCGATGTTGCAACGAGTACGCCTAATGTCGAACCACTTTCGTCAGAAGAAATGAGTACTAATAATACTCCCGATTCTCAAGAATTTTATAAGCCAAGCACGAGTCAGGCACCACCATCTTCATTAACGCAAACGAGAGTCAATTTAGAAAATACAGCTTTAATTAGTCAACGATATGGTGTATCAGACAGAGCTGCCTCAGCGATTGCGACTGCTGCGTTGGAAGATGTTAGTGTAATTTCAAACTCCGATCAATCGCTGATAATTGACAGACACAAGTTGAGAAGGGAAAAATTAAAAGTCGCTGAAAACATAAAACGTGATAGCCTTGAAAACATAGAGAATTTGGGCTTTATTTTGATGGACGACATGATTTGACTTTGCATAGAGAAAATAAAGGATCTAAATACTATAAAGGTACCATTGTAGAAGATCATTATTCTCTTGTTGAAGAGCCAGGTTCCAAATACATCGTTCATGTAACACCTGCTTCGGGTTCTGCGAAGAATATATCCGAAAGTATACATTCATTTATTTCAAAGAATTTTCTCGGAACAATGTAGAATATGCAGGCTGTTAGATGCGATGGTACAGTTGTAAATACAGGTAGCAAGGGAGGAGTGATTCGCTTGTTGGAGTTAAAGACTGGCAGACCTCTTCAGTGGTTTATTTATCTTTTACATTTTAATGAGCTTCCACTCAGGCATTTGTTTGAAGCTATTGATGGCTGCACATCAGGTCCAAAATCTTACTCTGGTCCTATAGGTAAACTGTTAGACAAGTGTGAGAATTTACCCGTAGCTAAGTTTAAAGCTATTAATTGCTGTTTACCCGACCTTGACATTAAGGTATTAAATAACGATGAAACGTATCTTCTAAAAATTTGTAACGCTATTAGTGCTGGAGAATGTTCTGAGGATCTTGTTAATTTGAATCCTGGAAAATTAAATGATGCTCGTTGGCTCACTAAAGCCAATCGAATTTAAAGGCTTTACATTTCTACTCAAACCCCTAGTTCAAATCTACAAGAAATAGTTGTATTCATTCTTTCAGTGTATGCTCCGTCTCGGTTTAGAATAAAGCTGAATAGCTCTGTCAGGGATGGCACTAAGCATCTTTTTGAGTTTATTAAATCCTCTCGCTATCTTCCCGAAAAGTATCTGCAAGTCATTGACAAAGTTATTGCATGCAATGCATACTTTGCACATCCCGAGAATGTTCTACTTAGCATCTTGACTGATGAAAACAAGGAAGTTAGAAAATTAGCTCTACGAAAAATTCTTGACGTAAATAAAAATACTGAAAAAGGCGGAATCAATATACGTCAATTTAAGGTTCCAAGTATAAATTTTGGAGCAAACAACTACATCGATATGATTGATTGGCTTGCATGTGAAATAACTTCACCGCCAGTTCTACATCATTTCGATAAAAATAAGATTAAACAAATGTATGATGATAATAATATCCTTGCGACTTGGAGATTCACAGAATTCCCATGTCATACGCAAGCTGTCGAGCGAACCGTTAAACTAGTAACAGAGGCTTCAACAAAAGTAATAGGTATACAAAATCGGCATGGTTATATTCGATCAACCTTAAACTCTCGAGCTGCTATGCCTGCATTTGAAAGCAAAAAAGATTTTAAGCCAGTTTAAAATGTTTATATAACGGGCTACGATATAATATACTTGAAAATCTTGACTCGTAATTACTAGTTCGTTTTTCGGTTCACCGTGTGAATAATAAAAACTTGAAACCAACTCAATAAAGTATAATTTGCTAGAAAAAATACAAACAGTTTAAAATATAAAAAAATATAAAAAAATATAAAAAATATAAAAAAATATAAAAAATATAAAAAAATATAAAAAATATAAAAAAATATAAAAAATATAAAAAAATATAAAAAATATAAAAAAATTTAAAAAATATAAAAAAATATAAAAAATATAAAAAAATATAAAAAATATAAAAAAATATAAAAAATATAAAAAAATATAAAAAATATAAAAAAATATAAAAAATATAAAAAAATATAAAAAATATAAAAAAATATAAAAAATATAAAAAAATATAAAAAATATAAAAAAATATAAAAAATATAAAAAAATATAAAAAATATAAAAAAATACAAAAAAAAAAATATATATATATATATATATATATATATATATATATATATAACTGTGCCGTTGACGGTCCTAAGCCCGTGTGCAAAAAGAGGAAGGTTACAAACACACGATCTGAAGCATAAATGCCTAAGGTTAGCAGTTAAGGAATTCTAAACATCAAAAGAATAGAAAATACCGCTTTTCTGCGATTTCGCGTTTTTTTTTCGTTAAAATCGAAAACATAAAGGCTCTTGGCAGAACAGAAAACTTTGACTATATGCTTCAACCAAAAAAATTTCCTTACTTTTGTGTACATTCGCAACTTTTTCACACTAAGGCATTTCGATTTTTAAAGTTTTTGCATTTTCACTCCACCCTAATATATATATAGCACCGTGTTCGTGTCGAGCATCGCATCGCGCCGCCTTTACACGTGTATTTCACCGCAGTTAGTTTAAATGCGTAAATAATTCTGTATGTCGGTAGAACACTTGTAAAATCGTGTTGCGGATTAGCGCAGCCGGCGCTCAACAAATTATACATAAATTGAATAAACTACAAGTGTTCATACTTTTACCCTAAATTCCTGTGTATAATTTATTTAAAGTCTCGAATAAAAATAATGTTAAAGCCTGCATGTGCGGCGCAATAATCTTGCCTAGTAGAGCTAAAATTATTGTCATAAGCTTCAGGAAAGAGAAAAGCATTATTTTGCGTTGCTGATCTTAATGGGGTGTCAAAATCAATTTTTATCCTTCGTACCGAGACCCCTTTCCCGGGCAAAAAGCGACTTTTTTTAAATATTTTATTTGTAATGGCTTCAACGAAAGTTAATCCGCCGTTTTTTTTTTCAAAAGTATCGATAAGTACTATTTTTCAAGTGGGTCCTGGAGGACCCATACGGTCGTAAGGGATTTTTTTCTTAAATCAAAAAATTTTTATATTTGAACAAATTATATATTTTAACAGAAATTTATTCAGAATTATATATTTTAATCATAACTTTATAACAGAATTATATATTTTTAAAAAAATATATACAAAATTATATATTTTAAACAGAAATTTGTACATTATATTATTATAAATTTATATTATTATAAATTTATACATTATATTTATACATTACTTAATAATAAGTCTCAAAGAAACATAATTAAATCCTAATCTATACCGCACTTTTAAGATAACTTTATTGATGGTAACTATAAAAACAATTGCTATTTTGATTACAACATAAATAAACTTCGCATTTGTTACACATTGTTTTAGGCTTACATTTTGAACATAATTTACATCTCCCACGTTCAGCTTTATATAAAATCCAATGATCTATACCGTCATAACGGACATCCTCCAATACCAGACTGGAATTTTTTTTTTTTCGGAGCGTTACTGCTTACTTGACCGTCGTTCGCACGCTTTCGTTTACCACTTTTAATCAAGGCTAGTCCAATTTGAATACGAAAATCTTTGAGTCAGAGGCAATGTTTAATATTTCTTTTCTTATGAGAGTGCTGAAAATTTTTTTATACAATAACCATGCATTTGAAATACACATGTCTATGATATAAAAAAATTAGGTAAATACTAACGGTAGCTTTTATAATTTGTTCTATAAATAGAAACCAGAAAATTATTCTTGTCAACTCCACCCATTGACTGGTTATATTTTCTCACAAGATTGGGACACTTTACATCAAGTTTTTTCTTTTTTTCTTTTGACCGGCGAGAAATCATACATTCTGGTACGATTCTTTCGATAGTGCTTTCAATAATGACACATTTATTATCAAAATACTTCACGAGAACCACTTTTCCTCTAATTGACCTATAATCATAGTTACCTCTACCTTTTTTTTCAATATTTTGTCGATTTCTAACGGGCAGTTATCTATTCTATTAGATCTAAAAGTACCTACGCAAAATATGCCGTATTCATCTCGCATATAAAGAAATAATGGAATACTAGAAAAGAAATTATCACAAAGTATAACGCAATTTTGTTTATTCTCAATACTTTTAGATAGGGCTAGAATTGCTGATGCGCCGACACCGAGTTCGCTTTCTTGTATCGTTTATTCCATTTTCGTGTTTTAAGCGTTGTAAATGTTGTTTTGCCTTGATATGGAAGAAAGCTGTATATAATACCATCAGAACCGGCGCATACAAACATTTTAAATCCACAGCCATCTTGCCCTTGTACGGAATCATAGTTTCGTCTACTGAATACGTTTGTGATTCATCATAAAATGTCGTGCAACAGGATAGTACTGATTCAAGTATAGGCCTAATTTGGAAAAATCGGTCTTCATTACCTTCTTTGTAACTTTCATTATTTACAAAATGAATATTGCTTAGTATGAGCAGAAATGTATCTCTAGTCATTATATTAGCTATTTGAGGTATACGAGTTGTGGTATTCCAATAATCTCTTATTGATGGTAATTTAAAAATGCCCATCAATATGATTATTCCTAAAAAATTTGTGAATTCATCGTAAGTCAACTCGATACTCTTACCCGACTTTTGTTCTGAATATAAATTAGTCTGTTCTACAATACTTTGAATGCAATTTTTGCCCAAAAAACTCAAAAAGTATTGTAATGGTGTAGTTTGTGTAAAAGCACAATCTAAAGAAACTCTTAGAAAATAAATATCTGGCAAGTCTTGTTTCTCCCACTTATATTTAGATTTTCTGTTTTTATCATTTTTAGAATTTTCTTTCCTTTTCATTTTTTTGGTCTTTGCTTTTGTTTTAGTTTTCAATTTACCAGTCTGTCTTTTATTAATGCTTTTTGTATTTTTACTATGTTTCTTTTTATCATTTGAGCATTTTTTCTTTTTATTACCTTTTAATTTTTTACCTACAGCGTTTTTTTGCGTGAAACGACGACGAGTTTTTTTCGTTGCATTGAATGAAGTATCAGGGGGCTCTTCGTCTGGTGATGATTCAGCACTCAATTCTGCGTCTGTTTCGATTACCCATTGTAAATTGGAGTGATTCTACATGTCCTGGTATTTATCCCAATAAGAAACGTCCTAAATATCAGAATTATCAGATGTTTCGCATTCTGAAATCATTCCATCCTGTGGCGCCAGGACCTTGTTTATGGATCCTTTTTTCATTGTGTCTATATATGAAAATCATAATTATCTCAATAAGTCAAAACGAAAAATACGTACAAAATTATAATGAAAATTTTTACTTACATGCTTGTACGAAAGACCGCGTTTGAGTGACGAAAAATACCGCGGACTTACGGGCCGCATGAGTTTGCGAGTACACAGGTAAACCTCAGATGCCTCGTTTATTATACCGCTTTAGCATAGAGAATCTTTATACCAGCGCGAGGTGTTTGAGAAATCGTAGAGTGGGGGCAACGTAAACACGCAGTACGCGGTCGGAGTGGGAACAGAGTATATTAGGAAAGCCTAATACGCGGCAAGTGAATGTTATGTATATTCAAAAATAATACTGATACAGTTCTTCATAACACGGCTAGCTGTTTTAGATAGCTAGCGGATGTCTACCTCTGTACTGTCACGCGGTGTAAAGAATGTAAACACCACTCGACATGGTGCCAAAGATTTTCCATGCAGACTCTAGTTTCTTTTATATATATATATATATATATATGTCAATCCATGTCAACCGGATCAGTGCTGCCGCCAAAATTTGAAGCCACGCAAAAATACGTATTAGGGCTCCAATTGATAGCTGGACCATAAGAATGAAAGTGCCGTATGCACTTTTGCAGAAATTAAGATGGCGGCATCATATGGCCGCCGGAACCTTGCAAATCTCGACCGATCGACCAAATTAGCGCTGACGTCAGAATTTGGAGCTATGCAAAACTACGAATGAGGGCACAAATTGATGGCTGGACCATAAGGATTAAAGTTCCGTATGCGCTTTTGCAGAAATCAAGATGGCGACATCAATATGGCCGCCGGAACCTTGGAAATCTCGATAGATCGACCGAATTAGCGCTATCGCCAGAATTTGGAGCCACCTAAAAACACGCATGAGGTCTCAAATTGATGGCTGGACCATAAGGATGAAAGTGCTGTATGCGCTTTTGCAGAAATCAAGACGGCGGCATCAATATGGCCGCCGGAACCTTGGAAATCTCGACCGATCGACCAAATTAGCGCTGACGTCAGATTTTGGAGCCTCGCAAAAATACGTATTAGGGCTCCAATTGATAGCTGGGCCATAAGGATTAAGGTGCCTTATGCGCTTTTGCAGAAATCAAGATGGCGGCATCAATATGGCCGTCGGAACCTTGGAAATCTTGATCGATCGACCGAATTAGCGCTGCCGTCAGAATTTGGAGCCTTGCAAAAATACGTATTAGGGCTCCAATTGATGGCTGGGCCATAAGGATTAAAGTGCCGTATGCGCTTTTGCAGAAATCAAGATGGCGGCATCAATATGGACGCCAAAACCTTGGAAATTATTGCCAAAACTGAGAAAAAATGTGTGGAAGGTTATTCTCAGCAACGCCTACGCTATTATACCCTCTATTGATTCTGAACCCACAGAATAGGTTGTATGAGAAATTATCGGTAATATACGCTGTTCTGACTACCAAAATTTTCTGAAAATCAATTAATAGTGTTTCAGTAGATCGAGTAGCTCGGATTAAGTCTGGTCCATTGAAAACCATCATTTACTGTGAGTTCCGTATAGCATCACATCTGCATTATCTTCTGCTCCAGGGTACCTTCCTACCTGCAAATAGTTACTAAAAGTTGAAAATCGTCAACAGTTCTTCTCAGAATAGTTGACGATTTCTGCATTCGCCCATTGATGGTGCGCATTGATTATTTCCAACAGTCCTTTTCACGATAGTTGGAAAGCTCTCTCGATCGCGTCTCATCTCTACAGCATGAACTCAACAGCAGTCCTTTTCAGGATAGGTGTTGAGAGTATCATCTGTTGAGGCCAGCTCAGATCTCTCGCATCGTCAATAGTTTTTTCCAGAATAGTTGACGATTTCTGCATTCGCCCATTGAGGGTGCGCATTGATTTTTTCCAACAGTCCTTTTCAGGATAGTTGGAAAGCTCTCTCGATCGCGTCATTTTGTACATGAAAAGTATTTACTTTTCTGAAGCTTTTCAGTTTCAAACATTTTTCGATTGTTCCTCATCTTGTCTGAGACCTCATTATTGAATCACAATTATCTGAGATGGAAGATAACGAGAAGCCACAGAAGTTTCATTCTAAGCGATGTTGCAACCCATTAGGGATCATAGGACATACCGGTAAAACTTTGACAACAATATCGACATCTTTATCAGAAAAATATCCACATTTACATCCTAGTTCGAAAGTTTGCCATGAGTGCAGGCACAGTATTTATGTTTCACAAAAAGACCAAACTTTAGATAGTGCTGTAACTGAATTTTCAATAGACCTTGACGATTCTCTAGAGAAGCTTCCTGCTAAGAAGGTATGCAAAACTAGGGAGGACGAACTTGAGGATCTCCTGAATGGTCTGAAGGAGAAATTCAAAAGTTTGCCAGACAATGATCCTCTGCGGAAATCTATACTTACAATAGCTCCTGATTGTTGGAGCAGTCGTCAGATCTCTGAAGAATTCCAGTGTTCTTACAGGATGGCAATACAGTCCAAAGAACTGAAAAAATCAGGCAGAATATTAGCTATACCACAATTCAAAAGGGGGAAAAATATCAATGAAGAAACTGTTAAAAAAAGTACAAGAGTTCTACGAAAATGATTCCAACAGCCGCATAATGCCCAAAAAAAAGAGACTATTGCAATCAAAGTTGATGCTTCCAAAGTAATGAAACAGAAACATTTGTTGTTATATGATATCAAAGTATTGCACTTAAAGTTCAAGAAAAAAATATTCACAGCATCCTATAGGATCTTCAAAATTTGCGGAATTGCGGCCAAAAAGGTGTGTTGTAGCTGGAGCATCAGGGACGCACAGCGTCTGTGTATGTACAATCCACCAAAACGTCAAACTCATGATCGACTCTATTGATTTGAAAAATTTGAGTAAACAATGTGAAACTAGGATAAGTGATTATAAAGATTGTATTGGATACATCCTTTGTAAGAAACCTAAAACTGCTTGTCATTTGCTAGAATGTGAAAAATGTCCCAATATGGAGAAATTTTCAGAACTTATTCTGGAATTATTAGAAAAAAGTAATATACAGCAAGTGATATTCAGCACCTAGACATCTACTGATCGATGTAGCCTCAAACCAGAATGTCTTCCCTTATATGAATTCATAGAAGAATCGAACAAACACTTGACAGTTATAGTTCCCCACAGTTTTATCTCGAAAGAACAAGAAAAATTCATAATTGACAAGAAGGAGAATTTGGGTGAAAATGACGTATTATTGCATTGTGACGGCAGAAAATTATGCATAGGTTGTACAGAATGCAGCTCAAGCCTTTTATTATAACAATGATCAATGTTCTGTTCTTACTGTTGCTTTCTATTATAGATCAGGCGAGGACTTGAAACACAAGAACATTATTTTACTCTCAGACTGCACAATTCATGATGCTACCGCAGTATATTTGATGCAGCAGAAGGTAATACGTCCACGAGTAAAGAAAATTTATTATGTAACTGATGGTGCAAAACAGCACTTCAAAAATAGAACTCAGATGATGCATCTTATGAATCACAAGACTGATTTTGGAATTGAAGCAGAGTGGCACTGTCATGCAACGTCACATGGAAAATGTATTTGCGATGGTCTTGGAGCATGCTTGAAGAGTGAAGCCACTCGATACAGTTTACAAGTGGAACCAAAAAATGCTATCTTGGACTCAACTTCTATATTCAAGTTTGTAGAACAAAAATTCAAAAACATAAAATTTTTCCATGATAGTAAGCAGGAGCATAAACAATTAGTCAAAAGATTGCATAGAAAATATAAAAATCCACCTGCTGTGAAAAAAATTCAGAGCAGCCACGCATTCATTCCAACTACTGATAATAAACTGAAAGTGAAGAGGTACTCTGGATCAAAACATGACATAAATACTATGCAATATGAAACTCGTTAAGAATTTGAAGAGGTCTAAATTGAATTCTTATCATACAATGGTGAGTTTCTCAACCGGTTAATGACTGTCGGTATTTAGAAAATCGTTCCGGAAGAAATTTGAATCTACAAGGCATATGATTGGAGCTACGCAACCTACTGAATCTCTATTAATTGATTTCCAGACGATTTAGGTAGTTTCAACGTCGTATACTACCACGGATTTCTTGTACATGTGTCATACGAGATTCACCATTCTATGGGTTCAGAATTCGTTGATTGATCATTGATTCATTGATGGTTCATTGATTCGTTATTTGAGTTTCGGAAACCACTTTTCCCATGAATCATTTTGTTTCCGTCACTTTGAAGCTTATGGTCTAGCCATCAATTTGAGCTCTCGAACGTATTTTTAGGTGGCTCCAAATTCTGGCGATAGCGCTAATTCGGTCGATCGGTCGAGATTTCCAAGGTTCCGACGGCCATATTGATGCCGCCATTTTGATCTCTGCAAAAGCGCATACGGCACTTTCATCCTTATGGTCCAGCAATCAATTTGAGACCTCAAACGTATTTTTGCGTGGCTCCAAATTTTGGCGGCAGCACTGATCCGGTTGACATGGATTGACCCATATATATATATATATATGAAATTTATTTAAAAAAAAAATTATTTTAATGACCAGAGGGCTTCTTCTTGGATGAAAGAACACGACTAAATCTGTAGATTTAAGAAGTCCTACAGGACCCATACGGTACGAAAGGGTTAATTAAAAGAATAAATATAATTATGAAAAACTAAGAGGTCATTGCCCTCCGTAATAGAATTATCTATCACTGTGCGAAGTTTCAAACAAAAACTTCAAAACCTCTACGAATGGCTTTCGAACGATATTTGAAGGTTGGAGTCTAGACTAATAGGCTAATATAAATTTCGTTCAAGTGGCATTCGTAGAGGTTTTGAAGTTTTTGTTTGAAACTTCGCACAGTGGTAGATAATTGTATTATGGAGGGCAATGATGTCTTGGTTTTTCATAATTTAGTTTATTTATTAATTGTAATCAATTGTTAAAGAATTTAAGGTTAGGAATTTCGGCGGGAATTTTGAATGGTTTGACACCCCCTTAATTATAAAGAAAACTAACTGTTTCAGCGTATATGGCTACATTATGATGAAAAATATACATATGATATGATAAGCAGCGCTGAAAAGTTCTTGAGAAAATAAATTTTTCCTATTTTAATGAAATCAGTATTAAGAAAAAAATATCTAGTTCGCAAAATGATTTTTTATATAAATCAAATAGTTTACTTTATTTAACTTTTTTGTTACTAAAACCTATCTATTGTTGGTTTTTATTTTCATTAAAGTTATGTTAATGTTATAAATAAAATATGAAACCAATTAATTGTAATGTAAATACTTTTACAATTCACGTAAATTCAGCAGATTTCTTCTAGAATATACCCTGGTAGAAAATTATCTAGTTTTATCGAGGCCTTCGATTATTTCCTTGGCAAACTAGATAGATCTACATAGTTCTAGATTAATTTTCTACCAGGGTTAATAAAAAAATTATGTAAAGAAAATAACTGTTTGTAATTTTAATGATAAACCAGTACATATCATATTTGCAGAATGAATTGACTTAAGATGGTTCATGTGTTACTCTAAAGTCAAGTTTATGCAGATGTATTCTCGTTAATGTGAAGATAATAAATGGGCAGGTACACATAATTTTAAATGCTGATTATTTTTATAACTGCATAAAAGAAATCTTCAAAAATATGTAAAAATATGCAAGTACATGCAAAATATGCAAATATTCTAAAACAATAAAAATACTAATTATAGTTCACAACAAAGAACAATGTTTTCTTTAGAAAAAAAGATTAGATGGTATAAATTGATGACGTTTATTCGTAAACTACACAGTCGTTGCACCGCAAACTGTCCCACTAAAACCTACCTCACTTTCGGCTTCTGGCGGAACCCACCCTGGTATCGTTTATCACATTACCTCAGGGTGGTGCCATTCCAGTATCGTCTCAACAACTCCTGAAGCCTCGACCTGAAACAAATTAAAAACTTTCAAATTTTAAATCCCCCGAGTGGCCGTTAGATCTAATCCGTCTCATTTATATGCGTATTCGAATTGGCGCATTTAATCTCCGTACAGAAAGGTGAAGTTTTCCTGTCCCTCCCTGCGACGATCATAAAATGAGAGAAAATGTGCGTCTCCCGGTTAAGAAAGCGTCCCATCTTCTCCCTCCACGTCCATTTCCATGGAGTCGTCCGACGTCCGTGGATTATGTTGGGGTATCGGAGCGTCTCCCACCGCTTCATTTATATATTCGTCGGTTGCCCTGTCTAGATACCGATTCTTTTGTCGTACGATCGTCTCGGTGAATTTTGCCGTCGCGGTCCACTTATTCTCGGTTGACAGCATTTTGCCCACGATGTTCTCAGGCGTGAACTGTCCGATCGAGCCGATAAGAGCTGTTCTTACTTTGTTCCACTTTTTGCAGACGAAAAATGTGTGAAACGCATCGTCGCAATCAACGGAAAAGAAGATGCAACTCGAGCTCTGAACCTTCCCCATACGACTGAGGTAGGAGCAGAAATACCCATGGTCACCTACGAATTAGGCCAGGTAGTAATTTACCTACCCATGGTCTCCGTTAATCCAAAGGGCCAGCTTGTCTATCAGCCTTGCTGTCCATTTACCCTTAGTTTTGGTTGTTCAGAATCGTTGCCACATTTCCATGGTGCGTTTCCGTTCCTCTCTATGGACTGTTGTTCTATCCTCTCCTATTTTCTTTAGTTCGTAGATTCGCTTGCGCTCCGTCGCATGTAGGTCGATCGACATGATTCCAGCGTAACGAGAAGCGCGATGTTCCTGGAAAAATTATTTCCAGTCCATGCTCTCCTTCCCAGCCGAACTACCTCTCGTATAGCGTCCACCATGGTCCAACATTTACTTTTAGTGATTAGCACGAAACGCACAACCTTCCAGGGAGTGCCAAAGATGCCTTAAGGCACGCGTTGTATATGTTTAGCAGCAGAGACGGTGCTCTCACAGCGATGATCTTCAATATCTCTCCTGGTATCCCGTCGAGCCCCAGCGCTCAGTATCATTTTTGCGGCGATCCGCAACTCCTTGGTGGAGAATAGGGGAATCTCACGTACTTCAACGGCATCCTCCTGGTCTTGCCTTGGTGAATGTGTTCAGAACAGAGTAGCCACGATTGAAGCCTAGGTGCTCTCGTCGAAAGGGTGATTTGGGAGCGCGCAGAGTTTCTTGGTCACGATCTTGTAGCCCAAGCCCGACAAGTCCCGATTCACGTTCTCGGTCAGGTCTTTCCAGCACTGTACCTTTCTCTGATTGATCTCGTGCCGGACCCGTCGGTGCGCTGTTTTATGCTGCGCTGACATTAGTGCTGCTTCCTCTCTATCTCGCGTTCTTTCAGCTCTTCTTCTGAGGCTCTTCGCTTCCGCTCTCAGTTGCGCGATTTTGGCCAACCGTTAGTAAGCTGGGCGTTTTCACTGTCGCGATTCCTTACGCGGCATGGATGCGTCACAGGCTCGGGGAATGAGACCCATAGTCTCACTCACGAGAGTCTCCGCTCCAGCCCTGCTCTCGGGAGCTATCCTCGCAGGTAAGTTTCGCTGTCCTACCAGCGTTACCTCGATCAGTTTCTCGGTGTTCAGCTTAGCCAGATTCCACCGGTGTGGCTTTCGCGCGACTCCTTTCTGTGATTGGAATTTAGCACGCAACTGAAAGGTGATGTATTGGCTGTCGCTTACAATGTAATCCTCTAGTATACCCTGTAACGAGCGATAGTTTGAATTCCGCACCTTCATATCAAATGGTTGGACAATTATACAAATATGTGCGTGCGCAAGTGCGAGGGCGAGGCGCATCGACATGAGGGCTCGAGGCAAGGAGCGACAAGAGCTCGCCCTCTTTCGCTCAGGATCCACCGCGGGAACAACATCCCTCCTCATCTACCGTGCCTATCTCTAGCCACGAGAACGACGAACTGCACCGAAGAAACTTGCTATTCTGTGTGAATATTACGACGTGGTGCACATCAATCCTGATGATCCTGAGCGGAGGAGCCAACGATCTTGCCGTATTCTCCGATAAACGAGATAAGTAATCTGATTCTCGAGCGTACGATATTCCATTTACATCGATTTATTGATGCATCCACTCTGGCTTCGTATTAAAAAAATTAGAACTATAAGTTGGAATCTTGTATTAGGTTATTGCGTCCAGTCTTTTAATTATACTTGTAAATTTGGTGATTGCTAATTAGTTTAATTATACCTATAAATTTGTGTGATTGCTTGTTTGTCTTTCTAAATTTGATACCACATGCCTCAAAATAGAGCGAAAATTAGATAAAGCGAGCTATAAAAAAATAGCTTATAATAAGGGATCACAATGTATGCTGTGATTGATGTATATTCGGTTAATAAATTAATCGCTTTCATATAAATAAATTGATTTATGAATATAAATATTAGATATAACCACATGTGATTATTCGTCCAATTTATTCCCTGAATTATTGAAATTAATAATATTTAATAATATTTAAATATATAAAAACATTACATTGGCGCTCATCCGGTAAAAGTGAATTTCATCACTGTAGAATCCATTTAAAAAATAAATTGGTGGATAAATAATCAAGTATGGAAAATTCTAAGTCGGTATATATAACAAGGTCAGGCAGGCAATCTGTAAAGGTAGTGAATAATTTGTATAATAAGACAGGAACGCGTAAGCGAAAAATAAACATGGTCATATTATGCAACAACCCGAGGCAGAGAGGCAAAGGAAAGATGTAGCTGCCTTGCGAGCTACGCTTGAGAGTCAGACAGCGGAAATCGACAAACTGCGTGCTGCGAACGAGGAGGAAAATCACCAAGCCGAATTGAAGTGGACACGTCAAGAGCTACAAGCCATGGAGCGCGAGCGGGACGAGGTGCGAGCCATACAAGGTATGAATGCGAATGATGCATCTGCACAAGAAATGCAGCAGTTACGCGAACAGTTAGATACATTATGACGCGAAAGAGACGAGTCAAGAAATGCGCAATTAGTAGATGTGCAACATCCACCGAGAATTGAATTAGAAAGATTGCGCGACGAGATTGCGACGATGCGCCAGGAAATAAATGAGGCACGGGCCGTTCGCAACATAGTTAGGCAGGATCCGCGGGTGAATGAAAATGCGCAAAATACGATCCCGCGACAAGATTAATTGACGAATGAGAATAATGCTGAAATCTGTAATATTATAGGAAAAATTAATTTTATAGATGGGAAAGCTCGACTGTGGTTAAATTTTCAAAATTCTTTACAGACTTACGATGAATTTAAAGTAGCTTTTATTAATGAGTTTTATTCAATACCGATACAAGTGACGGTAAAAAGTAAATGGTCAAATCACAAATAGCAGTAATAAAATGGAAACTTGCAGACGTATTATTACAGTCAATTGAAAGAAACAAATTATATATTACCAAAAATGTTAGAATATGCAAAAAATTTTGTGATTGTCCAGCAATTTCCATTTTGGGTTAAAGAGGCGTTGGCGACAGCTAATTTTGAAAGTGCTAATGCGATATCACAAACATTAGCTCAATTACATACGTTTCACGCAGAACGACAACAGGAGCGTACACGTAAATAATACTCTCATCAAAACAGTCAGTATAATCAGCAAGCAATTAAAATGAGACAAGTTAATGTTCATAACAATAGGGGGAATAATACTAGAGTTTATAGTAACAGAAATAATAATACGCGTTTTTTGCAACCTTATGGAGGATATGCGAATGTGAGACATAACTATTCTAATTTTACACACAATAAACCTCAGCCGGCGTATGGTACTAATTATTCCTCTACGAATTTGCCAAATACGCGATATCCTCCACCGGGTTACGATCAAAACGTTAATCAAAATTCGAATCATAATCAAACTGGGCAAAACTCTCAAACAAATATGAAAACCGGCAATTTAAACTAAGAGCGGATACGTTGAGTTACGGTCCGTAAACGTGTCGTGAAGCAATTGATTTCGTGCAAGATTTAGAAAAAAGAATTATTGATAATCAGGACCAATTAAAAAATATTGACAGAAGTAAAATATCGCCGTCATCACATTTATTATTGAAAATGAATGACTTAAATATTTGGGCACTAGTTGATTCCGGCAGCCAGATTACAGCAATATCTGAAGAGTTTTATTAAAAGGTAAAGAAAAATAGTAATAGTAAATTATTAGAACTTTCGATCTCAAATATAATGGTGTCTACAGCAATCGGTAAAAAACAAACGGCAATCAAGAAGCAAATTTTATTAGATTTTAATTGTAATGGTTATAAAAATTCACACGTTTATCTGGTGGTTCTATATTTGTCTGGAAAGATTATTGTGGGTAACGATTGAAATCTGAAAAATGGGATTATTATAAATTATTTCAATAGAACCATATTAATAAAAAATAAGCCGATTGCGTGCGAAGCGGTGTTGTTTGTCCAAAGTACCTCAGATAGACTTTTTATATCACAACAGAATGGTATGACATTTGTTTATTTAATAAAAACATCAGAAATTAATTTAGAAAAATCTAAATTAAATATTGAATTTAAAACGAGTAAAAAAGTGGGAAATTAATTTCTGGGTAATAATGAGAATAAAAAAATTAATAAAGTCAATTAAATTAAGATTATATATGAAAAACCAAAAATAATACAAAGTAAATGATATGACGATAATGAAATAAATTATGGCATAAATGAAATTTTGTATGGTAAAAAAGTTGTGCCGAATGAAAGTGTAAAGCAAAAGTTGAATATTAATGAAATAAATGTGGAAAGTAAAAAAGAAAATTCAAAAAGTTTGTCTGACGAGCTTTGATCTATCGCGGGTAACCTAACAACACTCGACGGGACGCAGAAACAACAATTTTATGAGGTATTTTAAAAAAATAAACAATTGTTTTCTGATAAACCGGGTTGTGCTCGAGGATATGAGCATGAGATGAAATTAAATAAAAAGAATCCAATCAAAAGAAAATCACATTCGGCACCACTTACCCTGCGTGATAAAGTGAGAGAAAAGATCGCGGATATGTTGGAGGCTGGCGTTATCCAGCGCTCGACCAGTCCATACTGTAATCCCCTCCGTATTGTTAAAAAGATTAAAGGAGATATTCGGGTTTGCTTAGACCCGCGCCAATTAAATAGTGCGATTGAGGAAAATCGTGAGTCGCCCCCGATTATTAGCGAGTTATTACAGGATTACATAGATGCTAGATTTTTTTCAAAATCAGATTTAACTAATGGGTACTGGCAGGTGTTACTTCATAAGGATTCAAGGCCATTTACAGCATTTTTATTTGAAGGTTCTTCGTATCATTTTGCACGCGTCCCATTTGGCGTCAACGTCGCAGGCAGTGCATTTATGAGGACGTTAAGAATGGCATTAAGAAACGGTTCAGAAAAATTAAGGAAAGCATTACGCGATTATATTGATGATTTACTATTGAGGAAAAAATCTTTTGAATTACACTTGTCAGCGTTTAACGAATTATTTACATTATTGGTTGAATTTAATTTTACACTAAACTTACGAAAATGTGAATTTTTTAAGTATGAAATTTCGTTTTTGGGTTTTATAATTTCCGAAAAAGGTATTTATCCTGATCCTGAAAAAAATGAAAATATATAACGCAATTACAACAATTCTTGGGAACGTGTAATTATTATCGGCAATTTCGTGTAAATTATAATGAATTAATAGTACCTTTTAGAGATTTGTTGAAAAAAGATACGAAATGAGACTGGAATTTAAATCACTCTCAAGCATTTTCAAACATTAAACAAGCTTTTACTGATACTGTTTGTTTAAAACACATAATTCCGGGAAAAACTTTTATGGTACAAACCGATGGTTCAGATATTGGAATTACGGGGGTAGTATATCAGCTCGATGAAAATAACGATCATAGAATAATTTCAGTAGTGAGTAGGTGTCTTACTCAGGCTGATTCAAAATATACAATATTATCTGATTGGTGTAGCCTTTGAGATAATAACTGACCACAGAAGTTTAACTTTTTTGAATTCCACAACCTATCACAATAGTCGATTAAATCTCTGGAGCCTGCTCTAGCAACAATTTTCTTTCGCTGTATCATATTGTAAAGGCGCTGAAAACATTGTAGCGCATTTTTTTAGCAGAAATCCTGAAGGGAAATTCAACCGACAAACCGAAAACCGAATAATTCTTGCCGCGTTACATGAATATTTTTTGCCGATAAATATGAAAAATAAAATCTGGTCATTAGAAATAATGTTAGTACATAGAAATTAAAATTCGTTAAAAAAAGTGGTGAAAAATTTAGGTGAGAAACAGAGCCAAGATTTGTACGTAAAAAATATAATTAATTTAGTAAATAAAGGTCAAAAGAAAGATGAATTTCATATTTATAATAATTTACTTTTTCATAGAGAGAAAAATAGTCAAAATTGGCGTGTTGTTATCCCAGAGAATTCTAAAAAAGATTTTATTAAAGTAACGCATGAGTCAGTGGGACATCCGGGAGTTTATAAAACATTATATTATTTAAAATATTACTATTACTGGAGGTCAATAAATCGAGACGTAAAAAAGCACGTGTTGACATGTGATTTGTGCCAGAGAGTAAAGCATCTTTCGATCACGATGGAAGGGGAGTATCAGTTCGTAGCAGCAGAAGGTCCTAATGACGTTGTGAATGTGAATTTTTATGGGTCCCTCCCACGTCGTCGAGGGGGAGTGGAGTACATCTTCGTTGTACTAGATGATTTCTCTAAACTGGTCCGCTTATACCCGATGAAGCGCGCAACAACACAAATGTCATTGAAATGTAGTCTTGAGAAGTATATACCGGAATGTGGTAAACCAAAAAGAATTCTCAGCGATAATGGCACGCAGTTCACGTCACACAGGTGACGAAATACATTAGAGAGCGAGGGGATACAGGTGGTCTTTAGCTCGATATGCCACCCACAATCTAATCCCACTGAGCGGGTGATGCGAGAAATCGGTCGTATGTTCCGAACAATTTGTCAAAATAAACACACTGCGTGGTCAAATCATGTGACTAACATTGAAAATTTATTGAATATTACGATCCACTTTAGCACCGCCAGTACTCCTCATGAACTGCACTTTGAGAAACATATTAAAGCGGAGATTGAAAAACTCATTAAATTTCCGGAAAGTCGATCAATAAATCATAATTATTTCATAGTTTTAGCAAAAAGCAACATAACAAAACATTTTGAAAGTCGAAAGAAAAGACAAAAAATATCCACGGTCGAGTTAAAAATAGGTGACCGCGTTTTACTAAGGGTAAGGCATCTTTCAAATGCATTGGATAAAGTCACTAAAAAATTCTTCCACTTGTATGAGGGGCCGTATGTAAATAGTAGTATAAGACCGATAAATAATGACGTATTGAGGATTATAAATTTATTTTATTATGATAAGGATTAAATCGCTCAATTTCAATATATTGGAATAAATACTGCGGAAATCTGTTGACTAAATATTTATAATAATATTATGTAATGAAAGCGATGTTGACATATAAGAATGAAAGTTGCGTAAGTGAGTTAGAAGAATGTGTTGTGATATATATCGTCAAGCAAGCGATTGTAGGTATTAAGTAGTAGAATAATAGAGTAGAATGCGTTGATTAATAACAAAATCAAATAGTTAGACGAGAGAAGGAATGCGAGCGTATTTATTTTTTTTTAGATAAAATTTAGACGAAATAACGAATGTGATTCGGTTTATTTATATTAGGTATTTTTTTTTATAAATGTGTACACATTGTAAATAATATATGGCGCTACGTACCTACGGATAATCAAAATTTTGCAATTGCTTTAATTTTAGGTCGTTACTGCGATTTCTATTAGAATTACGTCTAAACGTATTTCCTATTGTATCCTATATTTTTAAGTACGTGGAATCAATTATAAGAATTTATTTAACTTAAAAAAGGTATGGAAGATAGGTATAACGAAAAAGATCCAAGAGTAAATTTTAATTATTAAAGATAAATTATAGTTTTAGTCAATATGGAATGACGGGTTGATGGCATTAAATCGATGAAATGTAATATATGTTTTTTTTAGTCTTAAACTCAAAAGACCAAAAAGGGGGAAGAAATGTAACGAGCCATAGTTTGAATTCCGCGAGAGCGAGGCGCATCAATATGAGGGCTCGAGGCAAGGAGCGACAAGAGCTCGCCCTCTTTCGCTCAGAATTCACCGCGGGAACAACATCCCTCCTCATCTACCGTGCCTATCAGAGATAGCTCTAGCCACGAGAATGACGAACTGCACCGAAGAAACTTGCTGTTCTGTGTGAATATTACGACGTGGTGTACATCAATCCTGACGATCCTGAGCGGCGGAGCCAACGATTCTGCCGTATTCTCCGATAATCGAGATAAGTAATCTGATTCTCGAGCGTACGATATTCCATTTATATCGATTTATTGCTACATCCACTCAGGATGCGTATTGAAAAAATTAGGACTATAAGTTTGAATCTTGTATTAGTTTATTGCGTTCGGTCTTTTAGTTATACACGTAAATTTGGTGATTGCTAGTTCTTCTAATTATACCTATAAATTTGTGTGATTGCTTGTTTGTCTTTCTAAATTTGATACCACGTACCTCGAAATAGAGCGAAAATTAGATGAAGCGAACTATAACAAAATAGCTTATAATAAGGGGTCACAATGTATGCTGTGATTGATGTATATTCGGTTAATAAATTAATCGGTTTCATATAAAGAAATTGATTTATGAATGTAAATATTAGATATAACCACATGTGATTATTCGTCCAATTTATTCCCTGAAATATTGAAATTAATAATTTATTTATTTATTTATTTATTGAAAACCAGAAAGAGATACAGTTTATATACAAACTGCAAAACCCTGCAGAGGTAAACTTAGTTACCTATACGCAGGTCTGGTATTAAGACATAAAAAAAAACAAAAAAAATTATACAAAATATTAAATAAAAAAATATATATATACTTAATACTAACTTAATACTAAAAGTGACTTAAAAACTAAGCATATAAAATTTTCGTTTCTTAACAATTTTCGTATTTTTATATAAAGCGATAAATTATATACAAAACAGTAATTTTGTATCACAGCGCTTCTTAATTAGATCTTATCCAATCTTTTAGCAACTTTTTATGAGAATTTTTAGTTATATTTAAAGTTTTAAACTCATTTTGTAAATTGTTAAAAGTTGTAATTGCTTTTTTAAAACTATTTTTGTCGCTAACCCTTTTGCTATTTTTAGGTATAGTTAAGTTTTTTCTCCTAGTTATACTAGTTGATGCAAGATATTGGCTTTTTAGGTCTGTATAATGATATTTTAACGCCTCAAAAGTAAATAGTTGTTCCAAGTTCATAGGATTATCTTCAACAAAATTGTTCTTATTAATAACTTTCAAAATTTTATTCTGTAATTTTTGCAGTAAATCTCTATTATTTCTATAAGCTCCACCCCAAGCTAATATTCCATAACTTATTATACTATGAAAAAATGCATAATATATCATTCTTAATATTTCTGTTGGCATTGATTTGGCAATTTTATAGAAAATATAGACTAGATATTTCGTTTTTTGTATTATATATTGAACGTGTTTATCCCACTTCAGATTGTAGTCAAATACTATTCCCAAATATTTGCACTTTTCTACTCTAGTTATATTTCTATCCTTAATCTTAATATCTATTTGAGTTGGAACACTATCAATGTAGTTACCATAGGTCATAACAACAGTCTTCTCAACATTTAAAGATAATTTGTTTACTGCTAACCACTTATTAATTTTTATTAAATACTTATTCATAGTTGTTTGCGCTTCACTCCAAGTATTACCATTTGCTATTATTGCAGTGTCATCAGCATATGACAATATTGTCTCTAGCGGGATTACTTTCAGGATATCATTAATGTATAGTATAAAAAGTAGAGGTCCTAATATTGTGCCTTGTGGAACACCCGTATTTATTAACATGCTATCACTTTCATTAACATTTATTTTAACTACTTGATATCTATCATTAAGATAACTTGAAAGTAGATCCAACGCCTTTCCTCTTATTCCTAAACAATAAAGTTTATCTAATAATATTTTATGATCTACAGTATCAAAAGCTTTTGCTAAGTCTAGAAACGTTATAAGTATCGGTTTACTTTGATCCAAGTTATTGTATAATGTATTTGTTCTGTAAGTGAGAGCATTCTTTGTACCTATTTTTTTCATAAAACCAAATTGGTGTTCAGATATTATATTACTTTTTTTAATAAAATCATAAATTCTGTTATATAAAATTCTTTCAAGAATTTTAGCTACATTTGATATTAATGAAATAGGTCTATAATTTGATATATTATGCTTCTCTCCAGACTTGTATATAGGAACAATTTCCGCTTTTTTTAGTGCATCAGGCCATACAGCGTTTTCAATACAAGAATTAATTAAATGCTCTAAAGGTTCAGCAATATTGTTGCAAAGTATTTTTAAAGTTTTGGCATTTATTTTGTCAACTCCTCCATTTTTTAATTTCAAATTATTAATAATACTTGCAACCTCATGCGCACTACTTGGTTTTAAGAAGATGGAGCTTGCATTCATATCTGGTAATTTTAAATCAGCATCCCAATATTTATCAATTTTCTCACTCAATTTTTTACCTATTTCACAAAAATACTTGTTCATATTATTAGCTATTAAACGTTTATCTGTTATTTTCTCACTATCAACTTTAATATAATTAATAGTATCATTAGATTTAATTTTTTTCCCTATTTTTGTGTTTATAATTTCCCACAGTTTTTTGGGATTATTTGTATTATTTTGGATCAGACTTTTATGGTATTTGACTTTTGCATCTGTAATTACCTTATCTAATATTTTGGCATATCTTTTGTACTGTACTTTAAGTTGATCATTCTCACGATCCATCTGCCATAAATTATACAAAAATTCTTTAGTATCACACGATTTTATTATAGCATCTGTAATCCAGTTCTTCCTTTGTTTCTTATTATCTTTCCTCAATTTTATTTTTGCTAATTCAATGCATTTTTTTATTTCGCTTAACAGTGTATCAGTAGCAATATTAGGATCATGTATTGACATAGTTCCATTCCAATTTATTGTCTTGGCAACGTTTCTTAATTTTGTATAGTCTATTATTTTAGTGGGTGCTTTACTTTTAGTCTTCATCTTGTTTATAGCAATAAAAATAGGGTAATGGTCTGTTAAAGAATGTTTTAATTTATATGTAACTGTACTTAGGCTATTAGTTTTAATGAAGATATTATCAATACAAGATCCTTTACAGTTTCCTATAGGTGGCCTTGTAATTCCCACGAAACCAGGAAAATATCCATTTTGTAAGAAGTTACAGAGGAATTCTTGACTAATATTATCAGATTCTAGTAAATCAATATTAAAATCACCTATAACTAAATGATTTTTAGTATTTCTCTTATTATTCAAGAACTTGTTTAAATCTAGAATGAATTCTGCTTTAGGTATGTGATGAGATCTGTATACAGCGGAAAATTCCATACTACTGTTATCATTTAATGTGATATGAGTATTTATTATTTTAATCTTTCCATACTTAATAATTTTAGTTTTGTGTACAATATTCTTATCAACAAAAACCATGACACCATCATTCTGATTTAAGTTACTTTCATTATAATAACTATTATATCCCTCTAAATCGTGTATTTTATAATTTACTTGTACAAAAGTTTCAGTGCATATAACAATACATGGTCTACTAGTTAGACTTTGTAATAGAATTTTTAACTTATCAAAATTTGCAGACATACTTCTTATATTTACATGCATTATAATATCATTTTTATTGTTAATGATTTTATTTAGACAATTGATATTGTCACATATTTTTTCCTTTTGAATAGAGTCTTTTTGTATTTTATCAAGGAATTCAAAATCCATATTTAATTATTTAAAACTTAAGTCTTTGTATTTTTTCTTGTGCTATTTCTTGTTACTATTTGTTGTTTTTGCTGCTGTTGAACATTTTGTTGTTGTTCTTGTTGCTGTTCTTGCTGCTGTTGTTGCTGCCGTTGTTGGTTTTGTTGCTGTTCTCGCTATTGTTCTTGCTGCTGTTGTTGCTGTTGTTGAGAAAATTTCTCACTTTGCATATTATTTGCATTTTCTTTTTGTTGGTTAGTTATCTTCAGTTGATAATGCTTCGGTATTGTATACACTGTTGGTAATGTAGGTATCACAGGATAATCAGTGTTTCCAATTAATTTTTTAATCTTGTTTTTTATTATTTCGCATAAATTTATATCTGCTGCATTATGACACGTATTAAAAACTGTATTAAATTTATTATTGCTGTAACTGCAGTTTATACATACTAATACTTCATTATCACATTCAATAGTTTTGTGATTTTTTGCACACTTTAAGCATGTTATTTTATTATTGCACTTTGTACCATTGTGTCCTAACCTACCACAGTTGAAACATGGTTTTATATTTATCAGGTCAAAAACTCTACAGCTTTGACATCCAATAAAGATTCTATTCTTGTTATCTCTGATGTTTTTATAAATTTCAGCTGTCACTTCCACTAAAACACTACTGAGTTTTGTCGTCTTGTTTGTATACAAGTGTAACACCTGAGCTTTAGTATTAAAATTTGCGAAATTCCTTATGTTTATATCTTCTTCAATTTCATTCTCATCCATGTTCATATTGTTATCAATTCCAACTATTTTAATTTTTGGATTATTTAATTGTTCTATTTTCACTTCACAATCTCCATCTAGGCAGTTCTTTAATAAACTTTCAGCATTTTCAACACAGTCATTATTCATACATTTAATAACAATCTCATCTTTATTTTTGCTGTATATTTCTTTTGTTTGAATGCTTTTCTCATCTATTAAACATTTTACTATACTTTTTTTGACATCTGTTTGTCTTGCATTATTTAAGGTTTTAACTATAAGTTTTGGAACTCGTTTTTGTAGAGGTTTCACAGCACTTGTTATTTCAGCAAAAGATTTATTGCTTCTTTGGTAACTTTTTTGTTTTCCTATAATTTCTTTCAGTAGATCATTTTTTTCAAAAAGTTCTCTGTTAAGTTGTTTTAATAGTTCATTTTCTTTTTGCATGATTTCAAGATCAGCTGCACTATCTCTCACTGTTGAGTTCAGTAGGTCTTGTGCTTTACACTCTAATTCCTTCAGTATTTCCTTCCTTATTTCTTCTGATTGCCTCGATTTTATTTGTGCAATCATTGTCTTTGTTGATTCACTCAAAACCTCTTCATCAACTTTTGAGGTTATGTTTTTATGTTCTTGGCATATTATTAGCCTTTCACTAATAAAAATTAGACTTTTTTGTTTTGCACAACTTTGGTGGTACGCATTATCACATATAATACAAATAACTGTTGTTACTTCATTCTGTGAGTGACATTTCAGAAACTTTTTACTGGTCTTATCCGGAGGATCTTTCCCTCCCGCCGCCATGTTGGCCACCAATAATATTTAATAATATTTAAATATATAAAAACATTACACCCCCAATCCGACGCTCTGTGCGCTAGATTTTCAGATAAGCAAAACACGTCCAGAATCGTCCCAGTAAATCCTGCACGGTGGGTCAGAAGCACCTTCAACCCAAAAGTTATACCACATGAGATTTTTTTTTATTTGAAAGTAGGACCCGTCATAAGAATTTTAAGCCCAAAATCCAAATTTTTTGTCTGGCCCTTTTTAAATAAACTGGATTTAAGTATTTAAAATACTAAAACAAACAAATGCACGCATGAGAACGTTTAGAAGTGGTGGTGGTGGTGGTGGTGGCGATGGCGATGGCGATGGCGATGGCGATGGCGATTGCGATTGCGATTATGATTGTGATTGTGATTGTGATTGTGATTGTGATTGTGATTGTAATTGTGATTGTGATTGTGATTGTGGTTGTGGTTGTGATTGTGATTGTGATTGTGATTGTGATTGTGATTGTGATTGTGATTGTGATTGTGATTGTGATTATCACTATCACTATCACTATCACTGGAGGCAGCAACCTGCAGGATATTCCCAACTGGAGTGTCGGGTTCCCAGGCTTCGCATCTACTCGGGCTGGGAAAGGAGACAAATGATTCTTGCTCAATTTCCACCGTGAGCATCTACGACTGGGGGACCGACTAAACCCGCCTTCCCCTGATCAAGAACTGTTGACATGTAGCCAGCAGTGCCGGATCAGGGGTAGGTAACCCATTCCGTCCACGTGCAACGTGGAACTGCGTTAGTAATACTTCACGTTGCAGGGTCTGTCCACTTTTCTTTCGTCTCGTATGGTCTGTCCGTCTATTTCATTCTTGTCAGTTTATATGTCCTCGCATTCATTCTTCATTCGTTCACAAAAAACATTCTTTCATGCATTCTTGCGTTTCTATTCTCTCTGTCATTTTCTTTCACTCATTCCAAGCACCCATCGCCTTTCTTCCATCTGAGTACTGTCTCGACGAACGTAGCTACTTCCGTCCAGCTGTATGCGTCGCGAAGCATTCTCGGTATAATGTTCTCGGGCGTTATGTTTTCTGGTCCTAGTCTGCGTCTGACCGTTGTCCATCTTTGGCATATGAAAATTGTATGTCCTGCGTCATCCCTGTCATGGCCGCAGTACTTATAGTTCGGGGTTTGTACCTTGTCTCTCCTGAAAAGGTAGTATCTGAAGTAACCGTGTCCGGTGAGAAATTGGGTAAGGTAAAAATTCACGTCGCCGAATCCCCGCTCCGTCCACGGTCTCAGATCTCCTATTAGGCGTCGGTTCCATTTTGCTCTCTTGTCTTCCGTCCATCAATCGTACCATTCCGTCATTGTCTTATTTCTTTCGGTTATTGCCGCGTCAGCCCGTCCTGTCGCGGCGCTTAGTTCATAGATCCTCTTGCGTTCTTTTGCGAGAAGATCTATGGGGATCACGCCCGCCACGACCAAGATAGCCTCCTGGGAGACCGTCCTGTAGGCGCACGCAATCCTCAGCGCCCCCCGTCTTTGTACGTTCATTAGTCGCTTGCAGTACTTTTTTACCCCGAGCGTATCGGCCCAAATTTCTGCGCCATATAGCAGGATCGAGTGAGTCGTTGACATGAGTAACCGTCTTCCCTGCCTTGGTCCGTACGTGTTTGCCATCAGGCGGCTTAGGGAGGTGACTCTTTCAGCCGCCTTATTGGCAGTCTTTTCTATGTGTGTCCAGAAGGTCAGCTTTGTATCCAGGGTTACCACCAGATACTTTACCGATTTCTTCGTCTCTGTCAGTTCGGTGCCGACGTTCATCGGAATAACTGTCGGTACTCGATGTCCTGTGAGCAAAACCAGTTCTGTCTTGTGTATTGCCAGTTGTAGTTCGTGTTCTGTCATCCATCTGTGTATTCGTCTCACGACCTGGTTCAGCGTTAGTTGGGCTAGTTCTAGGTTCAGTTGTACAATAACCACCGCGATGTCGTCCGCGTAGGCTACCAGAAAGGCGCCTTCTGGCATTTCTAGTCTTAGCAGGCTGTCGTATATCACTTTCCAGAAGTCTGGTCCTAGTATTGATCCCTGAGCGACTCCCGCCGTTATGTTCCTGGTTGTCCATCCCTCGGTCGTTTCGTATGTTATTTTGCGGTCTTGTAGATAGTCTCTTATAACCCGCATTAGATTGGGAGGTACCCTGAAAGTTTCTAAGGCTCTCAAGATGTCCACCCACCTGACCGAGTTGAAAGCGTTTTTCACGTCTAGCAGTCCCGCGAGAACTAATGGTCTAGCCCCGTAGCAGGTTTGTCTTGTCTTTCGAGAGGCCTCAACTACCTCCCGAATTGCCCCTATCGTGGATCGGCCCCTGCGAAAGCCGTGCTGGTTGTCTGAGAACCCTCCGGCGGCTTCAATCGCGTCTGTCAGTCGTGGTCTAAGTAGTAATTCGAAAACCTTGCCCGCGGTGTCTAGTAGGCTCAGTGGTCTATAGGAGGACGGCGCATCCGGTTCTCCTTTTCCCTTATACAGAAGAACCAACCTAGCCGTCTTCCGTCGCTTGCTGAAAGTCCCTGTACGTAAACTGTCGTTGTACATGTCCAGGAGCATCTCCGGCTTGTGGCAAGCCACTTGCCGAAGAATTTCTCCTGGGATGCCGTCTGGTCCTGGTACCTTCCCACGTTTCAACGATGAGGTGGCTCTCAAGAGCTCCTCCTCGCTGAACTCCGGGACGGTTAGCGTTTGATCGTCGATCTACTCCCCCCTTACCTTGTGGGTTGGGAAGCGCCCGTCCACGATCGCGTCCATTGTGGTTCTGTCCTTCAGTTATGGTGAACCAAAGGCCCTAGTCTCTGCGTTACTATCTTGTAACCCAGACCCCAGGGGTCCCGCACCACGGCGTCACATAACTGTTTCCAGCAGCGTATTTTTGAGTCTTTGATTGCGTTTACTAGTATTTTCCGTGCTGTATTGTATTCCACATTTTTCTTCGACTTTTTATGTACCGCCCTCGCAGGTGAACGATTTTGTCTGTCCACCGAGCCGTCTTCCACTCTTTGGAAGGCTTCTGCCTGCTCAGGGCTTGATCCGGTGGCCTCACATCCCCTCTTGTTCTGTGGCGTTCCAGTGGCGTCATTGGTATCGTTGTCTTTCTTCGGAGCCTCCCAGAGGGCTGTCAGACGGTCGCATTCATACCATTCGATCTCGGAACAGTCTTGTAATACAGCCATTCCGTTCGTGATTTCCATGCTTACTCCTTTCTGTTTCTTTTTTCGTGCGTACATCGTCTGTAGGGTCTCGTCTATGCGCTTGAGTTTGAGCTCTTATTGCCTGCTCAACTCCCCTTAGTTCGGTCACCTGTCTTAAGTCAGTCCGCGTTTGTCTTGGGGTTACTGTCTCGTTTGTGGTTTCATTGGAAATTATATTAAACATACCTTGTTTCTGATACTCCAGAGTCGGGACCATCTCCGAACGCGGCTACCTCAGGATGCGAGGGGGAGATCACGCCCGCAGTTACCCTCATGACTGTAGGCGCTTTTGACTATGAAGCGGGATGGGCATCCGCATCAGCCCTGCTCCTTGACCCAGCATTGGCATTTCCCACACTCCCGCGGGAGCTGCACGTAGACGCCGGGAGCCATCACGGAGACGTGCGCTGCGACGATCATCCACACATCCCTTGCGAGCAGTGTCACGACACCCGCTGCGCCCCGTGACCCTTTGTTTGCATGCGTGTAGTTTGTATATGTTTGTTTTTTGTATGCAAGGCTCTTCAATTGGCAGTGTCCACCAGAGTCGAGCTTCTTGATGTTTCGATCGACTTCTGAATTTAATGATCGACATCTTCCAGAGAAGTACCCGTTTAATAGAGCCCTCGGGAAGAAGGCGGTCTGTATTCCCCCCCCGGTCGATACTCGTTTATAGAGCCACCGGGCGAAAAAAGAAAAATTTCGTTTTGATTCGCTCGCGAGACTTGTCGGAAGATGCCCGTTTATAGAGCCTCCGACCAATCATACCCGGAAAATTGTGTCTTTCGTCTTTGTCCTGCTCGTCTGGGCGGCACTGCCGATGGAAAGATTCTTTTTGTACGTGTAGTGTGTGTTAGCGTATTTCAGTGTCATGCTTGATTGTGTTTTTCTGTCTGCGTTTGCACTTGTGGAGTGTTGAGTGGGTGTTTCACGACCAGCCTCCACTATTAACTGGCCGAGCGCGTTGGATTACCATTTAGTCACCTTCCGATTGCCAGACGAACCGGCAAATCATCCAGCTACAAGCCCCGCCGGGAGGACCGCTGCGCTTCCTCATGCCAGAAAGGTCATGCAGCGGACACACGTCAACCCAGATAACCCTGGCGGAGATTATCATCAGCATCAGCATCACCATCACCATCACCATCACCATCACCATCGTCATCGTCATCGTCATCGTCATCGTCATCGTCATCGTCATCGTCATTGTTATTAGTATAAACTGCAAATTCCTCTCATGCGGACGACAATTTCATTTTTACAATTTAACTTTTCATAATATGCAACTTTATTCTAGAGAGAATACTCGAATACGACGTAAACGATGTTGCCTTCAAAACATAGAAAATGCTACTCGTAATAAGAATAATTACTGAATGATTACTGTCGTTACATAGATTTATTTACAGAGAACCCGAATACATAAGCAATTATAGTTTCATATTCATCAATTCATTTCGGTGAAATGAAAATAACAAAAAATTATAAGTAAACCTTATAATATCTGATTGTTGTACTCTCGTAAGCAGATATATTATATACGATCATAACATGAGACTTCCAATTGCTTCTTTGTACGGAAATCTCTTTATTTTATAGTTTTGCTTAACAAGTCTTGTGTCCTCTATTTTGCTCCTTTTATTACGATTACTTACTTGACTCGTAACCATGGGTGTATTTTATGGCTTGCAATATTTCATTCCAAATTTCTCTAAGATACTTTCAGTATATAAGGCTTGGTGAATCTTCACGCATTTACCCTCTATATTTCTTTCTATTGTCATGCCAAGATATTTCTTAGGTTCTCCAAGGTCCTTCATTTCGAATGCCGTGTTCAAGCAATTCTTTATTTCTTCTAGTTTTTCTTTATCATTAGTTATGATAAGCATGTCATCTACGTACAGTAGTACTAGGGCCAATTTTGCTGCTTTTATCCAAGTGAAAAGACAAGGTTCATGCATATCATTTTCAAGACCTAGCTTATGCATCTACTCTGTAAACCTCTTATTTAATTTCTTAGGGCTTATTTTCAAGCTATAAAGTGCTCTCTTTAGTTTGCAGACTTTTAACTTCCTTGTGCATTCATTTACCTCTACACCATCTGGTATTTCCGTATATATTTCTTCCTCTAGTATTCCGTTCAAGAATGCAGTCTTTACATCCATTTAACAAGCATATAAGTCATGCTTGTTTAGTATTGAAAGAGTTGATCTGACGAGTGATAATCTAGAGACTGGGGCATATGTGTCTTTTATATCATATGAATTTTTGTCTTTAAATCCTCTAATTACTAATCTTGCTTTATGCTTGATTTTTCCGTCAGCTTCTATTTTCTTCTTAAATACCCATTTTGAATTAACGACTACTATTATATCGGTGTGTACAACTTGAAGTGGTCTTTGTGCTCTGTTTCTTACTTCTTTAAAAGGTAATTTATCCATTTTAGCTCTAATACAAATTTCAAAATCTAAAATAGATTCATCGAATTATACTTTCTCTAATTTATTTTCTATTTTCTGTAATTCTTTTAAATAATTCAAAGATGCGTGACCCAATCGAATATGCCACATCATAGCCTCATTTTGTTTTATAAAATCTTTTGATTTATTTTTAAGTGGATTAGAAATGCATATTTCCTTTATTTTCTCTAATGACTCTAGGCTATCAATTTAAATCGTTTTTCTTGTTAGACTAGAGTCTATCGTTGTTGAATTTATTGATTTTAAGTTTAACTCATTGTTATTACTTGAGTTCATGAGCTTCTCTTCATTCTCCCTCCCAATCGCAGAAATAACATATTCCTTTTCCAAATTTTCTCCCTCCGGACCTTACAACTCTTTAGTTATAATGTTTGTCTGTAATTGTTTAGAAAGCACAGAATGAGAAACCATTCTTGCATTACAGCAAATCGTACTACCCAATTTGCTTTTTCATAAGTTCCCTTAAATAATGTTCTTTTATTTAGTTTATTGTAAACTCTTAAAATTTTGTCATCCATATACATGCTAAAACCAGAATCTGCTAGCTTTCACAAAGATAGTAAATTTTCCGATACTTCCTTAGCAGCTATAACTTCTATTAGTTTAATAATTTTTCCCTCATCTGATGTTTCAAAGTGTAACAAAAGATCGCCTCTACCATCTATCACAATATCAGCAAATTCGTTCTTATTTGCACATTTAATTACTCCATTTTCGCAAATTATAAAATCTGTTAAAATCAAGAAGGTATCTACTATATGATCTGTTGCACCTGAATTCGCAATTAATTCTATTTGTTTTATTTGATTATTTGAAATTTCCGTTTGTGTAGTCTTACCTTTAGATTTTCCTTGATCGGAAGTTTTGCTGTTTGTTGCAATCCAGGTTAATTCGTTGTTGTTATTTCTTTGGTGATTATATCTTTTATTTACTCTACCTCTATTATTTCCTCTATAAGAACCTCTTTGACTATTATTTTTTGACATAAATGAGCTAGATCCGTTATTTTCCACTTTATGTATTCTAGAAAGAGTTTTATTATTATACCTCTTGTTTTGATTGTTGCGATGACTGGTGCTTGGAGCTTGTGGGCAATCGTCACTTTTGTGCTCTCTCAGCCTTGGCAGGAGTAGCCAAACCAAATGTTTCTCTCTTTGTATCGGCAGTCATTCGCCCAGTGTCCAACTTCGTTGCATGTATGGCACCGGTCCTCCTTCTGGGGTTGGTTTGCCTTGGTTTGCATTACTCTTTTTGCCGAAGCTTCCTCTTTACTTTCGTTTTTCTTTTCTGCCTCTAACTGAAACATGAATGCTTTTATTTCATCTATTGTCATTTCTTTAGCATTTTTTTGCCTCTTTACTACATCGACATTTCGAATATCAGGTATGATAGAAACTACAGCTTGATAAAAGGCTGAACGTATTTCTTGTTCAGTGAGAGGCACCGCGTCTTCGCATGTTTCATATTCTCTAATTATGGATTCAAAACGTTCGCAAAAATCATTCACCTTTTCCTCTCTTTTCATTTTAATATTGTATAATCTTGCTTTAACTGAGGTGTGTGTCACCTTACATTCACTCTTTTTGTATGTTTTTAATTTTGTTAAAATCTCTTTAGGTTCGTGTATATTCAAAATTCTTTTGTGATATAATTCATCAATATGGTTAATTATAATGTCTCTAACCAAACTTTTTCTTTTTAAGATTTTATTTTCAGACAAATTTTCAGATCCATCAATATTTAACTCTATAACATCTAATACATCATTACTTATTAATTCTGACTTTAAATAATCCATCCAAAAATCGAAATTAGTTTTTATAGTTAATTTATAATCTCTTTTAATCATTATTTTAGTTTTATTTAATTCTCCCTCTAAAGTTTTTGTAAAAAATTCTACATTCTTATTTACTTTATTTTCTTTATGATTAACATATGTTATTCTAATAGAGTTATCATTTATCATTGGTTCAATTTTATCTAAATTTTCTTTCGATGTATTTTTAGACTCTTTATTATTCTTTAAATTATCTGTAGTTTTAGAAGTAATACCGTTTACCTCTAGCATCTTTAGTTTTATTTTCTCAGCCTCTAAGTTTGCTTCTGCAACTCTTGCTGCGCTATTTGTGGTGTCTTTTATGACGTTCATGCCAGTCTCTTGATATTTGGTGACATTCTCCAAGCGATTTATGAGATTGGACATGCCATCATAGAACGAGCGTATACTTGGCAGCATGAATATGATGCCACTTCCTCTCGTTGTATCAACAGTCCCGATCCTCTTAATTTCTGGCTTGATCTTTTTAGTTGCCTCGGTTGATTTTGGGACAGCCTTTTTCATGGATGCAGTCTTCTCGGAGTTTTCAACAGTTTGATGCTGTTGGCTTGTACCTGCTGAATTTTGCTCTTTATTTGAATCGTCAGGTTCAGTCGGTTGTAATTCTTTATCTGTGAAATAATTTTATAAATTAATTATCTAGTTTTCTCTAATTATAATTTTGTCAGATCTGACTTACTCTAACCTCTAATTTTCTAAAGTATTCTTAATTAGTTCTTTTAGTTTATGTATAAACATGACTTTAGAAATTATAACTCCTACTATTTCATATTTTTCTGAATTCTTACCCATATATATTTATGTATAGATATATACATATATTCAAATATATGAGATTAAAATTAAAAACAAAAAAAAATTTTGGCGGCTTTTAGTTAAATATATTTATAAATATTTATGAAAATATGAACTCCCACTTTCTTGAGGCTTTGCTTGAAGTGTAGAGTCCTCTAACGTATCCCTCTTTGCTTCGCCGATTTGCTGACGATCCACCTCCATATCAGACTCATTTTGATCGTCGCTGTTATAGTCTACCAGCTGACTTCCTCTATCTCCATCCTCTTTAGTATTTTCTGGCATCTATCCAGGATTGTGCAAGAAATTTTATTTTTTAAATAAATATGATATAAAATATCTCTATATATTACAAATACCAGATAAAAACGCTTAAATGAACTACAATTATGTCGCGTGCTCCTGAATCAAGAAAAACGCATAGCAGTCTTCCTTGACTCAAAGCGAGAAACCATGCTTTCCTGCTATTCCTAACACGCACATGCACACCGCTCTCCAATATTATTCCATGCACTGCAATGAAATTGATTGGATTTAGGTTGATCATGCACACGTGCAGGACACGCACAAGATCACAATGACCTCTAATCTCCCTTAGCGCGCGTCTCGGATCTCCTACGCGACCAATAACTCTCGCCGATTTCCTCGTAGCGCTCCTTGTTCCTACTATTCGCCAAACTCGTACTGTTAACTTTATCTCTGCCGATTATGTCCTCGCGGTCTTATAAACGTGATAGGTGCTCGCAACGTGCGTCTAGATCCTACAACGGGCGGGCAGGCAATCCTCGCAACGTACGACCGTATTCTCTAACGGTCGGGCAGGGAATGCCAAAATCGGAGAGGGCGGAAATCTCTTACAAAATTTTAGCTCTTCTTCTCGACCACCTTCAGCCCACACATTTGTTGCTTCAGCCCCTTTCTTCACGGTAATTGGCCTTGATTTTCCCTAAATGCGAAAATCAAGGCTAAGTCTGCGGCGATTTGAGTCGCTAATTTCCATTGGTCCGCTCCGCGAATGCCGCCCTGCCGACGAAGCGCGGACAATATGAATTGCTAAATATACACGCGAGGGCAACCCGGCGTGTATATCTATATCGGGCGCTGTCGGTTTTGTCGCCGCCGGACCATCACAGTTGGCAGCGGTGACGTGTGCGCGTCGGCCTACGCTACGATAGGCCGGCAGCTTCATGCGGCTCGCGGCGCGGCGGCTGCTAGCTCTTCCCATGCTGTCGACAGCCGTGTCGGTATCTCTCTCTCTCGTGGCTACAGCCGAGATGGTGTGCCTCGAGGAAGCCGCCGCTGCTGATGTGAATCCTCTCTCCTCCCGCGTCTGCATGCATCGGGAGAGAGGGCGGTCGCGCGCGCGTGTGTGTATGTGTGTGCGCGGGCAGTGGTTCATCATCCTCGAGAGACGAGGAAGAAAGAGCAAGCGAGAGAGAGAGGGTCGCGCGTACAGTGTGATGGTGTTGGTGCTATGCGCGTGTGTGTATCGGGCTCGACGTCGGTGCTCGCTCCGAGCAGTCTTCGATGCGGCGCGATCAGCTGGGGCCGTTGTGTGGATGTGTGTGTGTATGTGTGTGTGTGTGCCGGTCTGCGGCTTTCCTCGGTCGCGACTCTCCTTATCCTCATTCCCTCAACAAAATAAAATAACAATTCCCCCCATTAATAACAATAATTATTTAATATAAAATGCTCGGCTCTGGTGACGGGTGATTTGGTCGCGATTGACTGTCCGTGTTTTAATAACATTGGGACGCGAAATTTGCGTCACAAACTATATATATACACATACACACATGTACACATGATGCGTACATGTATGCAATCTCTATTTTAATTAAAATGTGCCTCTATAAAATTTAGTGAATTTATGCTTTCAACATAAACATCGAAAAAGTTAGTTTCAGTCTAAAGAGAGATTTTTATAAACAGTTATAGTACTTTTATTCTAAAACATTTTTCTTGGAATAATTATGTTCTCTATTGGATAGACTCTATTCTATATAAATACTTGTATACGTGAGAGTATATTCTACCGTGTGCTTGTAATCGTACTTGTATTCTAAACGGAGAATGCACGTTTTCTTGACCTGAAGTAAGCCGTGTGCGTATGTTGCACAGAGAATGCGTCAACGCACCGAGGATGAGACTCGATGCGCGCTAGGTGTAAAACACCACGCTGCCGCGCGAGCGAGCAAGTGAGACGCTATGCAAGAGAGAATGAGAAAAACTCTTCAGCTCAGCGCGAGCGAGAGAGAGAAAGAGAGAAAGAAACTCTTCAGTGCAGCGCGAGTAATCGGGAGCCACCGCATGCATGAGAGAGAGAGAGAGAGAGAGAGAAAACTCCCTAGCCCAATGCGTAGAAGCGAGAGACGCTGCATGTCCGCGATTCACTCATCTCGCGGCCTGTACCGGCACGAACGAGAGAAAGAGAGAGAGAGAGAGCAAGAGATACAGCGAGAGGGGGCTCAACCGATCGGAAAACGGGAAAAATCGGCCCTGAGCTGTGCATATGCAACTCAAAATTTGCCGATTTTCTTTACAGCAAGCTATTTGAGAGAAAGAGATATCGAATGCACACTGGTTTCACGCACTGCAATGAGACCTGTGTACATCCAAAGGAAAATGGACATATTCTCTTTTTAAGATAAAAGAATAGAAGCAGTTAGAATAAGCGGCGACTCGAGAGAATAATTTTTCAAGCGGTAAATAAATAGCCGCTAAAAGGTTTTAAGAGAGAGAGAGAGAGAGAGAGAAAGAGAGTTACTTGCACACATAAATACGGCCAGCGTCTTCGAAACATAAAAATAAGGGGGGCGGTATGAAAATACAACCGCTCGCCCGTTCGAGCCTGTGCGCGACTTCCCCGAATTGACCGGTCTCGACCACTCTCCGCCAATATTCCCCTGCTTCTCGTGTCGTTTTTGATGTTTTAAAATTCAACGATACTATCTCTCAATGCACACGATTTTAATCCCACTTTTGCTTCACATCAACGCGTCTCTAATTTTTATTTATTTATCATTTCTTTTTGAGAAAAAATACTGCACTCCACGATCTCCCAGATACGACCGCACTTCTGGGGAAAACTCTTCGTTTCAACCGTATTAAAATATTTCTACTAAAAACCCGGTTACTTAGGAAAGTTGTTAAACCACGTACCTTTTACAGACTGTAGAATTCTTTGATGTCCTCTTTGAATTGAAAATGCCTCTAGATGAAGAGTTCTTTTAATTTCTCTAATCCTCTTAAAATTTATGCACATCTAAATAAAATGCCTCTAAGTGTCTCTAGTCCTCTTTATGATCTTTGCACTATTTGTAGCAGCACTCACAGTTGACGCCGTGAAGCGTGCCCTGGGCCCAGAACCTGGCGGATATGAAAAGGGCGAGATGCACGGGGTTAATTAAGAACATCTTTTATTTATTGAGAGAACACATTCTTTATTTAACCTCTAGCCTTACAAACCCTCGCGCGTCTGTTCGCTCTGAGTACCGAAGACCAAGTGGGCGCGGCACGTGCGAACCTGCCTAACAGACAGAAGGGTGCGCTCCTGTCGCTAATCAGGGAAAAACGTAGGAGCGCAGAGAGACTTAGTAAAGCCTTTCTGTCAATTTCCGTATAATTTAATTACACGATTCTTTTTTCTCATACTCTATTAGCTATTTAGTTTCCAAATCTCTATAAATTTTGCATAAATTAGAAACCAAAAATTTTTTTTCAATTTGGCGAAAAATTTTTTTTTTGATATTTTTTGAGTGCGTGATTAAATTCCTTATTAAAAACTACATATAATATAATTGCATTTGTCCTCGCACTGATTAACTATCACTAGGCTGAAATTTCACTTGGATCTCCCCTTAATGTCGTGACGTCGCAACAACTTCAAAACGCTGTATCTTCTTTAATTTTCGATATATCTGTAAAATATCAATAGTTCACAAGGAAAGTAACATGTAATCTATCAAAATACGGTATTAAATAAAATGCGTGTTTTACCTAATCGGTATCTCCACCCACGAAATAAGGAACATTCTTTTGAAATATCCGTAAGACTTGATTTTAAGGATAATGTTGGTGCTATAGAATACATGAATGTACGAAAATTTATTTAAAAATGTGGTGTGGCATATTAATTATTTTATTCTTTAGTTGTAAAACATAATAAACATATTTTATAAGAACACAGCGATAAGCGATGGTTGCCGCTTAAAAGAGTTTATCTTTTACTTCGTTCAAAGTAGCTGATACTGATTAATTACTGAAATATAAAAACTGGTGGTTATCACTCTGTTCTTACAGTAGAAAGATTGGAAACCCTTTCCATCAGTGTATACACATGGCCATATTTAGTAGTTTCTTCGAATGATAAAGGTTTTAACGACAGCTTTCGAATCTAGAATCTGTTTTCAATTGATTTACGCTTATAATATTACCATTACGTATTTAGAATTAACTCTCTCTCATACAAGAATATATGTAATAATTGTTCTAATGTTACAGGCATCATCAGCGGCGGCATGAAATAGGGAAGGAGCCGGTAAGTAACGAGAGAGAAAGAGAGAGAGTATAGGTAGGCCACGGGGGGAGCACGGGAGAGAGAGCTGCGATATTAGGCAGAGACGCTTGAACCTCGGAGAGAGCACATCGTGTGTACCGCGGGTGTATTCAAGCTTCGGTAATATCGTGTGATCCGGAACAATCGTGCGAGACTCGCTCCAGCGAACTACCGAGCGCCGGTACATCACCATTGTTACAGCGCAAGGATTTCCGCAGCCGAGAAACATTGTAAGTGCCTTTTCGACTCAATACTCTCGTTATCTCTTTCTCTCATTTCGTGGCATCCCCCCTACCGGCGACTAGCCTGCGAGAGCGCACGGGCATCGGTCTGTACGCCTCTGTATCCTATCCCTATTATAATAGAATATACACAGTATTTTTAATAAACATCTCAAGTTGTTCTTAGCTCCACCTTCCCAACATATAATTCATGCTCTGACCATAATCATAATATATTAATATATCACGGGTTTGCTCTGGGCTAAAACCCCGTTATAACTTATAAACATAATAAATTTTCCAAAATAAAATGTTCAAGAAAGGTTAAATTGTCTCAAGTAAGATCATTTTGTTCTAAAGGATAAAAAAATATTAACTATTTATTTTTGATTGGAAAAATAAAACTATCAATATAGGTACATAACTTTCTTTGTATGTAAGACGTGAATAGTAAAAGAGACTTAGATAATCAAGATCCCATGTGAGACGAATATTATTTCATTAGTGCATTTACCAAGGTTTTAGATAGCTACCTTGAATTCAAATTCCTTAAGGCACTGACAAGGAGAGCGTATGAGACGCGGGTCGCGAATATTGATGAGGCTTTGATAAGTGTTTTCTAATGCTTAAAAATGGACCCCAGAAACCGAAATTCTGACTAACGAACCCATCTTATCGCGATATAGCCAATTATGTCCCAAATATTTAGATAGTGTAGTTTCTACATTTAGATATATTTACGTTTGTCAAATTTTATATAGATTCTACTTGGAATAAAGATTTAAAAAAATTGGATTTTGAAAAATTCATCGAATATTAGAGTCTTGAAAAATGTTCAAGTTGGCTATCTTGTTCTATCTTCATATAGCTCTTCACTTAGTTAAAAAAACGCTGCCAATTCATTGGCACTTAGCTACCTCAAACTAAATTAATTGTTCTAATATAGAAATTTGTATTCTGATAAATTAATTTTAAATTGCTATATCTTTTTTTAAATATAATCTCAAAAAATGAGTGCTGATTTATCATAATTAGAAATCCAACCTCGAATTCATAATCAGCTACCTCTAAAACCTCCTAGAAATAATTTTTTGACAATACGTTCAAATTTTTATCAATCCAATCCAGTATCTTTAATCCGCCATTTTTAATTTTGCAAATCGGACCTCGGATTCAGAATCAGCGACCTCGAAAACGATTTACCATTCCCTGCAAATATATTTACCTTCGAAGAAAAATGCGTACCTGTTAGCGTTAACATTCTTTATATTTTCAATTTTTCATAAAAATATAAAATTAAAGTAAAAGTGTATAAACTTAAATAAATTAATAGATTTTTATTATTAATGGAGTACTAAATTATTTTAAAAATATTCTATAATTGTTTAGAAGTTTAGATGATATAAGAATAACCAACCTATTTCCATGATACTATTAACAATAACGATATAAAACATTATTTATAAAATAAAGAGATGTTGGTAATAAAAATTATTTATATGAAAAGGTATTTTAAGAAGTTGTTAAAATTTATGAAATTATTTTTAATATATATATATATATATATATATATATATATATATATACACACACACACACACACACACACACACACACACACACATATATATATATATATATATATATATATATATATATATATATATATATATATATATATATATGTGTGTGTGTGTGTGTGTGTGTGTGTGCGCATATAAGTGTATAAATCATCGCAAGAGTGAGCGAGGGGCACTATTATTTCTCTTTCTGTCACTCAGTAATTGTCAGAAATTTTCTGCATGGCAACGGGTGTCTGTAAGAGCTGTTAGTATCATCTTGACCATCAAAAGGTAATGTGCCCTAAAAGAAACTGTGTATGTATTGTGCCGTGGTGCTGCATGGTTTGACAACGATACTAGCGCCTCGCATCACTGGACTATTCACGGAAATCTAGTTAAGAGTGCTAGTCGTCGTTGTGTTCATGTGTGTATGAGTGTGTACGTCTTATGCATGCGCATTCTGTTATCGAATCGTAGATGTCACCTACGAGTTTTCGTGCGCCTTCAACGTTTATATGGGTCAATCAGTTCGTCAGCGACGCTACAGACACCATAGATTTTTACAATAATACTAGCACAAGTTAGATCTCGAGTTTCCAGAAATTTCTGACTTATTGCGTCAGTTGTCAAGTGCATGTGCATGTACTTCTGCGTATGCATGTGGGTGTGCATGTACGTGTGCGTGTGCGTGTGCGTGTGCGTGTGCGTGTGCGTGTGCGTGTGCGTGTGCGTGTGCATTTGCGCGTGCTTGTGTGTGTGTGTGTTTGTGTGTGCGAGTGTGTGTATATGTGTGTGTGCGAATGTTCGCACAAGTATGAGTATGGTTCGTGCGCATGCGTGAGCGGTTGAAGCTCTCATTTCCCTCTCCCTTATTTTGTCACTATCAGCATTTTTTTGTTGGTGTTTGTCGGTATATGTATGTATGTATGTATGTGTGTATGTATATGTACATGTATGTACGTACTTACATAACAGCTTTCACGCTATTTCGTTATATTACTTCCACGAGGTTCGTATGGTTGAAACAATGCTACGTGAGAAAGGATAAGATAATCGTATTTCTAACGTCTTCAGATACTTGTATGATAATTGCGCATTATCTTAAAACTATGGCCTTGTGTCTCGACCGGTCATCGGCGTGTACGCGTTTAGTGAGTGTATCGCAGTTGCCGTCTAGCAGGTTCTGTCGATCAGAATTCTCCTGAGTTTCGTTACATTACTCTTCAGCGATCCGCTGTGTTCAATCCGTGAATGCGCAATAAGCTAAAGCAATTTTTTTCATTCTGAAAACGTCAGTAGTTTATTTTTGCACGGCAGTAGTGACCGCCTAATGAGATTCCTTGTCACGCTTAACCGACAATTAATTATCTAACATTGCTGCATTACAGTCGCCATCCAGATATACCTGATGAGTGTATCGTTGGAGTTTGGGCCTATAGCAACAGGTGGGTGAAATGGAGATAGAAAATTGAGTTATGGAAAATAGAGGGAGCTGGAGCGCAGGGACGCCACGGGGAGAGGACGACAGTCCTTCCACTCTGCCCATTCTGCTTCGGACCTCGCTACGAGTAGGACAATATTTTCAGCAGCAATTTTCAAAGAGCATAGTTTCGATGTTAGAGTACGAGGAGCGGTACGAGAGACGCCATTGTTATAACCGAGTGGTTGTTGCAGTTGAGGAGTTATTAGTTGCTTTTGAGGAGATTATTTGTTTGATTGGAGATTTATTCAACGTAAGTGGATTAATATCGGCCGGCGAGTCTGTACCCATGAATCGTCCGGCATTATAATTAATCTATGAGGAGCTAGTTTATGTACTTCAAAAATCATTAGGTGAGGTTTTCGATTTATTAATTTGTTTCAGCTTTAGATTGCTGCTGTGCATACAATATTCGAGAGTGTGGTGAAGGAGTGCTGGTGAATTGTGTTGTTCTTGAAAGGGTTTTTCGCGGATTATTTCTGTTTTATTCCAGATTAGGGTTCCAGAGACAGTCGACGTTTTTCTGTTATTTTTCAGCTAGCATTCGGCTCAACGTGCATGCGTGAAGGGTTAGGGGAGGTCATCTTGAGGGCCGACCACGTGCGAATTTATAGATTATCTCTGCGGATTGAAGAAGTTATGTTTGTCAATTAGAAATACGAGTTAGAATAGATTCAGTATTTATTTTGCGAGTTAATATTACGTACAGTTGCTGCAGGTTTTACATCTCGTATAATTAAATATAATTGGGTAATATGGTAATTTTGTCAAGTGTCGACGAATTTGTTGATAAAAGAGTTGGGGTTTCGAGTCACATTTAATTGTTTAATTACTTATAATTGCATAATCTAAAGATAGTTTAGGAAATAAATACTAAGTTATATGTAAATTACACTCATTATTAAGTAGTTAGCATCTGAGTCTCTGCATGCGAAAATACTTAAAAATTCAAATAAATTCGGAGTTATAATAATAAATAATAAGGCCAAGCTACTACCGAAATCGAAGTGAATCATCGTGGGTTTCACAATTTGTCGCGGCCGTGGTCAGCGGACCTCCTCGTGAGAGTGAGAAGTCAAGGGCGGAGGTTGTAAGTTTTGGGGAAAAGTTGATAAGCATTGTCTCAACATATAAATAATAGTGGTAGTTGTAGGACAACCAAAGTACATCATAATATATATGAGTCATTCCAAAGAAACTTAAAAATCCGCGTGTACTCGACTCTTGGTTACTTGCCGCCGATTTTGTACATAAGAGTACCTATGAAACGAAGCTCTCAGAGAATCTTCAGCCCCTAAGGTCCACTGTGTAACACAGTAGAGTATTCTGAATTTTTAGCAATGGCCAAAAAACTGCTATTTTCAAAAAACTCTAGAGAGCTCCCATTTCGATCAATTTGAACGCACCAAAAAAGGATTTCTTCGCCTATTTACAAGCTTTAAAAGAATATTAAACCCCCTTATCTGCTCAATGAGTCGTATCTACAGATATGAGTGTAAATTCGAAATGTTGCATCTTTTAGGTTATGTTTGAACGTTTGCCTTTTTACGTAATTAAAACGGATGTAGGTCTATCACATCACAAATTTTCCGTTTTTAAAAGACCGTTAATTATATTTTTGGTACATTCTAAACATTTTCGCATACCCAAAGTTATACCCTCTGGAAGATAGATACTTTTTCGGAAATCGTCAAGTTAACACCCCCGTAATATTGTGCTATTATAATGTTTCGAGCTCTAACTTTCAGAAAAGATAGATCAAACACCCTAGAAAATAATACACTTAATTTGGTTTGCCTTTTGAACATATAGCATAATTGTGAATTTTTTTTAGCTTGCGTTTTCCACCTAAAGTAAATGGCATACTATTAAAGTCTGACGTAATTTACGTATGATATTATACATTACGAATGATTCTATGCACGGTAAAAAGAAAGCTGATATTAAGAGGATGCCGGAGTTTCGGACCTTATCTCCATATAACCTCACTTTGTAATTCAAAGTTTTCTCAAAAACGAAAAAGTGTTATATGCTTTCTTAGCACTCAAAATGCTCCTTGTTCTTAGATGAAGCGGGGACAACTCCTATTTTTTTATTAAACAAATTAATATTTAAAAAAATAGCCAAAAACTGGATTAGACAAAGACAGAGAATAAGGCGTCATCTAAAAGCCTTTAATTTGAATGGTTGGGGCATGATTGAGGATATTTTGATAAAAATTTACGATGGATATGATAGAGAAAAAAGTTTAGGTGGCAAAATGAGAGGCCGCCAGTTGCCAACAACTTGCACTCCAAAATTGCCGGCATCTTGAGGCCTAACGTTTAACCACCTAAAATATTTCGCAATTTTTAATCGGACGTATCTTTTCGTATAAATATCCTTAATGATGCTCCGTCCACTCAAATTAAAGCTTTAAATGTCAGCTTTCTTATTACCGTACGTATAATTGTCCGTAATGTACAATACCTTTAATACTATGTCGTATTCTTTAGGTAGAAAATACCAGCTTCAAAGATGTTTGAGCTGTATTGCCTGAAAGTTAGAGCTCAAAAGGTTATAATAGAACAAAGTTACAGAGGGTGCCAACTTCAGGTAGTTCTTTTATAAGAATTGACTTAAAAAACAAAAATTTATACAATAATTTGTTTACATGTTACAATATCAGAAACGTTATAATATGAAAAAGGTACTTTAAGTGACAAAAAAGAATTTTTGTATGAAAATTTTGATATTGCAAAATTAGGTATCGCTTAAATTAGAAAATTATTTGATAAATAATCCAAATATTTTTTATTTTTCATATGATTTTAATTTAGTAGGTCTCATTTTGTTCCTTGAAAAATTCCAGGGGGACTTGCCCATATAAAAATTCAAAAGCATCAAATAACCTGCAACGTTACAGCCAATAGTTTATACTTGTATACGCACGAACTTACAAAAATATGTTTATCGTCTTGTAAACAATAGGCTTTAACTTTGCAGTTTATTCGATGTCCTTTAATTTTTATATGAGCAAGTCCCCCTGAAATCTTTCAATGAACAAAATGGGACCTACCAAATTAAAATCAGATGAAAAATAAAACAGATTCGGATAATTTTTCAAATCATTCTCTAATTTACGCGATGTCTAATTTTGTAATATCGAAATTTTCATACAAAAATTTTTTTTGTCACTGTAACTACCCTTCTATTGTATAACGTTTCTGATATTGTAACACTTAAACAAATTATTTTCGTTTTTCATGTCGATTTTCAAGAAAGAACTACCTTAAGATGAAAAATTTGAAACGTGGTGAATGAATGTGCTAATAAAAGACAGAAAATTTGAGCTACCTAGGGAGTCTAATTTTTTTTCCAGAAAGTTTGTAAAAAGATGAATGAATTTTTTTTTGGTACGTTTAAATTGATAATAATGGGAGCTCTTAGAATTTTTTGAAAATAGCCGTTTTTTGGCCATATTTGAAAATTTAGAACACTCTACTGGGTCACATAGTGGACTTTAGAAGCTGAAAATTTTCTTGAGAACTTCTTTTCATAGCTACTTTCATATAAAAAATCGGCGGGAAGTAACAAAGACTCGCGTGTGTTTGTTTGGAATGACTTATATATATTATAATGATGTGTATTACCAAAGCGAGCCGGCGCACAATTGGTCGCTCTCTTACCGACATTATCGCCGTAAAATATGACTAGAACAAGTTGACTCGACCACTCATCAGTAGGTAATTGGTTAAGTTTCTCGAGTTTCGTCCGAATGTCTCATGATCGATTCCCGATCTAAGCTTATTATTTTTATCATTTTTGTTGGTACACAAAACTATTATTACAATATTATATGTATGTAGGGAAGGATAGGGCAATGTGGTATACCTAAGATTTCAGGTGGCTTACTTTGTATAAAATTAGCCATATAATTCAGTTTTGAAGTTTAGATGTCTTTATTAGTTTATAAACTAATAACAAATATCATAGGAAATAAAAAAAAATCCTTCATGGGTTTTGTAATGATTTTTGTAAATTACCAATTAAACTTATTTGCTAAAACTGCAGGGTATGGAGGTTGTCTAAAGATTGGATTGTAATAGGCAAGGACGGATAGTAAGAACACTTTAGATGCGAGTAACTTGTGATAATTTATTCTGTCTTAATGCAATGTAGGGAAAGAGTGTATCACAGACCCCTTTCACGGACGAATTGCCTGAGCAGGAACGCTTGCTCTAACATAAAAATGGGTTACGTGACTATGTGACGTAGGACAGGTTTGAACAGTCCGCCCACCTCTCTTCACAAAAGAGAATTAGACAAACTTACTCATTTTATTCATTAATGAATTTTGCATATTGTAAGTGCAATTATAGTTTAATTAATTAATTGTCAAATGAAAACAGTAATTACAATTATAAATGTTAAATATTAAATAACTACTAAGTCGACAATAACAAAACATTTTTTTATTAGGTAATAACTTAATAAGTTTCGTGAGTGCTATTCTAAATGTTGATTTTGCTGTGCGGAACTTGAACACGGGCGTGATACCGGTATCTCCAGAATGTAGATAGGTTATGCGGACGAGCGGCCACAGGAGCAGTTATCTTGTTCTTGATCAGGACAAGGTCATCTACTGCATCTGCCCGTTGTATGGTACGCCATTTGTTCCGCCTTTGCAAGAGTTGCAGGAAGTCCTGAGACCAGCGTTGCCAGCAGTTTTGGAGCATCTGTTGTACGATTTTCCACCTCATACTTGCTGGAATCCGTTGCTCTATTAAGTGTGTCTCTTCAACAATATGAGAACCCGAAAAAGTTAGAAAATGCACAGGAGTGAGAGGGTTCGATCAGTAGAGTCCTCTGTCAAGGGACGCAGAGGATATAAATTTAGGATGGCATGTTAATTTTGCATCTCCAATGACACGTTTAATATAATATTTGGCAGATGTAAGCACCGCTACCCAAATGCCCCCAAAATGAGGAGCAACGAGCGGGTTAGAATTCCAGTTGATACCGTAGGAATAGATATGCTCGTAGGTGCTTTGTATGAGACGATGCTTTGGCAGACAATGTTTTCAACTCAGAGTCAGTTCCAAAAAAAGTGGTACCTTGGTCGTTATACAGTTTTCTGCAGTCTTCTCATAACGCAGCGAAAGTCAGAAGGCTGCCAAGAATGCTTCAGTGGCATAGCTAAAGACGACTTCAAGATGAACGACTTTTGTGCTCAAGCATATAAATACAGCAATATAGCCTTTCAATGCAGTGCGACCTCGCCCAGGTGCAGAGCGCACCAACACCGGACCTGCATAGTCTACGCCAGTATTAGTGAATGACCGTGTGGGACAGACGCTTTCGGCGGGCAAATTTACCATAAGTTGATACATTGCTGCAGTGTGATACCTTATGCATCCAACGCAACGATGTAAGATGGATTTAACTAGTTGCCTAGCTCTAGGAACTTAGCTTTGAGTTCGTAGGGTAGCCAGTATGAGTTGAGTACCTCCATGAAGCGCTCTTTTATGACAATCCTAAACAATCAATTGTACTAACTTATTATGAGAAGCGACATTTAGAGGGAACTTTAGGTAGTAGTCAAGCAATGAATGTCTTTGCCGTCCGCCTACTCTAATTAAACCTTCTTGTATAATCGGATTCAGCGAGCAGGGTCCATGCTTATTAGGAAGTGGTTCATGTTTAGCTAGAATGATAATTTGTATCATGTATATTTCTCTCTGAACCAGATAAATCGCCACACGAAGTGCAACCTTACTTACCGACAGCCGAGCGGCAGCACCATCGATGCAAGCAGCGACTAGAGCTGCGAGCGCTCTTCCAGCTCCGGTGTCCCTACTGCCTCACCCCAGACCCGGCAACGACGCCACGCGAGGTTTACGCATCTTCTCTGTACTCTCGCACGCCACAGCTCTTGCGGACTTAAGCTTCGCCCGCGCTTTTATACAGCTTACATAGCCCTTGTATATATTCTTGTTAGTATTACAGCAGATTAAGTGCACATGTATATTTCGGTGCACATGGTGTCTCGCCCGGTTATTTTCCCGTCATATCACCCGCTAGATCGTCATCCATTGGCAATCATTTATAGAGAAACCAGCCTGTGTGCTGAAGGATCCATTAAACACTATATGAAGTTTTGAAGTAGTGCTCTGTTCCTTCACGACTTCATGATGTGGAAGAAATAAACACCCCTCTAGCGGCCGATGAGCGTCAATACCTGCAGGAATATGCATGCCCTAATTCCTCGTACTTACGCATAAAGTTGCTATAGGCCCTATGAAACTTAGGATCGGTATTAAAACGTCATTATGCCCATCTGAACAAAAATCGCCACTTCTTTTCCTGAAAAGCGAGTCCAAAATTACACTTTTTGCCCGCAAAAATGATTAGCGGGAAAAAAGTGACTTCACTAGAAACTAGTCCAAATTCCTTCATTTCATCAAGTTCTACCAAAACCCTGATTTTCGATTGTCTTTTAACAATATTGTCTTTTAACAGTCCATTAGTCCCGCTTTGCAAATGAGAAAGTGTCCACAGTTGAGATGGGCATAAAGTACTATATGTAATTGTAGTAAACTCATCCGCGGGAAAAATATTCGACTTTTTGCCCTTGTTACATAATGTACTATTCTATACGCTACAGCTTCTGTACTGGTAAATTATAAGAATTACCCATATTTACATTTTGAATGTTCGCCTTAAGAGGTAACCGAACCGTATACCGACCAGTTTCGTCACATGATAAGTGTGCGGTTACCCTTGGGGCCAGTGGCGTACACTAGAACTGTTGCCAAGAACACTGAGTCTGGTCTTTCTGAAAAATGCACAGTTATTGCAGAAACAAATCCCTTTGATTCATGTAGTGAACGAGGGTTTTGTGTTGATGTTGAATTATCAACGGTATGTAAGATACCCTAGTAGGTCAAGTAGGCGAGAGCCTTCAACCACCTCTGTGTGGAAGTAGTGCCCGATCCTATATCCCTTTCCTATATCCCTCTCTATATTCTTCCTATATCTTTTCCTATACATTCTTCACTCGGAAGCGTCTCCGGTGAAGATCCTTCTCATACCACTCCTTGCCGGTTAAGCCGACACTCTCTGTCCCCAAGGGGGCATCAGGTTAGCCTCCCAGTGTAGCCGCCCTAGAGAAGTCCCCATATTTCAGGGACGAGCTCCTCGCCGGTAAATCCGGTGCTCTCTGCGCAGCATCGGATTGGCTACCTCTTTTTAGTATCTTTCCGACACCTGATTCCATATACACTGTTTCGCAATTCCGCCCAGGCTTGCGCCTGTGAGTCAAGGACAAATCCGGAATTACACTGAAGGAAAATTCCCGGTGTCCAGGGTACTTTTCTCGTTGAAAACAACTCAGAAAGAAATCCGAGTGCCTTTACCGGGAATCGAACCTCGACCCCTGGAACAGTGTTGTTTCTTTACCTATCTCGCTAACCACTGAGTTAACACCGCTCACATGTAAGATGAGTTATTTTCGTTGGAAGCTTGAAGTGTTTGGGGACTATTCAACTGTAGCATCGAGTGATGCCTAGCTGTACAATGTAAGCATCTCTTAAATGATTTACAGTTTCCAAATAGATGAGATACTTGACAGTTAAAGCATAATTTCTTAGCTTTAGCTTCAGAGTTCAAGTCTGTCAGAGATCGACTTTGCCTTGAAATTCTTACCGGCAGAGAGGGAATTAGGTTGACTACAGAGTGCACACACTTGTTTGATGTTTAACGAAGAAAGTTTATTTGTCAAGATAAAAGCCTATTGTTTGTATGAAGCTATGGGACTTTTACTCTTTTGCCCACTGCACTATGTTTCAGTTTTCACAAGGCTTGAAAGTTGAGCAGGGTTTACAGATTGGCTAATCTCAATTGCTTCTAGTGTGATTGTATGAGTATTAAGAAATGTTTTAAGTTGCGCCCATATTGGATGGTCACTGGATTCACCTAATGGTGTCTCCCAAAGCTTACATGACTTAAGATGTAGTCTACTTACAGTTATAAAAACTAATAGGTCAACCCATTTGCCTGTCGGGAGCTTGAAAGCCTCAAGGGCTATCAGATGGTTAGTGGTGATATTAAGTAATCAGTTTACTGCGGCAGAAGTTTCAGATTTAATTGGTTTTAGAACAGTGCGTCTAAGTGGGCATTAACCATTCGATGTTTGTTCTCGTTTCTACTTTTATGGGTTGTCCAAACCCTGTCAAAATTATCCTCAATGATATCTTGGATGACCTGAGCTGCTGCACTCATGAGTTTTGTTTGTAGGTAGTAAATGTTGACAATTTTTGAGAAACTATTAGAGCTAGAAATGGTTGAATCAAATAAATCATAGAACTTATTCCACTCTTGCAATTCCCAGAAAAAAGTCGGAATATCAATAGGTTTGAGCCTAAACTGGTGGAATTCCTGAAATGCAACTTGTTGTGGAATAGGAGGTTACCTGGTAAGTTGTGCTGTTAGTGAGTTTAAGTAATCTTTAAATTCACCCATTCGGCGGGACCACGGCCCGAAATATCAAGCGTGCAATGGAGACAGTCATTTATCTTCAGGGTTTTTTTTAGTGAGTCGGTCCCGAAATGATTGAATGATGCATGTGTGGTGGGTGCCACTGGTAAGCCTTTTGGGTGAGTGCATAAGCACTGAAAGCTCGAAGGGCTCGGTGGGCCCGGGCCAGTCTCACACACGGGAGGGTAACTACGATGCTGGAGAAGCATTTTTTCTCTCTTCTCTCGAATCCCCTGCCTGTTTATCCTTAAAAAGAAAAAAATATAAGCATTATGATTGTCGTTGATTTGATTCCAAATCATGGTCACATTATTCATGTATATTTCACATGTGCTCTATGTAATCTTACGTTTATCATGCTTTTTAAAATTATTAAATGCTCGTTCAATTCTGCATATCAATTTATCCTGCCCAATAGTAAATGCGTCCATGGTAGCTTTATTGGGATGCTTGCGGAGGAAAGGTGAACACCGAATTGTGCCGACGAAGCTTAAGCTAACTAATTAATACTTAAAAGGCTAGTGAATGGCCAGCTGTAATTGATCATTTCAGAGTAAACTATGGTTATAAATTATACCATCTAACTATATATATATATATATATAGTTAGATGGTATAATTTATAACCATAATTTACTCTGAAATATATTTTTATAAAGCATTTCAAACCTCATGTGAGATTTATACAGCTGTCGTGAAGTGTATACAGTTTTTTACACATATTAACAAATTTACAATTATTTCGCTTAAATAAATAGATTGCATTTTTCGAAGTATGTACATATATATATTTACATGCTTTGGCATTAGGTTTGACAAGTAGAGTATCTATATTAAGAGGTAGATACAATTGAATTTTTTTCTAGGTTTTTTATCAGTTCCAATCATTCCGCATCATATTTGTGGCATTGCCATACTATATGGTTTAAGTCTTGATTTTCGTTACCGCATGGACATTTGGCAGTATCAGTAATATTTACTCTAGCTAGCGATGCTAAAAGATTGTTGTGGTTAGAGCTGCATCTATTTATGGTAACAATACACTACCGATCAAGTTGAGTGTCTTTATGCCACGGTTTACTGTTTTCTGTATAATATTGTTGAAAATATGTTGTCCCTTTTGATAAACCAATTTCTTTTATGACTAGTTCCGTTTGTTTTTTTTTTGAATATTTTTTATATATTTTATAATAATCAGTATACGGTATTAATGCAGGTTCATTTTCATCTCTGATCGTGGCTGTTTTGGCCAATATATCCGGTTCTTCGTTACCCTGAATGCCGATATGAAATGGAACCCAAATTAATTTTATAGAAAATCCAATGTTATTTTGCAAAAATTCGTTGTATTTTCTTTTTGTATCAAGAATATGTGGATTTATTGAAATTTTAACATTAGATGATTGAAGGCTGATAGAAGCGCTTAGCGAATCAGAAAATATCACGAAATTGCGCGCGTGATTTTCTAAAACTATATCCAGAGCATTCGATATAGCAAGGCATTCAGCTGTGTATACGGATGCGGCTTTGGTGATGGTTTTCACAATACTTATGTTCAGTTCAGGACATATACATGCGGCTCCTATAAATTTTGAGTCCGACATTTTGCTTCCATCCGCATATATAGAGCATGCGTTTTCATTCAATAAAAAATTATTTAGTAAGTCATTTGGATTCTTAGCTTTTTTCAGCATTTTACTTGCTCTGTATCAATGGGTATACTTCTAGAAATTGTTTTGCAGTCGTATGAATAAATGTTGTAAGAGTAAGGTTGATCGTCTAAGTTATCGGTAAGAACTTGCTCGATACATCGATTTATCATTTTGGGTTTTGCTTTTTGATATTTTTTACATTTTAACAATGTGTTGTATTTCCTAATAGTTTTATGTGTTAATGAGTTTTCGTTCGTAATTACTTTAGTAATAAAGCACTTGCCTAAGAGCTCTGCGCGATGTTCAATCATTGGAAGCTTAGATTTAGCGATTTTGACATTTATTGGAGTGCTCATTCGATAGCCTAGAGCAGATCTTATTGCAGAGTACTGTAGTTTTTCAATGTTTTGTTTATAATTTTGTTGTGTTGGAAAATATATGAAACTCCCATAGTCTATGATTGAATGTACATAACTCTTGTAAAGCGTCATCAAAGTTTGTTGGTCAGATCCCCACCATGTGTCACATAAGAATTTTACAATCTTAATCACTTTCAATCATCTTTTTTGTAGTTTATTAACATGTGGAATAAAAGTAAATTTTTAATCTAGTATTACGCCAAGAAAACGAACAGTATTGCTTGATTTTATTACGTAACCGTCTACAGAGTTTGAGGTTTCTCCTGGTTCAATACGTTTGTTATTAAAATGAATATTTACTGACTTCTCTACAACATTGCGGCACTTTTTAAGTGGACAAAAATTAGAATACACTGCTTTGTCATCAGAAAATTGCGATATTCTGATACTCTTTGGAACGCCATCTATAAAATATGTTACATACAAAATATACAATAATGGGCTCAGAACTTCTCCTTGGGGAACTCCTTTACTTACTACTCTATAATTTTGACCGATATTGTCTGTGTATATATGTCTTTCATATGTAATATATTTAACAAATTTAAGTTTTCAGAACAGCCAATATTGGCGAGTTTTTCCAGCAAACTATCGCAGTTTACGTTGTCAAAAGCTCCGCGCACATCCAGAAAAACTGCCAAAAGTTATTATTAAAACTGCCAAAACTTGTTATTAATTAATGATTCATTAATATGTAGTGCTAAGTTCGTGAGGTTATCAATGCAGGATTTTCCCTTTCTAAATCCTGACTGATTATTCGGAAAAATATTATTAAATTCGCACCACCACTGTAGCCTGTTTTTAATTAACGCCTCAAAAAGCTTGCAAAGACACGATGTGAGTGCGATAGGTTGGACCCCTTTACCGTCTGGTTTATTGATAAGATGGATATATGAATTCTTCCAGCTACTCGGATAATCATTTTTCTCAAACATTTCATTATAGATATCCAGAAGTAGTAGATGATATTTAATTGGCAAATTTTTAATTATCTCATAGTCTATACCATCAATACCCGAAGCTGATTTGCTGTTTGTTGAGTTAAGTGCTGTATGCTACTAAAGCCGTTTGAATTTGGCCATTTGTTTGCAGATTTTCTGGATTATGCGTCGGGTTTATTTTTATCCACTTATTTTTGAGAACTTTACACTTATTCCATACGTAATTTTGGTCGCTTCTAAAATTAATCATTTCAGTGAAGTTTTTAAAGTACTCTTTTTTTATTTTTTAAAAGTTTCTGTGGCTAAGGCTTGAATTTTTTTATACTCAATCAAATCAACTAAGTATTTACTGTACTCCCACTTTTTATAAGCAGCCCTTCTAAGTCTTTTCATTTTATCGCAGATGGCATTCCACCATGGAACTGGATTTTTATTATTTTGACTAGAAAAATTTTTTGGTTTTGGATTACTATTATTTATTGAGTTGGTAATAGTTTGAACAAGAAATTCATATTTATTACTGGCAGACAAATTATTGTGATCGTTTTTTAAAAAGCCCTCATATTTTTCGTTAAGTTCCATCGTGAAATTTGCCCAATCAGTTCTTATGGTTTTTAATCTAAAACTTTTCTTAATATATATATATATATATATATAAATATATATATATTTGGATTTGTACATAAAAAAAACAAGAAAATGATCGGCACCAAGGGTCTCGTCATGAACCTTTACATAGATTTTCTCTGAGATATTTATCGTTGAAATAATTAAGTCTAAGTTAGATTTCGTATTAATACGTAAATTTAAGTATGTTTTGAAATTATCGTTATGCACAAGAAGATCATGATCGTCAATACTATTAAAGAATCTATCGCCATTTGTATCTGTATCTTCACAATTAAAATACGTTAAAATCACCAACTAAAATACAATTAGTGTTAGTATTTACGTTATTGACGATCATATCCCATTCGGCTTGTGTGAGTATAGTACCCGGCGTTCTATAACAAAAGTTCAATTCCAGAAATGGATTTGAATTCGTAATTCGAATGCCGCACATTTCTACAGAGATATGAGAAGACTTGATATTCTTAATTTCTACATAGCCAATGGTTTTCCGAATCAGGATTATTATACCTCCTCTTTTTGAATGTTGGCGATCCTTGCAGAATGTTAGAAAACCAGAAAAGCTAATTTTGGAATCCGTGTCCTCACTCAGCCAAGTTTCGACACCGATAAATATATCCAAGTTTTGAAGAAGCGCAAGTAACTCTTGAAGGCGTTTATTAAGGCTTCTTGTGTTCCAAAAAAGAAATTTGAGCGTTTGATCCTTTATTTTATTAGTATTAGCCATTTCGAGAGTAAGTGTTTTTTTATAGCGTACTTGTGGAATTTTGCGATTTATCTACAGAATTTAAAGAGCTATCACTCTCATAGTCTTTGTCTTTATTTTTATGCATGTACTTTATAATTCGATTTATACGTCCTTTAAAATTCTTGTCTGTGACGATGTCGTGTATACTTAATAGCATAGATGTAAGCAAATTTTGGTTAGGAGTGTATATAAACGCGATATCTCTCACATTACTGTTTCCATAGCATTCAAATAGGAATTGGGTGACGCCCTTCATGTCTAGAGGATATTTATTTACATTTTCTGTAATAAGGCTGCTTGCTGACTGCAGAGCAGATGTGATGTCAGATATTTCTATTTTTTAGACTTTTTGGTTTTATTCATGACCTGTTTAATTTTAACCTCGTTTTGTGTGTTAGTAGAAGAAAGTGAGCTGGGGGATGATCTTTTTATGCCAGTTGGAGGAGGCATGCTAAGTAAAATTTTATCTGCTTGTGACAGTGAGTTGTGACTCGAAGGAGCTGGGGCTAGAATTAAGTTGCTGTTTGGATTTAGATTACTGGTAATATTTTCTGTGGTGTTTATCAAGCTCATACTGTCAATCGGCTTATTGCTGGTTTTCAGTAAATTTACAGTGGTGTTCATACCTTCGAATTGTGTATTGTGTTCGAGATTTTCCAGGAAGCTCGGGCAATGCTTGGCAATGTGTCCTTCCAATTTTCACGTGAAGCACTTAAGTACGGCTGTACTTGGATATATATAATAAGTTATATCCTCAAAATTTATTTTTAAGAGTTCAGGCAATTTTTTAACATCATTTGGTTGGATGTAAGTTTGTTGTCTTGAACTGAGAATGTGGCTAAATCCTTCTTTTGTTAAAGATACTTTTAAAGTTGTTATTGGAGCACTGCGCTTAATATTTAAGTTATCCAATATATCTTCAAGAACATAATGTGGAATAGGAGGAGCGACATTCGAAAGTATAAGTCGTTGTTGTTTGGAAATCAAAGGCCTAATCGTTACTTTGGAGTCGTCTGTTTCAATAAATTTGTATTTATCAATTATATCACTAACCATTTCCTTATTTGTAGGTAGAGGCATATTCGATTATTGGATATTCTCGTTGCATACAACAAATTTTGTTTTTCCACAATGTCCGCCACTGCACAAGTATAATCAGTCAAGTTGAGACCTTCCACACAATCCATAATCAGTCCTTGATCTCGTTTGGGAAATTGGTTCTGAGTGGCTGCTGCATAACTAGCACTTTTAGGATATTTTACTGTGTACGTGATAACATTTGAGGCGCTAGGAAACGATTGACTTTTGGTAAGAAAAGCCATCGCTAAATCACAATTACGCGATTTTACACTCGCGAGAATGCCGAAAATACGGAGGCTATACAAGCCCTGTGTAAAGTTTGATCACGCGCGATTATATACAGACGTGCTCTCTCTTGGAAGGCTCAAAGAGAACTCCATCTAACTATATATTAGGAGAAGAAACATGCTATTCAATGTATAAATATGCAAGCAAAGCACTCCTACAATATCAGCAGTACTATTTTATACAGCAAAAAAATAGTTTGAAATGCTATCGAGCTTGCTTACCTTGTAAATGCTTTTAATATCAAGCCTGATTGCCAGGATACATGCAGAGAGTTAGATAATGCTTAGATATTCAAACAAATAGATAGTTGAGCAAAGTACAGTAAAGAGCACTCGATGCAGTCCTCAACTAATTTGTGTTAAAAGATGATGAATAGACTAATTCGCATATCCTAATCAATGCATATTGAAAGCAATAAGACACCTAACCATCTGGCATCAAGCATATAGACTGTGACTTGTAAGTATGAGAGGAAGAAAAGGAAACACCTTATTTAATTACAGGGTCAAATTGAAATATTTACAACTGATGTGTATAAAATAAGCAGAGCATAGAAGTAAGCGTATTTGCAGGAAGCTTAATTAACTTGAAGAAAATAAATAACAATCTACAAACTATTAATAAGCATGTAAGGCGGTATTGCATACAGAAGGCTGCTGTGAAACTGGAACGCTATTACTTCTTTTAATGCAAGCTGCCATGCGAAGTGTCGTCGGCTGTGCCTGGCGACGGCTTGAGTGTATATATATAGCGTCAGCATGAGCGACTTGCAGCGGAGAGGGGCGTTGTAGTTGAGATGTTAGTTCAGGCGCACACAGCGCTACTAAGTCGCTTGGTCTCGAGAATCACCAGTGGCGATGTTTCCAGCTTGCTACGATCTTGTAATAGCATCGGGAGCGCGTGGTGAAGTTTCCTTTCGACTACTAGATATGTAGCTACTGATGGAATTTTTGCGACGCCGTTTGGTTGTTTGCCTGTGTCCCTGTAAGCGGTGCTATCGCTCTGTCTGTCTATGAAGATATTCGACCGAACTGTCGATTAAGATTCGCTTCTTCTTACATAGCCACAAGACACTAGGTACTATATTTATCACTCCACACGTACGTGCTGATACAGAGGGTTGAGTGTCCTTTTTTCGAGTTTATTTCTTACGCGAGATACGATTTTTCACGGGACATCAGCTGGCATTCAAGATGGTGTCGTAGTTTCGCGGATTCTCGTCGTATAAATTACGTCTTGCTAACTGGTTAAGGAATAGTAGGGTCGAGGCTCGAAGGACCAAATGTTTGAAGATTGGATTGAGATAGGCAAGGACGGATAGTCCTTGAACAAGAACACTTTAGGTGTGAGTAACTTAATTAATTTATTCTGCCTAATGCAAAATAGGGAAAACGTGTATTACAGACGCCTTTCATGGAGGAACTACCTGAGCAGAGACGCTTGATCTCATGTAATTATGGGTCACGTGACAATGTGCCGTAGTATAGGTTTGAATAGTGGTATACCAATGTTTTCTCCGTTTTATTGCAAACAAATTCAGCGTAACATGGTACGCTATATTATATATTTGGCAACTAATTATGTACGACTGTTGTTAATAAATTATTTAATGTCAGGCTCTTGGAAAAACCGAATAGACTGTTGACACTTTTCAGAACTAACAATGAGCATATAATGTGAACGTATTATTCACTGCAAAAGAAAATAATTTTTAATCTTGCTCTTGCAATAAAATAATTTCAGAATTTTATAATCATTTAAAACTTTTATTATATTATTACAATTGTACAATCTCATTATAATAATATAAAGTTGTATTGTAGTGTGACTATATTATTATCGTAGATCAACAATTTAGTCGGGGCCTCAGGGTGTTCAAATCCAGAAATCCAGTTAAGAGAAATATTAAGGCGTCAAAATATAGCTTTTGACCTCTAGAATACAACCCTAATTTCTTTGTACCTGGATTTGGACCGGAAGTATGATTATTTAAGCCAAACGTAACCTCAAAATATCTCTTTTTTTTACAAAATCTGTATTTAGTGAGTTATTTCAAGAAATGTGAAAAAAAAAGTTATTTTGAAGTTACGTTTGGCTTAAATAATCATACTTCCGGTGCAAATATAGGTACGAGAAATTAGGGTTGCATTCTAGAGATCCAAAGCTACGTTTTGACGCCTTAATATTTCTCTTAACTGGATTTGACTCTTTGGTCTCCCTGGCACCTCGACTAAATTTTAGAATTAAGTTTAAAAAGCAAATTTTCTTTACAACAATTTTAAAACAAAAATTAAGTTTTGATACAAAATTATATTTCTCTTGATTTTGTATGCTTTTATATGTTTAAAAATGGGTTTACGACCTCAGTACATTATAATCAGCGGCAAATTCTTGACTGCTTCAATGAGGAAACTAGGTACAGTTTAAATATTAATTTTTTATTTACTTCAATGCATGCGAAAATGTATGCAAAGATGTAAAGAAAAGGTATGCATTGGGCACTTTTCATGCGTCTTTGTAAAGTACACTTTACTAGAGCATCGGCATGAACATTAACAGCTAATTTTAAGATCGTTAATCAATATGCGCGAGTATACAAAATCTTGCTCACGATCGCCAATATTTAATTATGATAGTGGAGATTTTGTCACATCATTTAGGAGGCATTCCACTGTGCCTTATGTAACTTTGCTCCAGATTGACTTTTATAAATATTGTACAGAACAAGTAGTCTATATTTGGTATAAAAATTATAAGGCAGGTGATTTTTAAAGGTTTTTAGGTGCTCTTACGATAACGCTAAAAAAATTTTCCTAAACTTACCTGGAATATTTCTATTTGTGTTCAAGCAAACAACAAAACTTATAAAAGCGTTCAAAAAGCTAGCACTACACTTCCACAGGTAGCGGAAATTTCGAATGACTTAAATACAATTTTTATAACGTTCTAAGCATATATAATAAAGTTCTTAACCGCATTCGATAGGTGGTGCTACTAGCAGCATGAGATATAGCCTCCAGTCCACTTTACCGCACGGTTAACCTTGCACCACTTTCCCCTATGTATGTGTATTAGGGTGGTCCAAAATTTCCCGAGTCTTAAATGTTCTTCTTGTAACCGCTTCAAAATGTTGTAATTGGCTTAAAAATGAGATATTTTGTCCGTCAGTTGCCTGAAACTAATATTAAGAGATCTACGTCACCGCAAATAGATTTTAAAATTTGATTTTAAGCACTTTTATTACATTAGATGAAGTAAAAATAATTGTATGTTTATTTATCCAGCTACCAATTTTTTTTTATGTTTGTTATAAGTTTATTAACACATTATTTACTAAAAAACCTGCTATATTCGGAGAAATTTCATGGCAGTACATTTCAACCAAATGACAAGTTCGACATCGCATTTTGAAGAGTAAATCAAATACTATTCATAGAAAAATTACGGGACAATAGGATATGTTGCGTTTTATATGACAACCGATTATTTATTATTTTTTATTTAGTTTGCCCCTCAATTTTATTTAAATGCACATAATTCAGAGGCCAACTTGAATTTAAAAATTTTAAATAATAATAAGCTTATTAATTTGAACTTTTTGCTTATAAAGATATGCTAATTATGGTTTACTGTATCTCATCGCATAAACAGGTTGGATCATAGTTTAAGTACCTTGAGATGGTCATTAACAATATCGGCACATTCGTCACACGTACATATGTACAGATGTAAGTTAGAGGATCCGCTAATATTATATGTAGATAGTAGATAAATGCCGATGAAATATTTTAAGAGAGGGAGGCTGTGGAAGGTAAATGTATAAAATAAGTCCGGAAGGTAACAAAAAAAATATTTTCAGAAATTATACAATAAAAAGATAATTATAACACAATTTTTTCTACACCAGTGGTATCCCATTAATATAATATAGATCGATGTAGAAGATAAATGAGATAATTATTTCGCACACGAGCATGTACTAACACTATAAAGAATCTTCGATAGTAGTAAAAAATATCAATAATAAAGAAAAATCATACGCAGCAGCCAGTACATCTACACCTCACCCGAGGTGATCATCTCGTAAACGTGCAGGTATACTAGGGTCGTTCAAAATTCTCAAAAGTTTCCAAATATCAAAAGTTAGCGTCTAAAAAGTTGGTAATTGTCAAAAAAATATGTTTCCTGCAAGCTGGGTGCTTAACATTTAAAGGCTGGGTGCTTTAACATTTAAAGGTGGCTACCTCAAATTTAAGGTTCCTTAAAAAGCACTTATGTAATTTATCCGTAAAATCGCAAATTAAATAACTAAAACTTAATTATTCATGGTAGAAAATATTTTGAAAATTGAATATACTACTAGAAATGAAAATCAGTTATGTCCTAACCAGCAAAAAGAATTATTCTTAGAGATAACAGTCGTATAAGTCAACATTTTGACTTAAAACAGGCTTCTTTTAGACATTTTTAATAATCCCAATCTGTGATGATACTTCAAAAACCGAAGTTATTTTTAATCTTTGATCTAAATAGTATAAACAGAAATATTGGTACACTATAGGACATCAAAATATGGAAGCTATGGCAGAGTCTGTAATGCATCACTTTACTAATATTTTAAATGGGATCTCTTATAGTTTGATGTACTTCTAAGGACATTCTGATGAAAAGTTATGCTTAATTGAAATATATAAAAAAAATTAGTAGATAAGCTGGGCGGGTTCACAGCCACCTATATAGGTATACTTGGGCAGGCCGAGAATTTCACAGCCACCTATATAGGTACACTTGGGTAGGCCAGCAGCAGTGTGAGAATTTCACAGCCACCTATATAGGTATACTTGCACAGGCCAGCAACATAGACCAGCGTACCCCATCTTCGGCTGCTGCAATAAAGCGCGTGACTTGCCCCTTCCTCGAACCTCTCTCTCTCCTTTCAGCCAGCGCGCTCCCATTGGCTAGGAGTAGCTCAGCCGGCCAGCATAAAGGCTGGCGCTATGGAATGGAGAGCCGATTCCAATCTCAGCTTCGCAACGCAGTAGATCTGCAGTTGTAAAATATTGAAACTCCTACAACAGCTGTTCTCACAGCGACATAACGTAGGAACATGGGAGTTCAATATTTTATGATTAACTTGCTTAGCGTGCCCCTTCCTTCAATCTCTCTCTCTCTCTCGTTCTCTCTCTCTCTCTCGTTCTCTCTCTCTCTCTCCCTCTCGCTGTCTCTCTCTCTCTCTCTCTCTCTCTCTCTTTCTCTATCTCTGTCTCATTCCCTATATAGTGCGCGCCCATTGGCTCGGAGTAACTCTGTCGGCCAGCGTAAAGGATTGCGCAAGCGAGCTGCACAGTTCACTTTTCTCTTTGCAGGCGACGGAGCGGAGCCCTGGAGAACATTGATTAGTTGAGAATAAGCAACAAATGATTGAGATAAGCCGGAGATCGAACAGCAAACTATAATTCTTATGGCGATAACGTAGGAACTTTTGCTCGATTCTCCGCGCTTGCCTCACAATGCGCTTTAAGACGTACTATAGGATTAAACGAGCCTGGTTGTTCCTCTGCTTAGCCAGCGCAGCACATACACGAATTTTCGACTTGTGCACAGGCTACTCTTTTCATCTTCACTTCACTACTGACTCTGCGCAGCTCTCGGTATGATGTACAGTGAACCTCATTCTCATTTTTCTGACATCTCTCTCTCTCTAATTATATATATAATTTTTTCGATACACTATGTATACTAGACCCAGGAACAAAGTATGATATGAATTAACGTATGAAAGTTTCATTTTTCTATCGTAATATATATATATTTCCCTTTTATACCGCTTTTCATTATAATGCAAAGCGCAATAGTAAAGTATAAATAATGCGCGTAACAACTTGCTTGACATCATTTTGCTCCCGATCATCGACTGATCTACATGGATGAATGGGTATAGCTGCTGCTGCGCGAGTACAGGATGCCTCAGTCATCGTCGCCTGGTATTCCGTCTCCTGTAACTTGGCCAAGCTTTGCAAAATATTTGCGTGTCTACAAAAAATCGAGGCTAAGGAAGAAATGGAACTCTGGCTGGCTGCTGAAAAAGAGATGTGGTTGAAGCCCCCACCTGTGGTTCTTTCTCCTATGCCATTGTAACCTCATGCCGCCACCAGCACGCATTCCTCTTCCGGATCCGACTGAAAATCGGCATCTTTCACCTTCATGCTATCTAATTTGATATTTATCACAAAAACTATACCGAGACGTTGACGATCTCTTCGTCTTTAAATGATATGAAGATTTATTGGAGAAACGATTATTGTATATGAAACCTCGGAAACGCATACTCTCTTCCTCTCTCTCTCTCTCTCTCTCTCTATCTCTCTCTCTCTCTCTCTCACACACACACTCTCTCTCTCTCTCTCTCACTCCAAGTGTATAAAAACAGTCAACGTTTAGAATAAGAATTCACTTTACTGTAGAGAGCGGACTGATCAAGTTGTTGGACGAGTCTATGATAGCTATATACAGAGCCATGGAGTTAACTCTGCAACTTATCGCTGAGGAAGTAACCAAACCGGATCGCTGCATAAGCGAGGATGATAAACCACTAGAGGGATATATAGTTATCCAACTCCTAAACTTGTTAGCAACTCCTCATCCCTAGATGGAGGCAAGGAGTCCGGTGAAATTGGAACCAAACCAATCTCCACCAGCGAGGGGTATGGATCGGGCACTGGAGTTGATTTTACAGATGATGTCGTTATGTGCCTCTCTTCAGTATTACTTTAGAGCTGCAGGCAAATAAATACTCGGTCTTATTAAAAACAATCGGTCTTTTTCAGGGCCACTAATTCATTTATAACGTTTGGAATAAATTTCTAAAATAGAGAATTTTTACTTATAGCAAAGAAAATTACATTGGCGACGAAAACCTGTTTTGTCGACGAAGAAAGAAATTAAAAAAAAAAAACAAAATGTCAAAGTTAGTGAGCAACGATGGAGGACACACCCGTTCTGAAAGACCTTGAATAAGAAAGCTCACGAGACCGAACTCAAGCATTATCTCGAAAAATTAAAATAACACAAGACATCGATTTACCGTATCCCCCCACTCGCAGTCTTTGGATATAAAGCGCTTACCACCACCATGTTGCGCAGAGTAGTCACGCATACCCCCCACTACTAAAAAAAGTGTATAAAAGGCGGAGCGCGAGTACGAAAAAATCAGAACAATATTATCTCTGCAACGAGAAGGATCTCCAGCAAAGTCAGCCGACAATAAGGAATACATCGTAGATGTGCAAGGCTTCAAGTCAGCCAACAACTGGTATCCATTAGTTCACATATTCAAACTACCATGCGAGTGATATGAACTAATGCCAAGCAATCGCAGTCTCAACCGCTGGGGGAAATCAACCATTCTGGGATCCCATGGACTGCAGGAAACATCCCCTACGAGGATATACGAAGAGTCCTGGAGAGTTCGGTGCCGCAAGCATCTAGAGTATTTGTGAAGGGCTTTAAGAAACTACACTGGGTGGCTGAATAGTTGCCAGATATCCACCTAGTAAATATGGAGAATATAGTCTGTCTTTCATTGAAGCGGCTGCAAAGAACTAAAATTGTGGTGTGTAGCAACCATCACCACATGGCTTTCCGTCCTGTATGTGCCGCCTAGAATGTGCGAACACTGAAAGAGTTTCTCATAAACGTCCGCTTGAATGCTCGTGACATCTAGGATGAGCTCGATAGGTTAGCTTTAAGATACTCTTTATACTCGATTAATGTTTTTCTTTTTCAATGTTTTAATTTTAAGTTTATTTTGTAATTCTTTTTATGATAAAAAAATGCCGTTTTCACATATATATGTACTGGGAACAAAATCTATTCTATTCAAACTATTCGATATATATATATATATATATATATATATATATATATATATATATATATATATATATATATATATATATATATATATATATATATATATATATATATATAATAATGAAAGTTACCTATCACAATTTATAATAATAATACATTTAAAAAAGTGTCGTTTTTAAGATAAAAAGAACTTAAACTATTGGGAATAATATTCGTTTGTAATTTATATTATATACATATATATATATATATATATATATATATATATATATATATATATATATATATATATATATATATATATATATATGTATATAATATAAATTACAAACGAATATTATTCCCAATAGTTTAAGTTCTTTTTATCTTAAAAACGACACTTTTTTAAATGTATTATTATTATAAATTGTGATAGGTAACTTTCATTATTATAAATTTACAAATTCTCATACATCCAATCAAGAAGTAAACGTACATTGCGTGCCGCGCAAACTGGATTTTGCCGCAGTTCGTGATGTGGACATTTAAGTCTGTCTCCTGGGCGAAGATGTTTGAAAGAAGGACATTTCCATTCGTCCAGATTAATAACTAAAATATTGTAATAAAGCAGCTTTTGTATCCACATCTTTTTCTCTCATCCTTTAACGTAAATGGTACTGCTTCCTTTCACGCCATCGTTTAAGATATCTGCCACCTTTACGTAATGCACATCTCCTGCATTCCAGGAGATGCCGTGATAATTCTTTGAAAGCCATTGATGTTCTCGAAGATACTCTGCTTTCCGATGACCTTGGCAGCGAGACGGCGGTTCTAAAAGGTGAACAGATAGAAGGGGATCATCTGCCACTCCAATAACAGCCAATTCCTTATATATGAAGTCCTTGGTGATGCTCCTAAAACCTTGAACGTCCACGATGAAAGACATGACTGCTTACTGAAGTGGAGACGTGTCTTCTCTGAGACTTGAAAGAATTATGAGCTTATACAGCTCCCATCCATTCTTTTATATATTCTCAAAAAGAGTAGGAGATGTTTGCGTATTAGGTGGAGATGGAAAATGCGTGATATATTGTACAGCGTTCATGTATATATATATATATATATATCGGCTAATGTCGCTTTTATCTGCTTTTCCCGAAGCAGCCCGACGACAACATCGTCTGAGGTTCTCGATGTTGAGATCAAAGTACCTGCTCGCAACCATGATGTACCTGAGAGAATTCTTTTCGCTAAGATATGAGCTCAAAGAATGACAACTCGCGCTTGCTCGCGGCTCCTTAAATATTGATTCAGGAGGTAATTGAGCGGAGGAGGAGGAGAAGGAGAAATCATGTGAAAGTGTCGTGGTGGGAGAAATATGCGTGAAAGTGGTTACGCAATTCATTATATATATATATATATATATATATATATATATATATATATATATATATATTTTTTTATATATATATCATTATATGTGTGTCAAAATATATATATATATATATATATATATATATATATATATATATATATTTTTATATATATATCATTATATGTGTGTAAATATATATATATATATATATATATATTTACATTATGTGTGTATACCACGTTTATATATATATATATATATATATATATATATATATATATATATATATAGATATATACACACATATAATGAATAGCGTAACCTCTTTCACGCATATTTCTCCCACCACGACACTGTCACATGATTTCTCATTCTCATCCTCCTCCTCCGCTCCATTACCTCCTGAATCAATATTTAAGGAGCCGCGAGCACGCGCGAGTTGTCATTCTTTGAGCTCATATCATAGCGAAAAGAATTCTCTCTGTGCATCATGGTTTCGAGCAGGTATTTTGATCTGAAGATCGAGAACCTCAGACGATGTTGTCGTCGGGCTGCTTCTGGAAAAGCAGATAAAAGCGACATTAGCCGGTGGATGGAGATTGTGCGAGCTGCCATCGATTCTCTGAGATCTGTCCTTGAGTCGGCGAACTTTGATGATCGACGGAAGATTCATTACTTCCATGCTAATCTTCATAGCATATGGAGGATTCTCGAAAGTCAACGCAAGCAAGACGAAGGTCTACGGCAACGGCAGCAGCAGCAGCATCAGCAACAGCATAACAAGAAACAAGTGGCATGGAATAGCGTCGATTCGACTTTCCAAAACCGAATAAGAAACGGCGTTATTACTAACATCGATCATATTGACATCCCGATGTTCTTGCATGACGCAGCTGTCCCCTTCAGAAAACAAATCAAGCTATCTCTATCGCATTACAACGCAGTCAAGGTCAATACTGAACTTGCTGCCGAGTACACGATAATCAAGAGCAATGGAGAGGAGGACGACGCGCTCAAATATTTTAATACAAAGATGCAATAGATCTTCCAAACCACAGATCTGGATGTATGATTTCTGACGCACGTACGGCAGCCCATCGAAAGAGACATAGAGGAGTTTTAGGAGGTTGGCTCTGGTTGGACGCTTCGTTCGATAATGTACTTAACAGTCAATATCGACAAGTTCAATCCGATGCGCGGCAGCTCCTATACTGCCTTGCATCCAGTGCCTACTGTCGAGGATCCTGAACGTGTGACAAAATACAAGCCATTCAAGAAAGAACTCAATTTCAAGGACATCGACTTTCCCGTTATGCCTAAGCAAATTGAGAAGGTTGAGAGGCAGAACAATATCTCCATCAATTTATTTATGCTGAAGAAGAAGGGGCTACGATTTGACGTGTCTCCATGTCACGTTTCCGCGTGCAAACAAGCAAGGCACTTAAATCTGTTCTTCGTACAAGAGCACTATGAGGATTAGGATACCAGAAACGATGACGACGACGACGATGATGACGACGACTACTACAATGTCGCACCTCACAGATTTCAATATGTTTGGATTACGGATTTGTCTAGACTGATATCGTCTCAATTGAGTGAGCATAAGAGAAAAGCATTTATATGCGATCGATGCCTGCATTACTTTAGAACGGCGAAAAATCTCGAAAACCATGAAAGAGACTGCGGCGAGATAAACAACTGCAAGTTCAAGCTGCATAACAAGTTCAACAACAAGCTGACGTTTAGGATCTACCGCTACAAGGAGCGTGCGCCTTCGTCATATATGCTGACTTTGAGTGTCTGCTAAAGCCAGTCGACGGCGATGAACGTACGTATCAAGAGCACGTGGGCATCAGCGTAGGTTACTATTTTAAATACAGCTTCGATGATTCCAAGTCAGGGTATAGTAGCTATAGAAAAATGAGGGATGATGATGAGAATCTCACGAAATGCTTCTTATCGAGCCTCTATGCTCTCGGTGAAGAATTGGAACAGCTCTGTGAGAATCCCGTCCCGATGGATAAACTGACAAGAGAGGAGTTGCAGGACTTTAATTGGGCAAATCACTGTCATATGTGTTAGCAACCCTTCACCGGGGAAGATGCAAAAGTCAAGGATCACTGCCACTTTACTCAAAGGCAAGTTATAAAATAATAATTTTTTTTTACAATCTATTTATATGATTGAAATCTATGTCCTTTATGATGCTTTCAGATATCGAGGCCCGTCACATAATGGTTGCAATATCAATTACAAGAACTTGATGATAATTCCCGTCATATTTCACAATTTGGATGGATATGATTGCCATCTTATTATCCGAGAGATAGCCTTAGGACTCCTCGGTCGCATCATGCTTATTATCATTATTTATCATAATTAATAAAATAATTATATTTTTTTAATTTCAGGGCGATGACACAATCTCTGCCATATTTTGGCTTCAAGTGGGTGGACGATGTCGATCGGCCCAACTTTTTCAATGTTCCTAATGACAGCCCGGTAGGATAAATTCTCGAGGTGGACCTGGAGTACCTCGAAGATCTCCACAATTTCCACAAGGATATGTCTATGTATCAAGAACACAGGACGCCTTCAGGATTAAAGCAGGAGAAGCTGATGAGGACGCTCTACGACATGGAATGCTATGTTATCCATTACAGAAGTCTCAAGCAAGTTCTGAAACACGGACGTCGCTTGAAAAACTTATATAGACTTCAACAGTGACATGAGGAGGCGAGCCAAGAATGATTTCGAGAAGAACCTTTCCAAGCTGATGAACAACGCAGTCTACGGGAAGACAATGGAGAATGAGCGTAAGCAGGGGGATGTGAAGCTCGCGTATAAGTGGCAAGGGGGCTATGGTGCTGAGGCCAAGATTGCAAAGCCCAACTTCCACAGTTGCTCGATCTTCGAGGAAAATCTCGTTGCGGTACAATTCGCTCATACCGAGATCAGCATAACTAGACCTATTTACATGGGACTAAGTATTCTCGATCTTTCAAAAACGCTCGTCTACAGATTTCATTATGAGTATATGAAAAGTACATATGGCGCCGACTGTAAGCTTCTCTACACCGACACCGACAGTCTCGTATACGAGATTGGTGACAACCAGAACGTGTACGAGGTTATGAAGCGCCACATCCACGAGCTCGACACATCTGACTACCCGGAGGACAATCAGTTTGGAATTCCTCAAGCCAACAAAAAGATCGTTGGCTTAATGAAGGATGAATGTAACGTTAACATCATGACGTAATTCATAGGCTTCCGAAGCAAGATGCACATTATCCGCATCTAAGGTCAAAGCTCCATCAAGAAGACTAAAGGTGTGAAGGGGTCCGTGGTAAAGATGAAGCTGACATTCGAGGACTACATGCTCTGTCTCTTCGAAAACACCATCGTCTCGAGAGAGCAGTGCAACATCCGATCAAGGCTGCACATGCTGAGATCGGAGAGGGAGAGTAAGATTGCTCTCAGCCCTCACAATGTCAAGCGATATCTCCAGGTTGGAGTAACTGATACGCTACCGTGGGGCAATTACAAGATCCTCGAAAATGAGATGATCAGAATAATGGAAGAGATGGAAGGAGATGATCTAGGGGAGAATGAGCCAGCCAATAAGAAGCCCGAGTTGAGGTGGAGGGGCATGAAGCCGCCGTCGCCGCCACCGCTAAAGATGGGATATAAGGCAGACAATCGGGAGCTGAAATCATTCGTTCTACCGCAGCAGCAGCGATAACAACATCTCTCCTATCTCCAGAAGAGCATCCACAAGTAATAAGATCTCTACTACGCAGAAGAGCAACTACAAGTAGCAACACTCTCCTTCGCAAAAGATGGATCCCCAGAAACTGAATCGGATCGCCAAGGCAAATATATTCCTATCAGCGACGAAGATGACGGAGTTGAAAGATGGACGCCTCTACATGGTCACCAATGTCAAGCTGGTAAATACGAAGTTTGGGCAGAGAGATGTAGTTCATCTCGACGTGCCATCGTAAATGTTTCTACCCCGACGCTTCGGAATGGCCTTTGAGAAGGACAAAGAATTTTTCAATAATATGGCTTCCGCAGCGAACAAGTACAAGTTGCTTCTCACCAAAACTGGCGACAACCTCGAGTTCTCTTCAAATTAATAAAAAATATACTGTTTTTTCTCTAATAAAGATGTTTTCTTTCTAATAAATGATAATAATAATAATAATAATATTGTATTGAAATAAAACAAAAAAAAATTGCCGTTCTCATGGCCAAAGAAACGTAACCAAGGAACAAAATATTTGCAAAAATGAATCGTTACAGCAAAGAATATTCACAAAGTCTGATATTTATCAATCCAACTATTGTGAGAATTCTCGAATCCCAACCATTTGACAAATACCTAGTTGCCTCGTCTTTTTAAGATTTTTTCAATGAAATAATAAATAAAGGCTGTATAACCTTTCTCGAACAAGTTTTTTGTTCTGCTAACTCGGACTTTATCATTGACCTTGAATTTCGGCTTTCTGTAATTTACTTTGTAAGCGAATTTTTTCATCACTTGGTCGGCATTCACAGCAGTGACATCTTTGGGCTGGAAACCCTTAGTCCGATGCTTACGATTGTTATATTCTGCTACCAAGTCGTGTAGGATATCAAGCCATTTATAGTTACCTCGGAGACTGAATTTTTTCTACATCTCGTTTTTGAGCGTACGATTTAATTGTTCACATATAGATGCTTTAAGGGGTAACACCACTCCAGGATTTTCAAAAAATCGATTTTTTCGGCTTAAACAATACTTTAGGGTCATAAAAGTAATAGGCAATTGGTCCTATAGTATCAAATAATTTTTAAAAGCTTCAAATATCGATTTTGCTGCAGCGCCTCGGACCGCTCGCTGAGCCCGCTAAATGAGAGCGCGCGGCGCGTTCTGATTCATCGCTTTTGTATTGATTTCATCTATCGGAATAATAGGAGACCTTGTTACTTAGATTGCTGTCGATGCAAAGGAGGTTTGTGAGCAGAGTATGAAAAATGCAGCTAAGGAAGAGAAGAAAAAAAGTGGTGAAAAAGGAAACACAAGTGGTATTACTGTATTTGGCGATGGTTTGTGGCGCAAACGCGGCTTCACGTCCCTTTTCGGATTTGCATCACTTATTGGATGGTGTACTAGCAAAATGGTCGACATTTTACTAAAATCTAAATATTGTAAGGCATGCGAATTTTGGGAAAAGGAAAGTGACACGGATTAGTACAAGGAATGACTCGAAACCCATGAAAACGAATGCCTATCGAACCATGACGGCTCGGCGGGAAAAATGGAAGTGGATGCCGTTATTGAGATGTTCCAGCGCTCAGAATCTTTACACCAACTTAAATATGCCAATTACGTCGGGGACGGTGATGCAAAAACTTTTAAATTACTCTGGTAAATTAATCGACGAATTGTCAATTTATTATGGTCTAGCAATGCGTAGAAATTATGATTCTATAAAAAATATGCGCAATGAAATATACGCAACGCTAGACCATAAATTAACAACGGACGACAAATCGAAGCACGAGAGATGCCCGCGCGGCGAAGATTCATGGCGCAAAACAGCAACGAGAGTTTCAACTCAATCGTGTAGTGTATGGCTCCGAAATCATTCTCCAGTGGCAAGCACGTTCTTGGCACTGCAGTATATATTGCCGCAGGCATTTACAACGACGGTCTGTCAAGAATCATGAAGCTTATGCAGAAATTAGGCCTTAAAATGGGACCAAATTGATGAGCGACGGATGCAGCTAAGAAGGCCCGATTAGATTCAAAACCGATGAGAAGGAAGAGGCAAATATTAATTTGGATGGCCAAATGTATGGTGCAGGCATCGCAGATTAGAGGTAAACAAAAAATATTGATGATTTATGTGCATGTAAAACTTTAAACGCGTTTTTGTCGAAACCGGTTTTTTCAAACTGGGAGAACAGATTACTCGTAAACTATTGGATGGATTGGATTGAAATTTTTACTGTAGCTTCACAAATAGATTCTATAAAGAAGTACGTAGCCGTTTTTCGATTGAATGTTAAGTTTTTTTTTTATAAACAATTTACATCGTTTTTTTTTTCGAGAAACATCGACTTTTGTTTCAGAAGTGCGCCATTTCTACAAAAATTGAAATAAAAAAACGCTACGTACTTTGAAAGTTAACGTTATATAGATTAAGAATTTCTTTGATTTTTTGTTCCAGGTCTCATACTTTCCGAGAAAAGTGTTCTCCCGTTTGGAGGTTTGAGGAAAAGGCTTCTCACGAGATTCGCTGTATAGCCGCCATTTTGTATTTAAATGTAAAAAAATATGTTTTTCTTCCTCAATATATGTATAGTAAACCCTCAAAAAAGAAATTTGACCCCTTCTTTCCTACTCTTGTAAAAAATCGTACAAATTAAGCATTTTTTCGGGCCGCTAGAGTGGTGTTAGCCCTTAAGATTACTGTATGTGGAGTATAGATTGATTTTATATTAATTCATAAGACTCTGAAAGCATGAATTGTAGAATTATTTGCCTCTGTCAGTGTGCAAATTCTTTGGTATACGACCCTGACTTAACACACTATTCATGACTGCTGTGACTTCATCACCAGTTTTTCGCTTGACTGGAACGGCCCAAGCATACTTGGAAAATACATCTATAATGGTAAGCATGTATCTATAACCTTTGTTCTCTCGAGCATAAAATTGCATTTCAACTAGATCAGCTTGCCAAGTTTCATCCAAGCCTCGCACATCGAATTTTCGTGGGTAGTTTCGACGAGCAGGTTTATAAAGCTCCTCTACTACTCTGTGATATTCCATTATCATCTGTCGATGTTAAAACATTAAATGTATAGAGTGAATGTTTTCAGATATTTTAAACACAGCTTCTTTTCTACGTAATTTTATGATGTAATTTATGTACGTGCTTTATTTATAGCAAAGCAGTCATAGCCCTTTCGGTATCTGCTTCTATTGATTGAACTATCTTTGTCAATCATTAGAAATCCGTACTTGTCGTCTGACCAACATTTTGAGCATAAATCTTTGAATTGGGTAAACGTAATGTCAGAATTGACGTGATCATCGTACATATGTCTCAGGTTTTCGTCATCCTGTCGAAATATTACCAACAGATTGACATTGTCTCTGACGAGATGTTTCGGAACGTGAGCGTAAGACTGACAGAGGTAGAAACAATCAACGCTTTTATGAGTACCCATGCAGAAAAATGCTCTGACGTTGTTTTGCTTTTCACAGGCTACATCGTCGATTATCATGATAGAGTTTACAAGTGCATTATGAGGAGACACCACTTCCACGTGTCCACTGAAAGAAAAATATTGTATACCTTCAAGAGGTTCCAAGAGTTCCTTTAAAAATTTATACTTTGACTGAGTGGAGTAAACGTACACATTTTCGAATCTGAGCCAATTTGGATGTGTTATGAGAGCGAGTAGACTGTTAGTTTTACCACAATTCGATGGTCCACAAAATACAGCTCGAATGCTATCCGGAAGTAAATCTCCATGTCCCTTCACCTTTTTGTCTTGCTCTGCGATAGTGTCAAAATTCACTACCGGGAGCTTGACAGACTGCTCTTTGAAATTCATGTATACGTAGTACGAGATCTCGATTACGAAATTAAATACAGCGCTTTTATACCCCGAGCTTCAGTCATCAATTGATATTCGTAGTGTAATGATCATACAGAAATTCCGAGGTCGTGTTTTAGTGAATAAACTTATCAACAAGCTTCCAGTGGAACTTCACTTGCCTGGATATCAGTACTGCCGTTCAGGAAGTAAATTAGCTAAACGTCTTTCTCGAGGTGATCCAGAGATCAACCCTCTCGATTCAGCTTGTAAGGAGCACGATATAGTTTATTCGCAAAATCGTGAAAACGTTAAGGCTAGAAACGCTGCAGACAGAGTGCTTGCCGATAAAGCTTGGCAGGGAGCTTTGTCAAAAGACGCGAGAATCGGTGAAAAGGTTGCCGCTTACACTCTAACGAACACCAGGAAACTAAAGTCAAAATTTGGAATGGGTATACCCCAAAGGTATATCGATCAGTCTAAAGCCTGACAATAATACGCTTTGTAGCGTAGTAATGTGTAGTCATCCCATCGATTTTCGACCACGAGACTCAATCGGTTCTCTGATGCGCTTCACTCAACGCGTTCTTCCAGCAGACTTGAGTCACAGTTTCGATTTTCCTGCAGCGATTCTCAAAGTCAACGCTCTACGAGTAGAGTGTAACATCACATCCGGTGCCTATATAAACGGCCAACCTGTATACATTTTAAGAGCTCTGCCCTGCAGTACCGCCAGGATATAAGATTATCGAAATTCCATCACAAGTCATTTACCTTTAAGTCACCGTCAAGAGCATAGACTACTTACAAGTGCGTATAATCGATCAAAACGGTCACTTGGTTAATTTTCGAGGAAAAGTCATTACAGAGTTCATCTGAAGCAAGCGTGATGGGGGTCGTCTACGGTATAGGCTATATAAGTGAAGTGACATGTCGCCCAGCGATCAGTCGTCAGCGAACCGTCAAAGCGCTAACACGGCAAAACAAGCAGTTTCTGGAAAGTCTCAATTTGAAAGTCGTCGCCGTTCATGGTGGAAAGTGACCTGCATTTTCTTTTGTTGCGGAAATGGAAGAAATTCTAAGCATACAGTTACCTGTAACGTTCGATGAGCCACTGGATCAACATGAGTTACATGCTCATCAGCCTTACACAGCATTGAGTTTCAACAACAGCGATAAGATTCAAATTGCCATTCAACATCAGAACTTGTACCTCCTACCATCGCGTAGTTTTCTGCACGTTTGCGGTAAATTAGTAAAAGCAGATAGTACTGCTCTGGAACGTACCCAATTGGTGAACAACGCCATCTGTAATATGTTTGAGGAAATTCGATATGAGATAAAAGCTGTAGAGATCGACATATGCAAGAACGTTGGGTTGGCTACTCTCATGGAAGGTTGGTTATCATTCAATCCTCGACGTTGAGGAGACACAACAGCTGACTAAGAATGACGTCAGCTTTGATATATCCATACCGCTGAATATGATTCGCGGTTTTGCTGAAGACTATCGAAAAATCGTAATCAACGCCAAACACGAGCTCTCACGAGGTCGAGAAATGATGTGAATGCAGTTATACAGACAGCTGCTGGACAAAATAATGTTTACGAAGCATTTAAGATTGAATTGACAAGGATTGAGTGGTTGATGCCGTACGTAGTAGTATCGGATAAGCGTAAAATTTCTTTATTCAATTATATCAGCAAAGATAGACCTATTACAATGAATTTTAACACTTGGGAGTTGTATGAGTGTCCGGTGCTCCCGACTTCCACGAAACATGTTTGGACGGTCAAAACATCCAATCAGCTGGAAAAGCCACGCTTGGTCATTTTGGGTTTCCAAACCAATAGAAAAACTCAGAGAAGTATCAACGCTAGTCTCTTCTATCACTGCAATATAAGCAATGTAAGGCTTTTCCTCAATTCTAAATACTATCCGTACGGGAATCTAAATTTAGATGTGACTCGCAATCAGTATGCTGTACGGTACGATATGTATGCAAATTTCCAGAGCATTTATTTTGATAAAAATTTGGAACATACGTTAAAACAGTTGAACTTTATTACATACATGACTCCTACCGTTATTGATTGTTCGAAGCAAAACGAATCGTTGAAAATCGCTCCCGTGGACGTTCGTTTGGAATTTGAATCACGAGATAATTTCCCTGCTAATACATCTGCCTACTGCTTAATTTTGCACGATCGTATAGTTCAATACAATTCAGTGAGCGACGACGTCAAGAAATTTGTATAAAGGTTCGTACTCTAGAGAGAAATATTCATTTCTCATTGAGATAGAGTACGTGGTGGACATGCAGGGCTTCAAGCAGCCCGTAAACAACTTTGCCTGGAAGGAGTTGGTCGTAATGCCACTCATCACAGCGGACATCAGCAATAGCAGCGGCAGCGGCGGCGGCGAACCCATTGTTCAGCTGTTCAAGGAACCTTTTGCCTGGCGCAGGCTCAATGAAAAGTATAGAAAGGAGAACGAGAGACTCAAGAAGAACTATCGCGGCATACCCTGGTTTTCGGGTGACATTGACTACACCGAAGTTGGAAATGTACTTCGATCAGCTCTGCGAGAGGCTCGCATAATATTCGTGAGAGACAAGCTTCAAAAGCAGTGGCTAGAACGTTTCAAATTCATTGCCACTAACATCTGCGATTATGGCTATCCCATGACTCTGACGTGCAAAACCACTGTGACTGTTTGCACGAATCATAATGGCGCGTACAAATCCACCTGCGCTCTGCATAACGTTAATCTCAAGAAGCATTTCTATCTCGACCACATCTACATGGAGTGGGAAAACATCTCACAGACTGTAGAATTTGCTTATACAATATAGTAGGGAGCAAATAAAAGTGTTGATACAATGCACGCAAAAATTTACGGTGCATGGTACATTGCCCCGTCAGTCTCAGCAGCAAGAGTCCTGCCTTCCGTGCCGAAGGTTTCGGGTTTGATTCTCGGTCAGGGAAAATCTTTTTCTTTTCATTTTACACACAAAAAAATAAGGAAATGATAACGGCGGGGGGGGGGGGGGGGTTGGGGGGGTATATCAAATGCACGGGCTGGCGTAGAAATGTATATACAGGGTGTCAATTAAGTCCCGGGACGGCTGAATATTTTCTAAAGTACTACTTTTCTGGATGAGGTCAAGGTCATTCCTCAAGTAACTTTGAACAAGGAACCCAACGGAGACCTTGGATTTGACCTTGAGCCTAATTTTCACGGTTAATTTGAGGTCAACCTCATTTTTTCAAACGGGAACCCCTATTTTTTATAGCGGAATCGGAAAGAGCGGAAAATTTTACATCCGGATATGTATTGAGGTATGGGGTTGAGGTAACCTCTAGAGGTCAAATAGAGGTCAATAATGACTTCTTAAAAATCTCGCGAGTTCAATGGTAAAACAAAACAAACAAAGGTCATACCCTAGGTAAATCCTTACGGAGTACCCGACGGTGACCTTGGATTTGACCTTGAACCTCATTTTCAAGGTTGTTTCGAGGTCGACCTCATATTTTCAAATGGAACACGGCGCGCTCCGATCAAGTTTAAATAAAAAGATCTTGCACCTCGCGAGTTTTTTTATAAATCATTCCTGGGATATCTTAAAAATATCCTAAAATGAAAATAATCCCTAGAGGGATTTTCAAACAAACTCGATATTTGATCATTTTCGTAGGTTATCGTGACTATTTTCTATATTGCATCTTGTATTTAGATTTCTTAGGCTTTAAAAATATATTTCAATATTAGAAATAAGTTTATAAATTCTTAATTCTCATTAAACTTTTAAAATTCATATAAATTTTTTTAAATACTGCTCAAAAATTAAATTTTTTAACTTCTTATTTCAAATATTTTTCTGTGTAATAACTTTCTTTTTTTTTTCTTTCATCGAGGATAAATTTGGTATTCCGTTGCCATGGCTGCGATAAATAAACTTATGCTGATTTTACGGTTAGTAAAAATGCCGAAGGCAAGAACACACGATGAAAATCGTCATCAAATTTGTTTAATTTGCTTTGGAAAAACTAAAGTAATGATTCCTGTAAAAGGAGAATTAAAAGTGCTTGTTGAAGAACAGTTTGAGTACGATACTAGTGATGACCGATTACCTCTCGTTCTATGCAGTAGTTGCAAAAGAGATTTATACAGAATTAGAAACGATGAAGATATAAGTGTGAATCTACCAAAATTTTCTGATCTTCAACCTTTGAAGAAATCTACTAGATCAAGCGACGATGTTTTATGTGCTTGTCATATTTGTGAGCTTGCGAGAAAACCCCCTCCTGGAAAATTTTCAAACTTTGCAAATAATAATGTTATGCCTCAGCGACATGGAATACTTGTTGATGTGACAAATATAAAAGTTCCAAGTAAGCTATTAAAACATATCTTTTTCTAGGTATAATATCTACAATATAATAATACAATTTTAATCTAGATGAAAGAAAATCACCTTCCATTGAAAGCCGGTGTAGTTACTGCTTTTCTTTGTTGGGAAAAGGAAAATCTCATAAATGTAACTTTACCGTACGCTTGGAGAATTTGACTGAAAACATTATGCAAACAAGCCCAAGAGCTACAGATCAAGTAATTTCGTCTTTGCTTAAACGCAAAATGATTACAGAAAATACACAAAATACTACAACTCTATCACTTTCTTAAACACGCGGTAAGCCTCTTAAAGTTGCTATTGATTCACAAATAACAAAGCTTTAAGCAAACCTGAGCTTTTTTCTGCAGACGATTTTTTATAAATCCAGACGAGTTTACATTTGAGCCAAACGAAGACACTTGCGATTGCTACAGCTTTACGAGTAGCTACGAAAAATGCTGAGGTCGTGGAACCGCATTTGAAAAAAAAAACTATCAATTAAAAGTCACTGTGTTGATGATTATTTTGGTACTAAAAACTTTGACTTTGTTCACGTCAAGGCTGATAAAGTTTCATCTGCAGCCGAAACAGTCGCTTACTGCACAAATCTTGATGGTTTAATAGAACACATTAAAGAAAAACGCTCATTGTCTGAATTTTACTTGAAGTTTGGTATTGACGGGGAGGGGGTTTTCTGAAGATATATTTATCCATTCAATCTACTTCCGAAAATGAAAAGCTAAATAGACACCGGCAAAAGTTCGAAGATGGTATTTCTGCTAAACGGTTTAAAGATTCAGGTGTTAAGAAACTATTGATACTAGCATTAGCAAACAGTTCTCAAGAAAATTATGAAAATGTATCGCAGCTGTGGTCTGCATTAAAAATAAACAACTTTCAGGGAACTATTGCGACAGATTTGGTGTTTCGCATCGAAAAATTATTTAAGTAGGTGCGGAATACCGAGGACAATAAATAATACGTTTCAAAATTATATAAACTGGCATCAAGCCGGATCTGTCAAAAAAGATGCGAAGAATCATAAAAATTGTATTCATCCGCCTCTTTTATCAACTGATGTAGACAAAACATTTCTTCAGATAATACCTCCACCTGAACTTCATTTGATGCTAGGTGTAGTAAATACATTGTATAGACACTTATTGGCTGAATTCGAGAAAGACGCTCTTCTATGGGCACAATCATGACATGTCACTCGTGATATACGTCAGGGTAATACAAGTTTTAATGGCAATTCGTGCAAGATATTATTAGACAAACTTGATTTCCTGCGTTCACGAAATCACAATTTGGGATGTTTGAAATATGTAAATGCTTTTGAGCACTTCAAAAATGTTGTACATGCCTGCTTTGGAAAAAATCTTGACCCATCTTTCAAAGATAAGATTAATGCCTTCAAGCAAAGTTATTTACATTTAAATGTACCAATAACGCCCAAAATTCATGCAATATTTTTTCATGTGCCTGACTTTTGCGAAGAAGTTCAGACGGGACTTGGATTTTATAGTGAACAGGCTATGGAATCTGTCCATGCTGATTTCAAATCTGTGTGGGAGAAATATAAAGTTTTTAAGAACCATCCAGAATATGCAGAGAGGTTGCAACGTGCTTTATGTGAATATAATAGTTTACATTCATTTTAATTATTGTTCATAATAAAGATATTTTTTAATGTAATAAAATGATCGCAAAGTTTCAAAATTCGAATACGGTTTTGAAAATTTATATGAATTTAAAATTTTTAATACCTATTAAGGATTTATAAACTTATTTCTGATGTTGAAATATATTTTTAAAACCTAAGAAATCAAAATACAAGATGCAATATAGAAAATAGTCACGATAACCTACGAAAATGATCAAATATCGAGTTTATTTGAAAATCCCTCTAGGGATTATTTTCATTTTAGGCTTAAAATCATCGGAAGATATCCCAGGAATGATTTATAAAAAAAACTCGCGAGGTGCAAGATCTTTTTATTTAAACTTGATCGGAGCGCGCCGTGGGAAACCCTTATTTTTGAGATTAAAATGAGGTTCCAGGTCAAATCCAACGTCACCGTCGGGTACCCCGTAAAGATTTACCTAGGGTATGACCTTTGTTTGTTTTGTTTTACCACTGAACTCGCGAGATTTTTAAGAAGTCATTATTTGACCTCTATTTGACCTCTAGGGGTTACCTCAATCCCATACCTCAATACATATCCGGATGTAAAATTTTCCGCTCTTTCCGATTCCGCTATAAAAAATAGGGGTTCCCGTTTGAAAAAATGAGGTTGACCTCAAAATAACCTTGAAAATGAGGTTCAAGGTCAAATCCAAGGTAACCGTTTGGTTCCTTGTTCAAAGTTACTTAAGGAATGACCTTGACCTCTTCCAGAAAAGCAGTACTTTAGAAAATATTCAGCCGTCCCGGGACTTAATTGACACCCTGTATATTGGTGTCCTATCATATTCACGGGTTGGCCCATGTCGGCTGGAGAGGAGGAACGCTGCGCTATGCTGCTGGCGTATGCAAGTATATCTATATAGATGGCTGTCAAATTCTTGGCCTGCCCAAGTATACCTATATAGGTGGCTGTGAACCTGCCTAGCATATCTACTAAAATTAGGTGGTACATAGGAGACTGCAAATATGAGCCGAAGTTTCCTCAATATTTTTCGATCTCCCATTTACCACCTGTTTTTTTTTATAAATTTCAATTCAGCATAATTTAAAATCAGAAAGTCCTAAGAAGCCCTGCGATAAAGCATGTTAAAGGTCTTCATGTCACCTTTCATATTAAATTACATATAAGTATCTATGACGTATATTACCTGAAGTAAATTACATCAAACTGTAAGACATCCCATTGAAAATGTAAGTAAAGCGATGCATTAGAGAGCCTGCTATAATTTACATATTTTGATATCCTATAGTATACCAATCATTCTCTTGATACTATTTGGAATAAAGATTCAAAATAATTTTGATTTTTGAAAAATCATCACAGATTGAGGTTATTAAAGATATATAAAAATAGCCTGTTTTAGGTCAAAATTTTGACTTATACTACTGTTATCTCGAAGAAAAAATTACTTTGCCGGTTAGGACACAGCTGATTTTCAATTCTAGTAGTACACTCATCTGCCAATACATTTTCTAGCATGAATAATTAAGCTTTAGTTATTTAGTTTGCGATTTTACGGAAAAATTGCATAAATGCTCTATAAAAACAAAAAATTTGAGGTAACCACCTTTAAATGATAACGTTAAGCACTCAATTTGCAAGAACGTTCTGTTTTTTGGCGAATACCAATTTTTTAGAAGCTTACTTTTGATATTTTGAAACTTTTAGAAATTTTGTACCACTCTAACGTATACCCATGGTGAAGAATATTCGATAGCAGTAAATAATATCGATAATAAACAAAAATGATACGCAGCATTCTGGATATCTGGACCATACCCCAGATGATCATCTCGCACACGTGCACGTATACCCTCTATAAAGAATCTTCGATAATAGTAAAAATATCAATAATAAAGAAAAATCATACGTAGTATCCTGAATATCTGGACTACACCCGAGATGATCGTCTTACACACTCGCACGTGCACCCACTATAAATAATCTTCGACTGTAGATAAAAATACCAATAATAGTAAAAAATCGTACACATCATACGAGATATCGGAACAAAATGCAAGATGATCATCTCGCACTCGTGCACGTACACCCACTGTAAAACTATAGATAGTAGTGAAAAGTATGGATAATATTAAAAAATGATTCGCAACTTCTGGGACCTCTAGATCACGCCCAAGATCTTCATATAGCCCACGTGTGCTTACCCCGAATGTAAATTAATCAATAGTAGTAAAAAGTATCGATAATAGGGAAAAATCATACGCAGCCTCCCAGACATCTGAACCACAATGCTGGTGTTCATCTCGCATACGTGCGCATACACCCACTATAAGGAATTATCGACAGTAATAAAAAATATGAATAATAAAGAAAAATCATACGCAACATCCAGTACATCTAGACCACACCCGAGGTGATCATCTCGCAAACGTGTACGTATACTGGGGTGGTTAAAAATTCCCAAAAGTATTCAAATTTTTAAAGTAAGCCTCTAAAAAGTTGGTAATTGTAAAAAAAACTTGTTTCCTCCAAGCTGGGTGCTTACCATTTAAAGACTGGGTGCTTTTAGATTTAAAGGTGGCTAACTTAAACTTAAGGTTCCTTAAAGAGCACTTATGCAATTTATTAGTAAAATCGCAAATTAAATATCTAAAACTTAATTATTCATGGTAGAAAATATTTTGAAAATTGAATATACTACTAGAAATGAAAATCAGATGTGTCCTAACCAGCAAATAGACTTATTCTTCAAGATAACAGTCGTATAAGTCAACATTTTGACTTAAAACAGGCTTCTTTTAGACATTTTTAATAACCCCAATCTGTGATGATACTTCAAAAACCGAAGTTATTTTGAATCTTTGATCCAAATAGTATCAACAGAACAATTGGCACACCATAGCATATCAAAATATGGAAGTTATGGCAGAGTCTGTAATGCATCGCTTTACTAACATTTTCAATGGGATCTCTTATAGTTTGAGGTACTTCTAAGGACATTCTGATCAAAAGTTATGCTTAATTGAAATGTATAAAAAAATTTGGTGGCAAATAGGAGACTGCCAATATAAGCCGAAGTTTCCCCAATATTTTTCGATCTCCCATTTACTACCTAATTTTATCGATAATAAATAAAAATCATACGTAGTATCCTGGATATCTGGATCACGCCCGAGATTATCATCTCGTTAACATCTACGTGCACTCTATATGATCTTTGGTAATAGTAAAAAATCATACGCACCATCCGAGATATCAGGACAAAACCCGAGATGCTCATTTCACGCACGTGCACGAAAACAAAAAATTTCTTTTTTCAGACATTATAACATAAATAAATAATCTTAACAGAAAGTTTGTACGGCAGTGGTTTTCCGTTAATATAGTTAAGATGTATATGTAGATATATTGTACTAAATTTATTCTTCAATATACGACGTCGAACATGTGAATTGGTTTAAATATACTGCCATGAAAATTCCCCGAACATAGCAAGATTTTATAGTGAAAAATTATCAAACCCCAATTTTATTTAAGAGAACAAAATGTTTAGCTTGCCTAATGCCGTGAATTTGTTAATAAACTTATAATAAACGGAATAAAAATTGGTAGCTGAATAAATTAACGTACATTTATTTTTTGTTCATCTAATGTAATAAAAGTGCTTAAAATCCAATGTTAAAACCTGTTTTTGGTGGCAGAGGCATCTAATTGTTAACTTCGAGCAATCGGCGGACAAAATATTTCATATTTAAGCCAACTACTACATTTGGAAAGGGTTACAAGAGGAAAATTTAAAACTGCAAACATTTTGGATCACCCTATATATGTATTATAATGATTATTTGGCTAACCTATCATCTTCTTTTAATAATGGATATTGTGCTGAAGTATATATCATTAAATGAAGTTCAAAAATCCACTACTGATATCGAGTTTATTTGTCTACAGAACAGTCTTTGTAATCTCATATTATCGTGTTATCTTTCAGAAATGCTTCTTCTGGATACCTGTGGAAGCAGTGAAGAAACATTGAAGGCTATTTTCAAAACTATTGTATGGGCAGATGTTGGCTGTTTACAACCACCCTACTTTTTAGGTAAGCTTTGATTTATTTTCTAACTATACATAAACATCGGTAAAAGCGAAATATCCTTTTCGCGTAAGGTACGTGGTATGATCTTAAAGATGAACTTAATCACATATAAAAATGCTTCTTCTCTACGATAATAAGCAATAGGACACCGACTCTGATATATTACTTTTTTTGACAACATGATCTAAGGAGAGCATTCCGTATAGATGAAAAAGAAAACTTTTCTTTTTTATTGCTTTAAGCCATTCCTATGCATCTGAAGAATACATCCCCAAAGTTACGGCTCGAAATCCCAAGTATACATGAAGCTATAAGCATTTTACTATATGCTTCATACATATGTAGACATACATATACATTGATATAATATGTCATACACTTAAGTGGACGACTCAAAACACTAATCTCAATCCACTTTGTAGTCGATGAAAAATGGTCTTCTTTCTGCACTTTTTATAAAAAATATGGTGAATAACACTGAGCGAATGAGCTTATTCAGATTCGGATGATGATTTGAGCATTCGTGTTCGTCTCAGGCGCATTCTCGCTTGGAAAATTCCATTTTCGCACCTAGTTGTACAATATACTATTAAGCGGGTGTCATAGTCAATTTTTACTGACCGAGTCAATAATTCTATTGAACGGGAAGATAATACATCAAACTTAATAAACCTAAAGAATGGCGCAAACCCATAATAAATATAAAGCCTTTTTATTTACAGAATATAAATATGCAGTGTTATGACATACATGCCTACATGTCAACGCTATATGATAAAATAATTTACTATATATAATACAATGGAAATCAACTGTAATTTGCTGATCTATCAAAACGCATTTTTTAAAAATCATTGTACTGTTGGTATTTGATTTTATTTATAAACTAAAATATTAATAAAAACCAACTTCATGAATTGAATTTTTTTTTTAATATTAAATTACATAAAACAATAAATTGCCAGATCATATTATTGAATTCAGGTCTAACGGTAATTTGAATTCAATATCGCTTTATTACGTATAGATACGTATTTATTTAAATAAGTTCATATACAGTGCGTCTCATAACTATAGAAACACCACAAATTTTCACGTTTAAATGTGTATATTATACCTTTTTTTAAAGAACCTGTAACTTTGGAAGCAAAAATTCGAGGATAATTTTGCAAAAAGCCAATGAATGGAAAATATATTCTCTTTAAAACATTACTAGAATATTTCTTTCGCATCAACATTAAAGAAGTTATCGTTGTTTCATAACTATAGAAACACTTTAAATTTTTAGACCATTTAAATCAATGTAAATTTTTTATCTAGTATTCAAGTTTTGTTTAAACCGTCCGTGAATTTTTATAAGTTAAGGTAGATACAATATTTTGGTAACTTCTTAAAGAGAATAAAATTGCCTTTTATTTGCTATTTTTAAAATTATCCTTGATTTTTTGCTTCGAAAGTTACAGGTTTTTTAAGAAAAGGTATAATACACAGATTTAAATGTAAAAATTTTTGGTGTTTCTATAGTTATGAGACGCACTATATAAATACCAGGTTTGTGCACTAATTATACAATTATTTAACCTATTTTTGTAAGCATTAAAATGGTTATGCTTTTCAAAAATCAACTTTTATAATTTAATTAAATTATCTGTATTGTTATGGATTATTATCAGTATTATAATGGATGTCGTTATAGTTTCCAACGAAGATGATGGTGATATACACTTAATATTTATTGCTGGATGCGTAAGTATCAATTCTGTAATATTGGGCTTTTGTTTTTCTAATTAAAATTTATAGTACGTGGGTTAGTGGGGTAGAAGGATTTTTGCTTTAAACATTTATATATAACAATATTCGTTTCCGAAGTATTATTTTGCTATCATATTAGTATGTTGATTTTTTAATAATAGCGTATAGAACATGGATTGAGGTTCATTTTTCTACAGTGCATGATTCGCCGCGAATTGTCTTAATTTCACTGTTATACCAATGGGCATTAAGAATTCTCTACACAATGGTACTTTTTAAAATTTTCGAGCCGGTATCACTGTAATTATATTTAAGGTGATGCTAGATCCACCAGTACCGACAAATACGAGGAACCACTTTTGTAATTTTATTTTCAATTTGAGTGAATATCTGTATGACACGTAATTGTCCTACTATAAACAACAACCTTGCAGAAAGATATTTTCTAATAATTAAAAAATGAATTAAAAAAGGGGTTTGGCGTATTTAAGCGTAAGAAGTGGATTTAGTATCACCTTAATATTAATAGTTAAGGCTAACCTCTATTAAAGCACTAGTGAAAACGAGGTAATAATTATACATCGAATAGAATAGTGTTTAGTTTAAAAAGTTTAAATGTTTGGTTAATCAGAATAAATAACGTTTGATTGTAAAAATTATTAATTTAAACATAAGAATAATGAAAAATAATTTTCTATTAATTTACAGAGTGTCACGAACAAGAAAAAATAAATAAAATTTGAAAAATATGTCAAAAAATTTAAACTATCCATCAAATTTCTATATATATCGAATAAATGTAAGTAAATAAAAAAATATATAAAGAAGCTTTTCAACTCCTACTTAAATTAGATTTTAAAATAACCTAAAGAAAATGCATTATTTAATTTTTAAAAAACTCAAAATTTCAAGTGCATCCCGGTGACTATTATAGTAGCCACCATGCCGCAAATGGGTTATAAGAGAGAAATATAGCAATTTAAATGAATGTATGAGAATGGAGAAATTCACATTGGAATAATTTATTTAGTTTGTGGCATGAATTGGCAGCCGTATTTTTTTGTTATAGAGGAGATAAAAATTGTAAAAAAATTGTTTTTCTTCTTTGATAATTTGTATTCTTATGTTTGACTATTTTAATATATGTTATAACAGGTACATTGGGGGTAGGAATTATGTAGGAATTACGTAGGAATATATATATATATATATATATATATATATATATATATATATATATATATATATATATATATATATATATATATATATATATATATATATATATATATATATATATATAATTACAGTGATACCTGCTCGAAAATTGTAAAAAGTTCCATTATATAGACAATTGTTAATGCCCATTGACATAACGGTAAAATTAAGTCAATTCACCGCGAATCATGCACTATAGGAAAACGAACCTTAATCCATGTTCTATACGCTTTTATTAATAAATCAAAATACTAATATAATATCAAAATAATACTTGGAAAACGAATATTGTTATAAATAAATGTTTAAAGCAAAAATCTTTATACCCCAGTAACCCACGTACTATAAATTTTAATTCGAAAAGCAAAAGCCCAATATTACAGAATTGATAATTACGCATCCAGCAATAAATAGGAAGTGTATATCACCATCATCTTCTTCGGAAACTATAATGACATCCATTATAATACTGATAATAATCCATAAAAATACAGATGACTTAATTAAATTATAAAAGTTGACTTTTAAAAAGCATAAGCATTTTAATACATACTATACAAAACAAGGTTAAATAATTCTACAATTATTGCACAAACCTGGTATTTATATGTGAACTTATTTAAATAAATATGTATGCATACGCATTAAAGGGATATTGAAATCAAATTATCATTAGACCTGAATTCAATAATATTATCTGGTAATTGATTGCTTTATGTATTTTTATATTAAAAAAAATGTTTTTCAATACATGAAGTTGGTTTTTATTAAGATTTAATTTTGTACATAAAAGCAAATACTAACTGTAGAATGATTTCTCAAAAATGCATTTTGATTAATCATTAAATTAGAGTACATTTTCGCTGTATATACACGGTGACCCATTTTAATCGCCGTACCCGGATTTCTCGGAACCTAAGCCAGCTAGGGAAAAACAGTTCAGACAAAAGTTGTAGGGGACAAAGGGGGCCATACGATGGTGCTAACGTCTTTGACCTTGAACTTGACCTTTAAGGTTATTTCAAGGTCAAAGTGGTATTTTCATATGGGAACACCTAGTTTTGACCCCGGATTCTGAAAGAGCGGGAAATTTTACGTTCAAAATCATATTGAGAAAAAATTTTTCAAGGTCTTTTCAAGGTCAAATCAAGGTCAAACTCCGAAAAGTCCGTTTAAAATCGTTTTTTTCCATGAACCACAGGCTAAGCTGGTTCAAGTTGATCGTAGGCTTAATAGGGGAACTCACACACCCAAAACTTACACATCCTAGTAAACAAAACTCAAACTCGCGCATCCTAACCCCATAAACTTCGTGCCCTTTCATACTAAACTGTTACACCCCAGTCCCACACAACCATACCCCACACCCCCCGGTCTCACACATCCCAACCCCACGCATGCTAATCCCACACACCCCAAACCCACACCTCCTGAACCCTGAAAAATTTTTCTCAAGGGCAAAATGATTTTTTAACGGTAACTTTAAGATCGTTGAAGCTTCTGTTATAAATGTATTAACCTTACTTTTCACGCTACCCAGAAACAACGACGTGGACGTAGTAAGGATTGTTTCCTTTCGGGTGCTTGATTAATGTGAGTCCCCTTGCCTCTCACTGTTCGGGGTGCTTGATTATAGTGAGTCCCCTTGCCTCTCACTGTTTGGGGTGCTTGATTTTAGTGAGTCCCCTTGCCTCTCACTGTTCGGGGTGCTTGATTATAGTGAGTCCCCTTGCCTCTCACTGTTCGGGGTGCTTGATTATAATGAGTCCCCTTGCCTCTCACTGTTCGGGGTGCTTGATTATAGTGAGTCCCCTTGCCTCTCACTGTTCGGGTTGCTTGATTATAGTGAGTCCCCTCGCCTCTCACTAATGTAAATAAATTTTTATTTAACCTCGAAGCAAGTGTTCGAAATGACGACCATTTGCTTCAAGACACATAGTCAAACGCCTTTGAAAATGGCGAACGGTGTTCTGCAAAGTTTGTTTCGGAATGGCAGCGCATGCTCGACGAATCCTATCCTGCATATATGCTCTTGTAGTGGGTTGTTGCTCAAAAACAGCATTTTTTAAATACCCCCATAAATAGAAATCTAATGATGTAAGATCGGGTGAGCAAGCAGGCCAGTTAACCGGAGATCTTCGACCAATCCATCTGTTACCATAGTGCTCATTCAAAAAAGCCCTTACAAGTCGAGCGAAATGTGGTGGTGCGCCGTCCTGCTGGAGCCATATTCTTCGTCGAGTTTCTAAATCAACATCTTCCATCAATCTAGGTAGTTCATCTCTTATTAGCGTCAAATAGGTATGTTGATTTACATTTTCTTCAAAAAAATAAGGACCAATCAAATATCCATTGATAATTCCGCACCATACCATATTACTCCAACGTCTTTGATGGTTTACAGTTCTGACCCAATGAGGATTCACATCAGACCAATAATGGCAATTATGCCTATTCAGATCCCCATCACTTTGAAATTTTGCCTCATCAGAAAAAAGAACAAAGTTAAAAAAGTCTGGATCATTTTCTATCATTCGTAAAGCCCATTGGCAAAACACAATACGCTGTTGGAAATGCTCAAACTGTAGCTCTTGAACCAAAGTAATATGATACGCGTGATATTGTAGCACCTTCATAATTCTTAAAAAAGTATTTCTTGGAATACCAATTTCCCTTTCGACTCGACGAGCGTTAATGTGTGGGTCAAGATGAATTATTGCAAGGATAGTTACAACTCGATTATCATTTTCATCATACTCATGGCGCCTGCGTTGGCGAACCATCTGTCTACCACGAGCTCTTTGAGTTAAATGTCTGATAGCTCTATCGTCAGGGTGTCGTCTGTCAGGATAGCGTTCAGCATAAAGTCTTTCCGCACCACGATAATTATTTTGGCTTGCTCCTAAAACCAAAATCATATCAACGATCTCGTTGGGCGGATAGTCAGCCATTTCAGAGCCACATATCAATTACTATTAAATTTAAATAGTAAAATGGTATCAAAAATATTAATAATTATAAGGCTCGCCCGTATACGGTCGCGCCTAAAAAGGAAAAAACGTTGGAAAATTACGTTAACTTTACTTAGCCAACTGTATTTGCCATAAATACTTCGTTTCTAACACTTTTTTAATTTTAAATTTTAAATTAAAATAATCGTCAAAACATTAAAGGTATTCAATAAAGCATTATTTCTTATTTTGATTGCAAATAAATTTTAAATTTTAATTAAATCTGAACTGCTCACCGATTTTAAGATTTTCCGCCCATTTTTAATATGAAGTTTTTTTTTAATAGTTCGATTCTAAAAAAATAGCTACGATGCTTTTTGAACAAAACAGAAATGTTGTATCTTTATTTTTTAGGAAGTTATGAGTTTTTTTTGTAAAAAGAATCACATTTTTTGACAGCTCATAATTCAAAAAATTAGGATCCGACTAAGATAATTGTAGAAGCAAAAAAAAATAGTAATTAATAAAAAATGCAAATACAAAGTCAAAAATTTAAATTAAAGAAAAAAATAGGATATGTGAGTTTGGGGTGTGTGGGTTTAGGGTGTGTGAGGTAAGAAAATGTTGGTTAAGGATGCGTGAGTTTAAAGTTTGCGGATCGAGTGTTTTTGGTTTTGAGATTTGTGGGGTTAGGATTTGTGAGTTGGAATTTGTGGGTTTCCATTTTAATCTCAAGGTCAAATTGACTTTACTTCGGTATGTTTTTGCCTAGAAATCATAATAAAATAAACAATTTTAAAAATTTATTTACAGCCTACGATCAATTTGAACCTGCTTAGCCTGTGGTTCATGGAAAAAAACGATTTTAAACGGACTTTACGGAGTTTGACCTTGATTTGACCTTGAAATGACCTTGAAAATTTTTTCTCAATATGATTTTGAACGTAAAATTTCCCGCTCTTTCCGAATCCGGGGTCAAAACAAGGTGTTTCCATATGAAAAAACGACTTAGACCTTGAAATAACCTTAAAGGTCAAGTTCAAGGTCAAAGACGTTAGCGCCATTTTGTGGCCTTCTTTGTCCCTTACAACTTGTATCTGTACCGTTTTTCCCTATCTGGCTTAGGTTCCGAGAAATCCGGGTGCGGCGATTAAAATGGGTCACCGTGTATATAATAAATTATTTTATCATATAGCGTTGACATGTAGGCATGTATGTCATAACACTGCATATTTATATTTTGTAAATAAAAAGGCTTTATATTTATTATGGTTTGGCGCAATTCATTAGGTTTATTAAGTTTGAAATATTTTCCTTCCGATCAATAGAATTATTGACTCAGGCAGTAAAAATTAACTATGACACCCAGTTAATAGTATATTGTACAACTAGGTGCGAAAATGGGATTTTAAGCGAGAATGTGCCTGAGACGGACACGAATGCTCAAATCATCATCCGAATCTGAATAAGCCCATTCGCCCAGTGTTATTCACCGTATTTTTTTAAAAAGTGCAGAAAGAAGACCATTTTGTATCGACTACAAAGTGGATTGAGATTAGCTTTTGAGCCGTTCACTTAACTGTATGACATATTATATAAATGTATATGTATGTCTGCACATATATATATATATATACGTACACACACACACACACACACACACACACACACATATATATATATATATATATATATATATATATATATATATATATATATATATATATATATATATATATATATATATATATATATATATATATATATATATATATATATGTATATATATATATATATATGTGTGTGTGTGTGTGTGTGTGTGTGTGTGTGTGTGTGTGTGTGTGTACGTATATATGTGTTAACGGAAAACTATATATTCGCTCCATTTTATAGGCGCCGAAAATGGTCTTATCTTCGAATTAAATCCAACCTATCTAACAACACCAGAGCGACTTCATGAATTTATTTTAAGATATTTTAACCGTGTGTGCACTAGAATAATTATTCTAAAAGTTATGTAGGAGATAAAAATGGATTATCCGAAATTTATGGTGGTAAAAGATAGTTAATTTTGTGCTCTTGATAATGAATTTACAATAGATTTATCATAGTATTTCAATCATACCAAAAGAAGGAAAAATCAAAATCTCAAAAATCGATAAATCTAAAAATCATTATAAAACAAAAACATGTCGATGAATCTTGCAATTTCTTCTTAATAATAAATCTTCATTTACCACATCCCCTCCACACCCCTGCGCCCTCCTCCACAACACTCCACACACCCCTACACATCCCCTCCACATACCCCTTCACATCCCCTCCACAACCCTGCACCCTCCTCCACAACACTCCAGGCCCCTACACATCTCCTCCAAATACCCCTTCACATCCCCTCCGCAGCCCCTCCACATCCCCTCCACGTCCCTTCCACATAATAACGTTAAGGGGTAACACCACTGTAATAGCGAAAAAAATCGTTCTTTTCGGTATTTGTTTTTAATTGAAAGAAAGATTATGAAGAAATGATATTTGGATATATTATTAGTTTAATATTTCAGTATATTAAAAAAAATTGAGTAAAAAAAATACAAAATGGCTGATTTATAGCCGATCTCTTGAGGCCTCTTGCATCGGAAGCGCTCCGCGGCACGCAGTGTACCAATCGCATATTTCAACCTAGAACAAGAAAAAAATCTACTTATTCTTGATGTTCATAGCTAGTGAATCACGTTCGAAAATTTTCGAAAATTTGGCAGTAAATTGAAAATAAATTAAAAATTTTCATGAAAAAAAAGCTCGTTTTGTTTATAAAAATTATTTAAATCAATTTATTAAATATCCCTTATGTGATTCACTTCGAAATATAATAATTAAGATATGGTTAAAATTTTAAATGGGTCGGATGAAAACTGTTCAAGTTATGTTGCATGTCCGTTGATAAAAACTTGTTTCGAGAAAAATCAACTTAAAGTTTCAAAATCAGTTTCGGACTTAAGAAATGAGGAAATCATTTAATGAAAATTTTTACCGTTAGTCTGCCATGCCAGGACCATAAAGCTGCCTTTTCTTATCGCTTTTCTTATCGCTTTTATGTTCGATCGCGCCTCTTTCGCTGCGTCGGACAGAGAGCGCTCAGCGTGTCTTAACGTCGGCTTCACAACAAAAAGAGCTTTCATAATTCGAAGGACACATTTCAGGCCAACATTAAAATTGAACACTGCAATATCAGTAGCAATATTCAGAACTTTCTTGCCACTCGAGTACGATTTCAGAGCCAAGTTCCAAACTGTGGCATTGAAACTGTCGTTGCTGTTCTGAGTATAACCTCCTAAGTAACTCATCTCGACTCAACTCTGTATAAACAGGCTCAATGGCTTCGCAAAATTCTTCAGAAAGTAGCGGTTCATGATTTTTTTTTTTTTTTTTTTTATTATTATTTAACGTCGCCATGTTTGTGCTTCCATGTGGTGCTAATCGACGACTGGGGTCTGCGGTGTGTTTGTAAACAAAGCACATGTAATTTTTACAGAGGTGCTTGTATCAAGCGGTTCATGATGAAACGTGTCCAACGAACCTTCAGCTTGTGCGATTTTCCAATCACACCAGGAATATGAACAAGTATCGTGCTGAGGATTGCCGTCGGTCGATATTTTATGATACAGAGTTGTCCAGATATCATTCCTCATTTTCTCTATACAATTTGGATTCCTCCGTATTGCCAAACCATAATAAATTGTTAATTTATGAATCAACTTATTTGTTAATTTTCCGTTTCCTCCAAGGCCTTTCGTCCTTTTTTATATTTCGAAGACGCGATTCCATTCTTTTCTGTACATGATCGATGCACTCTTTTTTTTGTACTTCAAAATTAGTGTACGGTTTAGATTCCAGTATGCCTTTGAAAGTCTTGCTGTCACAATCACCAATATAATTCACATACTTCAGGTCGTGGAAACTGTTGGAACGAGAAAACATTTCAATAACAGCATCTACCTCCATTTTACCAGATGAACCTTCATGATTTGCTTGACATAAATCGACGTGTGATGCATACCATTTTCCGTATTCAGATGTTTCTGTTTTATTTTTTCAGTGCTCGCAAGACTTGCAATATTTAGATTTTACAGTCACATCGACGACACAAGAACCATCTCCTGAAACGGTAATCCCTTGCGATTGACCATTTTCTTTGCTCTTTCGTCTCTCCTCTTGTCCAGCTTGCTTCATACTGTTATCACGAACTGCTGATGTTGCTATTGAAATGAGATTCACTATTTTATCGTAGAAAGATTGGAAAACAGTACGTGGTAATTTCATAAACGTGCAAAATTTCATCATTCCATTCAGTCCTACTCCTATCAGTCGCATTGCTGACACCATTCGACGATTAATTTCATATGCATTTTTTATAAATTTACTGTTAGGTAAAAAATCACAATTTTGAAGCCCAAGTCCCGAGAACTTCTTTCATGAAAAGTTATATTAGAACCGCACGTTTTACACTTCACATGCTCAGAAATTGTAGAAAATGCTGCTAAAAAGTTAATGATTCGGTATCCATGTATAATTGACATCAAAATCGTCCTCGGGTGTCTTCAGCTATTTTACCGATGTACTGACGCCACTGGAATCACCTTTAGCTTCGTATCGATTCAACTGATGATTCGCTGATTTACGTCTCTGATGCCGTGTTGGATAGTTTGTTTGGTGCCATTTCTTCCTGCGTATACTTTTTCTTTTTCCATTTTGCTCAACGTAATAATAAATAATTAAAACTTTTACAAAAATATAGTTTCGAAAGCGAAAATGGGAGCGTCGTTTTCTTACGATATACAGAAGCTACACTGACCTACTTTGTTGGAACTAGCCTAACTGTCTCATAATAGCTTAAGATCAACATCTATAGGAGCATTAGGAAAGTTTGCGAACAATAGGTAAGCCATAAGACGGTCCTTCTCATCAGGTACATACATCTCACAGGTAAGCGATCGGCCATTTCGGAGCGGCCGAAGGCGGTCGGTATATGTCCCGAAATTTCAAATAAAACTTTTTTTTCGGGATAGGACCTTTTGTACCATATTCTGGAAAGTTCAAAGCATGTTTTAAGCCAATAAAATAAAATCGATTTTTTTAAATTTCAACAGTTGTGTTACCCCTTAAATTGTTTAAAAAACTAGGTTATTTTTTTACTTATTTGCCCCTCCACCTCATCCACGCCCCTCCACATCCCCTCCACATTCCCTCCATGTTCCCCTCCACACCCCTCCACATTTTCTCCACTTTTAATGCATTACTTCCTCATTGGCCTTTACACCCCGTCCACATCCCCTCCACATCCTCTGCACCCTCTCCACATCCAGAACTACTGAACCGATTTAGTTAAACTTTTGGATTTTGAAAAATAAAATAAAATTTTTCAATACAACTAAAAAGTATAAAAAAAAAATTTTCTAAATAAAATTGACTACCAAAAAAACGCTATAAAAAGTATGAAATAATCGATAGAAAGTATGAGTAATATAATTAATTACCAGGGTAGTCTAAAAATTTATTTTGTGAAGATTATAAAAAGACAACGAAATTCTTTTTTATTACGTTCAATATGGTAGTATTGGGTGTTGTTTAGAATTTTTTTAAAATAACCATTTTTTGGCCATTTTTGATAAGTAGAACGTTCTACTAAGTTACACACGGGACCTTAAGGACTGAAACTTGTTTTTAGAGCTTATTTTGATAGGTACGTTCTTATACAAAATCGACAACAAAAATTGAGAAAGAGGTGCGCACTGATTTGTGCATTTTGTCTGGCCTGACTCATATATATATAAAGATTTTATGCTACATAAGAAAAACAATGTTAGTTAGTATAAGTTTTATGATTTTGATACTCTTTTATATTGTCAATTTTGGTTTCTGCCCGTGTTTTCACGGTTTTTCTTGATTATTTCAACGGGGTTATATAATCTTTCATCGTTTTTTGTGTTTTATATCGAGCTATTTGTTAGTAGCAGGTTTAATTGAATGATAATCATAATAATTATTAATAAACGTAATATTATGCTTTTATTATACTTTCTATGTTGTCTGAATATTATATATATTTGGGTATTTTTAAGGAGGCCGAAACATCAAGTATCATCCGGATGATACTACATGTTTAGGTGAGCCTAAACACTCTAGTAGGCTGATTTTATAGTCTAACAAGCGTGTGTTTGCACCGTGCCGAAGAACAGCCAAATTCAGTTTCGCTTCATAGGCATAAAAAACACGCCATCAATACATGTTTGACAAAAAATACGGTGTGCACCATGGTCGTGAATTTTTTCACATTTTTTAAAGTCCATATATTTAAAGTTGTTTGAAACTAAATATAACTTTATTGTAAAAATGTGCATTTCAGTCATTAACAATTTTTTATGTTATTTGAATTTTTTTATATAAATAATACACTTCTGCCATTTTATGACTATGGCAGTCACTTTTGTACTGAAATAAAGCTATCTTCATGATTTTTGGTGTAATATTTCGAGTGATCAAAAGCACTTTTTTCAGGATTTTAAGTTTTAAAATGAGTCGAAGTAATAGAAAGGGACATTAAAAGGTTTTGGAACCATTTTTTATAAAAACTTTAGAAAATTTGCTAAAAATTCCTATGTTGCAATTTTCTTAAAACATTTAATTTTGTTGAATAAATAGAGGTTGAATTTTGCTAAAAAATGTATAACATGACTACGAACTCATATGTGGCCTTGGTGATCTTTGAACCTAAGGCTTTCGAATAAAGAGTCCGAGTTCAAGTGTGCTTTTCTATAAATACGTGTTGTCATTCTCATTACCCGAACCCGATAACATAACATTTTGGGGGCTCGTCCGGGATAGTGTTTTCGGAAAAGTGATTTAGTGGAAAGTTGATACTTTTACGTTCCGGCAACATGTCAGTGGTATCCAGAACACCAGTTCCATCCCCGAGAACTGTTTCAACTGAGCAGCCTCAACCGTCTCTCACTGAAGCGAATTTGGAGATAACAAGCTTGAAGAGACGTGTAGAGGAAATTACTCAAGAACTCCATCAATGCAACGAGGATGCATTGAATTTACAAAGGGAACTCCATGTTCGAGATTCAGAATTGTTGGATGCTCGTCATCAGAATGAGGAACTTAAAGCACAGATTAGGCTACTGAGGGATCAACAAGTTCGAAGAGAACTATTCGGTGACGAGAGCAGAGGGAGAGGACTGATTTGAACGAAGAGATATCGTGACTTCGGACCCTGAATAACACACTGCTGGCAGAACAGCGAGAACAGCAACGCCAAATTAATCAGCTAGGTCGTTTACAGAATAGAGATATACATTCACATACAACAGAAACAGAGAACGCTAGAATCAATGACACTGGGTTATCTTTAAATCAGAATAGACTTGGGTTAGGAACTTCTATTATTCATCCTTTGATTACTGATACTCGTGATTTAGGTTCAAATGTAGGTAATTCTGTTTTACCGAACACTAGACCTATCCAGTCGGGAACGGATTTGGTTTTTAAATTGAAAGCTGATGATTATGATGGATCATCACCTCTGCCTGAATTTTTGGTTCAATTTCAAGTCATCGCTAGAGCAAACAATTGAACACCTGCAAATAAATCAGCAGCTCTTATTTCTTGTTTAAAAGGAAGAGCAAAATCAATTCTCGTCGAATCTGATTCGACTGCATCAAATTTTGATGATTTAATTTCCCGTCTTGACTTTCTGCTTTGGTTTATCCGGAATGTCCATTTGCAGTCTAAGATAAAATCGCTTGTGCCTAATTTATAGTTGCTATTTTTGATTCATCGATCAGGGGGATCCTTAGTTTAGACAGGATAACTTCTCTGAAAGTTGCTCTGGCTCGAGCTATGGAAGTGAAGGTTATTCGTGATTTAGATAAGAGATCTCAGACTTCAAAGAGAACGAATGACACATATTAGACTGGAATCAACTCTTCGAATTCACAGTCTAAAGGTCCTCAATCTTCGGACAAACATCTCAAAATTTCTTTAAGGATATTGAATGTTGGACGTGTGGTAAAAAAGGAGATTTTAGATCAAATTGTCCAAATCAGATGAGCGACCAGGGAAACTAGGTTATGTTGAACTTTCTGGAGCGAGTTCAACAGAACTTGACAAGACTCCAACGAACACACACTCTTGTCTGATTGATTATAATGTTGGAAGAATTAATAGGAACTCAAATAAATTTTATTTTGATGGTTTAATTAATGACAAAAGTTGTATTTTTAAAGTAGATTCTGAATCTGATGTGACTATTATAAATCCGAAATTTGTGGAGACAAAAGATAAAAGAATTCCTATTAATTTTACAACTCTTAAGTATCCGACTGTAGAAAAGGTACCAGTTGAATTTTTAATTTCAGCTTTGATAAAATTGGGTGACCATTCAGCTAATTTAGATGTTTTTGTTGGAAATATTATTCATGATTGTATAATTGGTAGTGATTTCCTTGATACAACTGGTATTACAGATTCGATAACCAAAATTATTTTAAATACTCCAAGTTCAATCATCAATAAACAGATTTCCAGAATAGTTGATTCTAGTGAGGATGTACCAGAGACATTACAAAAAATTTTTGACAAGAATTCAGAAAACTTGGATCAAGATCAACGACCGAAGTTTGCGGATCTTCTTCATGAATTTGAAGAGATTTTCCAAGATGATGACGTTACTGGAAAATGTAATTTGGTTGAACATAGAATTCAATTACTCCATAATCAACCAATTAAATAATCTATTCGAATACCCCCTATTCATCAAGTTAAGGAATTGGATGAATGTATTGCTGAGATGCATTCTCAAGGAGTTATTGAAGAATCAGACAGCTCGTATTGTTCACCTGTAGTTCCCAAGAAGTAGAAGGATGGAAAAATTCGTTTTTGTAATAATTTTCAAAAAATTAATGCAATTACAATTAAAGATTCGTACCCTTTACCATGAGTTGACGATACTCTTGATAAACTTGCAGGATATTCGTGGTTTTGTACTTTGGACTTGAAGAGTGGATACTGGCAAATCAAGATTCGAGAAGAGGATAGGAAAATCACGGCTTTCTCAATCGGAAAAGGACTTTAGCAATTTACAGTTATGCCATTTGGTTTATGAAACGCACCTGCAACTTTTCAACGTTTAAGGGGAAAATTACTCAGCGACTATCTTTCAAAATTCTGTTTAGTCTATTTGGATGACGTTATGGTATTGTGAAAGTCATTTGATGAGTTAATAATTAACCTGAAGAAAGTGTTTATTCGTTTTCAAGAAGCCGGATTACGTCTTAATAAGAAGAAATGTGGTTTCTTCAGCAGGGAAGTTGAATATTTAGGATACACCGTTTCAGAAGAAGGAAAAACAGCTGATCCAAAGAAGATTGAATCTGTTGTAAACATGGCCAATTCCTCATAACAAAAAGGCTGTATTGAGTTTCGTGAATTTTTGTGGTTATTGTAAGCGACTTATTAAAGGTTTTGCTGTCATAGCTAAACCATTATATAGGTTAACTGAAAAATCGGCTAAGTTCATATTGTCAGAGGAATGTCAAAAAGCTTTTTCAAGATTGAAAGAGGTTCTTACAACACCTCCAATTTTGGCATTTCCTTCTCTTTCTTCTGAATTTATTTTAGATACTGACGCTTCTGACCATGGAATTGGGTCGGTTCTTTCTCAGAAACAAGATGGAATCGAACGTGTCATAGGTTATTATAGTAGAGTCCTTTCAAATCAGAGAGACATTATTATGTCACTCGACGTGAACTCCTTGCTATTATAGAATCATTAAAAAATTTTCATCATTACCTTATAGGTAAACCTTTCATTATTAGGACTGATCATTCTTCTTTAACTTGGTTATTATCGTTTGAGGAATTGGATGGACAATTGGCTCGTTTGTTAGGGAAATTGGATCTGTACAACTACAAAATTATTCACAGGAAAGGCAATTTACATGGAAATGCTGATGGACTTTCAAGACGGCCTTGTGAAGATTTCTCCTGCAAATATTGCATCAGAGTAGAAGAAAAATTCAATAATGTAGAAACAATTTGCCGTATCATTTTTGAAGAAAACACATCAGAAGGATGGAAGAATAGTCAGGCAGAAGATGAAGCTATTTCTTTTATTTGTTAAACGAAAGAATTACAGAAGATACCAGAATGGCAAGAGATTTCATCGATGGACGAATTCACCAAAATCTATTGTTCTCAATGGGATTCGTTAGTACTAATTGATAGGATTTTGTATAGAGAATGGGTTTCAACGAATTTAGATTACAAAATCCGTCAATTAGTTGTTCCTCAACATAAAATTAAAGATATTTTGGAAGAAGCACATGATTCACCATCTGGAGGACATTTCGGAGTAAGCAAGACTTTAGATAAAATTAGAAAAAGATTTTATTGCGCTACTTATAAAAGAGATTTAGAAAATTGGTGTAAATCTTGTGAAGTCTGTGTTTCAAAGAAAGGTCCTCCAGATAAAGGTCATGGTGAGACGAAAATTTATAATTCAGGAGTTCCATTTGAAAGACTTCAGATGGATAACTTAGGCCCATTTTGACTTTCTTCTTTGGGCAATAAATACCTCTTAGTTGTGACAGACTGTTTTTCAAAATGGGTCGAAGCTTTTCCTCTCTCAAATATGAGAACAAAAACCATTGCTGAGATTTTAGTTGATCAGATTGTTTGTAGGTATGGGGTACCTTTACAGGTAAATACTGATCAAGGAACGAATTTTGATTCGAAATTGATTAAAAATTTATCTGAGTTGTTAGGAATCAAAAAGACAAGAACGACATCATTACACCCACAATCAAACATGCGACGACTGGAACTGCTCCGGCTGAGTTGTACACCGGTTTCGATCTGAGGCTTCCTTTGGACTTGATTCGTGGATGTCTACCTTCGGAGGAAACTCAGCGAGATCCACAAAATGGCACGAGACCGGATTAACTTATAATCGGAAAGAACGAAGTCTTGATACGACAAACGAATTCTTAACGTTGAATATTCCCAAGGCCAAAAAGTTTGGTTCTTCAACCCTCAAAGAACCAAAGGAAAAGCACCAAAACTTCAGTCAAATTGGGTAGGACCTTGGGAAGTTGTGAGGAAAATTAATTACGTCGTTTATTGTATTCGTCGTTCACCAAGACATAAATCCAAGATAGTCAACATCAATCGTCTTGGGACTTACTGAGAGAGACACCCGATAATGAAGACTGCTCTGCTCACGCTTTTTTTGAGCTACGGTTTTTCCGTGGGCGTGAAGGTAAATACCGGAGCAGGGACTTAAGGTGAGGTTCCACAGCATGTCAACTTCCCCCCTCTTGTCTGAAGACCGATTTCGACTAAATAAGAAGGTTGATTGAAGTAGATTGTTCAAGAGACGGATCCGTCTTAGTCCTGTTAAGTGATGATTGGTATCGCATCTGTAAGCATTGCTCGGTAACTTGATGCCAAGGATGGGTCAAGGTAGAGGATGTTGCTGTCGGTTCCTGTAAGTCATCATTGGATTATAAGAGGATTAACTCGCTTGAAGAATGGATGGTTATGATTGTCGGGACGACAATCTGAAAAGGAGAGGGCAATGTTATGACCGAGCTCGAACGTTGCGCGATTCGAACACCGAGAATCGCGCATAGCAACCCCTAGTAACGAGATCAACGACGTCGCGGATGTTATTGTTTATGTTTAGTCTGATTCTAACAGCTGTTGAGAACAGTTGTGTTTACGTTCGAATAAAGATTCCGAGTACGAAAGAGGCGGAGAGAGAAACAGAGTTCAGTGCGAGGCTGTGACAGCGGAGTGGTGCAGAGTCTCCACTATTCGGCGTGCAGAGTAGGTGCATAAGACGAGAGCATTGTCAGCAGCAGCGTGTCACCTCCTCCTACCGTCGCTGTAGTATAGTAGAGGTTAGGGGTAGTCCGCAGCAACTACGGACGTATATCAGGGCCACACTACAAATAGTGTGCCGTGCCTTTAAGATATTAGGGCTCCGAATAGGCCCACGGTAAAAGGGGACCGCGCGCGATCGCAACCCTCTCCGACTCCGGCAGCGTGTTCAGCGACAGTCGTGCTGAACACGCAAGCGACGCTCGACCTACGCGAATTTATATTTTTACTATCGACTTGATTTATATGTTAACGTAGTTGTATTATATTAATTTAATCGTTTTGTAGAATATAGCTTTTTGTTGTTCTTGTGCCATTGATTAACCCGAACCCGCCTGCTCCTCGCATCGAGTTAGACCGAAGCAAGGCTACATTGCTGTTCGCGTTGCGAAATGATTAGTCTTTGCGTTTTCGCGCTCCATCCAGGTCGCGAAAACCACTGCGTCGAGGAATCTCCACACGAAGCCGAATCCTCGTGGATTCGGTGTATACGGGAGAAAAGCCTGCACAGCTACATCGGGCACGGTGGTCCTCGGCAAAATTCAACCGAAACTTGTTTGCACTTTGGATTTTCCTTTTGCATATGATTTGAGGCCCTTTCAGGACCACATTTCAATAGAAACTAATATTGAGGAATGAGCACTTTTTTAATCCAATTTTGAAAATTTTTTATGGTTAACTACCCAAGTATTCAATGACGAAAATTTTTTTTCATGGGTAATCTAGAAAATTTATTTTTATTATAGTGTTTAACAGTTGAATTATACATTAATTACATATTTACAGTACACTTTATCGCAAATATGTACAGAAGTGTATGTTACATTATAAATATAAATTTTAAATAATGTTTTTTCTGTTGAAAATATTATCGTGGTAAAAGTTAATATAAATCATATACTTTCAAAGTATTTTAAAAAATTAATTGAAACTGAATACTTCTGGGTACTAATACATTCTATAAGTACCTTGTAAGGATGAAAATGTGTATAGCAATATACCTTCAGTCAAGATCAAAACCATTTGTAAACAAAGCGTATATATGTGTCGCGTATATTCGTGAGTGTGTTGTCGAGTTTGTATATCTGAAAATTCCAACGTCGTTAGTGTACAATAATTCAGTCAGTCCTTTTGTAGCAGTCTATTTAACACCCTGCCGCCGATTATTATAAAAAATCACGCGCGTACTCATGAGGAAAATCGCTCTATTATTTGCTTACTTTGTTGGGATAAAAGTAAACGGATTATTGACATAACATCAGCTTTGAGAGATAAAATATGTAAACTGTTTAAAGTTATGACGAAAAAAATGAGTGCCGTCCAAAAGTAGTGTGTGCATCTTACAAGTCCAATTTATACCGTAAAAATCTCGACGAAAAAAGATCTCGCCAATAGATTTTTCGCAATATAGGTTGAAGAAAGATGCAAGATCAAATGCAAGTGCAAAGTGTAATAGTTTTTTTTTGTGAACGAGCAAGAAAGAATGGCAAGGACAAAGTTATTCCCAATAATGTTTTTGGAACTTAACGTAAGTCTCAGCTGAATGAAGAAAAAAAAATTGTATTCACACATGTTTAAAGAATTTGAAAAGGAAGCCAATGATTGGGCAGAGCACTGCAATGTTCAGCGTGAAATGACTCACGGAAGTCCTTCTTTTAAAGAAAACAGTTGTAAGATATTGTTAAATAATATCGATTTCTTGCGATCCAACCGTAACCTGGGTTGTTTGAAATATGTGGATGTATTTGAAAAGTTCAAAACCGTTGTTGACTCTTGCTTTACGGTTTCTTTAAATCCGAAATTTGTTGAATATATAGATGCGTTCAAAGATGCATATCTATCTTTAGGTATATTTGTAGCACCGAAAGTCCACGCAGTTTTTTTTCATGTAAAATAATTTTGTGCTGAACATAATCTCGGTCTCGGCTTTTATAGTGAGCAAGCTATGGAAGCAGTGCATTATGATTTTTCCAAAACATGGGCTAAGTATAAAGTATCAAAAAAACATCCAGATTATGCAAATAAATTGTTAAGAGCAGTCTGCGAATATAATTCACAACACATTTGAAATGTTCTTATACTTATTAATCTTATTATGCTTTCATTGCAGCATAAATTGTGATTATTTCTGTATATATTTGCGAGAAAGTGTACTGTACATATGTAATTAATGTATAATTCAATCGGTAAACACTATAATAAAAATAAATTTTCTAGATTACACATGAAAAAAAATTTTCGTCATAAACTACCCATAAAAAAATTTCAAAATTGAATTAAAAAAAAATGCTCATTCCTCGATTTTAGTTTCTATTGAAATGTGGTCCTGAAAGGGCCTCAAATCATATGCAAAAGGAAAATCCAAAGTGCAAACACGTTTCGGTTGAATTTTGCCGAGGACCACCGTGCGGGATAAGGCTTCAGCGGTGAGTCGCTGCGGGCCGCATCAAAGGTAAGAGCTGCGATAAGCCGCGCACATGCGTTGGGTGTGGTGTACGCCTGCAGAATATTAGCTTGGTTAATAATTACATTGTTATTAACAATTGAACACCCCGTTATAATATATATTCCGGTACAATATTTCAATTATTGGAAAAAAGTCGATACTATATCCTTTGATTTTATATAAACATTATCTGATTTTGAAAAGATTCTGGTATTATTTGAATATGGAAAACGCGCATTATAAGTACCTTTCACTTCTCCATAAGTATATATGTTCTAGTAAATATATATCAATTTGTTTTATAATCCCGAAGAAAGACCAATAATTAAAATATTTAATTTTTTTATATTTTTTTATATATAATCTATGAATTACACTCTCATCTAATTTCTTAGATATATACATACGTTATAACTAAATCTAAGAAATTAGTTACATACATACATTACAAATAAATCTAAGAAATTAGATGAGACTGTCATTCATGGATTATACAGGGTGTTTCATTTTAATCCATCCACGCAGGAAACCTCTGTAAAAACGAATGATATCAAAAAATGACCTCTACAAAAGTTGAAGGGGATAGAGGGAGCCACCCAATGGTACGAACGACCTTGACCTTGAACTCAATTTTCAAGGTCATTGAAGGTTACAGTGTTGTTTTAAATGAGAACCCCTACTTTTTACCCCGGAATCGGGTAGAGCGGGAAAATTTACATCTGAAATGATATATCAAGTTTGCTTTAGTGACCTTCAGAAGGTCATTTAAAAGAACACTGTAAGCTTCAAATTACCTTTAAAATCAAGTTCAAGGTCAAGGTTGTTGGTACCATTGGGTGGCCCCCTCTGTCCCCTTCAACTTTTGTAGAGGTCATTTTTAGATATAATTTGTTTTTAAATAGGTTAACTGCGTGGATGGATTAAAATGAAACATCCTGTATATAAAAAGTATAATATAATTAAATAATTTAATTATTGGTCTTTTTCCAGGATTATACATCAAATTGATATATATTTGCTAAAACATATATACTTATGGGGAAGTGAAATGTACTTACAAAGTGCGTTTCCGAATTCAAATAATACCGGAATCTTTTCAAAATCAGATCATGTGTATATAAAATCGAAGGGTATGGTATCAACTTTTTTTCAAGAATTGAAATTTTGTACTGGAATCTGTGTTATCGACTTCTGTATTTTAAATAATTACTGAAATAAAAAAAAGTTTTTTAGAAAAAGAACAACATAGTATGAACTCTAATGTTGCATATGCATTGTCTGGTTTAAATTTCATAAAATTCGGTTATTTTTGTAACGAAAAAATTGTTTTAAATATTTTTTATGATAAGCAATGCGATTTCTTTGTAATAAAGATATTGATTTTTAGAGAAATAAGAGCAATAATACTGATGAAGTTCAAATCAACGTATAATATAAATTGCCGATAATTTTTGCTTTCAATTTGCAAACACGAAAGTTATTCAATAATCACTTATTTATACAAGAAAGATGAACAAATTAAATCAAAAGTTAGTTAATATGCAGTGAAATACTCTTTTTTAGAATACCTTGGATTGCTTTTAAAATTCAATTACAGATTTATTTATAATCTATTTTTTTTATTTAATATCCTTTAATTTTAATGAGTAATCTTCAGTCTTAGTCGACATTACGATTGTATAATAAAGTGCTCTTTAAGCAAGGGTTTAAAAATATGACAATCACTATCACAGTCCATAAGTCCCCATATTTTATACAATTAAAATATTACTATTATTCTTATATTTTATTTTATTAATTTAATATATTTATTTTCATTTTAATTTTTGTACTGATAAATAAAATTTTATTTCATAATTATACTCATACAACCAACAACTACTTTTAAATTAAAATTTAAAAATTTAATAATTGAGTTAAAATTCATGTTGCAGGATCATGATTTATAATTTTAAACATTATAGTTCCCTTAAACTAAAGTATTAATAATATTGCAACTTCAAATTATAATATATATATAATCATAGATAGTTCATTTGATTGTCACCTAAATGTTAAACTACTCGTATAAAACAAATATATAAATTCATACATCAACATTCATGCATCATTTTCATAAAAAACAGTCATTTTATTTTGAAACAAAATATAATAAAATTAAACTAAATAATTCTTAGATTAACTCGCAAACCTTCACATGCATACAACTACGCAACCGAGCTAATGCTTTCGCGTAATAATTAAAAATGTATAATAGCTTATCATTATTTATTTATATTTAAACACGCTTCTAAATTTAACATCTTTAGCCGTACACCCGCTTGGTGCATGCTCGTATTGAATATTATTAGATAATTCGTTATTAATAGACAATATTTATAATCTTGTTTGCTAATAATATCCTAATAAGAATATTGCATACAAAGGTTTTATCATTATTCTGCTACATTAATTTTAACTTATACGAGCGAGTGTTAGCGAGTGAGTAATGTAGCTAGTAATTTATTAAATTTTCCAAGAACGCCAAAAAACGGCTATTTTCAAAAAATTCTACAGTGTCCCCCTTTTAACCAATTTGAACGTTCCATCTTCCTATATTATATAGGTATTTCAGTATTTAAAAAGATTTAGACTCTCCTGTTCCTTCTTCTCCCCTTTTCTCCCCCTTTCTTCTCATCCCACCCTCTCTCATCATCCCCTCACCCCTCCTCTCATCGCATCATCTGCTCCTCATACCCCACCTCAAATATCGTAATATCGTTTAAAAAAATATGTTATTTTAAGAAATAATGCCACCGACCCTCTCATGCTCTTCACTCCTCACTTCTGCATCACCCCTCCTCTCCCCTCCTCTGTCCTCCTTGCGCCCCTCCTCACCCCTCCTCAATTATATTACACTATTTATTACGCTTTAAATTGCTTCTTGACTTTTCTCACAAGGATTCATACATAGAAACCGCCAATTCACAGCTGTTCTGTCGCTCGCACCAGCTTTTATGTGGTACCAGCTCGGAGATAAAATTGTTTTGAGAAGCTCACAGGCGCCCTGTACTACCAAAGCCAGGGTTGCTGGCTTACGTTCTACGCTCTCAGTTCAAGCTCTACTTGCAAGAAATTGTACTGTTAGCACACCACGACGTTCTCTAACTGTAAAACCGTCAATTTGCAGCTATTAAGCTTAGTCGCTCGGACCAGTTATTGTTCGGTGCAAGCTCCGAGATAAAATTGTTTTGTAAAGCCCACCGACGGCCTGTACTACCATAGCAAGGAATGTTTACTTACGTTCTACACCCTCGCATTAAGCTCTTCTCGCACAAAATTGTACTGTTAGTACATTACGACGTTTTCTAACTGTAGGAAGCACGTGTTGTCACAAGTCGCAAGCATGGTACTGGTAACAGCAGCCGATTTGCCATGTTTCTTTTGCAAGCAGCCACTGCCTATTTCAGCATAAGTTTCTTGCAAATGCACTATTTAGTAACCCAGAAGTACACATACAGTGACCCTGAGTACAAACTTTCTAGAAAAATTGTTGGTAAAGTATAGCTTGTGACTATATAATTTATTCCAAAATACAAATTAGAAAAATTGTTACAAAACAAAAACGAGTTGCCGAATCTTTTTACTTCTTTTGAATTTCTAATCTATACCAAATAAATAAAAACATTCTCCAACATGTTTTTAGCAAAACTTTTCTTTTACTATCACAAATCTTCCTCTTTGAGGAAGCAAAACAATAAGCTAAGTTTTAAAAAAAATATAAAAAATACATAACCTTAAGGAAGGTCTTTCGCTAGATATAGGACATAATTCGAAAATATTCTATGAGAGTTTATGGAGGTTCTATGATATAACTTGTGAAATATAATTAGTAATAGTCCATTACTACACGAAAAAAATGGTTCCAAAATAAATCGTGTCGTCACAAGTGTAAATATTGTGAATTTAAAAAATATTTAATTAACCTCAATTATTTCGTTTATTTTTTAATCAATTTTAATGTTTTGGGGGTCAATCTTTTCTTTCAACATTTATCTACAAAGTTAACGTAAGAAATTTATAAAATAATATATCTGTAATAATAGAAAGATAATTATTTATAAGTAATCGCGTAAAATTTTATAACAGATTCTTTTATCACAGATATATTATTTTATATATTTCTTTCGTTAAATATATGGATAAATATTTAAAGAAAAGAATAACCTCCCAAAAATAAAAAAAATAATTGGGGATGAACTAAATATTTTTTAATTTGACAAAATTGACACTTGTGTCGTCACGACATTTTTGGAAGGATTTTTTTTCATATGAATGTGGACTATTATTAAGTACAATTAATTAGTTTTTATTATCATAGGATCTTTATAAACTCTCATATAATTTTTTGTTTACGCTGTATAGATATATACAGCTAGATAGCAAAAGATCCTCCTTAAGTATCTGAGAATATAATATGCTTTACGATTTGGGCAAAGAACTTGGACAAGAGATATCAAAAAGATATCTTACTGGACATTTACGGAAGGATCGCTGTAGCTGTACTTCAATTATTATGCGCCATATAAAAACTCGATTTTTTCAAAAATACATTATTCTTAAAAGCATAAAGAAACGATAACTAGAAAATTTAACTGAAGTATTATTCTCGATATTACTAATCATCTTAATCTTCTTAATGAATTTCCATCATACGTATCAAAGATATAGTTGTTAAAATAAATTAACTTTTTGGGTATACCAATAGAACGAAATTAGGTTAACCAAAACTTCGGTTCTGAATACGTAGATAATCTTAAGCTCATTCAAAAGCATTTATATCGAATTATCGTCACACACAGACACACAATGACACACACTCACACACATGCACACATACTTGCACAGACATACACTCACACACGCTCGCATATATGCACGCGCACACGCACATACCCACACCCACACACACACACATGCATGCATGCACGCACGCACACACACAATCACACATATCCATACGGATATTTTCTAAATTTTTAGACATCTGTTAAATGAGAAATATGAACCTTGAAATATTAAAACTAAATCTAACATGGAGATTTTTACAGTAGTGAACTAACAGCCTACTTTTCTAAACAATATCTAGGCTCAACAAACAAAACAATATGAAATATTTATTTATAGTTCGTAACATACATATTTACCTTGTATATTTTCACCAATACGTCTAGACTCTTAAATAATATACGAGAAATTTTTTCGATAATGCCCGTTTCTGGCGATACAACTACCTTAAGGTGGCTCCCTGGTATTTTTTCATGATTTTGACAAATTTTTCTATTCATTTTCTTTTCATTAATACTATTCACTTTTTCATCTGTTCAACATTGAAATCAATTTAGTTTATTCGATACTACTATTATATGTATAAAAAAAGAAGATTCTGTAAATTAAAGATTTTGTTGGGAGTCATAGAACTCCCAACAGAATATTAATTAAGTTTTTATTCTAAGATTGATAATTAATTACAGGATACTAATCAAAGTCCTGAATTTGGACATAAATTGATCACCACGCATAAGAAAATAAAAATATTATTGAAACTTTGAGAATATATTCTTTAAGACATTTTCAACAAAAATTCGCTTGTTTTTTTACTAATTGTTTCTTTAAAGTTTATTTATAATACAATTTTTAATAAAAGAAGTGTATTTATATAGCAATTTTGAAACAAAATCGCATATATATTTTTCAGAGCTATATAATAAATAATCAAATCAAATGAAAAGCGAATATTAGTTATTTACAGATATAAAAATATGATAGAATTTTCTCAGAAGTGCATGACAATGCGGTGTATGCGAGGGCTATTTTGAATATAGCCCATTTTGACTAAAAAATACCACATTCTTCTGAATAATTTTGAATATAAAGGCTAAAAAAATCCGAAAATTGCTATGAAAATTCATATAATCGTAACAAGTATTCCATATAAGCACCCCCCCTCCTCCAGAGTCGAGGTTTCGCCCCGATTTCAGCTCTGATTAAATCGATTCGATACGCGAGCCATGTATCTGTGTAAGAATGAACGAGACGGCTTGGGTATTTTTAAGGCACTTTGGCCGTTTATTTATCTCTCCACCTAGGGTGATTCAGTGGGCGTCCCCGGTCTAGGTTGGGCTGAGCGTCAGTTATCGCATTCAGGTTGGCTTATGTCCCTGAAGTCTGCGTCGCGTACGCTACTTTTCGCTGCCTACCCTTTTTTCTTCGGAGCTACAATGTCTGTTAAACGTTGCGTGTAGCTGTGTTCGTAGTCGCTCACGTTAACAATGTCGGTGTTTCGTTCTCCGATTCGCTCGCTACGCTTTGCGCGCTCGTAGAGGTACATTGGTTAACATCCCTCGGCGGTCGGGCGTTATCGATGTCATCTTCTTCCCTTGCTGACGTATCGACTGCTTGCTTCCCCAAATAGCCCCTTTTCGGCTGTCGTGCGGGGATTTCCTCGACGATATCCACCGCCTCATCGACCAGCTGGTTGATGTTTGACCCGAGTTTGGCTGTTATTTTGTATGAGTCGATAAACTTCGGTAGCAATACGACTTTCGATCGCCAACGATTAAGCGTGGTTTTCTCTCCAAACCAAGTCGCCGATCTCAAAGCACGGGTCTCGATGTTTGGTATTGTAACTTTGCGCTTGTCGGCCCTCCGCATCTCTCAAGCGCTGACTCTCTCTTAACTCCTCTAACAAAGAAACTACCTGAGGTGTACCTCACCGATTTTCTTGATATTGTGATATGTTGTAGTACATAAAGAAGTATTAGACACGTATTTTTTTACGTGCTAATTCGGCGATTTAAGGGGTGAAAACCACCATTAAAATTTACCCCCAAAAACAGTTTTTTTTTAATATCTCAAAAACGAATCGAATTTTTCGAGAAACCAACGCCAATTTGTTTCTTATCAAAATGCGCTTCTGTGGTAAACACTTTCACTCTGAAGGGTTGCATCCCTTATTTTTTATAAGGGTATATACGACTTTTTTTCGTTTTTTCTTTCTTCAGAAATTTCTTAATTAATCGAATCTTATAAAAAATCGTTCTATTAAAAACAATATTAAAATTAAAAGTTGACCGGCGCGGGAGTTATAAAAAAAAAATTATTTAAAGGGGTAACTATCCTCGAACACGAGTTTTCTGACATAAGCCTTAATAATTTACTTAATCTTGTAATATATTGTACAACAAGAAAAAAACATAACAAATATATACATACATACTTATACGACCATTTGACGGATGAAAAACACCCTTATAATTCACCCCCAAAAATCATGTTTTTTAATATCTTAAAAACGAATTGAAATTTTCCAATGAAATCAACGCCAATTTATTTCTCATAAAAATGCGCTTCTTTGGTAATCGCTTTCACTCTGAAGAGTTGCATCCCTTTTTATTATAAAGGTAAATGTGACTTTTTTCGTTTTTTTGTCCAGAATTTTCTTAATTAACCAAATCTTAGAAAAAATCATTCTGTTATAAACAATGTTGAAATTTAATGTTGACCAATCCCGGGGTTTAAAAAAAATTATTTAAAGGGTGACTACGCCCTAACAGGAGTTTTCTGACTTTTTTTTTTTTAAGTGGCATTTCGAACTCGAAAGTTCATCGCCTCATCGACGCAAGCTTTCCATGTTTCTCTATTTTGTGTCAACCCCATCCATTTCGCGCCCTCTCGCCCAATTTCAGTTACGTCTGCTTTTACGTTATCCTTCCATCTGCGTCTAGGTCTACCTAGAGATCGCGTTGCTTTCGGTTTTCCTTTCATTATGCGCGTGGCCGTACGATCATCCCCCATTCTTGCCACGTGCCCTGCCCATCTTAGTGTTTGATAATATTTGGTGACGCGTACAAATTATGTAGCTCGTCATTGTGCAGTTTCCTCCACTTCCCAGTTTCCTCATATTTCTTTGGCCCGTATATTTTCCGCAGAACCTTATTTTCAAACACCCTAAAACGATTTTCTTCCGCTTTAATGAGCGCCCAGGTTTCGCACTCGTACAAGATTACCGGTATTATTATAGTCCTATATATCCTTATTTTGACATTTTTCGACAGTAGCTTTGACTTAACTAATCTATTCACAGTGTAGAAGCAGGCATTACCCGAATGAAGTCTCTTATTAATCTCGGCTTTAATTTCGTTTCGATCATTTATAGTTGTACCTAAATATCTGAATTCGCTAACCTTTACAAAAGTGAAATTTCTGACTCTGAGATCCCTCTCTCCTTCGCGAATGCCCAGTTTCTCCATGATCATATATTTCGTTTTCTATTCGCTCACTTCTAACCCCGTGTCTTTAGCCGCATTTCTAAGGATTTCAGCGTTTCTCGCCACCGTTTTACCATTATCTCCCACTATATCTAAATCATCCGCATAACCTAAAATCTGCGTTGTTCCGTTGAGTGTTGCGTCTAGCTCGCTAGCCTGCATTTTTCTAACAACATACTCGAGCGTCAAGTTAAAGAGTACCGTTGAAACCCGTCACCTTGCTACAAACCGTCGCGTATCATGAACGATTCGGATACATTACCGCCTACTCGGACCTTTCTAGTGCTTCCTTCAGACATATTTGAATTAATTTTACGAGTTTTTTTGGTACGCCAAGGAGCACTAGGATTTGATACATTTTGCTTCGTATGACAGAGTCGTACGCTTTCTTAAAGTTCACAAATAGCTGGTGTATAGTTTCGCAATATTCCCACTTTTTCTCTAATAATTGTCCTATGGTAAACATTTGATCGCTCGTCGACCTGTTGCGTCGGAATCCACATTGATTATCTCCTATTATATCTTCCGCGAATGGTGTGAGTCTGGCCTGTATTACGTTTGACAGATCTTTGTAGCAAGTAGGTAAAAGTGATATTCTCAGGTAGTTATTGCAGTCCGGTTTATCTCCCTTTTTAAAGATCGGTATGATGATGGATTCTTTCCAATTTTCTGCCCCCATATTTCAATAGTTCAGCTGGTATAGAATCGTTTCCTGCGGCCTTATTCTTTTTTAGCTTCTTGATCGCGGCCTCTACTTCTTTGTAGGTCGGTTCGTCCATATGGAGTTCAGCAGTGTGGATTTCGTCTCCCATTTCCTCGGTGTTTTCATGCACGTTTAATAACTTATCGAATTAGTCTTTCCATAATTTCAATAGAGTTTTCTGACTTAGGCCTTAATAATTTACTTAATTTTGTAATATATTGTAAAACATGAAAAAGACAGAAAATATATACATACATACTTATACGACAATTTGAGGGATGAAAAATACCCTTACACTTCACCCCCAAAAGCATGTTTTTTTAATATCTTAAAAACAAATTGAAATTTTCGAATGAAACCAACGCCAATTTATTTCTCATAGAAATGAGCTTCTGCGGTAATTGCTTTTACTCTCTAGGGTTGCATCCCATGTTTTTTATAACGGTGGAGATGACTATTTTTTTCTCCAGAAATTTTTTAATTTGTTGAATCTTATTAAAAGTCTGTATGCTATAAACGATATTGATGTTTAATATTGAAAAGGAGAGAATGGTAGAAGAAAAAAGTCAAAGGTATAACTACCGTTAAACGTGGCATCTGACATACACTATTAAAATTTTCTTAATTTTGTGATATATTGCAGAGTATAGAAAAATAATTAGAGATATTTTTACTTGCTTCTATGTTGATTTAAGAAAAGAAAAGCAATCTTACAGTTCCCCCAGAAAACATTTTATTTAATTTCGTAAAAACAAAGTGCAATTTCTTATTAAACATCAATTTATTTTTTAAACAAAACTGTTTCAACCGCACCTTTATTTTCGTTCATGACCCACGGTCACTCTGTATATGGCATTTTGTCCGTTAATTGAAATAAAAATAAAAATAAAAAAAAATAATATTGTTAAGGGTCTTTCTACTATAAATTAATATATTGAATTTCAATAAATCAAATTTAAAATTTAATGTGTATAGCAGTTAAACCTTTGCGGGGCGAATTTAATTTAAAAAATCGAAGTTTTTTCATCTAATATTGTTTATAACTAATTATATAAACAAACATTTGTTTTTTGTTAATTATAAGAACCTTAAGGTATGCATATTATTTATTAAGCATTTCATAACTGAAAAATACCCTAGTGGAAATCGAACATGTATATATAAATATACAAGAGTGTACTTTTTGTATTAACATAAACTTTTCATAGAGAAAATATTTAGTATTATTTAGCAATTTCATTTTGGATTTGCTATACTAGTTTATATTTATATACGTATATATACACTATCTTATAGACTTTCCTAAAAAATGTACACTTTTGTACATTTATTTACACTATTATACACAGATTATGTGATAATCAGAGTTAAAAACCTATTATTTTAAGTATATTTGATATTATTGAGTCATTATATATTTTTCTATGCTATTATTTATTATTAGTTGTATATTCATTATCAATGTTACCTCATATACTTAATTTTATTGTCGAATTCAAACAGAAATAGACACTTTTATACACTTTTGTACATTTTTATACATTTGTATACACTTATATACAGTTATATATACTTTTTAAGTTTCACAAGGGTATTAAGGTAGATATATTAAATTTCTAAAAATGGTTGAATGCTCATAGATGGTTGTAAAATTCATTTAAATATTTTTCTTTTTTTTAATCAAATACTAAGACATTAATTCATAAAAACGTTTTAAATATCTGTAACAGAATTAGTTCATTTTATTACATTTTGAAAAACTTTTTATACAGAGTATTATATAATCATCTTAATCATACTCATAATAGAATGCAAATTCTGCATTTATTTTAAATTTCAAATTTTTTTAGATCGCCTGTGTATTTTTCAGACATTAAGAATGACTATCAATCCGATGAACGTTATAAATTTGCTTCTAATAAGATTTCAAGCTTTAAACTTACCAAAAACTCCATAAACACCTCAAGAGATTAGTTTAAAAAATAGTATTAAGAATATTCTATTAAATGCTATGAAGGAATTTCACGATGTAAAGATGGTTGAATATGAAACATTAGATTTTCAAGAACCGTATAAAGATGTTGATATGAAAATTATAGAAGACGATGGTAAAATATTTACAATTGATGAAGATTTACAACAATGTACAGAAGATACAGAAGAATTAGATCATGACTATAAAGCAAGAGCCGTGGAATTCTGGAGAAGTGGTTTGACAAAAAATTTAGGATTAAAAACGGTACAAAATCGTTTTTGCAAGGTTCAGTCCAAAATCTAATTAAAACGTTGGGCAAAAACATTAAATAAAGGAGGAACGTATAAAGAAAAAATAGGAAGAATTTGTTCTTTTATAATAATAGTGTAAATAAAAAAACAAAAGTTTTAGAAAATTTAAAAACTGCTGTTGATGTTGGTTATCCGGTTCATGACAAGGATTTACAAAAATGGGCGTAACAGGCTCAAAAAGATATTGGAAACGAAGATTTTCGTTTTAAAGCATCTAATCATTGGTTATTTAATTTTAAAAAGCTCACAGAATTGTTAGTAGAAAAATTATCAAATTTGTAACCAAAAAAACACTTGAAGGAGTAGACTATTTAGAAAGAACAGCTGATACGTTTGTTATTGAAATAAAAAAACTGATTCATGAAAAATGTATAGAAAATGTATTTAATTCAGAGCAATCAGGCTTTCAATTAGAAATGCACTCAGGTCGTACATTAGCAGTTGAAGGACAGAATCAAGTCCAATATTTGGTGCAATCGGTGACTTCTACAACTCATAGTTATACAATTCAGCCAACAATATCAATCGATGGTAGACTTCTTTCACCTCTTCTTATAGTTCTTAAAGAAAAAAGTGGTGAATTTGGACCCATTATAGAACGAGACTTATTTAGACCCCATAATGTATATGTTATGGCTTCTATATCTGGAAAATTAACCTCAGGTAATTGGAAAAAATCTATTTATTTGATGTTGTAAATGTGTAAATGAATTAATGTAAATGAGAAAATGATATTGTAAATGAGTAAATCAAATTTGTAAAATTGTAAATTAAATTTTGGTATTTCAAATTTTATTTAATTTCAGATCATTTTAAAACGTGGATAAAAGAAGCATACTTTCCCAACGTTGGTTCATCAAGTGATTTGTTGATAGACTCTTGGAGTGGGCATTGTCCTGATATTATGCAAGAAGCGACCCCCCAGAATATAGAAGTGATCTTAAAAATAATTCCGAAAAGAACTACAGATAGAACACAACCTCGTGATGTTTATGGCTTCAGAGTATGGAAGAGATATATGAGACATTTCTTTGACTCTGTGATATTAATGAATGAGGATTTAAATCTACATTTGAGGAATCATATTATAAAGTTACAATCACTGGTATATAATCGTCTATCATCACCGAGGTATATCGATTTATTCAAATTCGGGTGGTATAAAAGTGGATACACTGATGTAGCACCTGCGAAATTTGAAGATCCAGTTAATTTTGCTTTTGATACAAAATTTAATACACACTGCGAAGTAGAAGGTTGCTCTAACATTGCAATAGTTAGATGTTCTTGGTGTACAAAGTCTGTATGTTTAAAACATTTTTTTTATGACTACCATTCTTGTTCATTGTATAAACACTAATTTATATTTAATAAAGATTATATCAAATTATTAGAAATACAGAAATTTTAAAAATTATTCTGATATGTAGAAAAAATGTAGAATAAAAAATCAACATCATTATACAATATACAATATATCGTTTGTGTGATAATTTATATATATTAAAAAGAAAATAAAATTTATTTTTAGATAAAATAAGGTATGTAACCTTTCGTATAAAAGCAGAGAAGAGTCCTTTACAAAGAAAAAAATTGGCTTTGGCTTAATTGGAAAATTTCAATTTTGTTCGAATTCAACGATATACATAGATGCACCCTCACACACACAGATATGCAATGCAGCAGAAGCTCTAAGGGGAAAGCTGACCTGCACTTTTTCAACGTCACCGGATGCAGTGTTAAAAAGACTTGACATAAAGTGCATTTATAATTTAAGAAACTAAAGATTATATTCTATATTACAGTGTGCATTATATTTACATTACATTATATTTTATTACTCTTATTTGTGCTAGTTACGTGTATAACCACTGTTATAATTATATTGTATATATAAATAAAGTTGTCTTATAAATAAACAATAAATTCTAACAAATTTGTTTTTGAGATATTAAAAAAAAAGATTTTTCAGGGGTGAAGTATAAGGGTGTTTTTCATCCCTAAAATGGTCGTATAAGTATGTATGTATATATTTGTTATGTTTCTTTCATGTTTTACAATAAATTACAAAATTAAGTAAATTATTAATGCCTATGTCAGAAAACTCGTGTTAAGGGTGTAACGGCTGGTATAGATACTGTAGTATGTAAGAAAAAATAAAAATAATTGTAATCGCTCAGCCAAAACATAAAACAAAAGCATAGTGTAATTACGCGGGACGCACGAATATGCGAAAAGTTCGGCGGCGCGTGTAGAAACGGGCGAATCAGATTCCGGCAAATGATCATTCTCTTCTCAGAACTGAAGGCACGCTGGGCTATCTAGACCGGTGCTCCCTCGGGTAAGAGAAAGTGGTAGCGGTGCCCGTGGCTAGAGCTAACGCGCTTAGGTCTACGTTCACTCGTGCCTCACTAAGTACTCTCTCCCTCTCCCTCTAACAATATGTAATAAATAATACTTCAAAATAAATTATTAATCAAACGTTAAAATTTCATGTAGATGTTTCTTCCTATCCTTTTCCAACTTGGAAGCGCTGAACCCTCCTTGGTATCTATCGAGGGGGCCCACGCGTTGACAAGTCACATTAAGAAAGCGCGCACTCTAGAGCGGTCAGCGCATCGAGTGTATGCCTTTCGGGGTACTTCCCATAATAATCCATGAGTAGCTAGCTAGCTAGCTAGGAGCTAGCTAGCACTCTTGTCGGACCGAGATAATAAATCAAAACATATGAAACTGCATTTACGGAGCTCCTAATTAGGCGGCTCCGGAAACGCAGTGGGGAACCGGAAGAGAAAATTATAAGGGGGTTTTAATAACTGTTTTTTCCAGTCACTTGTCTGGGGTCAGTACGCGAACCGCGTTCACCCAAGTATAAAAATATTTTCTTTATTATATACGGCTGAGACCGTCACAAAGGGTAGTTACCTCAGAGTTACCCCTTTGAATAAATTTTTTTAAAAATCCCCGGGATTGGTCAACTTTAAATTTCAACATTGTTTATAACAGAATGATTTTTTATAAGATTCGGTTAATTAAGAAAATTCTGGACAAAAAACCAAAAAAGTCACATTTACCCTTATAAAGAAAGAGATGCAATCCCTCAGAGTGAAAGCGATTACCAAAGAAACGCATTATGAGAAATAAATTGGCGTTGATTTCATTGGAAAATTTCAATTCGTTTTTAAGATATTAAAAAAACATGATTTTTGGAGGTGATTTATAAGGGTGTTTTTCGTCCCTCAAATGGTCGTATAAGTATGTATGTATATATTTGTTATGTTTTTTTCTTGTTGTACAATATATTACAAAATTAAGTTAATTATTAAGGCCTATTTCAGGAAACCCGTGTTAGGGGAAGTTACCCCTTTAAATAATTTTTTTTGATAACTACCGCGACCGGTCAATTTTTAATTTTAATATTATTTATAATACAACGATTTTTTATAAGATTCGGTTAATTAAGATGTAACGTACTGGATTATTTGTTAAAAACAATCGAGTATGCTACGGCTTTTCCTACTGCGTGCCGAGCGGTTTGCACGAGTAGGTTTGGGTGGCGTGGCGTGAAAGGGGAGGACGTGAGGAGGAGGATCAGCTAGGGCAATGTGCCCCTTGCGGAAAAAGATCGGGTTTTTTGTAAAAGAAATTAAGATATACATATTTTATAATTTTCACCTTGCTTTTTATTTGTAGCTTGTCGTAATTTGTATGTTTTATATAGTCTGAGGCAATCTGGCCTTTTCTGAATAACAATATTTTTGGATTTTAGTGAACAATGGCTGGACTTAGCAGCAAAACTTTACACTTCGTACGCTGAACTATTACAGGTTGCAACGCACACGGCGATGCATCGGGCTGTTCGCTTCCAGCTTCTGCTGGGTACTAACGAAAACTAAAAGACACCGAGCTGTGCGCCCGGCTAGATTAAATACACCTTTCGGCGGCGGCGGCACCGTAGCGCTAATTGCAGGGGTTGTAAACTATACAAACAAGCGCCGCCGAAATGCGTCTCCAGCCAGATAAGCCCACTCTCGGTTTTTCGTCTACGATGTTTAATCGACACACTCATGACGTGTCGATCAAACATAAGACGTTCTTTAGGCAATTAAGTAATAATCTCATTCTACGAATTCTTATTTTATTTCGGCAAGTTTTTCCTACTTGCCTAAAATAACAATTCATCTCGGAGATTTACATGTTCGTCGGGCATATGAAATGAAAAACATGTGATACGTCACAAAAAGATTTAAAATAAAAAAAAGAATTTATATATATTAAACCAGGACCTTACACCTACCTTGTCAGAGAGTTCATCGTCCTCGATGAATTTAGGTGGCGTATCACCTATTTTTCATTTTCGCGTAGCCGATGTCTCGTATGAGCTAGCGATAAGTTGTTCGTGGAAGCGCACCTTCCATTAGATGTGATTACACTTTGTACAAGGTATTTATTCGTAGTTTACTTATCTTCAAATACACATGCACATACGCATACCGCCGTCCCCATCTCTTCTCCCTTCTTTTTCTTATGTATATTGGGATGGTGAAAGGAAGAGAGGTTAGGTGGTATCTTAGTCAACTTCGGTGTCCGTGTCGTAGCCACGGTCTGGTGTGGAGACTCTTGGTGGTCGTATACGCAGGTAAGGGCGTAGTTGGGCGAATATTTCTTTCGTGAGTTTGAGTCTTAATAGGCTGTGTTACCACTGGACAATCCATACCAGATCCAGTAATAGGTGCAGGTTATTCATGAGATCCATTTGCTGAAACCAATTGTAATTGTAAAACATATATATAAGAACGTCTATATATGATCTTTCTTTCAGCTATGTAAGTCGACATTGATACATACACTCTATGTGGTTTTGAGTGTGGAGTGTGGTGTATTCGTGGGTGTCAGAGGGCGTGAGGAGAAAGAGGAACAACCAAAAGAAAGAAAATGAGACGGGCACGTCAACATGAACATATGCATGCATCTGTGGCGTAATCAAAAAGGGGTAAATTTGTATTCGTATACGTTTATGTGATTATAATATTCATTCGTTACTATACATTTCTTCCCCTTTTCTTCCCATCATATCCCCTTTTTATTTTAGAACGTGAAGTATAGCGCGTTATCCTTCAGTGACTCCCTTAATACAGGGCTAAGTCCTGTTGTTGGAGAAGCGAGAATAACAAGAAACCTGGTTGTTGTCGCTTTTCCAACATAATGATTATAAGGAAATGATAAAAAAAGAGAGAGGGAAAGAAAAAAACGGCAATAAAGAAATTAAAAAATAATGGCGGTAATATTAACGTTTTTCGCTATTAATTGGTGGTCATAATTTATACATGAAAATAGTCAGATCTTATGCTAAAGATCAACCCTTTTGCTGCTAAATTGAGGAGTGATAACACAAAAAAAAATAAAAACAGAGAAATAATTATAATAATAATACAAATTTTATGTTAAATGTGGGGCAGCGAAAGCGTTGGTCTTTGGAATGAATGATGTTAATTGCGGTGGTTCTTCACGAAGAGGCAGTGGTGTCGGTGTAAGTTCCATTAGAAAAGGCGCTGGTGGTGGTAGTAGCGAGTTGTGTAATACTTCGAATGTGGGTCTTGTCTTGCGCGTCTTCTTCAAGTGTCGATACTTGCATTTCAGGTCCTTGATTTTAGTTGAGGCACACAACATGAAGAGAATGGTCATGGTGAATCCTATTGTTCCTAGCGTAATTAGTGCGTAGAGAAGGTAGTTCCTATATTCCTCGTTAACGCGGAATATTTCTATTTGGTTTATTACTTCCTCTTGTATGGTACTGAGTGGGAGTTCTGAACTGGCAGTTGGCGTCGTGAAGTTCATCCGTATGGTCACTTTGTAGCTGTTTCTTAAAATTCTTATATCGGGAAATGCAGGCAAAGGATGATTGTTCAATGTTTGGATAGTGCTTCGTAGATTCTTCCAACTGGCCTGGGTGAATAACTTTAAGATTTGTGGTTCAGGATCGACACTAGTAGTAATGTCGATTATTCTTTTCATGGTGTCGACATGGCAATCTAGGATAGCTTCCGTAATTGCGATCCATTTTCTGATGCTTCTGACGAAGTCCAGTTCCCTTTGGAATTTTCCCTTCTGTGGAAATGGCGTGGATGATCGGAAGGTCATTGCTGTGTCCCTCATGGCTGTCATCTTGTTGAAGACTACCATTAATATTTCGGAGCTTTCTTTTCTAGAAACCTGTGGGGTGTCCTCCGTATTGGTGATGATTTCACGCTGCAGGCTTCTTGACGTGTTGAGTAAGATGGCTAGATATTCTACTCTTGGTAGTCCGAGGGGACAAAGCCTTGACGTAACAGGGCACTCTGTACGAGCTAGGATGATCTCGGTCTCGATGTGACCTTCGTTCAGTATTTGTCGGTCCACGTTTAACATAGTGTCCACTAATCGATACTTTCCAGGTATGGCGTTGAACTTCTGATCTTGGGTGATGGCTACCAGATGTGCGAAGAAAAGAATGTGGTACATTTGTAGGCAGAAAACAAAAAAGAAAAAGGGCATGATAGAAAAAATAAAATTATTGGCTGTTATTGCGTAGTTTGCGAGTGCGTTTATGGGACTTGTTGGATGCCTGTAAACGGTCGCGAGGTTCGTTCGAGAAGAGGGATAAGCGGGTCGATGATATCGTTCATGGGGGAAAGCGTGTATTTGTTTGGTTCGGTCGGGTTGTTAATATCGTCTATATGAAGTGGTTTAAGGTTTGTTAATTTGATTATACGGTCGATTTCTTTCGTGAGGTTTGTAGAATTTCGGTCGGAGCATAGTCTCGGTGGTATTTCAGAGATGACTAGTGAAGGATAAGCGTAATCACCAGATGTTTTGGTGGCGTGGTCACTGAGTCCTTTTAATGATCTTGGTAGAGAATATGTCTTTATTAAGTTAGTTCTGTATGAAAAGAAGGTAAAGACCAGGGCTTGTGAAATGACTGTCAAAGTTAACAGAATGGAGAATGGTATGGTGAGGTAATTGATGTAATTTTTAAGGTGGACGAGGTCCGTGTTATTGGTGTCCTTGATTTGAAGGTTTGAATCGGATTTAAAATGCGAGTGCCATGTGGTATGTGACACAGCTGGTGGTATGATCATATCCCTGGCGTAGGCTTCGCATTGTGTTCCAAGGTGAAGGATTCCCAGTCCTGCAATAGTCGTATCATCGATTGATCTGTTGTAGCACTGTATTTGAATGTACTCAATTTCGGGTGCGACGAACAACCAGTCATCTGTTTCTGCTAGGTGAGTCCAGGTGGTCTTTGGTTTATTATTGATCAAAACTATTTCTATCTATCCTCTTTTTTTTTTTTTTTTAAATCTGTGTTTGTGTCTGCATTATCAGAATGATTTTCGTTTAAATGAGAAGCGTACATGGATATGATCGATGCTCTGTTTGATGGAGTTCTTGAAGAAGGGTGTACTATTGAATTTATTGGGTGCAATTCACAATCACATCTTTGACTGCGCGTGTCTGGCAATTCTTGTTGTTTTTTGTGGATATAGCATTTTATACATAATGTAATTATCAGAGTTAGTATGAGGATTAGTATGACTGCGTTTGATCCTATGGATCCATAAGATATGTATGAGTTTAGTTTTTTATTGTCCTGTTCAGCGATGAATGAGTCATATTTGTGTTGTATTTTTTCGAGTGTTACCTGGGATTCCAGTTTTGCTGCTGCGTACTTTGCTATCAAGGTTGGATGATTAAGTGAGTTATTTATAATTCTTAATTTATGGTAGAAGAGGTTATCAATATTGGTTATGTTAAGTGATAGTTTAGGCAAATAAAGGAATTCAACACTGTGCCTAGGTTTTTCATTCCTACTAATGTTGTGTGGTCTTGGCGCGCAGAGCATTTAGGTTGGATTTTGAGTAGTCCGACTCCTGTTTCTCTTATTAGTTCGTGTTGTTCCCCGGGACATAAAATCTGTATCGTGGTGAGTTTGGGAAGAGAGTACAGCCATCCATCAATAGAGTCAAGGTGAGTCCAATGATAGATATATTGGGGAAGGTAACTTATGCTACATTTCTTAAGGCTGTCATGGCTGGGTTTTACTAATGCTTCCCATAAATCCGAATGGTGCGCTTCTTTTTTTGATAATTGTGGGCGTTCGGTTTTCGGTAGGGTCTATCGATTCAACTTCTTGCATAGAAACAATCAATTTTTCATGTATAGAATTTACTCTTTTTATTTTGGTTTCGATGTAATTTAATCTCTTTGATAGTGTAGTGCAGAAAAATGGGTGTTGATAACACGAGTACCTTATGTTCTGCACCGTGTGGTTCATGTAACTTTGGTTGAATCGTAGTCGTGATATATCGAGGAAGACTATTATTTTTCAGTCCGCTTGAGTGTATCTCATGTCTTCTAACCTCTCGAATTAAATCCCGGGGTTTTCATTGATCTCTTGAATGGAGAATCTATCCATTGTGTTTCCATGAATTGCAAGGACTATTATGATTACGAGTTCGTACCTCATCAGTAACAAAATTTGTCTTATCTTTGATAGACTAGTTTTATTTTGTCGATATGTTTAAGAAACCGTTTATCAGTTTCATCTCCTAGAATGACGTTGTGTTTTTCTAAAATTTCTATTATCTTGTATGGACCCTTGTAAGTCATATCTAGTTTATTTATTCTTGTTTTTTAGCGCATATACGCTGTCACCTGTCGAGTAAGGGTGGTCTTTAGTTTTTTTATCATAATAATGTTTGGAATTATATTTCGAGTCTATCAGAGCCTGCGTTGCAATCATCCTAGTGTCATGAAGTCTATTTATTAAATCGGTTAAGTATGATGGATATGTTTCGGTGTCATTTGTAAACGAAGTTGGGTTGTGAGCTGGTTTACCAAAAATTAATTCGAATAGCGTAAAGTTCGTGAACACTAGTGTTGTATGAAAATATAGCAAAAGATATTATTATGTCCCAGTCCTCGTATTTATCGATGTATTGGCGAATATATTCCATGAGCACTATGTGGCTTCTTTCTAGGCTGCCGTTGGATTGGGGGTGGTAACCGGATGTCGTGACTTGGTTTATTTTGAATATTTTTGAAAGTTGTTGCATTACCTTACCAATCAGAGCTGGTGCTTTGTCGGATAAGATTATACGGGAAGATCCATATAGGGTTATCACGTGTCGTGCTAAAGCGTCGGCTATTGTTTCTGCTTTAGTGCCTGGAATTGCAACGGCGATGCAGTATTTCGTGAGATTGTCTTGAATTGTGAGTATATGTTTATTACCATCGGGAGTTAAAGGAAGTGGTCCAACGGTATCTATGGATATTTTGTCAAAGGGTTCTATTGGTGTATTGGTGATTACCATTGGTTCTTTGTTTTTTATTCTGACTATTTTTAACTCTTGACAATTTTTACAGCTCCTGATGTATTCTGTTATGTCCGATTTCATTCCTGTCCAATAGAATTTCTCGCGGACACGTCGGTATGTCTTAGTTACCCCTCTGTGTCCTCCTATCAGACTGTCGTTATATTCTTTAATTATTTGGTTACGTATGTCCTCTGGTGGTATAGTGCTGGTTCTGTAGCAAATAAAGATTGTACATTCACATTCGCCCAGGGTTTCCTTAAGTACATCGAGGAATGTGTAGAACGTTATTTGGTCTGATAGGTCATTTCTATAGTCTTCTACGTTTGTGAGGGTCTCTCGAAGATCTTGCAGTGAGACAAGTTCGACATGCTTATTAATCAATATTGATGTAAGGATATTTATCGTGGATTTTGGTGTTACGATGACCTGCCCTTTTTTGGATTTCAGGTTTTTTATACTATGAGTATCGATTTTACCTAAGTCTATCAATAGTTTTGTGATAGGTGTGGTGATCTCGCAATCTGCAGAAGTAAAGTGAAGGATATTCTCCTTCATGTGCGTTATACCTTTGTTGATAAGCTGGATTTTTAACTTAATGTCCGGTCTTCTGATAAATTCAGGATAAAATATTCCCGGTGGTATAGTTTCTGAGGCTTTGGACATAGGATCGTTACCTATGAAGTCATCGGGTTCTGTTGATGACTCATCAGTTTCTCGCGTAGTGCAGGTAGTGGGTTCCTCAACTGTCGCCTAAAGTCGGCAACGGAATCGGCAGATTGGCTATTTTCGGACAGTTCCGGTTCGGCCGGATAAAGGGTTGAGAGCAATCGGGATACTGCAGGACAGGTGCCGTGCATAGTGCATTTTTCAAATCTTAAAAACTTTTATTATGTTCATATTTCCATTCGAAAGGTATGGTTTTCATAAGTAAATCAGATAGTGGTCGTGCTCTTGCAGATAAGTTTTCGATGAATCTTCTGTAATATCCGGCGAGTCCTAGAAATTGTCGAATATTAGTTTGATTTTTCGGTCTTGGGAATTTTTTAACTGCTTCTGTTTTCTTTGGGTCGGGGTGTATGCCATCTTCGCTAATAATGTGTCCTAGGTATTGGACTTCAGTGGCGAGAAATTCGCATTTGTCCAGCTGGAGTGAAAGTTTAGCCTTTAGTAAGCGATCAAATAGCCTTATTACCTTTTTCTGATGTTCCTCTAGGTTTGATGCGTATACAATTACGTCATCCAGGTATACCAAAAGTTCAACGTCTTGAAGTCCCAATAGTACTTGGTTCATAAGACGTCGAAAGGTAGCTGGTGCGTTTTTTAAACCAAACGGCATTCTCACGTATTGGTAGTGGCCAGTGCCCGTGCTAAATGCAGTTTTATGGCGGTCCTTGGGGTACATTTTTATCTGGTGAAACCCGCTGGCCAAATTGAAAATCGAAAAGTATTTTGCACCGCCTAATCTTTCCAAGATTTCATTAATATGGGGCAAAGGATGGGCATCTCCGACGGTTTTTTCGTTAAGGGCTCGGTAATCGATGACTACCCGCCATCTTTTATTGTCCTTCGAATCTGCCTTCTTGGGTACAATCCATAAAGGACTACTGAAGGGAGATGAGGAATTTTCAATAATTCCATTTTGAAGTAATATATTAACTTGGTTTTTGATTTCCTCCTTATGAATCGGAGGGTACCTGTATTGTTTGATGAATACTGAGGCGTCGTCTGTAGTCGGGATGCTGTGTTCTAGTACGTCAGTCGCGGGCAAAGAGTCTTCAGGTAAATTGAATAATTCTTGGTATTTAGTGACGAGTTCGATCACATGTTCCCATTCTTCGTCGTTGAGATGGTCCATGCGTATGGAGTCGACAATGCTTTGTAGGTGGTTCGGAGAAATTTCGTTGTGGCTGTTCTCTGTCTCGAAGAAATCTTCTGATTCGTCAGAGTCGTAGGGTTGCAATTACATGATCGGAATTTCGATTTCAGCATCTTCTTCGTAAGCGTTGGTCGTCATGACGTAACAGTCTTGGTTGTTGTTAGCAACTACAGCTTCTCCGATAAAGATGTTTTTAGGGGTCTCGAGCCGGGGTATCTATCCAGTTTTTAGATCAGTGGGAAACAAATTCATTTTTATTGGAGTTTTTGTTCTAGCCTGTAATATATATTTAGTTCGTTTAGGTTTTCTATACTCGTAGTTAGTAAAACTTATTGGTTTAATAGGTCTAGACAATGTGATTAGGGCGTTATGGTGAAAGGAGATTTCTGCCAATTCTGTTTTTAAGAAATCGACACCTAATATTCCCATTATAGGAATCGTCGGTTAGGACTTGGAACTTAGTAGGCGTGTCAAAGAAGGTTAGTTCTGTTGATCCAGCGGTTGTTAAGCTATCCTTTGTGATTCCCATTATGGTCATGGCTTTATGACCGGTTATGATAGTTCTGGGTTGTAGTGAGTTTACATGTATTAGGTTTATTTCGGCACCTGTATATATTAAGAACTCTGTGGGTTGTTGTAGTTCGGGGGCATTTAGAATTATTAGGGTAGCGGCTGCTCGTCCGCAGGTTTCTTCTCGAGTTGTTTGGCTGATATAAATTTGACCGCTGGGGGACGCTCTTTGGCTATTTCGCTCGTCGACGCGTCCATTCGGCGGGCAGTCAAGGAGTTTAAATTCTCCTTAGATTTAGTCTTTTGAAAAGGAAGGTTTGGGTTAGGAAAATTATAAGTTGGGTATTGTGGGAAATATTGTGGTACAGAGCGATAATGTGTAGGGTAAGGGATGTATGGATAAGAGGGTTGGTGGGGGTAACGGGTAGGAGTTGGAGATCGTGCACTTATGAAGTGATTTTGTGAGTTTTCGGGTCCATGTCCTTCATATTGTCGTTCTTCAAATTGGTGAAAAGGACTTTTTGTTGTGTAATGGTCTCGTCGTTCTTCGTCTCGACGGCCCTCGAATTGACGGGTAGGACTCCTTGTTGGGTAGTCATCCCGACGTCCTTCGAATTGACGAAATTGGATTGGGCTTCTGGTCTGGTAATTATATCTGTAGTTGCTCCTTCCTCGTTGATCGTATGAGGTTCTGATTTGAGGATTGTAGTTAGATCGGGGATTGTCTCTATAGTTACCTGTATGAGATTGGCTTCTCCATGGAGTTCTGTTTGCAGGTGCATGGTCAGTTTGAAAATGAACATGACGTTTGTCGTATTCGTCTTCTCTGAGATCATTTGCAATGATACTCATATTGCCTTTTCTATCGTTTGACCATATCATATCCCTTTCGATACGTTGGGAAATCTTTAGAGCTGCATCAAGCGTTCCTGGTTCTTGTATGCTTACGGTGTACAGGAGATCGTCCGAAAGTCCCCGTTTGAAGGATTCAAGTGCGATTCCTTACAACATCGTTATCATATGGGGTACTTGTATAGCCGTAAATTTTTCCCTTAATGATGCCTTTGCGTTGTCCATTATTTTTTTGATTCGGCTGCAATATTCCATTACTGTTTCTCCTCGTCTCATTCTGATGGCTTGTATTTCAGCACAATAATGTGAGTATGTCTTTTTCGGAGCGAAATATTCCTTAAGGAAGTTTTTGAGGTCGTCTACGGAGTTAATTGTGGTGTCTCTGACGGCGTCACGGGCGGTATCGCGTAATTTTGCGACGACGCCCTTAAAAAAGATTTCGCGTATACCTTCTGGAGATATGGTGAGTCCATTTTAACGTCTTGTAAAAATGTTTTTAAAGACATGTTTTTACCATCGTATGATGGAATGTTAGACAAAGCTTGTTGTACAGCCGGCATTCGCCCATTGTGCTCAACAAGACCTGTGTTATATTTTGATGGCGTGTGTGGTTCGCTATGGCGTTATTTTCGTTAACCATTTTTGCTGCCTTTTGTATACCAATAAAACGAGAGAAAAAAGGGCTTGGTGGAAACGATAACAAAGAAAAATAATGGGGGTGAGAGTAACAGTTTTATTAATCTTTCGTGAGGTTCGAGGTCTAAAGAGTTGAATTTAGATTTCGTCATTTACTAGACAGTTGTTTAGGTTAATGTGCACACCTCGTGTGGTAGCTTCGTTCTGTTGTCTAAAATTGTCGCACCCTACTTCGTCGATTATAGTATATTCATCCCAATTGATTTCTTTTAGGGTTTCAGGTAATCCGTTTTCGATATCGCATAACGTTGGGTAGATTATTTCGTCCTCGGAAATATTTGCGACTTCGATCTCGGATATCGTCTCTTGATATTCTATAGTAAGCCGTTTTTTATCGGGGTTTGGAGATGTATTTGTTTGCAATTCGAGAACTTCTATGGCTCTTTTTACTGCTTTGACAAATTTGCTCCGTTTTTTGTAGACGTATTTCCGATTATTGGTAGTGCATCCCGTATAATAAGTTGTTTATTATAAGGTTGGGCTGTTGACTGTTTTTCTGGTCTAGACCGTGATTAAATCAGGGTCTATAGGGTTGTAGACCTGATGATAGGTATACTTTTATGTGGCTTAATTCTATCAATATGCTAGTGTAAAATAAATAAAAATAATAAAAAGAAATAATAATACAATTATAATAATAGTAGTTTTAATATTTAAAGCTTTATGCCTAGGGTGCATATTTTTACAGGGTGGTTCGTTGGAGTAATTAAATAAATTCTCAGTATTTAACGATACACACACATATACATATACATATTATTGTTTATGTTCAGTCTGATTCTGATAGCAGTTGAGAACAGTTGTGTTTACGTTCGAATAAAGAGTCCGAGTTCAAATGTGTTTTTCTATAAATACGTGTTGTCATTCTCATTACCCGAACCCGATCATAACAATATATAGATGTATAAGAGAGAAATAAAAGAAATTTTATTGGAAGAGTATTATGAAATAATATAATAGTAATGATTTGAAATGAATAGATGAGAAGAAAACAAAAGAAAACTAAGATAATTGATATTAACAATTAATATTTTCAAATAGTATTAAAGAGAAAGAAAGAAAAATTTTGCAATTAATATGACTAAAAGTTAACTAGATAAGAGGTAGAAACTTATTAGAATATGGTCGGATTTCTAGTACTCGGACGTGGAAATTTATAGTGAGTTTCTGATTGTAAAAGTAAAGGTACTTAGTGTCTAGCTAAGACTTTCGCGTATTATGTCAAAGATTTTTTCTTCTAATTTTGGATTATTAACCGTTGGTTCGTTTAAGTTGGTAGGTTGAATTTCTAAGTTTTTAATTTTATGTAATGAAATAATTAGTGTAATGTTAGGATTATGAACGCGTATACGGACGGACGGTACGTTATTAAATTGTTGATACGTCAGCCTACAAAATGTGATTGACGCGATAAGTTCGTTTGTAGATTTCTTTATTATCAACATGGACAAATTTTTAATTATCTCCCCAGATTTGGAAAATTAAATGGGGTAAATAAAATTTGGTGAGGATTAGTAGCACCAAAATAATACTTACAAATATAAGGGTACACATATGTATAATTATATGATACTTTATCGATATCAGTTTATTTTAAGATAGATTTAATGTAAACGTTATTTTATTTTGATATTTTAAAATTTAAAATTTATTTTTGAAAGAACTTTAACCTAAAGTAATTTGTTGTTGTAATAAGTGTAATTTAATTAGTCGAATCAACTTTCCTTATTTCGTCTTTAGAAAATAGGATCTCTTCAATTTCCTTAGTACTTATGGCTCTTACGTCACGATAAACTTATGGTCTTTTATTGGACGGTATTTATAGTAATATAGTTATTATTATTTTTTTTCAAAGCGCGTTTTTCCGTAGAGATTTTTGATTTTTCATTTACTTGGGCACTTGTCCTGCACCAATAGGGAACAGCCGTTGGGTCTTGTGCTAGATTATTTAACAGGACGACTAAGTTCAGAGGAACTGATTACGTGTAATCTATACAAGCGAAAAAAAAAAGAAAAAAAAATTGTTGTCGAAAGAACAATCGTTAAGACTTGCGCTATCGATGAAAGCTTACGGGTAAGTAGTCAGCTTCCCCAAAAAAAGTAAGCGGATCGATCATGCCGAAGTAATTGACAAAAAGAAAATCTATGATGGAATAGGATGAACAAGTCTTACTGTATATCGGTTTAATTAAATAAGAAGCTAAATTACTATTATTGAGTTGAGAATGATTATTTTATACTGAGTGTCATGAACTTATTTATGGGAGGATTTCAAAACTTTGAGAATATTAAAAATGAATCAATTTTTCTAAAGATCTAAATTTAGTTAAGTCGTGGACTGAACTTCCACCGCGTCTCTCCAGTAGTTTAATGGAATAGCGCTTAGAATATTCTTGGCTCGTCGAAGTGCATAATGTAATTGAGATTTTTAGTCTTAATTCTCGTCGATGCCACTTAATATCCAAGAAAATGCTAACCAGTTAATTCTCTTAGAAACAACGGTCTTAGTTTTCCGACAAAATATAATAATTTTCTTCTAGGATAAGGTGGTCCCTATGGGCAGTTTGTACATGAATCATGTACAATTCCTTGGTCAAGAATTGAACTACGAGGCGAGAGGAAAAGCTGTAAAACGTATTTTCATGTCACTCGTTAATCTAAATTATTACTCAATATTGTGGCAAGATGGATCATGGTTGCGTTAATTTATCTTAAAGGTATCGTGTAACTATGTGTAAGTTTGAAGTTATAATTATGTATCTTTGTTTACGTAATTTCTAATAATGCGTAAAGAAAAGAAATTTGATTTTTAAGCTTGAAAACGTTTGAAAATATATGTAAAATATGTTATCGCAGAGTTCTGTTTTTAATGTAAAATAATAAGTATAAGGTGATATACAAAATTTCAATTGTTCAAAAATAAGCTTTCTAATGAAATGAAAACACGCGTTAAAAGTAAAAGTAAAGCTAGGTAAATACTAAAATGTGTAAAATTAATAAGAGAAGTTTAAATTTTATAATTATTAATATGCGTGTATAAAAGTGGCAATGTGAAATGACTTCAACAAAATAAGATTTAAAAAAATATATGACGGTTAATTACTGGGACCAAAAAGGTATATAATAGTGGTGGATGTGTTTTTATGTGTGTGATATTGTATTTAAAATATTCAAAAGATTGCAGATATTGTCCTGAATGCAAAATGCGTTCAAACGAGGGAGAGGCTGTATTGTGAGGTACAGCCTGGCAATCAGCCAGCTGTGTGTCGTCTTTTGGAGGAAAATTTGGGCTATTAGCCTATCGCTGTAAGGGAGCAAACGTTTGTTTATACTTATTTGTGCTTAATACTACAAGGATGACCAGCAAATTTGCCCGTGCAATCCAACGCGATGAAGAATGTTTGGGGATTCTACGACAGTCCTTTTTTTCTTAGATAAAATTTTTTTATTAATATAACCTATATAAGAATGTTACTTTGTGTAAAATGGGAATGTTTTTTTTTATTTTATAGGTAGGGTCTGCAGAGCTCCTTGTGAGGAATCTTGTTCGAGGATTGTTGTAAAGGTTCGCTGGGACTGTTCATCAAATTGAAAACAATAAACGTGAGTATGGGTTATATATGAAGTTATATGAAATTGTATGGTTTAAGCTTGATTTGGGCCGATCGAGCACAGATTATTTAATGCTAGTTATTTTTTATGTATATATGTAAGTAATAATGCTGACTAATGTTTTGTTTCAGGTTTTAGGTATTCTCAGCTATATTAGTTAGTATGCAGGTATATATGTTGATGCGAGAGGGGCGAAAGTCGCATTTCCTGGCTCGTGGTACGACAAAAGTTTTCTTTACCAAGGGTATACTCCAGATGATATACCAATATTAGACCAAGGATTTTTGAGCAATCATGCGATTTTCTCAGTGTCCAGTTGTGCGCAGTTGGCCTTTGCGACCAAAATTGTCGCCAAAATTTGTATTTGGCGAGGGGTTGGTGAATAAGGAATGAAGAGAAAAAAGAAGAAACTTGTGTGAAGTGTGTGGTAGTGTTTTTTCTTATAATTTGTTAAATTTATAATGATGTGACACTATTATATGATGGATGAGAGTGAATCTTAGTGCTTCGATATTTGCTAAAAAGTATGTGTTAGATTTAAATGTGCAAGGTAGTGAAGTGATTTTAAATATTAAAATGCGAAAGTGAGTGTTATCAGAAGGTTGTGAGAAAAGATTGTTTTCTTGATTTGTATTTGTAAAAAAAAATTGTAGTGTAAAGTGAGAATGTTGGTGCGTTTTCTTTTTATACTATTTTAACGCAAAGTATTTTTATCGATTGGTATAAGAAACATTTTAGTGCATTAAGTGCATATATATAAAAAGTTCATTTTTGTGAGTTAAAAGGTAAATATAGTGTGATTTGTGTATATTATGAAAGTAAAATTCGAGAATTCTACAAGAATTTTAGTTAACAAGAGTGAGAGTTAATTTGAGTATATGTGATAGTATCAAATTAGAATTAGGTCTACTTGTTATTGTAGCCGTATTGTACAAAAGTGATAAAGAGTCTAAAATTACGGGTTGTGTAGTGTTTTTATTTCTTTATGCGGGCTTGTTATTTATATATGTTTTTATTATGCAAATTTATAAGAAAAATGGTCAAGGAAAAGAAACTAATTCAGTAAGATATGTCTGTATATGTATGTACATATACATATATTGTTTTTTAAAGAATTATGTGTCATATTCGTGATATTTAGAGTGTGTGTAAAATTGGTGATTGTAATGGTGTATTTAATTTTATAAGAAAAACCATGCGTTTGTTAGTTTTATATTAAAATATTTGACATCCTATTTTATCGAGTGGGCCAGTTTTGCGCGCGCCTTAATTGCAAAACTGTTAGTCGTATAGGCCGTATGTCGAGTGGGAGGAAGTCCCGGCGTTCCTGGACTTTAGTGATGATAGGCAGCACCCACTTTCCAATCGGATAAGTGTTACTTAATGCCTACACTAATGACCAAAAGACACCAAGGCCCACGCTCAATCCCCTTATGACACCCTTTTATTTATATAATATAAAAAAATGTACAAATTTATTTGTTAATTTTAAAACAAGCACATGCAGAAAAGAAAGGAGGTAGGGATTTTTTTCCGGATTACTGATCTCACCGCAAGTCACCAGAAAATATTAGCTGTAATGTACTGGATTATTTGTTAAAAACAATCGAGTATGCTACGGCTTTTCCTACTGCGTGCCGAGTGGTTTGCACGAGTAGGTTTGTGTGGCGTGGCGTGAAAGGGGAGGACGTGAGGAGGAGGATCAGCTGGGGCAATGTGCCCCTTGCGGAAAAAGATCGGTTTTTTTGTAAAAGATATTAAGATATATATATTTTATAATCTCACCTTGCTTTTTATTTGTAGCTTGTCGTAATTTTTATGTTTTATATAGTCTGAGGCAATCTGACCTTTTCTGAATAACAATATTTTTGGATTTTAGTGAACAATGGCTAGTCTTAGCAGCAAAACTTTACACTTCGTACGCTGAACTATTACAGGTCGCAACTGACACGGCGATGCAGCGGACTGTTCGCTTCCAGCTTCTGCGGGGTACTAACGAAAACTAAAAGACACCGAGCTGTGTGCCCGGATAGATTAAATACACTTTTCGGCGGCGGCGGCGGTCGTAGCGCTAATTGCAGGGGTTATGAACTAAACAAACAGGCGCCGCCGAAATGCCTCTCCAGACAGATAAGCGCACTCTCGGTTTTTCGTCTATGATGCTTAATCGATACACTCATTACATGTCGATCAAACATAAGACATTCTTGGCGCAATTAAGTAATAATCTCATTCTACGAATTCTTATTTTATTTCGGCAAGTTTTTCCTACTTGCCTAAAACAACAATTCGTCTCGGAGATTTACATGTTTGTCGGGCTTATGAAATGAAAAACATGTGATACGTCACAAAAAGATTTAAAATAAAAAAAAAAGAATTTATATATATATATATTAAACCAGGATGTTACAAAGATATTTCTAATGAAAGAAAAAACGAAAAAAAGTCATATATACCCTTATAAAAAATAAGGGATGCAACCCTTCAGAGTAAAAGCGATTACCACAGAAGCGTATTTTGATAAGAAACAAATAGACGTTGGTTTTATCGGAAAATTTCAATTCGTTTTTGAGATATTAAAAAGAAACTATTTTTGGGGGTAAATTTTAAGGATGGTTTTCACCCCTAAAATCGTCGAATTAGCACGTAAAAAAAATACGCGTCTAATACTTTTTGATGCACTACAACAAATCACAATATCAAGAAAATCGGTGAGGTACACCTCCGGAAGTTTCCTTGTAAGTCGCGCATGCGGTTAGTCCATGCGTCGAGCGCTTCACCCTGTAGCCTATCAGCAGCAATAACATCTTGCGCTCTTCGCGCGGCTGCGGGTTGAGCTGATTGGCGGCCATAGTTCAACATAGCATGACTGACACGAGTTGCACTACGCCTAGGAGTGTTATATGCCTAGCAGCTCGTGCCGGTGTTGGTCCCAATTGCGATGATTTTTGTCAATATACGACGAAATCATCGTTTTCATCGAACGATTCAATCACTCAATCGGATTGGCTTGCGGGTGATAGCGCGGAGTGGTCTTGTGACGCACACCGAACTTCTCAAGGAAATCGTCTATCGTGCGACTCTTGAATTCGGTGCCATTATCCGAGAGAAATACTTTTGGAGCGAAATACTTCTTCTTTCTTTCAGGACTGTCTTCGAATTCGCTTTCTTGATATTTATCACCTCTACCGACCTAGTGAACTAGTCCTGAAAGACGAGTATATACTCATATCCGCGCGCTATCCTCGGCTTCCGACCCATTATGTCGCCGGATACTATTTGTCACGGGCGGCTGAGGATGTTCCACCTCAAGCCTGCTAGCGCGCTGATCCACCTTAGTTTGCAGGCACGTCAGACACCCACGTGCATACTTCTCCACATCCAAATACATCCTAGGCAAGTGATAATGAAGAGTACTACGTGCGAGAGTTGTCTCGCGCCCCAGTTGTCCTATTATCGGCTCGTCACTCCACTCTCGAAGGATGTTTGTACGTTCTTCTAGCGGCACTGACAACTTCCAAGCGTCGTCATTTTGCAACAACATCAGCAGCGTGTTATCTGTCCGGTAGACATATAACTGACATCCTACTACATTATATAGTTGATAATTGCTCGGTTTGTTAAGCACTTTCTCTACATAACCCGTATACCAACGATCATTGGCCCATCCATATATAGCAAATTCATCGTCTTCAGACATTCGCGAGAGTGCACCAGGCACGTAGTTTAGCGCTCCCTCCCTGTACTCCACAGAAAAGCGGTGCCTTTCAACTTCAGCACCTATCGAGCCAGTCGGGCAGTATAATTGTGCAGGTTGCTCAGTCAGCGCAGACTGTCGTGATCTGTGACTGCGAGGCATTCCCTCTTGGTCGGAATGTAGTTGCGCTGTGCTTGCGCCATAGTTTGACTCGTGAACTCAAGTACGTGTTCTTCTCCGTTGATGTTCTTAACCAGCACAGTGCCCGAGACCGTTCTTGACGCGTCACTTTCAATTACGAATCAGAGAAGCGTAGAATCTGCATCGAATCTTGGTCGATGCAGAATCAGAGCGCTCGCAATCAACGCTTTAAGCTGTTCGAACGATTCCCGCTGTTGTTCGCTCCACTCATGCGTATAATTTTTCTTCGACAGTTGCGTGAGCGGCTCGGTAAGTGTGGCAAAATTATTCAAGAATTGCCTGTACCAGGAGGCTATTCTCATGAAGCGTTTCAGCTGCTTCAGGTTCTTAGGAGCTGGATACTCCAACATAGGTGCGTCCTTCTCGGAGTCGGGCTTGATTCCATCGTGACTGATCAGGACGCCGAGGTATTTATCCTCTTCTCGGCAGAAGACACTCCTATTCCGATTAATCGTTAGGCCTACTGCTTTGGGCCGCTCTAGTGCGAGCTTCAAGATCTCGAGATGCTGCTTAAACGACTCTGTGACGATAATGATGTCGTCAAAATAGGAATAGGCGTACGCCTGCAGGTCAGCGCTGAGGATTTGATCCCACGTAAGATAAAGTGTACGGCATGCGATTGAACACGAATAATCCAAACCCTTGGACCGTAAAAGCCGTTAATGACCGCGTCGATTTAGCCAGTGGTATCTGATGGTAAGCGCTACTGAGATTTAGCGTCATGATATACCGCGCTTTCTACAATTTGCGCTGTATATCATCCATGTTCGGTAACGGGTACGCATCAGAATCAGATTTTTTGTGTATTTTCTGTAATCATTTTGCATTTAAGCAAATACGAAATTACTTGATCTGTAGCTCTTGGGCTTGTTTGCAAAATGTTTTCAGTCAAATTCTCCAAGCGTACGGTAAAGTTACATTTATGAGATTTTCCTTTTCCCAACAAAGAAAAGCAGTAACTACACCGGCTTTCAACGGAAGGTGATTTTCTTTCATCTAGATTAAAATTGTATTATTATATTGTAGTTATTATAACTAGAAAAAGATATGTTTTAATAGCTTACTTGGAACTTTTATATTTGTCACATCAACAAGTATTCCATGTTGCTGAGGCATAACATTATTCTTTGCAAAGTTTGAAAATTTTCCAGGAGGGGGTTTTCTCGCAAGCTCACAGATATGACAAGCACATAAAACATCGTCGCTTGATCTAGTAGATTTATTCAAAGGTTGAAGATCAGAAAATTTTGGTAGATTCACACTTATATCTTCATCGTTTCTAATTCTGTATAAATCTCTTTTGCAACTACTGCATAGAACGAGAGGTAATCGGTCATCACTCGTATCGTACTCAAACTGTTTTTCAACAAGCACTTTTAATTCTCCTTTTACAGGAATCATTACTTTAGTTTTTCCAAAGCAAAGTAAACAAATTTGATGATGATTATCATCGTTTATTCTTGCCTTCGGCATTTTTACTATCCGTAAAATCAACATAAGTTTATTTATCGCAGCCATGGCAACGGAATACCAAATTTATCCTCGATGAAGGAAAAAAAAAAGAAACTTCGAGCGCACAGAAAAATATTTGAAATAAGAAGTTAAAAAATTTAATTTTTGAGCAGTATTTAAAAAAATTTATATGAATTTTAAAAGTTTAATGAGTATTAAGAATTTATAAACTTATTTCTAATATTGAAATATATTTTTAAAACCTAAGAAATCTAAGTACAAGATGCAATATAGAAAATAGTCACGATAACCTACGAAAATGATCAAATATAGAGTTTATTTGAAAATCCCTCTAGGGATTGTTTTCATTTTAGGCTTAAAATCATCGGAAGATATCCCAGGAATGATTTATAAAAAAACTCGCGAGGTGCAAGATCTTTTTATTTAAACTTGATCGGAGCGCGCCGTGTATCCTTCTGGGCATCGTGTACTGCGCTGGACAGCTGCATGCAGTTCCTGCTAATATAGCAATTTCCGTCCAAGTTAGGTAGAATTGCCACTCGCACGTCTTTCTTTACACCCCCAGTGTAAATGGCATGCAGATGTAGCTTGCGATGGGTGTGCAATTCCCATCTACTTCCCGAGCGCCTCGGTCAAACCTCGGTTGAATTTGGAAACCGAGCGTGCTGGCTTGTGGCCATTCGTGGTGATGTGGTGACGACAGTTTCCGTTGCGCAACTCTCGTCTCTCTGCGTCTGCATCATCGTGCGGGGCACCGCGGGGATTTCTCTTCCTGCGTTCGCATTTTCAGAGGCAATTATTGGGGAAACATAGGTAGCAGTGGCCTCCGCTACTGACCCCCGCCGTTGCACAGTGGTACGGATGGCCAAAAGTACGATAAAAAATCTTGCTTCACACCTATAAAAAATCTCTCGAGCTGATTTCGAAATGTTTTGACCGCAGGGACAAGAATCCGTGTACCATAAAAACCTATACAATTATTATAAGGCTGAAAAAATCGCATATAATCGTATTTCTCACGATTTAAAACAACAAAAATCTTGCTGTTTCCAGAATCTCAAAAATATATTACTAATCACATGAACATGTTAAATAGGACCATAAATATCCACACAAAAACTTTGAACGACTTTAATTTATAGAACGCTTTAAATTAGGGGTTATAAAGGGTTAGAAAGCAAAAAGAAATCGTAACTTCCTGCGGGATTTCTAAAGTATATTTGTTATTATCGGATTATGTTAAATACATCTAGAAGTATCCAACAAAAATTTCGAACGACTTTCCATTCACGGAACCATTTAAATTAGGGATTGTGAGGGGGTGAAAAGCGGAAAAATTATTTAGCACCTTCAGGATTTCCAAAGTAGATTTGTATTTCAGAAACATCTCAAAGATGACTTATACAATCTACAAAAAGATCGAAAATCTAACCAATTTTCATTCATGGAACCTTTTAAATTAGAGCAAACGTAGAGTGAAACGTCGATCCCTCAAACCACATGATAAAGCCTTCATCCAAGAACCTTTATCTAAAAGAAGAAAATTCGAACAATCAAACGGTAAATTTTAAGCCATAAATACTCCATAACTACTCGAAGCTGAGACCCTGGCGGAAATTATTTCTGTGATTTTTTCTTGATTTTGCTAATTCTTTGTAATTTCTCGTAACTATCTGTAATTTGTTGTAATTTACTATCATTTTCCGCATTTCAAGATTTTGTAATTTTATGTAAGATTCTGCAATTTCATGTAATATTCTGTAATTTTATGTAAGATTCTGCAATTTCATGTAATATTCTGTAATTTTATGTAAGATTCTGCAATTTCATGCAATATTCTATAATTTTATGTAAGATTCTTTAATTACAAAAAATTACAGACAATTACAAAACATTACAGATAATTACAAAACATTACAGATAATTACAAAATATTACAGATAATTACAAAACATTACAGATAATTACAAAAAATACAGATCATTTCTTTTCCATTTCAATTGATTTTAAACAAATAAGTTGTGTTATATTTATGCATTAAAATGTATTAAACTCAATTGAAGATAAGAAATACAATGAAAAAAAAATAATCGGATGAGGATTTGAACCAACAATCTTTGGCATACAAACAAGACTTCGATTCTAACCACTTCTCCGCGCTTGTATTGTATGTTACGAATTATTCATTTTATGTATTTTCTAGTAGTTATTTTCACCTGATTGAAAATTAAAAATTATGAAATTTGTATATTTGTTATATTATATGCTCAAGTAATACGACGACATGATATCTACTTTACCGGCACTCCTACTCCTGAACAACTCCAAAAATAATGTAAAATTTTTATATTTTCTAAAATTTGAACTCAAAATTTAATAAAAAATTGAAAAAATTCAAAAAATTGAAAAATTCAAATAATTGAAAAAATTCAAAAAATTCAAAAAATTCAAAAAATTCAAGAAATTGAAAAAATTGAAAAAATTTAACATTTTAAAAAAATATTAAATTTAAAAAAATATTTTTTTATATTTCTTCGGACTGGTGGACGACTTGAAATGCCCATTTCCCCACTCACTTTGCATGCATAAAAAAGGCCCTACTCACAAACTTGTTAAACAAAAATACGGTGTGTAACACGAGTGGAAAGGGCTTTTTCAGACTCGGATGATGATTTGAGCAGTCGTGTATGTCTCGGGCGCCTTCGATTCCCTCGTCTTTCATTCATGTTCAATCATCATCCTCGCTTAGGTAAAGCCCACCCATCCCCCCAGTTGCACAATGTACTATTGTTTGCTTAAAAATAGTGAGTTAAAATCGTGAGGGAATTTTATCCCTTATAATAATTTTATAGCGTTTGGCACACAGATCTCTCGTTTCTGAGGTCAAAATTTCTTGTAAGGTACACTTAGGGGGTGACGCAAGATTTTTGATCGAATTTTTGGACATCCGTCCCACTGTGCATCGTTTCCCGCTCGATTTTGGCACTGCCAAGCCCGATGGGTGTAATCTCCACACATGAATCAGCGCGTGTCCCACGTCGGAGTTGTAGGCGGCATGCTTGGCTGAGGCTTTTCTGCTCTCTTATTTTTCGTGAACCTCTTCTGTTTCTGAGGTTCCACTCCCCCAGGGAACTATGCATCTTTTGAATTTACAGTCGTTTGCTGCGTTTGATTAGCCGTTAATTCTTCAGCGACTACTCGGCCAACAATGGCAGCACTATCTGTTCACAGCCGATATCACTGGTCTCGTTTCCCGTGTTGCTTATGGCGCGTGATAAGCCAGTTCGGGTAAAAGATTACTTTCTGGAGACGGTGGTGGCCGCCACCATTCCTTCAGTGCTGCCCTGATTCTACGTCTGTGGTCAATTCTAGTAACTTGAGGCGTATCAACTCCAGCAGCTCATTTACACTGAGGATTGGGTCCAGCTTGGGCATGATACCCACGCGCTTCGTGATAAAGTCTGGAACAGGCTCGAATTCTCTTTTCAGGTGCATGCATACCTCAGCAATCTTCTCTTGCTGATGGCCTCTGCCTCTACCATACCAGAAGCGCGCGTCATCTCAAAATTGTGACCAAGTGACCCTCTGATGCCACCAAGTGGCAGCTACTCCTATTAGCAGCTCTGGAAAATGCTGAGAGTAACTCATCATCCGACAAATGTCCGAGCGCGCAGCATTCTACAACTCTCATGGTGAAGTTTGTGACGCGTATTTCATATCAAAATATTTATTTAAAAGCGGGGCAGTCAATCAAAACCGAACCAGTGCCGTCACCAGAGACGAGGATTAAAATATGTTTTTAATTATTTTTAATGAGGGGAGTTATTATTATTTTTGTTTAAGGAACTGGGGAGAAGAAGAATCGTGACCGAGGAAAAACATGAATACCATTACATATACACACACACCCACAACAACAGCTGATCGCGCAGCAGACTCGACTGGCTGGAGCCAGCACCGAGGAGATATCACACACACACACACACACACACACACACACACACACACACACACACACACACACACACACGCACGCACGCACGCACGCACGCACGCACGCACGATCGCAAAAAGAATGAACGGAAACGTAGAAGTCCTAGTAGTTGCAGTACATTTGCTGATAGTAGTAGCGCATCGTCGGATACAGATAGTGACCACGAGAATAGAGCAAGAAGACATAGACAAATCCACAGTAGAAGAAGCTCGACATCAAGTAGCGACTTAGATTATACAGAGATGAAGAAGAAAGAATACCGTAGACGATCACGTTCAAACTCAGATAAAGCGGGTAAAAACGTAAAAACATTACAGAGTTGCAACCTGAAGTTCGGTGGAGATGATAAAGAGCCAGAAGAATTCTTGAATCGACTTCAAGTCTGCAGATCCAGCTCAGCTATGAGCGACAATGAGCTGTTAAATGTGTTGCCCTCGATATTTTCCAGGAATGCAAGTAGATGGTATCGTTCAAAGCGACCGGACCTCGACTCATGGTAAGACTTCAAAAGGGCGTTCAGGAAGCAATACCTGAGTCAGAGAGACAAAGAAGACACGATGGCGGACCTACGCAATCGATTCATGGCGAAAGGAGAAAAGATCGCGAATTACATTTCCTGCGTGAAGTATACCGTCGATCATTACAAGCGACCCCCGTCCAGGAAACTGTAGTCAAGCAAGCATATGGGGGATTTAGGAAAGATTACCGACATTTCATGGTCGGGAAAAAGGTTAAGACGCTGAAAGAAATGAAGAAGCTTGGACGAATTTGGGTAAAGGAAAAAGAGTTAGATGGCCGATTTGAAGAACCTCCACCAAAGGAGAAGATGAGAATTTCTCGTTCAGCCTACACGGGACCAATCCCAGATCGTAAGGTTGCAGTAGTATTCGAAGACTTAAGCACAGAGAGCGATAGCACATTAGCGATTATTAAGCCGAAGAAAAAGAGGAATAGAAACAAAAATGGGAAGAAAAAACAAGCCCGGGCGAATGCAGTAACCGCCGTCAGGGAAAATCAAGCGGTCAAGGCCAACGTCCAAGCGACCCCGTCTATGGCGCCTGTTATACCTATCAGACGGTTAGTCGTAGAGCAAAAGAATGTCCTCAAAAGACGTGCTACCTGTATAGAGCCAAGGGACATTACGCCAATGAATGCCCAAACAGACAACCGGCATGGCAGGCTGGCCCAAACAACCCGGTCATGGGAAATGCGATGCAGGGAGGGGGGGGGGGCAGAACAGTCCCCTACCCTCCAGCAACCATCTGCGGGACAAAACTGGCAGCAATAGAAAACAGCCAGCACAGCGCCCCAATGACCATACAGGAGAAGAATATAGCGACCATTGAAAAAGCGAAGACCTAGCAGAATGAATCGATGATTGTACAGGAATCATAAAGTGTTATGCCCATACTGTCAGATGGGGAGACTCACCCAGTATGGAGTAACAATTCAAACAATGTGGAGTTAAGGAAAACGACACCGTTAGCAACCAAGAGTAAATTAAAGAATAAAATAAGTAAATTGAATGAAAGCAAGAGCGACAATGGAAAAGAGAGAGGAAGAGAAGAAAACATAGAGTTCCAAGAAAGCAGAATAGAGAAAATTAAAGTAGAAAGTGGAAAAGCAGAGAATAAGAAGTTTCAGAAGAGCGACACAGAGAAAATTAGAGAAATGAGCGAAAATAGAGAAAATCTAGAAAAACAAGAGCGTGAATTAGCAACAATGAGAGAGCAGAGATACGAGATTGGAGCAAGTGATCAATCCTACTCTGAACAGAACATCCAGCGATTCCTGCGACAGGTGTCCTACAGAGTGATGAGCTGACCGATTCTCGAATCACCCGACTTAACGGCGCTCAATCCGGAGGTTGATGAGTAGAAGGATTTTGAGCAACTAGCCCTCGTACGAGAGGCTGTCGATCTTCTAGAAGGATCACAGACATACACTCCCCCGTTGGCGGTATCCTCCTCCTCTGTGGAAGACGTAGATGTTGGGGAGCTCACATCTAGTCTAGGGCGGGAGCGTAGCGCCTACGTACGCCTAAGGATGCTAGTTTGGAGGTTATGGAACCAGTCGAAAATGAAGTTGCAGGGATGAGCGCAGAGAATTGCGTTTTCACAAAGGACAAAATAGGCGGAAGGCCATACGTAGCCCTAACTGACGAAGGAGTCACAGTCTCCCTAGTAGGACCAGTGATATCAGCTGAGTTCAGTGACCGAATGCGACCAGCGAACTCTGTTATAAGAAGTGTATTAGGTGACACCAAGAAAGTATTAGGATATCTAGACATCAACATTGAATTGGATGGCAGATCAAGAAAACTAACAGTAAAAGAAGTAGATCCTTGCAACCACAACATATTATTACGTCAAGACTTCACCACCCATGGGACGTTGATGTAAGATATGGCAGACGAATGTGGAGGACTAATGATGGCCCGTGAAAGCAATCTTTAGAGGAAGAGGAAACAGAAGCGATCCCATCGTACGCTGAATGCGCCGGCATTATCGAAGCAGACGACGAGCAGAGGAATGCCATAGAAGACCTAGTAACCAAGATATTGTCTCCACCATCGGACAACATAGGAACGACTACGTTGACCGAACATCACATAGATGTTCTCGCTGCAGCCGCTATAAAACACCGCCAGTAAAGAATGTCATCCAAACTTCTTCAAGTGGTGCACAATAGATAGAGAAGATGTTTAGGAGCAGAGTAATAGAGCGATCGGCAAGTGCACGGAGTACCGCTCCAGTAATCATCAAGAAGCCAGACGGGAGTTATAGATTAAATATACATTATCGCGACCTTAATAAAGTGACCCGAAAAGACGTCTATCCTATCAGGAGATTGGTTTCGATATTGGACAAACTGCGTAATGCCAAATACCAGACCAAAATTGACCTCAAGCAGACTTATTTTGAAGTACCTATGGAGTAAAGCAGCAAGAAATATACAGCATTTGTAGTGCCGGGCTAAGAATTGTGGCAATTCGTAAAAATGCCCTTCAGATTAACGAATGCTACCATGACCTACCAACGCCTGATCGAAGCTCTGTCTGGCGCCTAATATATCTCCAATGGCTAGAGCTGGTCCTCAACAAGCTGATGGAAGCAGGATTGGTAGTCAACCGGAAAAGTGCGAGTTCCGCTGCTCAAGAGTGACTTATTTTGGTTTTTTGCTGTATGAAGAGGGACTGCGACGAAGCCGACCCTCAGCATTGGAGGGAGCAGGAAACAAGCCGGATGGTCTCACTTTACGGACAGCGGGAAGTTCCCGAAGGGCAGGAGGCGATCGGCCAAGACCCCGAACCGCAGCTGCCGTACAACAATCCCTCGGTTCACACCCAACGAGTCGGGTCCCATCAGAGATGCTTTGCTCTGGGACATGGACGAGGAGTTGATCATGGCCAGTGAGGTAGCCGGATTGAGGGAGGTGCCGTACCCTCCGGCCCTCTCGGCTCGTCGGCACCGGTACAATCCTCGACGCCAGCTGCAACTGGACGACTGAGTTTCTAGTCGCAGAGAGAATCGCTGCCTTACGTGCGGAATCTCCGCCTCCAGGACCGTCATCCCTAAACAATCGACAACCTCCGAGGGTAACCGAATCGGAGCAGGGCAACAGGACGAAACTGACGGGGATCATGTTCAGTCACGGGCTGATCCCTATCCCATCAGACCCGCTACTCGACCCTCCAGATGGTGCTTGCAACAACTGTTGGCAGAGAGGGCACAGCACATCACAGTACCAGAGACCCCGCCAATTTATCTGGTGCTGTAATTGCGACAAGCGGAGTGTCAAGGTGACTCGCTGCCCCAGGTGTAGTAAGCTCCATCATGAATGGGTAAGGTGGTAGTCCGAAGGAAGACCAGCCCCGTGGGACATGAACCTCCAGAATGAGGCCTGTGACACTCAGCCGAGGAATATCTCTTCGCTGTCGGCGACTAGGAATCCGACACCGGCACGCGGAGCACTTCCCACCCCAGCAACCGGCCCTCGGTGTCGACCAACGCCAATAAAAGACCCCGTGGGTTGACCACAACAATTTCAGCAGCGCATCACGCCACGCCGAGATTGTCAATGTGGTCCCACCACAGGCCAACACAGCCCATTCTGCCTCCACCACTCCTCTAACCAGAATCCTCGCCCAGGACACCCGCCCAGGAAGAGGATTTTCTGGAGAGGGTACAGAGGTTGTCCAAAAGTCTCGCGGATTTGCCTCCGCAAGACCGAGCCGCCGTGCTGCGGGCCATGTGGGAGGCTTATCGCCTCGAGAGAACCAATCGAGGTGTCCAGTAGAGGACAATGAAGGGACCACACTAGCCACCGTGGATGAATAACCACGGCGAGTTGGCGAAGTACAAGAACGACGAATAGCGACCTCATCAGAGACCCAAAGCAACGGCGACCATGGGTCCCACCTGAGACTACCATTAGCGACCAATAGTATGGACGAAGGAGGAATACCCATGCCCCAGTAAATTGTATTTTTACTTTTCCTGTAGGATGGTCTTTATATTCGTTATTAGATGCGCGATATATGAGCGTTATTGCTCTGTGATCGGACTAGGGATAATAAGGTGGAAGTACTCATTTTTGTATTTGTTTTAGCCATTTATAGTTTCTATAACATTATTTACTTGCGACAGCTCTGGTGCCGAAGATTGTTGGGGAATCGCGTTTAATGGGATGCAATGACCGAAATAGTCTTTCATTATTTAGACAAGCAGCCCACTCCTGGCGGTGTGTCCCGATTAGGGAGGGAGAGTTTGTGACGCGTATTTCGCGTCAAAATATTTATTTAAAAACGGAGTGGTCAATCATGACCGCACCACCATCGTCACCAGAGCCAAGCATTAAAATATTTATTTAAATTATTATTAACGAGGGGGTGAACTATTATTATTTTTGTTTGAGGGAATGGGGAGAAGGAGAATCGCGACCGAGGAAAAACACGGACACCGTCACACACACATACACTGACGTCAATAACTGATCGCGCAGCAGACGCGACTGACTGGAGCCAGCACCGAGAAGAAGTCACACACACACAGACACTACACCTACACTGACGACGACGACGCGGAAGAGAACACGACCAGTAGTTTACAGCCCCAGCAGACGCCCGGGCTGGAACTGTCAGTGTGTACGCCGTGCTGTGCTAGTACACACGGCACCTATACCATCGCGCGCTACACGCGCGACTGTTTCTCTCTCTCTGGCCCTCGCTCTCCCATATCTCGAGGATGATAAACCGCTACACGCGTGCACACACCCACACGCTCGACCCATCCTCTCTCGCGATGCACGCAAACGCGGGAGGAGAGAGAATTCGTTGCAGCAACGGCAGTTTCCTCGAGGCACACAACGCCAGCTGTAGCCACAAAAGAGAGAGAGAGAGAGAGAGACAGAGAGAGAGAGAGAGAGAGATGCGGTAACCGACAGCTCATGGGAGAGTTAGTAGCCGCCTGAAGCTGCCAGTCTATCATAGCGCATGCCAGCACGCGCATGCCGCCGCTGTCAATTGCGTGAGTGCAGCGGCGACGAAAAACCAAGTGGTTGCTATAGATATACGCGCCGGGCTATAGCATACTCGCAATTACAAATTCATATTTTGCTCGCGCTGTAAGCAGGGCGCGCGAACCAATTAAAAATAGCGACTCATCCCGCAGTAGACCTAGCCTTGATTTCCTAATTGAAAGGAAATCAAGACCAATCAATAACCAGATAAGAACAGAAGCAACAAGTGTGTGAGAAAGATCCCAAAGCCCTTTTTTTAATCGCTAAAAAACAATTTTTCGTCCGAAACTGGAATAAAAGATAAATAAAGTAATAAAAATAAAGTTTCCTTTACGTACTTTACGACTAATGTTAAAATTATTCTCACAAACATTTGAATTGCGTTTATCTTTGTGGTAAGCTTCGTATCCCAGTACGGCATGCTCCCAAATATATTTTTAAGGAATTCCTTATGCGTCAGTTTAGTCGGTCTTGCTTGATCTTCGTCGTCTGCTTCTATTGTGAAATAACGAATTCGTAGCGAGCTATTGCCTAGATTGAACTAGATAACAGTTATTAAACTAACCGGTCCAACTCGTCAATATTCCACCAGTATATAGGTATTTAAAACTATAAAAACGTATATATTTATTTATTGAATTGCTAAAAATATATTTTAGAGCATGCCGTACTGGGATACAAAGCTTACCACAAAGATGAACGCAATTCAAAAATTTGCGAAAATAATTTTAACATTCGTTAAGTACGTACAGGAAACTGTATTTTTACTCCTTTATTTATCTTTTATTCCAATTTCGAGTGAAAAATGTTTTTTTAGCAATTAAAAAAAGGCTAAGCGGATTTTTCTTTTTCCACTTGTTTCTGGCTCTATATGACCTATAGAATAGTAACTTGAAACTTTTTTCAGAGTAGCGATCAGTATCATTTAAATGTGGTTTAGTCTCACCGTGGTGTGTTTGCTCATAACAGGGATATGGAGTATGCACTCTCCATGTCGACGTTTTCGTTGAAAATTGTTGATCCCGTTACCCCATTGTGCACCCTGTCTATATATGCCAGGCGCAGTTCCTCGCGCTTGGTTTGAGTTATCGCAGTGTCCGGTTCTAGGCTCTGTTGGAAATCCTCTTCTGAGTATTCCCCCAGAAGAAATTTACTAAATTATTGCACCATTTCTTGCATAAACTTTAATAATTAAATAATAAGGCAGACAGAAACCACAGATTAACGCATACTCAACAGTAAACAGACGTATTGCTCGATTAGCTGCAGGTGTCTGCGAATGGCCAATTTAAATTTGTTTAACGATAGCAGACACCGAATGCTAAGCGGAATCGAGTTCCATAAGCGGGGTCCCTGAATGGTAAAAGATTTTTGGCCTACATTAGTGCGTGCACCTGGATCTACTAATTCCCGCGAGACCTGCCCGATTTTGGCCCATGATATATGCCTTGTAGAGAAGCACCATTGCAAAATATTCTCATCTTTCGTTAATGCTCAAGCAGTTCAATCGCGTTCTATAAGGAGTAATGTATTCATCCTTTTTGATCCCGAAAATGTACCGTACGTAGGAGTTTTGTAATCTCTGCAACTAAATTTGTAGTTAGTTTGATAGATCCAGGTATACCAGAGAGCAATAAGCTAGGTGAGAGACTGCGAGAGCACTTGTAAACTGCTTGCGTAACACATCGGTGGTGTAGGATCTAAAGGATCTTGGCCCGTATAGGGTTCAATCCATAACAACACCAAGATTAGTCACGATATAGACCAAGCGGACGTAAATCACTAGCCTGTGACAAGATGTCATCCAAGTCTGCTTCTCGCCACGTGCTAGAGATGAATACTCCGTCGAAGTGAGAATGTAAGTAGCTGATTCTACTCTTTCACATTCACGTCCTTTTAACAAACGAATTCATTTTCTAATGAAAAGAAAACTTTATTTCCGAAAGATTGTTAAGGCATAAGCGGACCTAATTGCAAATTAAGAAGAAAAGAGAGAGAAAAAACAAAATTTCTTATTGCAGACGCAAACAAAAAAAAAGAACTTTGTATATAAAAAAAATTTAATTATTTATGTTAAAAATAAGAAAAAAACCTAAAGGGGCGCTCGCACACGCATGCACACTTTAACTAAAGCCCGCGCTATATTTATGCACGGATGTGCAATTTTTAATTGCCACTTGTAAGACTCAATGCGGGTACGTAAAGCCACCTTTATATCGTTGGCACAGTATACCGAACGCCGCTCAGCATGGGGAAAGCCCCTGAGATTGTCCGCTTTGGCAGCTACGAAAATTATTTCGTGACCTCGAAACGATTTTCGAAATCGACAATTTTGCCGAGAATATCGAGCCTCTCACTCTGCTTTACCTCACCGTGCTGTTCAGCTATGTTAGCCGAATTTCTCTACTCTGGCTCGACGTAAACAGAGGTGACCCTCTCTGTTTGCGTCATTACGCTGTATATTTTCGAGCTCGGCCGTGTCTTCACTGCTAGCGGCCCGCACGAGCATCTCAAAGGCGAGGCGCTTATCCTTAGGCTAAGACTTGTCTCACCTGTTATATATATATATATATATATATATATATATATATATATATATATATATATATATATATATATATATCTACCTATATATAGTTAATTCGCTAACTCTACCATCCAGCCCCCCCCCCCATCCCCCCTCGCCCCCGCCTGGACCCCCCATCAGCCCCCCCTCAACCCCTCCTCTTACGATATCTCCTCAAAATAGCGTTAAATTTTACTTTTTTTACGTTATTTATCACTTTTGTAGACTTCCACATGGACCCCCCTCATCCCCCCCTCATCCCCTCATTACGTAGAACATATTAATTTTAAATTGATAAATAGATCTAAATATACACAAGTGGTATATATAGATATATATAGGTATATATAGATGTATGTTACAAGATAATTAGTGTTCTATAAAATATTATTTTATTGGGTATATACACCGGAGATAGGAAGGAGACAGATGGGTAATCTCTATTGCAAATGAATAAATTAAAAATTATAACAAATACTTGAATGATAAATATAATATATAATTATCTACGTTAATTATTATACAGGTTATCGTAATGATTTGTAAGTTAATCTTTTTAAATAAAGGTGGAAAAGGGATTCTGTCTCCACGTGGTTGTGTATGGCTACTGGCGATGATTACCATGGTTTAAGTTACTAATGATTAAATGATAATCATGAAAAATATATGTGAGTTTATCATGTCAATAAATCACATTTATTTATTAGTACATTATTAAATATGATTATTAGTAAATTAAACGAAACATAATAATATATATATATATATATATATATATATATATATATATATATATATATATATATATATATATATATATATATATATATATATATATATATATATATATATATATATATATATATATATATATATATATATATATATATATATATATATATATATATATATATATATATATATATATATATATATATATATATATATATATATATATATATATATATATATATATATATATATATATATATATATATATATATATATATATATATATATATATATATATATATATATTAGTATATATGTATATGTAAAGTATATGTAAAGATATATATATATATATATATATATATATATATATATATATATATATATATATATATATATATATATATATATAAAATTATATATAAAAATAGCTCACAATACATGATATTCGGAAGAATGTTCGGAATTTTCGAAAATGGCTAAAAAAGGTTGTTTTAAAAAAATTCTAGAGAACGCCCAAGAGCACTATTTTGAACGTGCCGAAAAGGGATTTCTTCGTCTTTTTATAATTTATATATATATATATATATATATATATATATATAAATTATAAAAAGACGAAGAAATCCCTTTTCGGCACGTTCAAAATAGTGCTCTTGGGCGTTCTCTAGAATTTTTTTAAAACAACCTTTTTTAGCCATTTTCGAAAATTCCGAACATTCTACTAAGTTACTCATAGAATCTTAGGGATTGAGACATGTATTGTGAGCTATTTTTGATAAATACTTTGAAATAAAAAATCGGCAGAGAAAATGTAGCACTGATTTGTTCATTCTAGCTGGCTTCACTTATATATATATATATATATATATATACTTTACATATACATATATACTAATATATATATATATATATATATATATATATATATATATATATATATATATATATATATATATATATATATATATATATATATATATATATATATATATATATATATATATATATATATATATATATATATATATATATATATATATATATATATATATATATATATTAGTATATATGTATATGTAAAGTATATATATATATATATATATATATAAGTGAAGCCAGCTAGAATGAACAAATCAGTGCTACATTTTCTCTGCCGATTTTTTATTTCAAAGTATTTATCAAAAATAGCTCACAATACATGTCTCAATCCCTAAGATTCTATGAGTAACTTAGTAGAATGTTCGGAATTTTCGAAAATGGCTAAAAAAGGTTGTTTTAAAAAAATTCTAGAGAACGCCCAAGAGCACTATTTTGAACGTGCCGAAAAGGGATTTCTTCGTCTTTTTATAATTTTTAAGAAAAAAATTATTAGATAATTCTGGCAGGTCATGCATCAGTTACATAAAGCTGACTATAATCCCGAAATTTTGTATTTTTAAGGTTATGTTTGATCATATGCCATTTTACGAAATCAACATCAATTTAGGTCTTTAGTACATCTCAAATTCTTTGCACATATATTATTTCTCAATTTTGAATCTATCGTAACTTTTCATCCAAATATCTTCAATGATGCTCCGACCATTCAAATTAAAGGTTTTAATGCCAGATTTCTTTTTACTGTGCGTATAAATGCCCGTAATGTGTAATACGTTACGTAAATTACTTCAGACTTGAATAGTATGTCGTTTACTTTAGGTGGAAAAAACAAGCTTGTGACTGCCTGTACCAAAACCAAAAATTTATTATTAATGTTTATTGTCGATATTTATTTAGTGGATGTTTATCAGTTATGGGTGATATTATTAAAACTTAAATATTAAATTATTACATTGGTATATAATAACCATTTCATGATTAATCGATAATAATTTAAAAATGATAATGGTGTAATAATTAATAACAATGCCCCTTCTGGGAATTGTAAGGATAAAATGGTGATTAAAGCGCTTGAATTCGTATAGCGAGCGACGAGGGCACCAGCAGTGAATCAGGGTAAGAGAGAGTGTCGATCAAAGAGCGAGGGAGATGAGGAATGTGGGAGCGAGAGAGAAAGGTGTGCGAATCATATAAATAGCCTGTTGTGCGGCTGGCTCGTTCTCTGTTCTCTTCGAACTCTCCGGTGACGGAGGACTAATTAGGCTACCGATCACTTGAGTAAATGAAGAAGCGGAGCAGATGTGGCGTGTGCAGCCGGAGCCATCCCGCTTAGGCTACCACGCAGCCTTTTACTCTAGTAATAATTTCCCATGTCTCTTTCCCATTAAAAAACTGTTAAGGTAATTTTTTAAAATAAAATTATAATACTATAACCCATATCCATTTATGCTGTTTTTCTTACTTCTCTTCACCTATATGCATGACTCATATGCACCGAACCTCCGTCGATCCAGAGCTAACGTGCGACATTGAATCAACTCCAGAGGGTTTCACTTAACACTATTTTTTTGACACATACATACATGCATGCATACATACATACATACATACATACATACGTACATACATACATACATACAGATGGACAATTTTTAAAAACATGTTTTTCTGACTCAAGAAACTTGAAAACATCAAAATTCATCAAAATCTCTAATAAAAAAAAATTTTATGAAGTAAATTTTGTATGTAATTTCTATGTGGCCTATATATTTATCCGTAAAAAACAAAGAGAATCGTTTGAGTTTCATGAAGATAAATGCTATTGTTTTGGCTTAATAAACAAATTACCAATAACGGTGACAAAATTTGGTTTTAATTTAAGCTATGTTACTTTTTTCTGAAAAACTAAATCATTATTTGCAATTTATATGTGGCCTACGTGTTCCTTCGGGAAAAAAAAAGAAGAGAATCGTTAAAGTTTTTTTAAGATTGATGCAATAGTTTGTACGTAATGAAATAAGAAACAAACAAACGAACAAACAAACAAACAAGCAAGCAAAGAAACAAACAAACAAACAAATAAACAAACTTTCACATTTATATATTAGTACGGATACTAGGGGGTTCCCCTCTGCTCGTTCCGCTCATCAACCCCTATTATTTCATTATATTTAGTTTACTGCATGAAAGTAATACGGATTATTACCAAGCCTGTTATAATTATTAATAGTATAATAATCCTCATTGGATGCCTGTTTCACACAAAATTTGACGGGAATCTTTTTTTATCACTCATTTTTAGCTTACACCATAAGATGGGGAATAATTTATCATATCGTCGGGTTAGACGTAAACTGTACTATCTGAAGTTTTAGTTCAAAACGATACTATCTGAGAGTTCACTTTGAAACGATACTATCTGAAGGTTTAGTTCAAGACTGTACTATCTCAGATTTCGCCTGGAAAAGGTATTACATTCGGATAGCCCTACGCATATTATATTGACCTTACGGATGATACCCCATGTTTAAAGGGTGCCTAAGCAGTTGTAAGGTCAATATGATACGCGCAGCACCATCCGAATGTAATACCTTTTCCTGGGGAACTCTCAGATAGTACAGTTTTGAACGACAGCTTCAAATAGTATCGTTTCCAAGCGAGCTCTCAGATAGTATCGTTTTGAACTAAGACAGATAGTACAGTTTACGTCTAATCCGACGATATGTGACATAATAATGGACCAAAAGCTATGCGGATGTGAATCGATAATATCTCAAAACTAAAACGAAAGTAATTTTGTACATTTGAAAATTAGCTAACTTGAATTATTTGATGTCTGATTCACTTTAAATTCGCGGGAATCGTTTTTTATAGCTCATTCTTAACTTTACAGCACAAAATGGAAGATAATTGATCGTGTGTGACATAATACCGGTCCAAAAGCAATGCGGATGTGAACCGAAAGTATGTAAAAAATAAACTGGAAGTGTTTCTTTTACACTTGAAAATTACCAAACTTGAGTTATATTGTATCTGTTTACTCGAAATACGCGGGAACAATTTTTTATCATTTTGCTGTCTCGAAGAGAAAGCTTTGTAACGAATACATTTTAGTTTAGATTAAATAAATTCTTTGTTTTCGAGGTTCTTGCGTCATAAAAATGGATCTACAATAGGTTTTCAAAGAATGTCTGTCTGTATGTATGTGTGTATTTATGTATGACACTTGGTACAAAGACCAGTGTAAATTATTACATGATGAGTAGGTAAGCTAGGGGGATTCCAAAAAACTGTGTTCGAATCCCCTCCGGATTTTCGGTTCAGTGAATCTCCTCTCACGGGAATTTCCAATACACTGTCAAATAATATTTTCCTAAAACAGACCCACCTCTATATTTTTTTAACACAGAGAAATGTACGCGAGGTAGATAAAGAGTGAACTGCGTGCGAGCGCAGAGATTAAAATGCCCGCGCGGCACAGAAGCAGGCTGCACAACGTGAGAGCGCGCACATGGCGGCTGCACGAGCATATGTGCTTCGGCAAAGTCGAGAATAATCTTGCGCGATGCACGCAGACGCGGGAAGAGAGTGTATTCGCTGCATCAGCGTCAGCTTCCTCGAGGCACATAACACTGGCTGTAGCCACGAGAGAGAGATATAGTTAGATAGATAGATATACTATTTATTCATCAATGACGAAATTCTTACAATTGCGTGTACATGTATAGTTAAAATAATTAAAATATCAGTCAGTGTATACATTTGTTATCTCACATTAAACATTCAATTATTGCGTTTCTTATATAAAAAATAACTTAATTCGCTGTAACAGTTCGTCAGTTTATAAAATCTAAATATAATGAACTAGTCATAGTCACATGGCACATCACAGAATACGCTTTGACAATACATAATAAAATAAATATAATAAAGATAACAAAAATACGATAAAATAAAGGAATACATACATATACTTTACAAAAAATTGTACGTAAATCTATCACGTCAAAAAAATAAAAGCACACTCATTCATATGACACTCTTACAATTCACGCTAATAAATACATTCATACTTAACACTTAACACGTAAAATAAATTAAATAAATAAATTAGTAAATAAATAAATTAAATAAATAAATTAGTAAATAAATAAATTAAATAAATAAATTAGTAAATAAATAAATTAAATAAATAAATTAGTAAATAAATAAATTAAGTAAATAAATTAGTAAATAAATAAATTAAATAAATAAATTAGTAAATAAATAAATTAAATAAATAAATTAGTAAATAAATAAATTAAATAAATAAATTAGTAAATAAATAAATTAAATAAATAAATTAGTAAATAAATAAATTAAATAAATAAATTAGTAAATAAATAAATTAAATAAATAACTAAATCAAATAAATAAATAGGGTAGATAAATAAATTAAATAAATAAATAAATTAAATAAATAATTTAAATAAATAAATAACCTAAATAAATACTAGAGTTAGATTAGGACTACACAGAAATGAACAAAAGAATTTATTAATCAATATTCGAAAACTTCACTTCTGTGTATTCCCGTCACCATGTAATTGTTTAAGGTGCCTGACTAACGCCGTTTTAAATTTACAAAAAGATGGCAGGCACCTCACACTGCTTGGAAGCGAATTCCAGAGGTGCGTACCTTGAACTCTAAATGAGAATAGGCCCTTATCGGTGCGCGACCCCGGAACCGAGAGCTCCTTCGTACCACTCCTACCTGAAGTCCTGGCCTGGTTTTATTCAAAGACGGCAGTATGATATGGTGGCTGCCGCATGACAACCGCATTGTAAAGCAGCAGCCCCATAAAATACTCCCTTCTCACCTACAGATCCAGCCAGTCCAGTCTTTCCCTGTAGAAGGTTATATGCTCATCACGCCTAACACCACATATGTATCTCACACATGAATTCTGTAAACGTTGTAGTCGTGTCTGAAGCTCCCCTTACATGTCAAGAAGAACTACTGAGCAGTCTAAGTGAGGTAGTACCAGTGCACATGCCAGCAGCTTCCCTAGTAGTATCTCCGTGGGGCAAGAACGGAATAATTTCAGACTGTACAAAGCTTACTGACCGCATTCAATCGCGGCTTCCATATTAACCTTCCGTCCATCACCACGCCGAGGTTGGTAACTGTATCGACAAAGGGAACGTGTACGTCGGTCTGTATCTCAATGCCTTGCAAGTCAAGGCTCCGAACCTGTTTCATGTTGTGATCAGATCCAAAGATAATCGCCTTTGTCTTGCCGACATTGAAGCGCAGGTCAGCTGACGATGCCCAATTCAATACTGCTCGTGCTACAGCCGGCATGCGATAGTATGTGTTCTACACCATCTAGGTCGTGTGAGTCTTGTAAGTCATTTATGTAAAGGCTGAAAAGCAAGGGTCCCAGGACTGAGCCGTGTAGAACGCCAAGATTGGTGGTTAGCCAACCTGAATCCCCTTTTGTGTTTGTGACGACTTTCTGTCGTCTCCCCATTATATATGACTTAAGCCACAGGAGAACACTCCTGGAGAAACCCATGCGCATCAGCTTACGCAGCAGTTTAGTGTGTGAGATGGTGTCGAATTCTTTACTAAAATCAAACATCAACAGAATAGTCAATAGTTTTTTATTTTGTTAATGCCTGATCTTATGTCTTCCCTCGGATTTAGTAGTGCTGTCTGTGTACTGTGATGCTGTCGAAAACCAGTCTGCATCGGGTCCAAAGTATTGATTAAGCTCTTCTGGCGAGAAACCATAAAGCTCCTCTCTTGTTTTTGGCAGAAGGCCCAGAAACTTGAGTTCTTTCCAGATGTCTTTTTTATTATCAATGTCTGCAAAAATTCTATTTTGCAAAAAACTTTCTCTTGTTGCCTTAGTTTGAAATTCAGCTTCTGCTGCAACGCTATAATACTCCCGCCACAGTCTGTCGTCTTTGGTCAGCGCATATCGTCTTCGTACAGAGTCACGTTTTTTCTATAAATGTGTCAGTTCAGCATCAACCCATGGTGGATTCATTTTCTTTTTCGGTGTAAATTCTTTTAACGGCGCAATTTTATCTATCACAGCCATGAGGTTGACACTGAGGCACTCTAATTGACTGTCTACACCCGCCGCGGGACCATCAATCGGCGACCAATCACAGTCAGCTAGGTGAGACAAGAGGTCGTCTTGCTGGATCGATTTAAAATCCCTGTAGCTGAAAGATTCAGCCACAGGGGACGCAGCAGTTTCGACTCCAATCTCGACCTCTATGATGTTATGATGACTGGGAAAAGGCGCCGGCTGATTGTCGCTGGTCAGTACAACGTCATTGTTATCTGTCAAGATCACATCAATCGATGTGTGAGAGTCTGTGAGATGATGAGTCGCACCATGATCAACTATATGAAGGTTGAGATCATCAGCCAACCGCCTGACAAATCTTGCATCGGCTGACGTTCTGAGTAGGTTCGCATTCAGATCTCCCATAATAATTTTATGACTAAAGTCTCGCGTATTTGTTGTTAGTTTGTCTGTTAAGTCGGAGACCTGTAAAAATGGTAAGTGTGGTGGTCTGTATACCAAAGCAACAAAGACGGGGGGAAGGCTGCCCTGCTGAACACTGCACATTATGTATTCAGGTATAAATGGCCTGCCCTCCTGTGTGGTTGTAGAGCTGCATATTGAATTGGCCTCGAATGAATTATGAGTGTACAGGACCAGCCCACCCCCTAGTTTGTTGTGATATAGTCTAATTAGTGAATAGTCGTCAATCTAAATGCGATCACTTCCAGCAGCAGGGTCAAGGTGCGACTCAGCAACTCCAAAGCGATGGTAGGTAGGACCAGCTGAAAGATGTTGGTTAATTATGCCAATGTGGCCCATAAGAGAGGTAACATTGACAAAACCTGCTCTTAGTCCCCAACAGCGAACCCCCCCAGCAGTATCTGCAGATAGTCAATTTTTTGCGACAGTTTCTTTTTGAACTGTTGACGGAATAACAGTCTTGTCAATTGCGCTCCCATTTTCAACATTTTTTGTTGTCTTACCCATGGTTGGTGATGGTTTATCAGTAGCATATGATGCCACTATTGTTTGAAGATCTGCCGCAGACGAAAATTCATGAGAGACGTCGCCATCACGCCTCATCACCAGGAAACGCCCTCCTCTATGCCAAACGTATTTAAAATTAAGTCTCATCGCATGGGCCTTGAGACTTCTATATTTAATAAAAGAGTCCTTTGTTAATAATTCATTTATAAAAATTTTCCCATTAATAATCCCATCCCTTGTGTCCTGGTCAAGAACTGCAGTGTCGACGTATCTAGCATAAAAGCCAGTAATAAGTTTTTTGTCTCGCATAATTTTCTCACCTAACGCACTGCTGGACAGGGTAACAACCCATAGTGACCGTCTGCGTTCGCTGTTTACATCTGCTGATGCTGCAGCTGTCGGTTCCTCTGACCGAAGCAGGCGTGTGCTTAATATTTCAGATTTCTGTGTTGATGGGAGGATACGGCACAGTATTGCGTGTGCAACGTCTACACGCTTGGAGACATCAACGTCAAATATATTGGAAATTATTAACTCCGTGTTACCCTTTTTACTGTTTTTACTGTGCATTATCCCTCCATCAACCGTTTTCACCCGCGTGCTTCGTGAAGGTGATGCTGTAGTACCATCATTGTCAATATTATTATTATTTATTTGACTAGATAATTCATTGTTATTTACAACTATGTTGAAACCGTCATTATTGTTGTTACAATTGTCATTTGTATCGCCTATATTGCTATAGTTGTCACTTAAATTACTATTGGTTATAAACGTATTATTATTTTTACATTTTACGCGGCAACGGAGAGAGTGAGGAGTTGGTGGGCGCGGCCTTGCTCGCCCGATTGGCACGCGCAGCTATTACTGGCTTTTTATTGGCCGGAGTGGACGCGGCTATTTCTTTCTCTTTCCCACTGATGTTGTTTGCATTCGCGTTCGTCGCGCGCGTGACTGCCGACTCGAACAACGACCTCTTCGATTCGATGCATGCCTGGCACGCTACAGCTTTGGTTTGAAGCTGTAGAGCACCTCGTTGCAGACGGGTGAGTACTGCAAGAGGCTTGCACGCCGGATGACAGGTTATATTACATATGCAGCACTTACGTAGAGAGATGCTGCTCCTAGGGACCTCCCCGCAGATGGCGCAGCTGTCGACCATGATGTTGGTGGCGACAAAGATGAGTGGTTCTGCGAGGGAAGGTAATGGTGTTGTGGCTAGGATGCAGCAGGTGTCGCCTCAGTAGTTGCGTAGTTGCAGTTCGATTCGGCAGGTGGGACCTTGGTAGTATTGGCGCTGCGTACAGAGTATCCAGATATAGGTGGCACGTCTGAGTTGATTATGCTTCGTGCTTGACTCCCGCCACTCTGCCTTCTTCACCTCACTTAACCGCAAAAAGCTGGTCGGGTGTTGTTGCTTCTTAGATCTTGAAAGCCGTGCAGATTGACCAGTGGAAGATGTGATTTATTATCATAGCGATAACTTGTATGCACCACTGTGCGGGCACTACAACAGAGCGGCTCACAGACTCAGGAGGCGGCAGAGTGGGGCGTAAATGCAGGAGCCAAAACACGAGCAGGTGCACCTAGCAGGACAGCAGACGACGAGCGATAGAGAGAGAGAGAGAGAGAGAGAGAGAGAGAGAGAGAGAGAGAGAGAGAGAGAGAGAGAGAGAGAGAGAGAAATAGAGAAAGAGAGAGAGAAAGATGGAGAGTGAGAGAGAGAGAGAGAGAAAGATAGAAAGAGAGAGAGAGAAAGAGAGAGACAGAGAGAGAGAGAGAGAGAGACAGAGAGACAGAGAGAGAAAGAGAGAGAGAGATATTCTTTTTATTCATCACTAATACAAAAATTTACATCTGTATGTAGAGTTGGTTAAAAGTTGTTATCACATTATCAGTCATTAATTAAAAAGTTTGGATCGCTATCACAGGTCGTGAATTTATTGTCTAACATATCGTAATGTAGTCAGTGCTTTCACATATTGTTTCGACAACTTAATAATATACAAATAAATAGATAACAGTATATATATATATATATATATATATATATATATATATATATATATATATATATATATATATATATATATATATATATATATATACACACATTTATATTGCACAAATATCTATCGCCTCGAAAAATAAAACGCCTTAAATAAATTTTACGCTCAGAATAAATTAAGACAACACAAAAATTTAACGAAAATTACAATAACAAGTTTTTAATTACTTATGGAGTCTTATCGCCATATAAATCTTTAGGACCTTGGGTCCTAAAGGAATACAGGCCCTTATCAGTGCGCGATCCTGGAACTGAGAGCTCTTTCATACCCAACCCCCCCCCCTCCCCCTACTTTAAGTCCTTGCCTGATTTTTTTCGAAGAGAGCACGAAGATACGTTGGCTGCCGCATAACAACCGCTTTATAAAGCAGTAACCCCATAAAATTCTCTCTTCTCGCCTTAATATCTAACCAGCCCAGGCTCTTCCTGTAAGGAGTGATATGCTCGTCCCACCTAACACCAAATATATATATATATCTCACACATGAATTTTGTAAACGTTGCAGTAGTGTCTGAAGCTCGCCTGACACATCAAGATAAACTACTCAGCAGTAATCTAGGCGAGGTAATACCAATGCACATGCCAACTGCTTACAAAGTGCCTCAGTAGTGTATGAACGGAAAAATTTCAGGCTGTAAAGAGTCCTGTTTGCCTTATTGCTAACCGCATCTATTTGTAGCTTCCACGTCAGTCTTCCGTCCATGCCACACCGAGGTTAGTGACTGCGTCAACAAACGGTACGAATACGCCGTCCTTAACCTCAATGCCCTGCAAGTCAAAGCTCTGGATCTGCTTGACGTTGTGATCAGAACCAAAAATGATCGCCTGTCTCTTGTTGACATTGAGTCGCAGGTCAGCGGCCGAGGCCCATTTCGACACCGCCCGCGCTACTGTCGACATGCGCCTGATACCCTCACGAAGATTACGCAAGGTCACCTGCGTGTAGGTTTACAGGTCGTCAGCGTTGAGTATATGTTCGACGTTGCGTACGTTAAGTCCGTCTTTTAGGTCGTTAATTAATAAGCTGAAGAGCAAGAGACCAAGGACTGAGCCCTGCGGCACGCCGAAATTGGTGGTTAGCAAATCTGATTCAACATTTATATTAGTAATGACTTCTGACTGCGACCTGTAATGTATGACTTAAGCCACAGGAGAACGCTCCTGGAGAAACCCATGCACAACAGCTTACACAGCATCTTTCAATGTGAAATAGTGTCGAATGATTTGCTGAAATCGAATAATAATAAAATAGTCAACAGTTTCTTTTTACTATTAATTCCTGTTCTGATGGTTTCGGTGAGTTTCAGTAGTGCTGTCTGAATGCTGTGATGTTGTCGAAAACCTGTTTGCATCGGGTAAAGAATATTTTTTGTCCGCAAAAAGTCAGAAATTTGGTCATGAACAATTTTTCCAGGACCTTAGAAAGGAAGCTTAACAGGGCAATGGGGCGGAAATCAGAAACCGATGATGGGACTGGTTTCTTCTTCAAAGGCACAAGGTGAGCTTCCTTCCAAGTCCCCGAAAAAATGCCATTTGAGAGGGAGGAATTAAGGGTCTTCGCAACATGATAACCCACTAACGGAAAAGCCTTGGTCACCACACTTTGCGGGATGCTGCCCTCACCTCTAGCTTGTCACGAGAAATGGGCAACAGCCAGGACTACGTCAGAGAAGATGATTTCTCTGAAAACAAAGCCGTTATCACTGGCTGTGGCTAGGATGCTATCAAGATCATCATCATTTTCACTATGGGAGACCGACACTCCAGCAATATGGGCATTAAGCTCATCCGGTGAAAAACCGTGAAGCTCCTCTCTTGTCTTAGGCAGGACTCCAAGCTCTTGAGTTCCTTCCATAAGTCTTTCTTTGTATCAAGAGCTTCAAAGATACGGTTTTGTATAAAAATCTCCCGCGTGCTTTTTGTGCGATGTTCAGCATTAAACGTGAAAGTTTGACACTCCTGCTATAGTTTGTTGTCTTTGCTGCATGCGTAACGTCTTCGTACTGCGTCTCGTCGACCAATGGGGGATTTGCTTTCTTTTTTAGTGAAAATTCCTTTAAAGGTGCTACTTTATCAATCTCAGCCATGAGATTGACGCTGAGGCATTCAAGTTGGTAGTCGATGTCTGTATCTGAGCCATCAATCGGCGACTAATCACAGTCAGCAAGGTGAGAAAGGAGGTCGTCTTGCTGTATGGATTTAAAATTCCGATAGCTAAACGAATTAGCTACAGGGGATACAGCAGTTTCAACCCGAACCTGAACCTCTATTATGTTGTAGTGACTGGGAAAAGGAGCCGCCTGATTACTACTACTAAGCACTATGTCATTGTCATCAGTCATTAGTACATCTATCCAAGTATGAGAATTTTTGCGGTGATGTGTCGCACCATGATCTACTGTACGAAAATTAAGATCAGCAAGTTGCCTCACAAATTTTGCATCGTCTGACGTCTTGAGTAAGTTCGCATTCAGACCGCCCATGATGATTTTATGGCTATAATCTTGAGTGTGCGTGGACAGTTGGTCAATAACATCAGATCTCTGGAGAAACGAGACATGAGGTGGTCTATAAATAAGTGCAACAAAGACAGGTGGTAGAGTACCCTGCTGCGCACTACACATGATATATTCTAGAATAAGCGACTTTCCCTCCTGTGTAGTCGATGAACTGCGCAGAAGGTTAGCTTTGAAGGTGTTATGAACATATAAGACTAACCCGCCTCCGAATTTGTTACGATAGAGTCTAATACAAGAATAGCCATAGATCTGAATGCGATCACTCTTAACGTCTGGGCAGAGGTGCTACTCAGCAACTCCGAAGTGATGGTATGCGGTACCAGTGGAAAGATGTTGTCTAAGGATCTCAATGTGTCCTAGAAGAGAGATCACATTGACAAAACCTGCTCTCAAGTCAGTCAGCAGCGGCAACCTTGGTTTGTTTAGAAGCAGCAGTGAGAACTGCTGAACTCCTATTTGCTGTATTACAATAACCCCCTCTATACCATACATATTTAAAATGAAGCCTCATAGCAAGGGCCTTTAGGTTTCTGAATTTTAGAAAAGAGTCTCTGTCTAGGAGCTCGTTGATGAAGATTTTAGCATTTATTATTAAATCCTTAGTTTCCTGGTCAAGTGTCGAGGTGTCTACGTCTCTCGTATGGAAGCTTGTAATGAACTTCTTCGCACGCATAATTTCCCATACTAATGCATTATTGGAGAGGGTAACACCCACGTCGACCATCTACCCCCATCTTTTGTGGAAATTGGTGACTGGGGCTGTCGCTCGTCCGATCGAAGTAGGCGGATGCTTACAATGTCCTCTTTCCGAATCAGTCGCAGTACCCTGCGCAGCACAATGTGTGCAACATCAATCCTATTAGTATCGTTACCATCATAAATACTTGAAATAATTATATCTTTACATGCATTGATGTTGCTGCCACATATAGTTCCCCCATTGACCTATTTAACCCGCGTGCTATGTAGGAGCGAAGCAGCTCCATTTTCTTCATGGTTGTTTTCGCTAGAGAGAGAGAGATAAAGAGAGAGAGAGAGAGAGAGAGAGAGAGAGAGAGAGAGATTGATTGATAACAAATTTATTCATGCCAAGATTATCATAACCGTATGGCAAACAAACAATATAATACATTTTAATGATTGTAACATATATAAAAATATATATAGTAAATAGCTATCATTACAAATTAATACTAATAACAAAAATAGCCTCTCAGTTAATATATTCGCAATGTATAACGCATGAGTATAAAACTAATATTAACAATTATAATTAATTAGATTAAATTCTATTCACACCTAGGGGTGTTCTAATCCTATAAGATATTCGTACAATACCATTTTAAACGATTCAACAGTCTTTTTAAGTCTGATAGCGATAGGCAAAGTATCCCATAGTTTCATAGCTTGAATAGAAAATGTGCATCTATAAGTTCTCGTTGTAGCTAGGGGAATTACAAAATTTGAAGATTTCAGTCTTTCAGAACGACGTGTGTCATCTTTGATTTCCGGATAAAACTTAAGAAGATATTCCGGTCTCGACACCGTTAATATTTTATAAGTAGTGACTCCGAAAATATATTTGGATAGCCAATTTAGCTGCTTATAATATGGTTTCAATGTCGCATCGCGTCTCAGACTAAATATAAATCGTATGACAATGTTGCATAGTCGCTGGAGTTTAACAGCAAGATATTGCGAAAGATCACTAAATACTAGACAAGCATAGTCAAAGTAAGGAAATATTAGTGCATTGACTAGTTGTGTTTTAATCTGACTTGATAAACATCTACCTCTAAATCTTAGTCGATAAAGAACATTGTGAACCCTAGAGCAAATTTGGGATATATGAGCATTCCACGACAGGTCTTCACAGAGAATAACACCCAAATTTTTTACTGTGCTTACGAGTGGTATGATTGAACCAGCGACTACTATGGGTGGAAGATTGTTCTTATTAATACGCATGTGATATTGCACGGATGCAAAAAGCAAGGCTTTCGTTTTATCTACATTAAGAATTAGTCCGTTCGATTTAACCGAATTTACTACAGCAGCAGCATCCTCATTTAATTTAGAGATCACAGGTGGCAATTCAGCTGGCTCACATTGTAATGTAAAATTTACATACAAATGTAAAATTGGAAAATGTTCGCAAAAAGTAAGCAATTATCTTTACAATGAACTAAGACTAGTACTAGCATGTTGATAAATATTAGAAAAATAATTGGGCTCGGAGTTGAACCCTGTGGTACGGCTGAAGAGTTTTCCATAAAATCAGATAAACTACCATCAAGATTAATCACAGATTGGGTTCGACCTGTTAAATACGAGTGAAACCAGCTAATAGGTTCATCAGAGAAGTTAAGTCCTCTAAGCTTCTTCAAAAGTAACTCGTGATTTATGGAGTCAAATGCCCTTTTCAGATCGAAAAGTAGCAGGACTGTAACCAATCCCTTCTCGATCCCACGACGGATATCTTCGGTAAGTTTCAATAGTGCCGTTTGCGTACTAAAATTACTTCTAAACCCTGACTGGTATGGAGAAAGAAGTGAATTTACTTCAAGATACTCAGTAAGCCGTTGCGTCATGAGAGAGTCAAATACTTTAGCAAAATGCGATAAATTAGCAACGGGTCTTGTATTTGTTGGGGAGCCAGGCGAAGGAACATTACTAAGAGGAACTATGAGTGACTTTTTCCACTCTGTAGGATATGTACAAGATGATATGGACATATTAAATAGATCAGTAAAAAAAGGACTAATAATAGTAGCATTTCGTTGAAGTAAGTAAGAGAAAGTCCATCACAGCTACGTCCTTTAGCTTTAGGAAGGCACGACAACATTGTTTGGTGGACTTGTATTCTGTCGACTGGTCTAAAAGAAAAACTAAGCTCGTTGTCACATAACGGTATCGCGAGTATTTCCTGAAGTTTTGTAATGGAACAAGGTGGGTGACAACATGTGATTGAGGAATAATAGCGAATAAGTTCATCCGCAGTAAAAATATGCAAAGGTGATGATAACTGATTCTTCACTAGGCTAAATTTACTTAGTAGATTCCAACATTTAGATGTATCCGAAATGGATGCTAATGATCGAGTGATATAGGTATTTCTAGCTAAAGTTATCTCATTTTTAAGCTGTTTCGGTATTTACATTTATCTTTGACTTCTTTAGTTAACCACGGGGCAGCATTTTTATGAATATTACGGGTTGTAATTGGTGCATGTACATTTAGTGTTTCAACGGTCTTAGATTTGAACTCATCTAACAGAATGTTTACATCATTATTATTACCGAATCTCTCACACATATCCTCCAAACAAGCACATATATCGTTGGAAAATAGATTTGAAGAGAATTTTCTAAAATCTCTCGACGTCACTGTAATGTTCTTATTAATAGGATTATCCAATTTATAATCGATTATTATGAAATCGTGGCAATTAATAAATGGGGCTTCAGATTTTTCGAACGAATGAACCTTGCTTGAAGAGTCAGTAAGTATAACATCGAGCCATATATCCGAACTATCTTTATGATGTGTCGCACCAGATGGTACAAGAAATAAACAGTTTTCAGAAATAAGATTATGCAAATGCAGCCCATAGAAATTTTTAGTTAACAAATCCGAATTCAAGTCCTCAGCTAGAATAACATTTGAGTAGAGATGTACATATGAAATGAATTTTGAAATGACTCAAAAAAGCTCGTTAGAACATTACCCTTAGGTCGAAGATAAATTGACTAAAAAATAACATGCTTATTATTTTTTAAACTAATAAATAAATATTAACAAGTAGGTATTCGGTGTCAGTCTAATTATTTATCTGTGGAGCACTAAGTATCTTATATGAAATTCCATTCCGAATATAGCATGCGACTCCGCCAGCTTGAATATAAGTACGTTTGCCACTAGTCGCTAAGAGGCCTCGATCGTTGCGAACTAGATTAAAATTCAATATGGTAAAGAGAGAATCTTCTGTATTATGCATAAGTCAAGACTCGGATATTGACAGTATATCGATATTTTTATTAATAAGAAATATTTCGATTTCGTTTAGGTGATCTTTTATTAAATTTGCATTAATTTGAGCGACTCGTAAAAATGAATGTCTACAAAAGGATTGCGCTAATGAGGTAGAAGGTGTGGGCAGTCACAGTAATTTATCAAGATCATTTTCGGTTACTATGCAAATTCTATCAGAATTATCATTTTTGCGTACATAAATATTGCCTTCTCGCGTCCAAACGTAGTTATATTTGCACTGTTTAGCTTTCTCTTTAGTTGGATACAAAAGATTCTGAACAACTGAAGACAACATTTCATATAAATTTATAATTAGATTATCAGCGCCCTGGTAAAGATCCGAAAATAACAATTCGCCGAATTCTCGCTAAACTTTTAATACCTGGTCGCGTATACTAGACGACTTAAATTTAACAATATAAGAAAAGGTCGGTATCTTATCCTTTCTTTTTTCCCCTTATTTCTCGCATTATTATCATCGCCGCTTGAGTGAACATTTTGTATTTCTATTCATTAGAAGAGTTTTGGTTTTTTTGTTTAAACTCACGTATTTCTAAAATATCAGTTGTCAATGAACCTAACTCGATATAATGTAAAATTTTGTTAGTGAGCTCATGTAATGATATCTTTATCGTAGTAGGGATACCCGTAATTTTCATTTCCGTGCTTGAGTTAGCTCGGGCACGCAAGTCTTTTAAATCGTCTATTTCATTACGGAGAGTAACATTTTCTACTTCAAGAGATTTTAAGCGCACATTTTGTTCACTGATAGATGTAGTGAAAGTATTTATTTTTTCAGTTAATTCATTAATCCGTTCGTTCGTATTGGCATTATTACTATTCATGGCGTTAAAAAGCGCAGAAAATTGTTGTGCCGTAGTAAAATTCTTCGACCCTTGCGGTAAACCTTCCGACATTTTATCGTTGACGCGAGAAAATGATTCAGTGAAAGAGCTTATTTGTATAAGTTCCGGAGCTGTGTTTTCACTCACACTAGCTATATGGTCACTAACATTTGATAAGTCCAGATTACCAACGTTAATACCCCTACTAGAATCATAAACTAATGATCGCGCAGTAGAGCTATTATTTAAACCACTGCGCGGAGAGGGAGAAAGATTGCACGGATCTGAAGGTTGACTATGTCGACGAAGTGTATCTCGGAAAGAGCGAACGCAGCAATGATCAGTTGGCTTATTTACAATAAAACCGAAAATACAACACGGATGGAATGTACTACGGCATTCACAACATTGACGATGTTTGAAAACAATTTTTCTTTTGCACTTTTTGCACTTATGCATGTGTAATATAGCTAAAATTACCGTACTTTAGTAACTACAAATTTACGAAAATAACTAGGCCTAGCTTATTATAATGTATATTATATAATGTATGACGCAGCTCTAATCGCAAAGATAATGATATGTACAATAAGACTCAATACTGACTAATTTTAAAATAAGTTACCGTCATATGGTAATATTCCGACAGATGGTAAAACAGATGTAACTATTGATTGGGAAATATACAAAATGATTAATTAATTCAATGGACGCTTAAATTAGCCACTGATTGTACACATATGAGCCGCAGGAAAAAGCATGTATCACTTAAATAGTATTCATACACTAGAAATAACAACACTAATTAAATATATAACTATCGCAACTCACTAGTACCTATGACAAAACTCCTAACATTTATACAATTATACTAAATCTAAAATTTTCACACTTTATATCGCACGAAGTGATAAAGCACTTAAAATTAGCTAATACAACTAATCTACGTAGCTAAATTTATTACAAACTCACTTAAGTCTGTAATTAGCAGCTGTGCAGCAGACGACGCTCACAGATAGTCTCGTGTGTGTTAGGCGTTCGTGGAAGTGAGAGTAACACGTTCTTGGTCCTGCTGCTAGCTCCAAAGTTGCCAATGTGAGAGCGATGAGAAGAATAATGCGTAGTTGCCAATAATATTCCTGGATCAAGTCAGATTTCCATGAAGGCGATGGACTCTCACGCATGCGTAGGAAGTGGAATATGAAGATAAGCCCAAAATGATGCCGGCTACATAATCTCAATCTTCTTCAAGAGAGAGAGAGAGAGAGAGAAAGGGAGAGAGAGAGAGAGCGAGAGAGAGAGAGAGTATTATTATTACATAGTAAGAAAATTTTTTACACTTACAATTATTTGCTTAAAAGGTTTAAATAAATGATTTTTATTTTAAAGAAATAAAACATATTTATTGAAACCAAAAAATATTTGTATTGAAAATCTCGAATATTTCTTCTCTGGCCATGTAAGTTATTATATATGTTTGAAAAAATATCTGAATGATGCGATGAGTATTCTTTTCTCATAGTTTTACCGAACTTAAGAATACTCATCGCATTATTCTAACGATTTGCCGAAACTTTGAGAAGGTTCTGTTATAAGTAAAGATCGCAATCTATAGATTTTCCGCGAGCCCTATTTCGTTGCATTTTCCGAAGGGCTTTCTCGCGGCCTCCACAGATTGCGACCTTTGCCTATAAAAGGGATATTCATCAAGCAAATCGTCATTCGTCTCCGATCGACAGTGACGAGCAGATCAAGATGATTCCGAGGATGAATAAGCTGCCGAACTAATGGCTAAAGTGGAAGATGCCGAGATAATCGGATACATCGACGACATCAACGATCAGCTGAGGATGCTGGAAGTAGTAGAAAAGGGAAAGGACATATCCTTGACAGAGGTGGAGATGTGGCTGAATGAGCAGCTGGCCGGAAAGTTCCAGTATTGAAAGAAGTCTTAGATTGCTGGTTAGACGAGCAGCTGACTACGGAGATCCCACTACCTGAAGGAGACCTTGAGGACTTGCTGGACGAGAAGCTCGCTGAATTTGAGCCGCTGGTAGAAGTTTCATTATCCTCACGAGGAGCTGGAAACTTGTAGGAGGACAAGAAGGTATGCCAATCCTCGACGCAGCCAAAGCCAAGAATTACTGAGGACATTCTGCTGCAGCCGTCTATGCGACTGTCTTGGCGGCCATCTACACCACCACCACGATGCGACGATGTAGTGCTCCAGGACTTGCCAGCCGCGAAGCAGAAATTAAGAGAATATTTTCTCTCATTATGCGGGGAGCTCAAGGCTGGTGAAAATATATATATTTTTGTATATATAATTTTGTATTTTGATCAGTTTATAATTATATATGTTTTATAAGTTTTGTATTTTTGTAAATTTGTAAATTATAAGTTTTGTAGTTTTGTATTTTATACTAATAAAATAAAATGTTTTTCCTTTATTAAAATACGCGTGTGAGGGTGTGGGTGTGCGTGTGCGTATGTATGTGCATGTACCTATGCGTGTGCGTGTGTCTGTGTGTATGTACGTGAGGAAGAAAGAGAGAGATAGAGAGAGATAGAAATTGAGAGAGAATGTTTAATATAAAGAATAAATGTTTGCATGAGAGAGAGAAAGAAGAGAGAGAGAGAGAGGGAGGGGGGGATGTTAAGTGTAAAAGAAAAAAACGGGTGTGTCGTGGGACACGCGGCAGATGTGAATAACATGTGTCGCATTCCTATTAAGACGTTCGCGCGGGCTATTTGCTTTTTTAATTAGTTGCCTATTTGTAAGAATTTCATCAGCTGATTGATGATAAACTATGGGAAAGGCGCAAGGAAAATTGTTATAAAATATTGTTGCATGTAATTATTTTTTATTAAGGCTATATACAATCATATTTACAGATTCCCTGCATTTTCACAAATTTACAAATATTCTCTCGATCAGTGAAATATGCTCATAAATATTCTATATTATGTAATTGTTGTATTTTTTATTGGCTGATACTTGTGTTAGAGTGTTGATCGTTATTGTTACTATTTATTAGAGTAACTATTGGTTTGCGGCAGCTGAAATATGATATGTAAATGTCGGAATGAATATTTCCTAAGAATCGAGAGAATGTTGCATCAAGGGTAGTATTTCTAATGGTTGTTGAAACGTGAGAGTCGTTCGTCATGCGTAGATGTAGACTGCATTTAACTGTAACACGGTATAATCCAATTCTTTTTTAAAATACCAAAACACACAGTTAAAATTGTTTTCAAACGCACGCTGTAAGAAAATGCTATAGAAATGCCGGCAACTGTTGGACCGTTATATTTCTGCTACGACTGCGCGCGCCGTTGGCGGCTTCGAAAGTCACAGTGTATAGACTGTATAGTATACGTATATACGTGTATGTGTATGTGTGTGTCGCACTGACTACTTTCGAACAAGGGAAGCGGGAGAGAGCATCGTTGCTGCTGCGACTCTGTGTGCGTGCGCACATGAGTACGTATATACGTGTATGTGTATGTGTGTGTCGCACTGACTATTTTCGAACAAGAGAAGCGGGAGAGGGCATCGTTGCAGCTGCGACTCTGTGTGCGCGCGTACATGAGTAGCAGAGCAGGCAAACTGTCGGTTGGTGCCGATGGTGGGGGGCGGCCGCCCTCCGCTGATCTTTTTTTTCCACCCCTCTTCTAGTCCCGGTTACAACAGCTGATGAATCCTCTACAAAGACCCCATACTGCGCGCGCTCTCGAACGTCCCAAAAGATGTTATTCACATCAAAACTAAATGTGTAAGTGTGTTTCTGCACGTTTCATGTAAAATATAAATGATTCAGTGTCTGAATAAGAGAGAGAATGTTTAATATAAAGAATAAATGATTGTATGTGAGAGAATGTTTCAATGTTAAAATATAAATAAATAAATAAATTATCATGTGCGTATGTACGCGCGTGCGTGCTTGTGTTAATGCGGACGTGCGTGCGCGTTACCCTTTATTTTAAAATTTTATTTTAATAAGAGAAAGTGTTACCTGTGAGGAACAACCATGAACGTCTCCCTTAGTCCTCATACAAAGATATTCTTCCTCCCCATTTAGTTTCTCGTTATTTTAAAAACTTTATTTAAAATGCAAATTTATAAAACTAAATATCCAAATTAATTATAAAAGGATAAAAAACGTTCTTCTTTACGATGAGCATTTTGAAAGCGAGTACCAAAAGGTGTTCCACTGGAACCATAGTCCACTTCATCTTCTCCACCGTGCAGACTGTGTCGATTCTTTTTGAGGTTCCAAGATATCAATGTGAATGCATTTATTATCCCGCAAACTTGATCGTTGGAATGAAGCTTGTGATTTGAGCATAAAACTATCTGACTGTTTCTGTGAATCTTTTTCAAACTAGGACATTTCATGTTCTCCGAGTCACAGATCATTCTATAGAGATAAGTACATTTACATTTAGTATACAATTTCTATATTTTAAATAATTGAAAGAAAATAATAATAAAATAGACTTACTTTTGCAGAATTATCTGTTGCAACCATTGTTTTTTCTGTAGTCCCTTGATATAAATATTTCTCGCATCTGACAGGTTTCTTCGCAGAATGTTGCCGATCTCTTCATACGGCATTTCTCTAGAGTTCCATGGAATCCCATGATAATTGTATTTCAACCACCAAGCCACACACTTCTCATTTTTGAGAAGACTTGACCAGCTTACTGGCGATTTAAACGAGGGGCAGCGCAGCGTCATGAAGAGCGAGTATGGCCACCTCCTTTAACACGAAGCGGTTGGGTAATCTCTGGAAACCTTATAGATCAACCACGTAATCCAGTTTTCCTGTGCTTCGTTGATCCATATCCTTCGACGAGCTATCGGAAACTGACAACATGGCATCGATACACTACTACACAGCGACCGTGAAAATGATGTGGTGATCTCTACAACATACAAAAAATGGTGATGCGGATTCTGACGACTTACAGAGATAGCTGAGCCTTACCTGCAAGGTTATTAAGGCACTGGAGAAGTTCACGGCTTCATCAACGTTATCCAGGCCGGAGAAGCAAATGTGTCAGACATGTATGACACATTTGTTAAGTATTCAACATAAATTATGTAATTTGCTAAAGACAGGAGATGAACGACAAGTAGACCAATCATCGCTGGAAGAGCATCAAAGTGATGAGCGAGTAAGGTGGGACGATATGAAGTCAGCCTTTGAGAGACAAATATCACGGGGAGTCATTAAGAATCGCGGGCATCTGGACATCATATCTTTTATTAGTGACGCCCAAACTCTCTTCGAATCGAAGATCAAGGCTACCCTTGGAAAGTACAACGCAGTGAAGGTGAATGCTGAGCTTGCTGTGGAATACTTCGTGCAGAAAAGGGAATCAGAAACAGCTGAAGTTAAGTATTTTAATACCGAGAATGCTTCTATCTACAAATTGACTGATTTGAAGGAGTGATTTGAAGAACAAGTCACGGTGCCAATACAAAAAGCAATCGAATAGTCAATCAATGCCCATAGTCCAGTGAGGGGTAGCTCATTCATCCCACTAGCTCATGCAATCATAACTAAAATAAAGATAACGAATGCTTCAGATGGGCGGTACTATCTGCTGTACATCCTCTGAATCGCAATTCTGATCAGGTGCTTATAGGTCATTCAAAGATGAACACTACTTCGAGGAAATTGATTTCCCAGTGACTTTGAGGCATATAACTAAATTCGAGGGGCAGAATGATATCTGCATCAATGTTTACATTTTCAATAAGCATGGTGATAATTTTAAAGTAACTTCATGTTACTGAACGTCTTTGAAGCAAGAATAATATGTAAATTTGCGTTTTTTTTTGCAAGATTCTTACGTGGACGAGGATAATGAAAGTCAGAAAACTGATAACGATGACGACGACACTCCCATTCCAAAGTATGACTACGTATGGATTAAGAGGTTATCCAGATTGGTGAGAAGTCTATTAACGAAAAGTAAAAATAAGTGTTACATTTACGACAGATGTCTACATTTTTTCAAATTCGAGGATAAACTTAAGAAAACATGAGAAAGACTGTACTCAAATCAATAAGTTTAAAATTCAGCTACCTGTAAAAGAAAATAGCATTCTTAAGTTCAATAATTTTAATCGAAAAGAAAAAGTGCCATATGTAATTTATGCGGATTTTGAATGTCTTCTAAAACCTGTAGAAGATCGTCAGATCACAGTCGCTCAATCTTTGCCGATAAACTCGTTGATGTACAATTGGCACGTACAGAAATTACGATCAGAAAACCGATTTGTGTCGGATTGTGCGTGCTTGATATTTCAAAGGTACTCATATATGACTTTCATCACTCATACATGAGACTACGCGTTGGTAATAATAGTAAACTTTTGTACTCTGGCACAGATAGTCTCATACATCAGATTCTAGGTGTCAATATGTATCAGATAATGAAAGCTGATTCCGACAAATTCGATACATCTGATTACGCTGAAAATAATCAGTTTGAAATACCTCAAAAGAACTTGAAGAGCATAGAAGGGAAACGTGGTAAAGAATAGTATCACATTCGACGATTATCGAGAATGTTTGTTTAGCCAGGCGACGATAAAGTGCCAGCAGAACAACATTCGTTCTGGAAGCTACAATCAAATCGGGTTCAAAGATATTGAACCACTTGTAATTTCCTCGAAGAATAATTTGAATCAACATCCTACTCTTAAGCTTGCGATTATAGCACTTGCATATAGATGCTTTGAGATTGCTGTACGTCGAGTACTAATTAAATTTATAAATCTTCATGAGTTCTTGGAAATTCTAATTATATGACTCGTTGCCTCGGTCGGTATGCAGATTCTGAGGCACTCGACCCTGATGAAGAATTGAATTAATAGCTAATGTTACGTCATCACTCCTTTTTTATTGACTGGCATAGCCCACGCGTACTTGGAACATACGTGTATGATGGTAACCATGTTTCTGTAACCTTTGTTCTCTCGAGCATAAGCCTGTATCTCGACGAGATCAGCTTGTCACGTTTCATCCAAGCATCGCACTTCAAACTTTCGACGCTGATAGTTAAGTCTAGCAGGTTTGTGGATCTCCTCACTACTACTCTCTTGTATTGCATTTTACATGTTAGCTAGTCGGCTTCCATTGAGTGAATGTTTTCTGAAATTTGACGAACCGCATCTTTTATAGTGCGAATTTCAGTCTCGTAACTTCTGAATTTGTTATCGATTTCATCTCGGTGAGATTCAACGATTTCATCCAAATTTTTTAGGTCACTTCTTAATCCAGAAATAAGATAATTTACTTTTTGAATTTCGATTCCAAAAATACGATGCAGGACATCTACATTTACGGCATCCAGGAGGACCACGGATACCTTCCGCCCTACCTAGCTTACGTCCGAATACGTCGACGCTCATATTCAGACTCAATAGATTTCACTCTTGCATTTCAATATATATAGGCCGTCTCACGCAGTTCTTCGATAATTGAATGAATCTCGTTGATATGACTGGGATTTGCAGCTGATTATTCAGCTACGAGCAATCGAAGACGATCGACTAGTTTATTCGGATCATCGCAGTACACATTTTCAATCGTGGTATCTCTTCTAGCGATCTTGTATGGAGGTAAGAATCCCGATCCGCTAACAGACTTTCTTTTATTCGACTTATAAAACAACGAAGCAATAAAATTATTTTATTTTTTACTTTTTTGAGTTCGTATAGCTTCATCTTCTCTATATTTTCGCTTGTGCGCACACGCTGCTTCGATAATCTTTCGATAATCATTCATATCATCGTTACTGATCAAAGTTTTATCAGGCTCTTTCCTAAAGAGCCGTTCTAACAATCCTACAGATTTTGGATATTTGACTCCGTTTACGTTAAGATGTTCTTTCTCAAAGATTATAGGTGCATTGCCAATTACAAACACATCACCTAGTTTTCAAACTCCATACACATTTTCTAGGTATCTTTTAAGATTTTGTTTTAGCATTACGAGATATTTTTTGGTATACGAATCCATCTTCTCTTAGTCTTCTTTTATTTAGTTTTAGAATCACTACCGGTTGTTTCAAATGATGTTTCTTGGGCTTGCAATGTATTATCGTTATTCTCGAATTCTAAAGTATCGTTGGCATATTCTGAATCTGTAGTAGTATGGTCCGCTTTGTAAAGCTCTTGTTTTGTAGCCTTCGTACAACTATTATCCTTCGTCGCGTATGCTACATTCACGAGCTTTCCTAGCGGATCCACAATTGGTTTGAATGTTTCAATTCGAAGTTTCTCGATGCTTGTCTTATCGTGCATTAACAGCATGTATTTTCTCCTGATTGCTTATCTAGCTTTTTCGATCTGTTTCAGGACGCTTTTCTCTCGCTCAAACATGTTGGCGGTTCAACGACTCAGAGAGAGCGCTCTCTGTTGACTTTACGCAGTGCGTGATATATTTATAGCAAAACAGTTGAAGCCCTTTCTGTACCTACCTGAGTTGATTGGTCTATCCTTGTCTAGCACGAAGAATCCATACCTATCGTCCGTACAAAATTTCGAGAACATATCTTTGAATTGTGCATACATCATATCGGAACTCACATAATCGTAATATCTGTTCGAGATTTATGTCATCTTGTCGAAATATTGCTAGAAGATTTACATTATCTCTCACGAGATGCATTGGAATTTGAGCATATGACTGACACAGATAAAAACAATCCACATTTTTGTGTTAGCCCATACATAAGAAAGCTTTGAGTTGGGAAGAGCAGTATCCGGAGACATTACTAAGTTGTGCTCACTAAAGGGAAATTATCGTACTCTATCTAGTGGTTCAAAGAGCTTGCTTAGAAATGTATACTTTGTCTGGTTGAGCGACTTAGAATAGATGTACACGTTCTCAAATCTAAGACCATTCGGATGCTTTATGAGAGAAAACAGATTGTTTGTCTTTCCGCAATTCGACGGACCACAGAATACAGCACGCATACTGTCAGGTAGCAATTCTCCATGTCGTTTATCTCTCTTCTCTTGTTCGTCGATACCGTCAAAATTCGCTACAGGAATCTTAACGTTCTGATATTTGAAATTAATGCAAAGAATTACATCTACAGATGCGGGAATCAGAGGAAAGGCAGCTGCATACGCCGTAACTAAGGCAGTGAAACTGAAGACTAAGTTTCGCACGGATTTACGACAAACGAAGAAGAAGCCTTCTATCACCTTCTTGCCGGTTTAAGTGCAACTGGTTCACTAGCAGGTAGCGCCGCCGGAGTAAAAAGTTCGAAGAAGTAAGATTAACCAATCGAGCGCTGACGGATGCTGACTTGATGAAATATACTAAAATTTTTAAAATTCCATACTTCCGAGGAGTTTACATGCAATATGCATTACCAAGCAGCGAGCTTCACTATCGCGAATCTGCTATCGTTAATTTGGATGATCAGAATGAACCTGCAATGCATTTCGTTGCCTATCACAAACGTGGCAATGACGTAATCTATATCGACAGCTTCGGCGATCTTCAACCAGCTCTTGATTTGATGCTGTATCTCGGAGTTGGTAAAATCAAATACAATCCCGAGAGGTATCAAGACTTTGACACATTCAACTATGGTCATATTTGCCTACAGTTTTTGTGCAAACGCTTAAAAGGTATTGTATATAAGAACGAATTATAGCAAGTCGCATCATTGAGAGTCGAACCGTCATGGAAGACACACTAACGTTGAGTTTGTCTGATACGTCATCAGTTCTCGAAACGCATTAGTTTCCTCCCATAGAACGTCATCCAAATAAGAATTTCGTTCTCGGTTTAGTAGAGCTTCTCAATTTTTATTGTATACCAAACATCGATATATGTAAACTGTACGTTGGTGGAGATGAACTTGTTTTACCGACAGGTAGATACGAAATCGAAGACATAAAGAACTATATTCGAGAAACACTAGATCCCAGAGGGATATCGATTAGTCTCAAGCCCAACAATAACAAGCAGTCATCTAATTGACTTTAGACCGCGAGATTCCGTTGGTCAGCCGCATCGCTTTACTCAACGCGTGCTCGCTCCATACTTGACATACAGCTCCGACTTACTTGTAATGATTCTCAAAGTAAACGCTTTGCGAGTGGAGTGCAGCGTCCCGCCTGGTGCCAATATAAACGGACTGAGAGTACACACAATACGCGAGTTCTTTCCGGCCATTCCTCCAGGATATAAGATCATCATAGTTGCATCAAACGTGATTTATTTACCGATCGTTATCAAGAGTATAGATCATATACAACTGCGCATAGTCAATCAAGACGGAGAGTTGATTAATTTTCGTGGACAAGTTATATCAATCAGACTTCACATCAAGCAATCCACGTGAGAAACATGGGTATCGTGTACAACAACAACTAAGTCGGTAGAGGTTGCTATATAAATACAACATCATGTCGATGAGCGATCAGTCGTTATCGAACAGTCAAAGCACTATCACGTCAATAGATTCAGTTTCTCAAAAGCCTCGACTTAAAAGTCGCCGTTGGTGGAAAATCACGTGTGTAATCTTTTGTTGCTTTTAGAAAAATGGAAGAAGTTCCAAGCATACAGTCACCTGTCACGTACGATGAGTCCATCACACACTACAAAGTTCACGCGCATCAGCCATACACGGCATCATTCAACAATAGCGATGAGATTCGTATATCCATTCAGCATCAAGACTTGTGTATTTTACCGTCATGCAGCTCATTTCACGTGTGTGGTAAACTGAACCAACTTGGTGAACAACGCCATTTGTCACATGTTCGAAGAGATTCGTTACGAGCTGAATGCTATAGAGATCGATAAGTGCACGAACATTGAATTGACGAGTCTCATGAAAGGATGGGTCTCGCTCAATTCTAGTCAGATTTTCATCATCGAAAATGCAGGTTGGATCGATATCGTAGAAAATCAGAAGATAGCCAACGACGACGACTACTTTGATATTTCCATGCCTCTGAGCACAATTCTTGAATTTACCGAAAACTACCATAAAATTGTAGCATGAGATTTGAATTCTATTTTACAAACAACTTACGAGAACATTTTCGAAAACGTTAAGATAGACTTGAATAGAATAAAGTGGTTGATGCCATACGTCGTCATCTCCGACAGACGTAAGATTCGACTGCTAGACTATATAGGAAAGTTAACGATCATCTCGTTCAACGACAACACCGAACCTATAGTGCTCCTCTTTAAAGAGCCCTTTGAATAGTGTAATTCGTCAAGTAAATATAGAACGGAAAATCTGTGACGAGAGCAAAAACATCACGGTATACCCTGGTGCTCAAGTGACCATGCCTACACCGAAATCGGAAATATCATACGTGAGGTTTTACACGATGCCACTAGAATATTCGTAAGTAAGAACATAACCTTACGAAAACAATGGTTGAAACGCTTCAAATTCAAAGTTTTAGATATTACTAATTTCGGTTTCCATTCTATGGAGCTACTGAAAAAAGTAACGATGTGCAGTCAGATCACAACGGAGCATACAGGGCTAGATATGCGCTCTACAATGTCAATCGTAAAAAGAATACTTCGCAATGGAAGCAGTACACTGAAAAGTTTTCTACAAATATGTGTTCATCTCCCGAAAAAAGGGGTACAAAAAGCTCTAGTATAGCTGAAATTATTTTTTGCGGATGTTAATTGCTCTGGGTTAAAACAATGTAGAGGCGGGTTTATTACAGAAAAATATTATGGGAAAGTGTGTTGTAAATCCAGAGGGAATTCCAACACAGCACGCTCGGGAAACCTTAGGGGGATTCCAATACACTGTGTTCGAAAGCCCAGGGGGATTCGATCACAGTGTGTTGTATTCCCCCTAACTTATCTACTATTATGTAATTGTAAAAATATAAAATATGATAAAAATGGCTAAAAAATATCTAGACCCCTAAACTTGGGGTATTATCGAGATGGTATGTTCAATATTGGCATTATTTATACGATTAACGAATATTTACAAAATTTTAATGATTATCAGCAACTTACCCAATGCGTCTTACATAAGATCTTATATAAGATGTCTTGTGTCTTATCTTAGATCTTAAGCCTGCTCTCTATTGAACTTCGCTGATACTATGTTGCATAAGATCTTACATAAGATCTTACGAAAACTTTTTAGTAGGGTAGTGCCTAAGAACACTCACAACTGAGTGGAGCATAAAATGCCACTGTTACTTCCACTCCAATTTTATAACCAATTTAACGAAATTTAATATTATCAAGTTAGATTCTAAAAAAGTAAACTAAGAAAGACTACATTCAAATTAAGAAACGAAAACTTTCGAACGACAGGCTGCACCACATTAATTATACGACCGCACTGGTTGCATTGCTTTATATTATGCTTATGATTATAAGTTTCTTTTGATTTCTAAAAGAGGAAGCTTTGTAACGATGATACAAATTTTTTTCTGAAATTCGATGAATCTCGATGTTTTCGAGGTTCCTGAGTCATAAAAATGGGTTTATAGTAGGTTTGAAAAAAGTGTCTGTCTGTATGTATGTATCTGTGTGGATGTATATATGTGTGTATATATGTATGAAACCAAAATTTGTATCCACTATAACTCTTCAAGACAATCATATCACGCGCTGAAATTTTGCTGGCATATTACATATGCTTGAACTTATAACTGACTATAGTCCAAGACCTGAGCGACAAAAAAAAATGCAACAGTTTTAGAAAGGCTGGTTTTTTGATATAGTGTAGTATTTAGCGTGTATAGGAATAGACTACCGTCAGTCAGCCAGTTTCGTTAGAATTTGGCGCGGGAGCGGCTTCAAAGTTGTAAAAAAAACGAGTATGTCGCAACTGCTTTAGAAAATCTAAAACTTAGTTAATTTAGTAGTAAAATAACTAAGAAACGATTTGGATATAGTTAGTCACGAAAATAATGTAACGGGTCGCGTCAGCAGCGCTTGAAAGTCATAAAAAAAATATAGTTCATGAAATTGTTTTAGAAAATTTGAAATTCGGTCTACTAATAGCTAATAATATAAAAAATAAAAAAAACCTAGTCAGTCAGAATGTTTATTTAACAAACGCCGTCAGTGGCTGGTATAAGAGCGCGCGCTGCTCATTTATATAGCGCGCTCGATGGCACGGGCGTATTATATTATATTAAATATGCGAGAGGTAGGCATTAAGTAAAGCGGGCAATAATAAAATAAATATGTATAATAAAAATATATTTTAATTAATTAGAAAAAACATTATTTATATTAATAGAAAAAAATTTATATACAAAAAAATGAAAATACATCAGTCGCTGTCACTACTACGAGTACAATTATATATCTCTTCGGACTCGGTTTCGAGGTCTGTTACGTCGGACTCAGAATCTGTAAATAAGGAAAATACAATGCGTTAAATTTGTATATTTATTCTTAAGTCTGATAAATACGTTTGTTTATTTCTTACCAGAAGCATCAGTGACTTGAATCACGTCGTCTTTAACAAATGTTGGAATTTGCTACCGTTCAAACCAGTCGAACTCGTAACGTCCTTGTAATTTCTGCCAACCATTTTTCACTGGCGACATTACGGTTGATATCTTCTGATGTGCATTAGCCCATATATTTGCTATATATGCAGTACGATTAAATTGTTTAAAAAGTTAAAGTCAATCACCAGAAGGAGCTATGATTGTTTGTTTTCTCAAAACAACCATCTGGATTTGAGATTTGAAAGTGTCTAATAATTATTTTCCAAGTAAGTAGAACGAAAATCATTAGGTTCAAAATCTAAATTTTTTGTATAGTATTGTGAATGCTCTGAAGTATTAGCAGTTGTATGGCGATTTCATTCATTTGGCCAGGTCGTGAAGAAAAATTTTGTGGTAAAATATCCTGCACCCAGATTTTTTCATACTAATTATTTTATTTAGTATCTGCACGTTGTCACTTTCCTTTGCATACTCTATTATAACATCAGCGATGCTGTTTTTCTCAGATGAATGTAACGGCACATATCGCCTTTTAAACATTTTGCGATTTTTATCGCAAAAAAAAACAAAGCAGATGTTCATCTTTTTGAAATTCATTATTTGATTCATCGCTGTAACAAAAATTTATATGGTTATACAACAATTGTTTGTTGTAAAATATATTTTTGTTATTCAGCCATTCTTACTTCGTTTCGGAGCATGGCGACTCGTGCGCGGGTTCTTTTGATTGATCTTCACTGTAAACAATGTATTATATTAGAATATTTAGAATTTTCGAATGTAAGATAGGGTAAAACGACATATTACTGCGGGTGTCCATATTACTGTGGAGGTTTTTCTTAACAAGAATGAAGTATATAGAAACCAAATGAATATTGATAATGCAAGTATATATGTTGAGAAATGAAAATTATTTATAATTACATTCCGTGTTTTGTATTTAGATTACGTTAATTTTTCTTTTTTCAATTATTCGAAATATAACCTACAAATCCGCAGTAATGCGTACGCAGTAATGGGTACACGACCTTTCGTTTTATTTTAAATAAATAATATTCAATGGAAAGTGTATAAAATCTTATTTTTACGATAAAGGATATAATTTCTAATTGTTATGTACAGGTTACATTAAATGCTCATTTTATTACGCGCTCACAAGAAAAAAATATGTATCCACAATAATTGGTACACAGTAATTGGTTCATCGCTGTTTTCAATACGCAAAATGTATCTGTTTTAAAATTTAATTGTTTTCTTATATTGTATATTGGTTTAATAGATACTTATTCATTTAATATAAACTAAACCTACTACACTTTTCAGTAGAAAGCAAATGTAGTATTATTATTTTACTAATAAACAGAAATAGTTAGACGAAATTAGGTACCACAGTAATAGGGAATCACACCGCAGTAATTGATACATTTACCCTAGTACAATTATTAATTAAAATAAATATATATTTGACCTCGTTTCGGAGCATGACGGTTCCAGTGCGGGTTGTTTTGATTGATCTTCACTGTAAAAAAAATGTATTAGAATATGCAGTACATGTACGCATTTTATTATTATAACTAATAATATACACACACACACACACGCACGCACGCACGCACGCACGCACGCACACACACACATTTTAAACGCATTTTATTATTATAAAAAATAATACACCACACACACAGACACACACTGTAAATCTGAAGTTAATCATCAAGTATGTTTAATTACTGAATTAATTAATTTAATTAATGAAAATGTGTTGTTTTAATACACTTGAGCGTGTAAAAAACGTCAAATGTGTAATTTAACACACTTGTGATTAATATCTAAATTATACGAGGTCTGTCCCAAAAGTATCCGGCCTACGTTCATATCTTCGCGCGGAGAGACTCAGGCGACCTCTGGAGGGTACGAACGTCACCAGCAACTCCTAACCTTCTCGTCAGTAGCCTGAGATACCGATGAAACGCCTTTGTTCCCGCGCAGTGTGTATTTGTTTACAACGACTTTTTTGCGTTCGTCGCAATTTGCTTATTGCTAAAAATGGCAGAACGAACCGAACAGCGAATTTGCATAAAATTTTGCTTTAAGCTCGGTAAAAGTTGTGGGGAAACTATTGAAATGTTGCATGGGGTTATGGTTATGATCCTGAAACAAAACAACAATCTTCGCAGTGGAAGCTTCCATCTGAGCCTCGGCCGAAAAAAGCTCGTCAAAGTCGAAGCAACATCAAGTCAATGTTGATTGTTTTTTTCGATTATGAGGGCGTTGTGCACCACGAATATGCCCCTACAGGCCAGACAATCAATAAAGAGTACTACGTTGAAGTTTTGAAAAGATTACGTAATGCAATCAGGAGAAAACGACCGCAACTTTGGGAAAACGGTGACTGGCTTCTTCATCACGATAATGCTCCAGCGCACGCATCAAACCTTGTGCAGCAGTATTTATTGAAACACAGTGTTGCGCAGCTCCGCCAGCCACCATATAGTCCTGATATAGCTCCCTGCGACTTTTGGCTGTTTCCTAGATTGAAAATGCCGCTTAAAGGACATCGATTCGAGAATAAACAGACTGTTGAAACTAATGCGACGAATGCACTAAAGGCGATTCGGAAGTCTGACTTTCAAGAGTCCTTTAATAAGTGAAAACATCGATATGAGCATCTTGTTCAATCAAATGAAGACTACTTTGAAGGATGCCACCCCCAGGATGACGAAGAATAAATCAAACGCCGAGAAATCGAGGTAGGTCGGATACTTTTGGGACAGACCTCGTATCTATATATAAGAAAACTACACGATTAAAACGTTGAAATTTGGTGACACACTTGGATTTGCAGTGCACTCACGCACGCGCATGCAGATTCACACATACAAAGAAGTACTGGGACCGAGCGCACCATCCCGATCTACTACTCTGTTTTTGCACACAATTTATTGTAATAAAAAAAATATTATATCTTACCTCGAATCCGACGTTCGCTTCTTCAATTCTTGACGATATTTTTTGCTCAAGGCCGTGAATCTGTGGTAACAATCGTAGTGATACCCTTGCTGACGATTTTTGGTCGATGGCGAATCCACATCGTTGTAGTTCAGTTTGAACTTTTTACGAATTTGCAAAATATTTTTGCACGTAACAAGAGTCTGCTCCTCAAACAATTTCACGTCACTTTTTTTTAAACAAATAGTGCAAATAGGACGTGCACTTCCTTCCATTTTTGCACGAATACTATAGTATAAAGCTGGTCTCAACCGACGCTATGATGATTCAAATAATCTCAACCGACGCTCCGACTACACTGAACCACCACTAATCCTTCTAGTCGCAAACATCTGCTGTTTCGGCGGTCCAATACAGATGAAAAAAGAGAGGGAACGCCAACGGACATCTATTATATATATAATAGGCATGCTCAAGTACAAGGTCTGCGTTTATACCTGCGTTAGCCGTCGGCTATATGACTGTATACCTGCGCTCAAAATATAATTTAACGGAATATAGCAGACTACCGCGTACACTTTACTAAGCATATATTTTAAACAAATTATTTATTAAAAAATATTTCAGAATCGCATAAAATCATTTAGCGATCAAGCGCGCTGTATAACCGAGGCGCGCGGCGCGCGCTCTTATACCAGAGACTGACGGCGTTTGTTAAATAAACATTCTGACTGACAATGTTTTTTTATTTTGTATATTATTAGCTATTAGTAGCCCGAATTTCAGATTTTCTAAAACAATTTCACGAACTATATTTTATTACTTTCAAGCGCTGCTGACGCGACCCGTTACATTATTTTCGTGACTGACTATATCCAAATCGTTTCTTAGTTATTTTACTACTAAATTAACTAAGTTTTAGATTTTCTAAAGCAGTTGCGACATATTCGTTTTTTTTACAACTTTGAAGCCGCCCCCGCACAAACTCTAACGAAACTGGCTGACCTACGGCAGTCTATTTCTATACATGCTAAATACTACACTATATAAAAAAACCAGGCTTGCTAAAACTGTTGCATTTTTTTGTCGTTCAACTCCCCGACTATTAGGTTTTGGAGATAAATGCATAATATTAAACTTATTTTTTAAGAAAAATATTATTTTATAAAAAATTCGTAATACTCGAAAAAATTTTTTTTTGTTATTTTCTACCTTGAACTTGTCAAAAATATGTACGTTTTCACAAAATTAACGTAATTTCCTTTCGATTGATATTACTTATAATAACTTTAAACTTATTTTCGTGAAATAGTAACAAAATATTAGTTTAAAACGCGATTTTTGCTAAAAAAACGGCTAATTTGTTATTGTAAAATGAAAAATATAAACGCATTTGGAAAAAAAGCTCCAGCGTTATCTCATACATTATGTAAAGAAATAGTGTTTAAAATTTCGAAAGGATCGGTGCAATAGTTTTGAAGTTATGATGGGCACCGACTTTGAAAACTTGAGTTTTGGGAAAAACGCTTTAAAGTTTTCAACCCTAAATAATTTGGAATAAAACGTTCATAAGCGAGATTTATCGGCTTACCTCACACTGAATCATCGATGCCAGGTCCATAGAGGATGTGGCTGTCATCTATGATGTCTAAAGCATCTTTTTGCTCCTGTCTACGACGAATCCTGCCATCTCTAGTTTGATTTTCAGCTTCCTGCTCTGCTCGGTTTATACGAATGTGATCAGTTGATCGCGCCCATTCATGAGCGCTTGATCCACTACTGATTTCCATGTCTTGCATGAAGGATAGTAGAGCAAAAGAACCTTCATTGAAGACACAGGCTGCCACATAAGCCGCAATCTCAACTATCACAGAGGTTCCGCTCAAGTGCTTAGGTGAGATTTGCCATATAAGTTGGTTCAAACTCTCATTGTTGTTTTGCGTGAAGCCTCCGACACATCGCTCCAGGAGAGCATCTTTGCTTAGATCTTCATAGATAGGCTTGATGGTATCCAAAACATCATTTGGAAGAGCACTGTACATGTGTTTGAACGAATCCAATCCATTAGCAGCTGTAGCTTTTTGCCATTCGCACCAGGAGTCCGTGCCGCTCGGACATTCTTCATACTGTGGATTCTCGTCTGTCGAACTGTAGTGAAAGAACGTTGACCAGATAGCATTCTTCATATTTTCCACAGAATCAGAGTAACGTCTAATAGCCAAACCGTAGTATAACGTCAGTTTGTCAATCATCTTAGCCGTAAGCCTCCCTTTACCAGACAGACTTTTTTTTATCTTCTTTCCAGCCTTAATTTCAGTATCTACAACGGTCTTCTTGACTATTTCACGGAGACGAGTGCCCATTCTTTCTTGAACATACCCTACACATTCTTCCTTCACTATTGAAAAATCATCACCATAAGGTTTAGAATTCACTAACCCGGAGTAACTTTAGTCACCGTCGCCGATATAGTTGCGATACCGCACACCATTCTGTACCGAATGTTGAAACATGGTTTTGATTGCTTCGACCTCCATATTTCCAGCTGCACCAGTATGATTTGACTTACATTTTCCAGAATTTACGTGGTTTTCATGCCATTCTTCGTATTCGGCAGAATTTAATTTACTTTCCAAAGTTTTACATTCGTGACAGTATGGACTTTTGACAAGAATGTCAAGAACTTTCCCTGAGAAGTAACCGATCAACGATGTGACGCCGAATAAAGATGAGTAGCCTCTTTTTTTCCATGTTCCGTCGCCTGATACCGTGAGTTCGTCAGTATCTTGAGTATTCTTCTTGTCCGCTGTAGCAGATTTTTCTTCTTTTGTAGCAGATAAAAAAAAATCGATTCGCTACTTCTCTTACAGTCTAGCACATATTTTTCATGTAATGATTGTACGTCGGTCTTGATAAAAAGCTATTACACAAATCCATCAAGCCGCAAAACTTATCACAGACAGATAATCCAAAGCCTAATATCCTCATCACGAAAGCAAACCGATGATTAACTTCGTAAGCACCGGAGTTTATTCTTTCACTAGACGGAACATTTGTAATCACGGAACAGCTTTCGCACGACACGTTGATATTAAATCCAAGGCCTTCTCGCTTAGTCGAATGGAAATTTACTTATCCATCACATTTTACACACTTCACTAGCGTAGAAATTGTTGAAAAGACTAATAGAAAATCTATTATCCTATAGTGTTTTTCAAAATCCTCCTTAATTTGATGTTCAACGGTCACTCTTATTTTTTTAGCTGACGCGCTACTTGTTGAAATGTCTTCTCTTTTACATTTTTGCGGCGGTACAATCTTTCTAGATCGATATAACCTCGAACCACTTGATTTTCTATCACACCTTTTACCTTTTTTTGGCATTGTAGCAATAATTTTCCACAAAACTTCACGAAAATGATGCGAAAAATTAAAGCGCACGTGTACGTCTGTTCGATAGAAAGTTTACTGCTAAACTAAATTATATTCTCTACACTGACTAAATATACGGTACAGGTATGAGCATGTTTATACTTGTCTTCAAATTTCTATATAAGAAAGTAGGAGGAACGGTTCGGTATAATATAGGGAGCGTAGCAGCTGCCAGGTAATAATAGCGCGCTCGAACCGAGCAGGTATGAAACTCCAACAGGTAGGAAAATATTCATAACACCTGCAATTTTGCTCCGATCGACTTGGAATTTTTACACAATATTCTTGAGATACAAGAATAATACCTTACCCCCCCCCCCCCTCCCCCTTAATATGTTGATTAGAAATTTAAGTATTACTGATGCTTTATGTAACGGCACAAGATTAAAAATAATAAAATAATTTAAATATAATATTGAAGCAGAAATAATAACAGGAGAAAAAATTGGAGATAGGGTATTCATTCCACGAATAACCTTAAATACTGGAGAATCATCATCATTACCGTTTATTCTTTATAGAAAACAATTTCCTATTGTATTAGCATACGCAATGACTATAAATAAATCCCAAGGTCAAAGTTTTGATGAGAGAGGAATATTTATAAAAAGATCTTCGTTTCCTCATGGCCAATTATATGTTCTTTTATCTAGATGTAAAGACCCAGAAAAAGTATGTATTCAAAATGAGTCTGAAAATTTAACAGAAATTGCTAATGTAGTATGGCAAGAAATTTTTGAAAATTAACATCATCTTTTAAAATATAATTAAAATATATCTATAAATAAATAAAAATAAAATAAACTATTAGAAAAACAGTTCTCATTACATTTTTAATATATATTCGAAAATTATAAAGATCGATAACATGGAACGGAAATTAAATCAAGATCATAACGAAAGAATGGAAAATTTACGAAACTTAGAATCTTTAGAGGCTTTAGATGAACAAATTGACGACAGTATGGGGTGGGTCCAATTCAAAATTGTTACGTTAAGTTAGAGGATTTACAAAATGCTGAAGATTTGCAAAATTTACAAGATTTAAACGAACAAATTGATGACTATTTAGAACAGGAAGAAGAATATGAAAATTATTTACATTCTGTAGATAAAAATTTATATTAAACTAAATTAAATAGTGAAATAGACAATTTGTAGGGAAAGATGGTGATTTAGAAATTTTCAAAAATTGGGAAAACGTGCCATGTTATATACGGTTGCAGGTCTCTGAAATTTTAATGTTAAAGGTAGAAATCAATTATCCAATTTTAAATTATTATCTTTCAGAAAGTTTGGAAAAGTATAAATCCATTACAAATATTGCGTGTATTGTATGGGTTATAAAATTTGGTTAATCATTTATTTATTTCGAATACGCCATATTTCCACTTCAAATTTTTAATGTTTCATATATTCACATATTATAATTAATTATTAAAATAAAGAAAAATTAATAAAATATTCAAAGCACATTAGCCAATCATAAAAGTAATCATATAATTAATAAGTGATTATTTAATATTATTTCAAGACATGGTGTAGTAATATTATATAAGCACAACCTTATTAGGTAAGAAAGCATTTCATTTTATTTTATTAAAAATTTTTATTATATGTCTTTGTAATTGTAATATTTTTCAATTCAACAAGTTTTTTTCCTTTTAAGAGTATATTTATATGATTACATTTTTATACCCATTAGAAAAAAATTAAGTAGAACATATTAATTTTAAATTGATAAATAGATTAAATATACACAAGTGGTATATATAGATGTATTTTACAAGTTAAATAGTGTTGTATAAAATTTTATTTTATTGGGTATACACACCGGAGATTGGAAGGAGACAGATGGGTAATCTCTATTGCAAATAAATAAATTAAAAATTATAACAAATACTTGAATGATAAATATAATATAGAATTATCTAAGTTAATTATTATACAGGTTATCGTAATGATTTTTAAGTTAATCTTTTCCAATAGAGGTGGGAAAAGGGATTCTGATAATTAAATGATAATCATGAAAAATATATGTGAGTTTATCATGTCAATAAATCACATTTATTTATCAGTACATTATTAAGTATGATTATTAGTAAATTAAACAAAACAAAAAAATCAACGCACCTTTCTATTTACCTCATAGGTGATGTGGAAAAAATAGAAAAAATAATTATATTATTTCCTTATAAGAATTAATAATGTCAAGCAAACAAATAATTTTAACTATAAGATGTGGGGGTTGGTGAGCGGAGCGAGCGGTGGCGCAGCCCCCTAGTATATATATATATATATATATATATATATCCCCTAGAAATATATATATATATATATATATATTAGGGTGTCCCTTAATTCCCAAATTGCCGCTAGGTCGGCTCCCACCCCCCAGATGTATTGGTTATGACCGAAAACTAGGAAATACACCGAGAAAGCCCCCCAAAAAAGGGTCTAGACCCTTGCCACTTTTCAAAAAACGGGTTTTCCGCATTTATACGCGTTTTTGCTATGTAAAAATTTTTTGCCAGGCTCCTAAATATATTAAATGTGCATAAATATCATGCAATATGTTTGTAAAATGTATAAAGTATGTTCAGTAATTTTCTAGAGCCGGGAAAATAAAATTTGAGCCAAGTATAGCGTCCAAAACCTAAAAAAATACCGATAAAAGCAGATTTTTTTCACCTTTATGCGTTTTTAATCATAATCGGCTTTACATTGAGTTATCAGACTAGTATATTCTGAAAGTAGAGTTCAAAACCGACAATTTCGTTTTTTGGACGATTTTCTATCCCCTCTAGAACCGAAGATATGGCCGTTTGAAATTGGCCAAAAAATCAAAGTATCAAATCTGTGAATGGGTGCATGAAGACTTTTATGAATCACAACTTCGTTAGCTCTTATTTAGGTATCTGAGGTCTACTCGACTTTTGCAAAAAAACAAATTGAAGGTTTTGATTTTAGCTTCTGTGCACCCTTTAGAGCCCGACTATGCCTGGTGCATCTCCAGAAATAAGCATGATTAAAACTTTGACAATTTAAGACATAAAAAAGTTTTTCATATTCTAGAGCAATTTTTCCATAAATTTTGTACTATAAGTACTTAGTTATATATTTAATTTCAACAGTGTAAAATCTTAAAATCTCTTATTTACACGTCACAATTAATCAATATTGTCAATTCCATAGTTATTAGCAGGACTGCATCGTGCATTATTCTATTGACAAAATAAACGAAATTTTATTTATTACTCTCTATTCACTACTCTTGACATGTTCTAATAATTAAGGCAAATACTTTTCGTTAAAATTAATTTTTATAAATTTGTTAAAGCAAGTTAAAATAAATTATTAATACAAATTTTCTTAGAATTTACTCGGATCTCTGAAAAAAAATCAATGAAATGCCGCAATGATCTCTTTGTTCGTAAATTCTTCATTCAAAGATTTATACAAATAATTAAACGTTGTTTTAGTGTTTTGTCAATGAAATTTATTGTATACAATTAAACATTGATTTTCACAGAATATACAGAATAATATTTAATTGCTTGTTTTCAGTTTTTTAATTATTGTCGTATTGTTTGCATCAGGGAATTCGTTTCTGAATTCTTCAACGACTTGGATTAAATGATTTTTTTAAACTTCATCGTTTGTTAAAACATTGATGTACTCTTGAGTTAAGTGCACAGCTCTCTCAGCGCAATCATTGACTACTCTAATATTTACAACTTTCGTTTGGCTTTCAATAAAAGATTTATTCAGGAGATAAATACCATAGATGATTTTCAAGTTTATTTAAAGCAGCTTTTGAAATATTAGCATCGATTGACTCATACTCAATTAAATTTTGTAATAATCTCAGATCATTATTGGGTGCTGCGACTGCCAAAGGTGATGTAAAGCATGGTTCGATATACATAAAAACAACAAATTTGCATATGCTGTAAAAGTTGTTTTCTTCGTGCTTTTTTAATTTGAATGGCTTTCTCAGTAAAAATATTTTTAGAGAGTAAATGGCTTTTGCCATCCAACGAGCGTGATGGCATGCTCCAGGCTTACGAATCTGTATATCATCCGCAACGCCCAAAAATAATAAGCTTAACTCCAACAACTCTGTGTAGTCATCTCTAGGTTGTTGCTTTTGTATGTACTCTTTTATGAAACTAACTATGTGAGGGATTTTATTTTGTAATAATGGTTCTAATTTACCCAGTCCGTTTTCAGTTTGGCGATTTAATGGTAGAACATTCCTTTTTAAATTTTTGGAAAATTGGTACATTTGGTCCATTCATACGAGGCACTTTTACTTCAAAAGCTGCAGCTAATAAAATTTCGAGCATATGATGACGGCACGCGAAATATAACAAATCTCTGTCAATCAATTGCTCTAAAATTACTGCTGCACCAGATCTGCGCCCAAAATTCGCCGGGGTTATATCGCAGCCCACACCCAGTTATCCAATGCTTGATAAACAGCGTTACCTATCGTTGATCCTTTTTGGTCCTCTAATCCAGGCACATTAATAATTTTCTCAATGTTTCCACTGCATATCAGGATGGGTAAACGATCAATTTGTTTACATGTTATCGTGTCTGGAATAAGTTTCTCGTCTTAGTGCACGATCAAATGTGGTATAGATTTATCCATCAGCAATTCTTTTACTTTCTCAGCTTTCTTTTTTCGAATTTCAGCCCGCGATCTGTTGAAGGATAATTTGTTGAGTATTAAAGTTTCTATATCGACACCTAATGCATTTGCAACTGTGCCTATTATAAAGACTGAATTTCTGTAAGAAATCTTGCATTTATCAAAAGCTGCTACTACTTCTGGTGTCATCACATCTATGGACCCTCTAACAGATTGGTTTACATATGATCGTCCATGCGGTACAGAATATACAGACCCAGAACTAGGCACATGAGGTGAAGAATCTGTCACTTCACTTGACTGTGATTGAGATCCTATACTCAATGGTTCTTAGGTTGATTTCTGATGTTCCCCTGAAAAAATGGATAAATCATATTTTCAATCCCTGGTGGAAGTATTTTTAAATTGCAGGAAATAATAAAAAATAACAACAAATAATGAAAGATATTAATAAACAGCAAGCGATAATCAATAATAAAATCAAATAAAAATAAATAACGATAGATAATAGCAAATAATAAAAAATAATAGCAAGTAGTGGTAGTTACTGGTAGTCCAGATTGGGACATATTTATTTGTAATTATTTATCATAATTTGATTTTTTTCAATATTCTTTAAATAATTTTTTTTTTTATAATTTATCAAATATTATTCAACATTATTCATTTATATCTTTATAGGCTCTAGCAGCACCATGTAGACGAAAATTTTTTTATTTTATATCATGAAAAACAACGTTTTGGGTGTCTCAGACACTCTTCTTCAGGTACAAAAAAAAATAAAAACCAAGTTTACTTATAACTAGGTACTTATCGATAGAAGGCTCTCTTTCCCATGTGCCACACTGTTAAAAAACCCTTCTAGATAGAATTCAGATCTCTCTAGACGGATTCTCGGTGTCATGTTGTTGGGGCACAATTTTGCGGAGCACTTATTTATAATATTATTTATATACACTAACACTTATATATATTAATCTCAATATAACACACGCTTTTTAAACACTACTATTTTTGCACTTATTTGGGAGCATTCACTATCTACAGCAATATAGTTTGTTTGATAAAAAGCGAAGCCAAGTATTATGGTAATGTAGGATAATTAGTTAGAGAGATCTGAATTCTATCTAGAAGGGTTTTTAACGGTGTGGCACATGGGAAAGCGAGCCTTCTATCGATAAGTACCTAGTTATAAGTAAAATTGGTTTTTATTTTTTTTTGTACCTAAAGAAGGGTGTATGAGACACCCGAAACGATGTTTTTCATGATATAAAATAACAAAATTTTTTCGTCTACATGGTGCTGCTAGAGCCTATAAAGATATATTTATATAGTAGACGCTCGAGCCATTTTTCTTCATGAATATATTTATATATTCATAAAAAAATTATTCATTTATATTTGAAATTTTTTTTTCGGAAATTAATAGTAATAAGTGACATTATTTTTCATTTTTTTGTTACGTGTGGACACGTCGCGGGTGTCTAATTACTATAAGAGAGTGATTGGAAATGTGCATCGTCGGTGGCGGCCGTGGCTCAAGCGGTAGAGTGTCAGACTTGCAAGTCGGAGATTCGAGGTTCAAGCCCGGGTCTCGCCACTTTTTAGAAGAATAAAAACCGTAACAATTTGTAATTATATTTTAAAATTTTTTTCTAACAATCTCATTTTTTTTATTTTTGTGTATTTAAAAAAAAACGTTGAGCCCTGGGCTTGAACCCAAGACCTTCAGATTGGTAGACTTACGATCTGACCACTTAGCCATTCATTACTTTTGTATATATGTGAATCTAATATGTGGTACAGCATATATATGCGTCATTAATGTTACATTTTTGAAATTATTATTTTAATATTCAAATATCACCATAATTAATAATGAAGTATTGAATACAAAGCTTTCTTTTAAATAAAAAAGAATTCTTAGACTTTTATGTGAAAGTATGCTATATTTTTGAATATTAAGATGATAATTTAGATACTTTATGATGTTTAATGCATATATAGCGCAATTTGTATAACATTATTAAGCGCATAAACATTCTGCTCCACATATGTTATAGTCGATATTAATCGAAATTTGATAATATAGATAAATAATGATAGATATTAAAAAATAATGACAAATAATGACAATTAATAATGAATAATAACTAATAAAAATTCCCGAATTCCAACATCTAGTATCCCATATTATTTGTCATTATTTGTCATTATTTATCAGTATTTATCAATATTCGTAAGTATTTTTTAATATTTTTTTTTACTTTTGCTAGAAATACGTTTACCACAAGGAGTGATGAAAGTGATATTTTCATTTAAAAAGTTGATAAGTAGTACAATCAATTATAGAGTCATCAAAATCAAGTCAAGCTGTACTTGCAAGTTATCAAAAATAGAATAATCTCCTTGAACAATTTATAAAAAAATATTTTATTATGGGGCCTGCGGCGGCTCAGTCGGTAGAGTGTCGGATTCCCACGCCGGTGACCCGGGTTCGAATCCTAGTCTCTGCCGATTGATACAAGCACCTCTGTAAAAAATTACACGTGCTTTGTTTACAAACACACCGCAGACCCCCGTCGTCGATTAGCACCACATGGGAGCACAAACATGGCGACGTTAATTTAAAAAAAAAAAAAAAAAAAAAAAATATTAAAATGTTAACATTCATTTTATATGTATTACTTTATACTACATATCTGTTCCGTTGTTTATTATTATAACTCTTTTTGTTATTAAATTTACTTGGTCCCAGCGCAATCACATTAAGCGAGGTGGGGGAGGGGAGGAGTACTGTACCTCTTATTACTGTGACCTTATTGATTGACTAGCGTCCCCCGTCGCGGCTTCGCCCGCGAGAATAGTGTATAGAAATCATAATATATTGTAAGAATATTTCCCGTTTCGGTTTTCACCCCGAAAATTTCTAGTAGTCTTCAAAAAGGTCCAGATTCTCAAAATATTTCAGGGTAGATAACGTTTCTCGTTATGTTACTGTTTGGAACTAAAATAAATTGATTATCAGGATTTCCGGTGCGCGAAAGGGCTACGTACAGTTGACCGGGTGAAAAACATTCTGAACGCAGATCTACTCCAACGTATTTAAAAATTTGCCCTTCTGATTTATTTATAGTTAATGCGAATGATACCTTTATAGGAAACTGTAAACGCTTGAATTGAAATGGTAAATCCGTCGGTATCATGGGGATTCGAGGAATAAAAGCTATTTTTCCTGCTGCTGGCCCAGTGAGAATAGTAGCTTCGATAATATGATTACGCATGACTTTTATTTGTAATCTAGTTCCATTACAAAGTATTGGCGGGTTCAGATTTCGCAACAACATAATTGGAGCACCAACTTTCAATGCCAAGTTATATGGCGGGAATCCAGCTGGAGTGAGAGAGTTAAAAAATTCTTGAGGGTAATAGACAGCATCTTCTGTATTAACCACTGTATCAATCGCCCTATATTCTCGAGTTTCACCATCAAATTTCTTCAAGACGTTATCATTGATTTCCTGCGCAGTTATATTTCTTGGAGAAATTATTGCTCTTTCACATAGCCAAACGTAAGGCTTTTGATGTAAATTTTGAATATCAGGATAAACATTAGAAATCATATCTTCTATTGTATGGACAATCTTACCAACCTTATCATCAATTGATTTATAATTATCATCATTAGCTATCTCCACATTCCCAATTTTCAAAATATGAATAGGGAATTCAGAGTTACCACCACCAAGATGTGCCCTCATGTTTGTTCTTAAATGTAAGGTTGTAACATCATTCCATATTCTTGATGATTTCAAACCTGCCCTCGCGATATCCGCTCTTGTCCCTTTCGGAATAACTGGCAGAGTCTGCCGAAAATCTCCGGAAAACACATATGTTACACCTCCCATTAATTTTCCACTCGATCGCAAGTCCTTTAGAGTCCGATCAATAGCTTCGATATGAGCTTTGTGACTCATAGTGCACTCATCCCATACAATGAGAGTTGTTTCTTGCATGATTTTTCCAAGGCGGCAGTTTTTACGAATGTGGCATACAAAATCTTGTTCGCAAGTTACATTTAGTGACAGCTTAAAAGTTGAATGTGCAGTTCTACCTCCTGTGAGAAGAGTAGCAGCTATACCTGACGATGCCACTGCTAAGGCCATACCTCCTGTTGATCTAACCTTAGCCAGAATCAAATTCATCAGGAAAGTTTTGCCAGTTCCACCAGGTGCATCTAGAAAAAAAATATCACCCTTGTTATCACTGACGCTTTTAATAACAATATTCAATGTTACTCTCTGATCAGGTACTAACCTTGGCAAGTTAGCATCAACGAAATGCCGCAGTTTATTTGCATCATACGTATGTCTGTATACATCATCGAGTGGATCATTTGAAATATTTTGGTCTCGAACAGGTGAAGGTAGACTGAAATCTGTCAGATATTTCTCACAGAGACTCACAACTTTATCTTCAATTTGTATGAGACCTTGATTGAAGATATTATCAGAATATGTTAAGGAGTAGTCGTTTTGTATTTGACACTGCCTGCAGAGAATATCCTCACAGAAATGAGTTTGAAATTCTTGCCATAACAGTAAAGGTTGAGAAGGCTGGCAGAAGACTAATATTATAGCAAATAAATCTCTCAATTTGGATGGCGTCTGCGAAATTGCAGCGTCAGTTAAAGTATCTTTCCATTGATCATCATTTTCCAATAGTCCTAACAATTGGCAAGCAGCTTTATAAGTGGGCTGGAGAACTCCATTTATAGTCCTCAAGCTCTCAAAAGAAGTCGGACCTTGTACATGATGTAATAGCATTCTCAAATGAAAACATTCAGTTTGATTAGGGTGAATAGTATAAACTCTACCCAGTGCCGCATCTTGTTTACTCCAGGATAACCTTCAACATCTTGTCCTCGTTGCCTTCTCGAGAATGTGTTATTACTCCATGTATAGTAATGTGGAACTTCGTAATACAATAGTGTTCGTGCAAATTCATCTGACTGACATAGGTTGAAAAATGCCGTAAGAGTAGTTCTTCGTGGAGTTTCTGCCACTTGCTGTATATTGACCTCTGAGAAATACACGCGTTCATGATTTTGTAGGTGAACAGCAAGGTGTACAACTGTAGGGTACCGTTCATGAATGGGAAACTCTAAAAATCTCCAAACAGCTTCTGAAGTGCATATATAACGGCCATTGATGTAATTATTTATTTCATCAGAATTCTTGTTGATAGAAAATGTCGCCTGATCCGATCCCTTGTTGATGTATTTGCATATATACTTTATAGCTTGCACGGAATGGCAGTACTCTATATTTATATGAGCAACAAAACACCGTGATAACATAGAGCAATATGGAACCACCCAACGGTTATCTACTTCTAAGGTGGTATTACGCGATGTCAAAATAGCAGTGGCTCCTCCATTTTCGGGAGATCTTCTTCGATAAGTTGGGTATCCATCATCACCAGTTTGTGTTTCTGTGATGAATTGTCGTGGATATCTTTTTGAACATCTCCCATTGACCATACAAGGTGATGTTGGATTAAGCGCACCACAGGGATCATGAATCATATTTTTACATACGATGTCGTAGAGCTCAGGATCAGACTGTCTATCTGGTAATTCAGCAGAAATTATTTTGTCAATTTCATCTGGTTGAATTTTAGAACGCAACCATAAAAGTATATGAGCATGCGGCAATCCTCGTTTTTGCCACTCAACAGAATACATGTGACATTCAACGATGCCGAAAATATTTTTCTTTGTCAAGAGATTCATTAGTTTTTTCAATTTCAAATGAAAAACTCGCGATGTAATATCGTGCCTATGTGAAGAAACCTGTCCTACGAATAATTCTTTCTTTATCTTAAGCCGGTCGGGGTTGCATGTGAAAGTCACGAACAAATCAGGACGTCCAAAGTTGCGTACATACACCATGGCATCCTGAGTTTTTTCATGCATGAACCGAGGCCCTCCTGTAAAAGAAGAGGGAAGAATACTGGATTGTCCAATGTTTCTGGGGTTCACATCAGCATCTTGATTTAATGCATCTCGCAAGTGAATGTACTCGTCAGCACGTAACTTCGTTTGGTTATGTCGGATGTAGCTTAATCGTTCCGATATCATTTTTGCCATCATATCAACCAGGTATTGATTAAATAGGTTTCTAAAATGGTGAAGATAGTTATCTTCAACCTCTCCTCTAATCATAAGTCTATATGCATAAAACTGCATACAGGAAACTGTTTTGAAACGATTAGAATTGTTTTGTTGCGGAATGGTTACATAGTATCCATCCTCTCCTCTTATGAACAGAAGAGGATACTGAATTTTAGAAACTCGCTGCAGATCTTCACTTCGACTTTGCAAAACAATGTCTCTTGGACCTTTATCTTCATCGACCAGCAATACTGCAACTTCATTGGTTGTAGGAGCATTATATCGTCCTCGGTGTTCATTAGATGGAACACGATCAGCGCGTATGATTAATTTCAAATTTTCATCAGTGTTCATTGCCCTATTTTCCAAGTTATATTTGAAGCTCCGAATCAGATGATTATGCTCTTGTAATGATTGATGTGATGATTCTATGAGTTCTCTTTTCAACGATGGATTAATATTCGATCGAGTTGATATTTGATCTGCATCAGAAAGAAAATAAATTTGCAGGAATTGGTGACTTTCATTAGAATGAGGAAGTAAACTACCTATCAAATGGTAGACTTGTCCTTGAATTTTAAAAGTAGGCATGTAATTTCCTTCCCTTACTTCCTTACAACCAAAAGATGTCATTTGAAACAAAGCGTTATACTGTCTCACATTATTGAGAAAGTGATTGGAAAGTCGATGGTCAGTGATTAAACTACGAAAAAGTTCAGAAGGATCCTAATATATATATATATATATATATATATATATATATATATATATATATATATATATATATATATATATATATATATATTTATATACATATAACCGAATAAATTAAAAATTATAACAAATACTTGAATGATAAATATACTATAGAATTATCTACGTTAATTATTATACACCTCTCTTAGGGGTTGTGGGACCTTGTCGGGTGCCCTTCGGGGACGGTAGAGAGGCTTAACTCGTGGGCCAAGGGAGCTAAAGCTCGGACCTGCGGGGAATGAAAGGTTGGGGGGACGGTCCTCTTCCTAATTCACTGGACTCTATAAACGGGTCTCGAGTGCGGCGGGTTGAGAATTGAGTACCTCGACGGGCGGGGTGGCGCGGGCGAGGGTCGACGAGAGTCGTAAAGCCGTTCTCGGATGGCCCGAGCCAGCAAGACCTTGCCCTAGGCGAGGTCGAACCTCACCTGGGATCTCTCTGCAGGACGGGGCTCTCTGGTCCGCTGAAGAGGAGCCAGGAAACCACCCTGGTGCCTGTTTGACGGAGTAGAGAAGCTCAGCTGACCCCGAGGAACGAAGGAACAATCCTCTAATTTCGGGCTTAGGCCCGTTTTTGGGTTTACTATCACCACCCTAAGGCAGGTGGTGTGAGCTTCCGTGCCCATATTGGCTCTCTTGGCACCGGAGTTAGGATGGTGTCGCAAACGGAGCCTCGGGGACACCGGGCGACCTCCCCGAGTAAGCAGCCTTACCCCCGTAAGAGGCTGTGCGGGGGTGGACCGCCATTCCTCACCACTCGTGAGAACAAAAAAGTATTGTAACATTGATAAAAACCAAAAAAATATAAAAATGACAGAAAATGTGGCTGGGGAAACGGAAGACGGCAATATGGAGGTCGATGAGCGTCTTGAAGTCACATTGCCCCATTATTCCCCGAATTCGTCGCCAGTCATAGACCAGGGAGGAGCAGAGGCCGCATCTCAGGCTGTAACAGCCGGAGAGTTGGTGACCCAGAGCCCCCTGGTCCAATTCAATCCTAAAGACGGCAGTTCTAGACGGTCCCACAAAAGACTATGTGGGGCCGCCAGGAAGAGGCTCAGAAGAGAAAAGTTGGCCCATGAGGCCGCCAATTCTGGTGACCCTGTAACTACGGATAATGTTGGGGGGACACCGAAGAGGCGACCGGAGTCCACGGACACACCGCCATCGGCTTCCCGCCAAAAGAAAAAACCTAAGGGGGCGTCTGATCGGGAGCCCTCGGCCGCCCACCCAGGAGGAGCTGGTTGGACGGGCGAGGGTTCTTGACGGACGCTCAGAAGGCCAACCCGTTGACAATCGTAGTGGTGGACGAAAAATATCCAGAAAGCCCGCTCACCCCGGAGATGTTCACACAGTTCCGGGGGGCGGTCAGGAAAGGGTATTTGGAATCACCACCCCAGGATTGGCCTAAATTTGACAGCTCATTCTGCAAAGAAGGGGCTTTTATCATAGTGGCTAGCAACCCAGAGGCGAAGAAGTGGTTAATTGAAAACTTATCCACTTTGGACTTACCCTGGGAGGGCCGCAAACTAAAAGTGGGAGGGATTTAGCTCCTCCAGGGCCAGGTAAAAGCCGTCGCATGGTTTCCAATGCCAATTGAGAAGCCAGAGACGATCCTGAAGATCCTGGGCGGGTTCAATTCAACCCTTAAAACGAGCACATGGCGCGAAATCAGTGCCCCGACTGAGGAGGAAGGAGCCAGGCGAGAAGGGGATAAACAACTCCTGGTCCTGTCGGTTCCAGAATCACAGGCGGAGGCGCTGGCCGCCTTGGATGACAGGCCCTGGTACGACCTCGGACGTGCCACCTTTAAGGCGACGCGCCGAAGGCCGCAGGGGCCTGTAGGTAACAATGAGGAGAAGCAGCCGGTGATGTCGTAAAATGGCACCATCAAACCTTCCCATCATTCAGATTAACTTGCACCACAGTAAAGACGCCTCAGCTATAATGCTTAGGAGTATGACTGGAGTGCACACAGGCATCGCGCTAATCCAAGAACCTTGGGTTGTGAACGGTGCTATTAAAGGGTTAGGGAACTTTGTTTGTTGCAGGGATCCAAAGTCGAAGAGGCCCAGGACCTGCATACTGGTCAAAGGAACCAACGTGATACCACTACTCGACCTCAGCACAGGGGATCTGACGGTGATTTCTACTACGTTAGAGGGAGTAGGCAGGATAATACTCGCATCAGCCTTCTTCCCGTATGATAACAATGACAACCCACCCAGGGAAGTCTGCAGATTAGTGGATTTCTGCACAGAACAGGACATTCCACTGATTTTACGGTGCGATGCTAACTCCCATGATACGATATGGGGGAGCACGGACATTAATGCGAGGGGAACTACACTTCTGAATTACTTGGTTGGCACAAACCTAGACATTCTGAACGTCGGTAACACTCCTACTTTTCGCAATGCAAACAGAGCCGAGGTGATTGATATGACCCTCTGCTCAAACAACATCACGCACTTGGTTAGAAACTAGAGAGTCGGGGACGAGCCATCGTTATCTGACCACCTTCAGATAACCTATGAAGTGGGTAAGCCAGGGCGAGAGCAACCTAGATGGTTTCGCGACCCTAGGCTAACGCTCTGGAATGATTATAATATTGAATTGGAGGCCATTTTAAAGAAAGTACCAGTCGACATAAGGGACAGGGAAACTCTAGAAGAGGCAGCTCGAATCTTCACAAACGGTATCACTTTGGCCTTCCAGAGGAACTGCGACCTCAAAAGGACCAAAAACATAGATGAAATTACCTGGTGGAGTAAAAAACTGGAAGCACTCAAGGAGAAAACGAAAAGACTCTTTAAGGCGGCCAGGAAAGCATTATGCTGTGGAATACTTATAAAAAGGTAAGGGATGAATACAAATCCGCGGTAAGGGAGGCACGCAAAAGAAGCTGGGCTACCTTCTGCGAGAACATCAATGGAGGCAAAGAGGCGGCAAGACTGGACAGGATTCTATCCAAGAATCCGGAAGCCATTCTGGGAACGCTGAAACTCCCTAACGGCAGACATGCCTCAACTGATGAGGAGACTCTCTCCCTCCTGATCCAGGCGCACTTCCCGGGATTCAGTAGAATCAAGGATGACGAAGGAAACCCTGACTCCGCGGAGTTCGGGGTTGGCTGCAGCAGGTCGTTCACCGATTTAGGTGAACGACGCCGGCTGGCCAATAAAATCGTCACGCCGACAAGGGTCAGGTGGGAAGTAGGGTCTTTTAGTCCTTATAAGTCACCGGGACCCGATGGTATATATCCAGCCCTGCTACAAAGAGCGGAGAACGTTATCATCGGCCCACTGACACGATTAATACGGGCGAGCATTACACTTGGGTTTGTCCCGACCAAGTGGCGGGGCACAAGAGTGGTGTTCATACCGAAACCGGGTAAATGCGGATACACCTCCCCAAAAGACTTCCGTCCTATCAGCCTTACTTCATTCATACTCAAGACTGTAGAAAGGCTGATAGATAGATACATACGGGACACTGTCCTGGAAAAAGAACAGCTCCATAAAGACCAACACGCTTACAGGGCTGGGAGGTCAACAGAGACCGCACTGTTTAGCGCGATCTCGTTTATCAAAACACAGGTGGAAGCCAAAGGATATGCCATTAGTGCTCTGATGGACATAGAAGGGGCCTTCAACCACACATCAAGGGAGGTAATCAGAGAAGCCTTGAAAAGGCACAAGGGTCCCCCTTGCTTAATCGACTGGATCGATCACATGCTGAGTAGTAGACTTCTCGAAACCACCAAGGGCGATGCAACGCTACAAGGAAGGGTGGGGAAGGGGTGTCCACAAGGAGGCGTCCTATCTCCCCTTATCTGGTGTTTGGTGGTAAACGAGTTGTTGAAACAGCTCAGCGATATGGGGTGCAAAGTAATCGGCTACGCTGATGACATCAAAGTTATCATCCGTGGACCATTCCTGGACCCCCTTATGGGCATTATGCATAAAGCGTTAAAGCTTGTAGACGCCTGGTGCTCACATACGGGACTATCCGTCAATCCAGCAAAGACGGAAGTAGTAGTCTTCACCAGGAGATACAAGTGGAATAGACAATGCAATCTTGTACTGAGTGGACAGAAACTGACACTAAAGAACAAGGTAAAATACCTAGGTGTAATTCTGGATAGTAAACTATCATGGAAATAGCACCTACAGTATGCTACCGGAAAACTCACAGCATGCCTGTGGCAACTGAGAAGGGTCGTAGGAAGAAACTGGGGTTTGAGACCGGAAACAATGAAATTGATGTATGAGGCGATCCTTAAGCCAAGACTTACCTATGCGGTCATAGTCTGGTGGAACAGAACTGCCCTATCAACAGCAAACATCATACTAGAAAGAACAAGAAGCTTGATTCTCAGGGCCATCTCCGGAGCGACTAGGACAACTTCTACTGCAGCTCTGGGGATGATCCTGAATATTGAGCCTTTCAGACTGACCTTGGAGGCAGAGTCTGCAAAGGCCCTGCACAGAGTCAGAGGAGTACTCGGAGAGGAGAGTATTGGGAAATCCATAAGATATCCCAAGGGACTGGATGGAAGGGACGTCCAGAGGATGACCCTGGACACCACGAACACGCGCTTCCTCTTCGATAAGAAGTACAGAATCAGTCTATCATCCAAGAAAGACTGGGTGACAGGTAAATGTAGCCTACCAAGCGGGAGAAATCTGTACTACGCAGACGGATCCAAGAGTATGGCAGGTACTGGAGCGGGCATATACTGTAGGCGGAACGGTAAGGGCACTATCGTACCCCTTGGCCAGTACGCCACTGTCTTCCAAGCCGAGTTGGTAGCTATAACACGCTGTGCTGGGATGGCTGCAGAAGCCGTCTCAAAGGGACGGGTGTATATCTGCTCGGACAGCAATAGCGCCCTACAGGCCCTCAACATTTATACAACTAAATCCAGATTAGTGTGGGAATGCTATGAAGCCCTCAATGATCTGGCAGGAACCTCAAAGGTCACACTATTATGGATCCCAGCAGGCAAGCGAAGGCATTCATCGCTCCCTCAACAGCAAAAGACTGGATAAGAGTCATTTTTGGTCTCAGTAAAAGCAAAGCCAGGATCATCGTGGAAATACTCACGGGCCACGGTAATCTGAGGCTGCACAGGCACAGGATGGGTTTAGAAAACAGCCCTGATTGTCGATACTGCTGCCTGGAGGAAGAGTCATCAGAACACCTCCTGTGCAGTTGCCCAGCGCTGTCTGAAAGTAGGCGCCGATTTCTGGGAGCCTACTTTCTGAAAGCCGAGGAGATAAGGGCCAGTGCTGCCCCCGGAATCTTTTCTTTCTGGGAGGCGGCAACATCAAGGCGGTAACTGGCATGACAAGGAGGGACGGCAAGGGATACCATGCGTCTGCGGCTCCTACTGAGCCCAAACTCAGTTCATATAATAATAATAATTATTATACATGTTATCGTAATGATTTTTAAGTTAATCATTTTCAATAGAGGTGGGAAAGGGATTCTGTCTCCACGTGGTTGTGTATGGCTACTGGCGATGATTACCACGGTTTAAGTTACTAATAATTAAATGATAATCATGAAAAATATATGTGAGTTAATCATGTCAATAAATCACATTTATTTATGAGTACATTATTAAATATGATTATTAGTAAATTAAACAAAACAAAAAAATCAACGCACCTTTTTATTTACCTCATAGGTGGTGTGGAAAAAATAGAAAAAATAATTATATTATTTCCTTATAAGGATTAATAATGTCAAGCAAACAAATAATTTTAACTATTGTTGTAAGATGTGGGGAATGGTGAGCGGAGCGAGTAGGGGCGCAGCCCCCCTAGTATATATATATATATATATATATATATATATATATATATATATATATATATATATATATATATATATATATATGATTGGCTTGTTTTCTATGTTGAGCGCTACGGTCATATTGGAGAGAAAGAAACATACTCGTCCTCCAGAAATCTTTCATATGCGTAATTTCTTTAACGTCGATAATCTGTTCAAGACCGTCGACGTAGTCGTCAATAGTGAGGCCCTTAATGGAATCGAGAATGATAGCTTGTTCTTGTTTAGGACAAGTACTTTTTCTAATAACTCGAGCGTACGTTTGCATTAACGGTGATTGGGAAGAACTTTTAGTTGCCGACTCGCAATAACCCCTGATGTCAGTGGCCATGGCCGATCCGCCCTCCATATTTTTTGCTTATCAAACAGCAAAGCAGTTTCAAAGCTATAACATAATGGCACTTTGAACACCGGATTATAGATTTACTAAGACTACGTGTACACGTGTGCGCGTGTAAATTGCTTGGTCTGTAAACACCGATGACGAAACACGTCTGCTCGTGACGGAGTTTGGAACAGAACTAATATGAATATTTTGTATGCTCTTTATATAGAATAATTGACCTTGAATATACATTTTAGTGTGTTATAGCAGTAATTCAAAAGTGTATTTATTCCAAAAAATTTAATCTTCGATGCAGGAGTCGATTTTTCAGAATTTTGATTTATACTATATTTTGCATTAAATTCTTTATTATTCATTTGTGCATCAAATTCAGCTTGAGACTACTTCGCACCTAGTATAGATCGAAAGGTAATATAGGAAGCTGAATTTTAAAATTTATTTATTTGAAAAAATGTACGGCAATTAGTTGGAATCCGAATGTCACAATATATCACCATGCATGCATGCATGTATATATATATATATATATATATATATATATATATATATATATATATATATATATATATATATATATATAAGAAATATGTATATACATATTTCTTTAATATATATCTTCCTATATTATATAGTTGTTTGTAAAACTTATAAGATATACGCCCTCCTCGCCCCTCATTTTGCCCTCCTCATTCTCCTTCTCAAATCAAGGGAATATTGTTTCAAAAAATACGTTATTTTGATATTATTTTTTGCCTTCCTCTTTGTATCCTTCTCATAGCCCTCCTCCCAGCCCTCCTCATGCCCTCCTCATTTACTTATTTCTATTAATTATCATTTTATATTTTAGTTTTTTTTTTCTATATACATATTATATATATAAAAATTGTTTATAATAATAATTGTGAATGTTTATAAATTTATAAAGTGTTTTATTCATTATACACATCAGTGCAGTTTATTCCATTTTACTGATTTTCTGATTCTTTGTTTTCATCAATAATTTCTTGTTTTTTCTAAATACTATAATAATCTACATACTTTAACAATTAATCATATTTTTAAAATCAATTTTAAAAATATACACAAAAATATAATTCAAATTTATAATATATTATATAAAATTATATTAATGACATTAATGAAATTGAATTATTATAATCTTTTACATTTTATTATACACTCTTACAGATCTAAATAATTTGCAAAAAGTATGCATAACTAAAATACATGCAATTTGTTTAGATTTATAAGACTTATGTTTTAAATGTTATATTTTTGATTAATATAATATAAATTATTCTTATAAATGTAAATAATATGCAAAAAGTATGCACATTATTACAAATAAAATACATGCTACCATATTTAGATTTATAAGACTTAAATTTTATAAAATACATTTTTGGATTCATCTTCATTATTACTATTATAAATCTAAAAAATATGTAAAAAGTATAACACATAAATAAAATATATATATGTGTATATATCTTCCTATATTATATAGTTGTTTGTAAATCTTATAAGATATACGCCCTCCTCGCCCCTCATTTTGCCCTCCTCATTCTCCTTCTCAAAACAAGGTAATATCGTTTCAAAAATACATTATTTTGATATTATTTTTTACCCTCCTCGCCCCTCCGCGCCCCTCCTCTTTGTATCCTCTTTGTATATATATATATATATATATATATATATATAAACAAAGAGGATACAAAGAGGAGGGGCGCGGAGGGGCGAGGAGGGCAAAAAATAATATCAAAATAATGTATTTTTTGAAACGATATTACCTTGTTTTGAGAAGGAGAATGAGGAGGGGAAAATGAGGGGCGAGGAGGGCGTATATCTTATAAGATTTACAAACAACTATATAATATAGGAAGATATATACACATATATATATATATACATATATATATATATATATATATATATATATATATATATATATATATATATATACATATATACATATATATATTATTCGTATTATGAAAAACTTAAAAATTTCACTCCTATAAATCCAAATTAATTTGCATGTATTTTATTTATGTGTTATACTTTTTACATATTTTTTAGATTTATAATAGTAATAATGAAGATGAATCCAAAAATGTATTTTATAAAATTTAAGTCTTATAAATCTAAATATGGTAGCATGTATTTTATTTGTAATAATGTGCATACTTTTTGCATATTATTTACATTTATAAGAATAATTTATATTATATTAATCAAAAATATAACATTTAAAACATAAGTCTTATAAATCTAAACAAATTGCATGTATTTTAGTTATGCATACTTTCTGCAAATTATTTAGATCTGTAAGAGTGTATAATAAAATGTAAAAGATTATAATAATTCAATTTCATTAATGTCATTAATATAATTTTATATAATATATTATAAATTTGAATTATATTTTTGTGTATATTTTTAAAATTGATTTTATATATATATATATATTAAAGAAATATGTATATATATATATATATATTAAAGAAATATGTATATACATACATATATATATATATATATATATATATATATATATATACAGGGTGTCAATTAAGTCCCGGGACGGCTGAATATTTTCTAAAGTACTGCTTTTCTGGAAGAGTTCAAGGTCATTCCTTAAGTAACTTTGAACAAGGAACCCAACGGTGACCTTGGATTTGACCTTGAACCTCATTTTCAAGGTTATTTTGAGGTCAACCTCATTTTTTCAAACGGGAACCCCTATTTTTTATAGCGGAATCGGAAAGAGCGGAAAATTTTACATCTGGATATGTATTGAGGTATGGGGTTGAGGTAACCCCTAGAGGTCAAATAGAGGTCAAATAATGACTTCTTAAAAATCTCGCGAGTTCAGTGGTAAAACAAAACAAACAAACGTCATAGGTAAATTTGTACGGGGTACCCGACGGTGACCTTGGTTTTGACCTTGAACCACATTTTCAAGGTTGTTTCGAGGTCGACCTCGTATTTTCAAATGGAAACCCTTTTTGATACCGGATTCGGAAGGAGCGAGAAATTTCAAGTATGGATGTGTTGAACAAGGGATGTAATTGTGACCTTCAATTTGACTTTGGACTTGACCTTGAAGGTAATTTGAAGGTCAACTGGGTTTTTTAATCGGAAATCCCAGTAATAATACCGGAAACCGATAGAGCGAGAAATTTTACATTCAGTCCTTATTCTCACTTTTAGCGTTACCCAGAAACAACGACGTGGGCGTAGTAAGATCTGTTTCCTTTGGGGTGCTTGATTAATGTGAGTCCCCTTGCCTCTTAGAGGTCCAAAGTTTAATGGCAATAACATCTTGGATTTGAAGAAAATGAAATTTCGGTAGTAGATCCTAACTCAGCGACCCCAAAAATCTCCGAGTACTCATTTCCAGACAAAAATGTGCTGTTCCCAAGATTTTCATCCGCCATCTTGAATTCGCCATTTTGGATTTGGAAAAATCGAAATTTTAGTAGTAGATTCTAACTCAGCGACCCCAAAAACCCCCAAGTAAAATATTTCAAGACAGAATAGTCACTTAAAAGGAATGTTTACAAAAGAAAATGATTGTTAGATAATAAACGTTTGTTAAAATTGTTTCCAAACTCATTTCAAGTTTGTAAATAGGTAAAGACAAAGATTGATGTCAGGAATTTATCATTACAGTTTATGAGTTAGCGGTTCCTGAATTTAAGGACTCTTGCTAATTAAGCATTTTAAAAAAAAACAGAATTTATTAGATATTTTGCGTTGTTCCTGGATTGTACTTCCGGCTGATAGTTTTCGAACAAAATAAGTTTTAGAGTTCAAATTGGTAGTTCAAATTCGTAGGTATTGAAGTACTCACAATTTATTTTATCTAAAAATTCCTTTTGGAAAAACTCGTTTTCCTTTGCAACTGATAAGTTTTTATTTTGGTTTCAATTTGTGTACTATTATTATCTAATTAAAAAAATGGCGTATGCTAAACTTTCGGAGCGAGAACGGATAAGTTTGTTGATGATGCGTGGTTGGGGAGATCGAGTTCGATCTTACCTTGAAGTGCGCACACTGTTCAATAACAATTTCCTTAATCAAGATGGACAAACGCCTATTTCAAAATCTACAGTCGAGAGGACTGTACGGCGCTTCGCAGAATTTGAGACTATTAGTGACCTTCAGAGAACTGGTCGCCCAACATCTGTTGCAACTGAGGAGAAGCAGATTGAAATTGCTCAAGCGTTTATTGAAAATCCGCATCTCAGTTTACATAGAGCTGGGCATAAGCATGACGTTTCTCATGAATGCGTACAAAAAATTCTGAAAAGCATTCACTTTCATCCTTATAAAATCCATTTGGTACAGGAGCTTAATGCAGATGATCCGGATCGTCGGCTCGAGTTTTCCGAAACGATGATGAATAGAATAGATGCAGAACCTAATTTTTTATACAATATAGTTTTTTCGGATGAGGCTACTTTCACTTTAAATGGTGAGGTTAATAGAATTGCAGATATTGGTCTGACTCAAATCCTGCATGGATGTTGGAAAACCACACACAATATCCACAAAAGGTGAATGTGTGGGCTGGTATCTTTAACGATACTCTCGTAGGCCCTTTCTTTATCGACGGTAATCTCACTGCAGCTTTATACGAACAGTTACTAAGGGATGAAATAATACCAAGAATTAGAGAGATAGCAGGTGATGATTACGATGTATCTTGGTTTCAGCAGGATGGAGCAGCCGCTCATTTTGGTCGAGACGTTCGAGCATATTTGGATGTTCAGTTTCCTCGTAGATGGATTGGAAGGAGGGGTGAAATCGAGTGGCCGGCTAGATCTCCGGATCTAACACCACTCGATTACTATCTCTGGGGTTACCTCAAGAGTAAAGTTTATGCCACTAAACCAAACAATTTAGAGGATCTGCGCAATCGGATTATGCAAGAGGCTGCTAGAATTGATAGAGCAATGATTCGCGATGCTGTTACTCATTTTTACAATCGTCTAGCTTTCTGTCAAGAAGATGAAGGTTTTCAGTTTGAGCATCTCCGTTAAACTTTGAACCTTTGAGTGAGAGGCAAGGGGATTCACGTTAATCAAGCACCCCAAAGGAAACAGATCTTACTACGTCCACGTCGTTGTTTCTGGGTAACGCTAAAAGTGACAATAAGGACTGAATGTAAAGTTTCTCGCTCTATCGGTTTCCGGTATTATTACTGGGATTTCCGATTAAAAAAACCAGTTGACCTTCAAATGACCTTCAAGGTCAAGTCCAAAGTCAAATTGAAGGTCACAATTACATCCCTTGTTCACCACATCCATACTTGAAATTTCTCGCTCCTTCCGAATCCGGTATCAAAAATAAGGGTTTCCATTTGAAAATATGAGATTGAACTCCAAACAACCTTGATAATGAGGTTCAAGGTCAAATCCAAGGTCACCGTCGGGTACTCCGTAAAGATTTACCTAGGGTATGACCTTTGTTTGTTTTGTTTTACCACTGAACTCGCGAGATTTTTAAGAAGTCATTATTTGACCTCTATTTGACCTCTAGGGGTTACCTCAACCCCATACCTCAATACATATCCAGATGTAAAATTATCCGCTCTTTCCGATTCCGCTATAAAAAATAGGGGTTCCCGTTTGAGAAAATTAGGTTGACCTCAAATTAACCTTGAAAATGAGGTTCAAGGTCAAATCCAAGGTCACCGTTGGGTTCCTTTTTCAAAGTTACTTAAGGAATGACGTTGACCTCTTCCAGAAAAGCAGTACTTTAGAAAATATTCAGCCGTCCCGGGACTTAATTGACACCCTGTATAAAGAGCATACAAAATATTCATATTAGTTCTGTTCCAAACTCCGTCACGAGCAGACGTGTTTCGTCATCGGTGTTTACAGACCAAGCAATTTACACGCGCACACGAGTACACGTAGTCTTAGTAAATCTATAATCCGGTGTTCAAAGTGCCATTATGTTATAGCTTTCAAACTGCTTTGCGGTTTGATAAGCAAAAAATATGGAGGGCGGATCGGCCATGGCCACTGACATCAGTGGTCATGGCGAGTCGGCAACTAAAAGTTCTTCCCAATCACCGTTAATGCGAACGTACGCTCGCGTCATTAGAAAAAGTACTTGTCCTAAACAAGAACAAGCTATCATTCGCGGTTCCATTAAGGGCCTCACTATTGACGACTACGTCGACGGTCTTGAACAGATTATCGACGTTAAAGAAATTACGCATATCAAAGATTTCTGGAGGACGAGTATGTTTCTTTCTCTCCAATATGACCGTAGCGCTCAACATGGAAAACAAGCCAATCATATATATATATATATATATATATATATATATATATATATATATATACTAGGGGGGCTGCGCCCCCTACTCGCTCCGCTCACCATCCCCCACATCTTACAACAATAGTTAAAATTATTTGTTTGCTTGACATTATTAATTCTTATAAGGAAATAATATAATTATTTTTTCTATTTTTTCCACACCACCTATGAAGTAAATAGAAAGGTGCGTTGATTTTTTTGTTTTGTTTACTTTACTAATAATCATATTTAATAATGTACTGATAAATAAATGTGATTTATTGACATGATTAACTCACATATATTTTTCATGATTATCATTTAATTATTAGTAACTTTAACCGTGGTAATCATCACCAGTAGCCATACACAACCACGTGGAGACAGAATCCCTTTCCCACCTCTATTGAAAATGATTAACTTAAAAATCATTACGATAACATGTATAATACTCGTATTTATCGTAGATAATTCTATATTATATTTATCATTCAAGTATTTGTTATAATTTTTAATTTATTCATTTGCAATACAGATTACCCATCTGTCTCCTTCCTATCTCCGCTGTGTACACCTAATAAAATAAAATGTTATAGAACACTATTTAACTTGTAAAATACATCTATATATACCACTTGTGTATATTTAGATCTATTTATCAATTTAAAATTAATATGTTGTAAAAAGTAACAATTGTCCGTGGATAATAAGCCATCGGCCGAGCTGCTATCGTGCATTAGCTAGCGCAGCACGCGACGCGAGCTGGCGTCCATTATAGCTCCTACCTGGGGTAAGCCAGCGGCGCAACGCCGCAGAGCTTCTGCCTTACTGCCGCTGCTCTGGCCGTCCTGCTGCAATGTTCACTGAACCCCGGTGGATTCAGCTCCGTGCGGAGTCACCTCGATGCACGGGTGTTCGCGATCTGCAAGGAGCGCGAAAGCGCGGAAAGCTAATTGTCGCAACGCGCCAATGTAACGGCTTTTCGCGTTTGCCTAACTCTGTCGTGGAGCAGGCGGGTCGTGGGGAAAATTGACTCACGCGAGTTTAACTTTTAACAACAAAATAGACTATATTCAACAATAAATAAATTAACAATAATAAATTAATAAATAGTGATAACGAGTTTAACGATAATTGATTGACAATAATAACAACGAATTTAACAATACGCGCAGACCAAGCGACGGTGCGCGCCCAGCTCATTCGCCGCTGGACGCTGTCACGGCACCTCAGTGTACTCTAGGGCGCGGTGCCCACGGTGAGCAGCCCTGTATACCGCTCGCGGTTTATATTGTATCTAAACGCGCGGGCTAGCCTTTACCTTAATTATACGTGCCTCGAGGACAATCGCTCAATATCTGTCTCTGTCTCTCTCTCTCTCTCTCTCTCTCTCTCTTTCTCTCTCGCTCTCTCTCTCTATCTCCTTCTCCGCTTCGCTTCTCTCTCTCCTTATGCACTTCACTCCAAATGCAGCGTCGCGGCAACAGGTCGCTCCGCGTGCACTAGATTCTACGCAGGAAAATGTCGGCGAGACTCAAACGGCGTTGACGGGCGCGGATCGAACTCCGAATCGATAGTGACGCGCTCGAGGCGTCAGCGCGGCCAGCGCCCCCAGTCGCGTTCTCTTTGGGTAACTACCCTGCTGCACGTGCGCGTCGCCTATAGTGCTGACCTGCGCCGGTACATGGCCCTCATTTCGTTACATCATATAAATATACTCTTAAAAGGAAAAAAACTTGTTGAATTGAAAAATATTACAATTACAAAAACATATAATAAAATTTTTTAATAAAATAAAATGGAATGCTTTCTTACCTAATAAGGTTGTGCTTATAAAATATTACTACACCATGTCTTGAAATAATATTCAATAATCACGTCGTTAATTATATGATTACTTTTATGATTGGCTAATGTGCTTTGAATATTTTATTACTTTTTCTTTATTTTAATAATTAGTTATAATATGTGAATATATTAAACATTAAAAATTTGAAGTGGAAATATGGCGTATTCGAAATAAATAAATGATTAACCAAATTTTATAGCCCATACAATACACGCAATATTTGTAACGTATTTATAATACTTTTCCAAACTTTCTGAAAGGTAATAATTTAAAATTGGATCATTGTTTTCTACCTTTAACATTAAAATTTCAGAGACCTGCAACCGTATATAACATGGCACGTTTTCCCAATTTTTGAAAATTTCTAAATCACCATCTTTCCCAACAAATTTATCTATTTCATTATTTAATTTAGTGCAATATAAATTTTTATCTACAGAATGAAATAATTTTCATATTCTTTTTCCTGTTCTAAATAGTCATCAATTTGTTCATTTAAATCTTGTAAATTTTGCAAATCTTCGGCATTTTGTAAATCCTCTAACTTAACGTAACAATTTTGAATTGGATCCCACTCCATACTGTCGTCAATTTGTTCATCTAAAGCCTCTAAAGATTCTAAGTTTCGTAAATTTTCCATTCCTTCGTTATGATCTTGATTTAATTTCCGTTCCATGTTATCCATCTTTATAATTTTCGAATATATATTAAAAATGTAATGAGAACTGTTTTTCCAATAGTTTATTTTATTTTTATTTATTTATAGATATATTTTAATTATATTTTAAAAGATGATGTTAATTTTCAAAAATTTCTTGCCATACTACATTAGCAAGTTCTGTTAAATTTTCAGACTCATTTTGAATACATACTTTTTCTGGGTCTTTACATCTAGATAAAAGAACATATAATTGACCATGAGAAAACAAAGGTCTTTTTATAAATATTCCTATCGCATCAAAACTTTGACTTTGGGATTTATTTATAGTCATTGCGAATGCTAATACAATAGGAAATTGTTTTCTATAAAGAATAGACGGTAATGATGATGATTCTCCAGTATTTAAGGTTATTCGTGGAATGAATACCCTATCTCCAATTTTTTCTCCTGTTATTATTTCCGCTTGAATATTATATTTAAATAATTTTATTATTTTTAATCTTGTACCGTTACATAAACCATCAGTAATACTTAAATTTCTAATCAACATATTAAATTAAACAAAACAAAAAAATCAACGCACACATCTATTTACCTCCTGGGTTGTGTGGAAAAAATACAAGAAACTTTTATTTAAATGTTATTTTACAAAAAAATTGGATTGATAATTGAAAACTTTATGATTAAAAAATTGTCTTGAAATCCTAAAACAATTTAACTGAATTTAATTTAAATTTTTTAATGTTTTTCGAATAATGTAACCACTCCATATAACACAAAATAACGCAGCTATCTATTTTTCACATTCTCTGTTTACCTGACAGATCGTTTCTATCTATTTATAAGTCTGGATATTTTCCTTTTAATCATTATGAGAGATTTTCTAAAAACATTATATAAAACTAAATACACTGAGGGGGGCTGAGGGGGGCTGAGGGGGGCATGAGTAGGGGAAGAGGGGGAGGAGGAGGGGGAGGAGGGTTCAAATGAGGGGATGAGGAGGGGTGAGGGGAGTTGAGGGGGGTCCATGTGGAAGTCTACAAATGTGAGAAGTAACGTAAAAAAGTAAAATTTAACGTTGTTTTGAGGAGATATCGTAAGAGGAGTGGCTGAGGGGGGCGAGGGGGGATGAGAGGGGCTGGGTGATATAGTTAGTGAATTGACTATATATATATATATATATATTAGGTGTTTAGTTGGAGTATTTTAGTATTGTTATGTTAATTTGAAATTAAATTGCGTTCGCCTCTAGTTTTGGTCAATACCTGCGTCATTTACCTAGGAGTCGATGCATTAGCAAAAGCAGGATAGCGAAGATGACATTTAATATGATAGTCATAAAAATCGGAATTGTGAGTTTACGATACAATCATAAAGACTAGCGAAGTATTTAGGGACTTACGTTGGGTGTGTGTGTGTAGGTCTTGGTTCCTTGTAGTCGGCTCAGCTGAGCTGCGCTGCGCTGCGGGCGGTGTGGTGCTCGAGACGGTGGCAGTAGATATGAATAGGAGCGCAGGTACAGCGAATAAATAAGCGCGAGCAAATAAGTTTAAGAGCAAATTTATTATATAAGAAGTACAAAGTTAAGTATAAGGGCGTGTCCCTTTTACAAGTGAGAAGTCAAATAACAAACTGGTGCGTACGTGCTTATGGCTTAAAGTTTGAATGTAGAAGGCTTTATGCTGAAGGCAAAAGTGTGAGGGCAAAAGGCGAGGAGCCATGGGGAGCTATGCCATTTATAACCACGCGGGGCTCGCATGCTTAGCCTAAACTAGGAATTGATTATGCGTACTCGAGGAGGGGGTGACATAGGTATAGAGTCGCGGAAGGGAATTCGGGAAATATTGGGGTGGATGAGAGTGTCATCGTGGAGTATGATATAGACAAGGTAGGATACTCGTTATATAGCTTAGGTCGATAAGTAGTATTAAATATCGTAAGATACATATAGCTTGACGACGAGAAGGTGCATGTTAGGCGATGATCTAGACGTAACAGTATATTAGCAAGTATACTAAATCGGTACCCAAGACTTGTAAGGACGAGCGAAGCTAGTCTGGCAGGGGGATCGCGGCCGTATAGCGGCTGTCGAATGTCTTCTTTGTTCTAATGCATCCGTAACCCCTGTTAGTTCCAAGAATTTTATATTATTCAATTACTTCAACAACAGACAGATATATACTTTGGGCTCTATAAACCCTTACTATCGGATAGATTGCATATATTCGTATGGTATCTCGCATCTCACTTTCGTACATTTAGTGTTTACATTCTTCGTAAATATGTATAATATCATTTAATGAGTAAAAGGGCCTTACAATATTAAACTTACATATTATTTATAAGAAATTTCAGATTTCTTTAACGTAACCAGAGTACCAACTAAAGCTAATTATATTATATAAAGCCTGTTATAATATATATAATTTGACCTACTGTTGTGGACAGTACAAAAATAGTGTTACAATACAATTAAAAGGTTCATAAAAAGTAGCGTATACTTTATTAACAAGTATTATAATTCTATTATATAGTCTAACGTTTAAGTGTATTGTTTTAATTTTTTGCTGTCTTGTGCCCTTCAATGGTTTAAGCATTTGAGTTTAAATTAATTGCCTGCCTGAGATGTAAATATTTTAGTTCTAACTATTTATAATACTGGCTTTTCCCTACGAGTCGGAAGTTTAAGATTTTTAGATACAATCATTTCTAAAATTCGCTTTCCATGATCTATCTAAAGTTAATATTTAAAATTATAATTATTTGCGGATCTCATTTAAGTCTCCCTGACTGTGCTTCAAGATTATTATTTTCAATTATTTATAGATCTCGCATTTCCCTGGCGGATTATGGGGGGAATTGCATATAAATAATTCAAAAAGAAGTCGCTTTCGCTCATTTTTTTACATCATAAGTATTTATTTAAATTATTAAAAATATAGAATTTTTTCATTTATATTAATGTACATTAGAGGAAGTAAAAAAAATATTATATGCATTTTCGATTACATATGGGTAATTCTAGCCAACTTTAAAAAAAATGCTGCTTACAGGGTTCACAAAAATGGTTACAAATTTTTTATATATAAATATATATCAAGAAAAGCTCTTTTTCACCTCTTTTAGCTTCTGAGGTACCTCGTGGTTTCTATTATAATTTACTGAACTTCCTATATATATTATATAGTTGTTTCTAAATCATATAGGATTTACGATTTAATCCCTTCGTGCCCTCTCCCTCGCCCTCATTATCCTCTCTTCGTACCCCTTTGTCTCTCATGTTGCCCGACTCATATATATATATATATATATATATATATATATATATATATATATATATATATATATATATATATATATATATATATATATATATATATATATATATATATATATATATATATATATATATATATATATATATATATGCCAATCAAGTTGTGCTTTGCCATGACCATCAACAAATCTCAAGGGCAGTCATCGAAAATGGCTGGCATCGACTTGATAGAAAACTGTTTCTCTCACGGACAGTTTTATGTGGGATGTTCTAGGGTAGGCTCCGCCAGTAATCTGATAATATTAGCTCCAAAAGGCAACGTCGCTAACGTAGTTTACAGAGAAGTTTTAGACTAAGACATTTTTTATTGATTTATTATTACAAATGAAACAGAAAATCATAATTATATGATTGAATGAATTCTATTAACAAATGAATTCCAGACACTCAAATCGCGGGCGAAGCCGCGACGGTGGACGCTAGTATATATATATATATATATATATATATATATATATATATATGAGTCAGGCCAGCCAAAATTAACGAATCGGTGCACACCTAGTCCTCAGTTTTTTCTGCCGAGTTTATATATGAAAGCACTTATCAAAAAAGCTTTCAAAACAAGTTTAAGCCTCTAAGGTCCCATGTGTGACCTAGTAGAATTAGTTGAATTTTTTAGAAAGGTCAATGAATGGTTAATTTCACAAAATTCTACAGAACGCCCAATAGTACAATTTTGAGCGTACCAAAAAAGGTTTTCTTCGTCTATTTACAAGCTTTAAGAAAAAAAAACATACAGAACTGAATGTTAACTTGAAATTTTATGATTTTCGTTATGTTTGTTCTCTTACCATTTCATTACTTCTACATACAATCAGATCTATAATGTGTCAATTGTTTGGTCTAGAAAAGACCTTGAATTTCTTTTTTGAAACGTTAAAATTTGCAGATGTTGTTTTAGATGACAGCCGCTGCTGTCTTACACGTTTTAGGGAAATGGAGCTCATAAATACATATATTTCTTATAATTCTAGTAGTACAAAATGATTTCTTTTTTTTTTAAATCGATTATACAATTGAAAAATCTTTGATATTTAATTTGTTTCAAATATTATCTCTTACCTTTTAAAGAGTTATAAAAAAATATAATGTTGCCATAATATGTCTTGCTTTACAGTAATTGCATACGGTATAGTTATGTAAAAAGATAAAGGGAAAAAATTATAATCGCTACGTAGTATGGGTTTGTATGAATGTTCGTACAATATAATTATAGATTTTATAAAACAAAATTATATTAAAATGAGACTATATAGAAATATTATTTCTAGAATTACTTAAGCTCAAATAACGTGCGTAAATTACTTAAGCTCAAATAACGTGCATAATTACTTATTACGCTGTCCTAATAAATTCTGAGCAGATGCCCTTCTCTTTCCCTCAGTACAGCTTGGCTTTTTCTTTTTTTATTTTGGCAACGAATGTTTTAAATTCGTGCTATCCCTGGTGCGGGAAATGGCGAGACGAGCGGCTACGGGGATCGGTCCGAATGCGCTATGCGTTTTGATAGCGTTTGTCCGACATGCGATTATGGACTCTTCTCGTCACAAAAATTTCTTTATTTTATTTACTTATCGTTTTGACGACGTTGCGCAAATTCTCGCGAAGTATCGCACGCCCTTTTATTTTAGAAGGCAGCTATCATTGTTTCGCGTCTGTTGCTTGATCGCATGTTCGATTATAGTAGCCGAATTAAAATGGCTGAAACAGAAACTTGCCGATTTTGCTAAATTTTACTCTTAACCGGAGTAAATCGACGCGTTTATGTTGAACTATTTGTGTTGTATAATATCAGCGCAGAGGCAAAGTTAGTTTTGCCCGATTGATCCGTATATATTTCTGAAAACAGTGTAAGCTGCTAAATAATATCGTTAAATAATAAAGGATTTGTTGCTGTAATATTTACTATGACTACTAGTCTTCCAAGCTTCGTCGGCTTTCGACTCTACAGTGCTGGGTCATGTATATAATGTAAATCTATATAATGTAATATCTCTGGTCGCAGAGCCTTTACGTATCCCTGGACAAGCCTCTGTCTCGTGTTTTCCAGGCTTGATTTGCAGCAGAGCTGTAGGTGCTCTATAGGTTCCGGCCTAATGGCAGCGCGTCTCATAGCCTTTCTAGCTCCTTGTGAAATCGTCTGCCCGAGTATTCTAGACTCGATTTTCAGCAGAACTTAACAGGTGCTCTATAGGCTTTGAACAAGCATTGAGTGAATAGAGAATCTTGTGGTCTATTGGAATGCGGCGTATTGTCGTGTGCATTTCATAGGCTCTACACACTGATACTTAGCCTGAGGGACCAAGCCCTAAATTTTGTTCCGCTTTTGACGGTGCACAGGAGCTTCGCGCTCAACCGCTTGCCAAATATTTTATGACAGCGGCTTACTGAGTCATTCTAGCTCCCTGTAAAAACATCTGTCAGAGTATTCTAGGCTCGATTATTAGCAGAACCTAACAGGTGCTTTATAGACTTCGGACAAGCGTTGGATGAATAGAGAATCTTATGCTATATTGGAATGCGGCGTATTGTCGTGTGGGTTTTATAGACTCAACACACTAACTCAGCCTGAGGGACTAAGCCCTAATTATTTCCCTGCTATTAACTGTGCACGGAAGTTTTACACTCAACTGCTTTCCGACAATTACGTACCACCACTTGTAAAGTGTCTCCTTAACGGCCTTTTTCGCCGTCACACTTGCATTTGTGCAGTTAGACTGCTGGTTGTAGTGCTGAGCCTAAAATTATAATCGGGTTTGTTACAAAAAATGAAGAAAAGTTCTAAAGTTTTATTCTTTATTCGACGCATATAATTTCTCTTTTGAAGCGAATAATTTGAAACGTAGAACAAGTCATTTCTAGAATTTTTTTGCAAATTATATTTTTTTTAACATATTAAATTGAAAAAATTTTGCAAGACACATATACTATCTTATAAAACAATAGTTAAAGACCAAATATAATTTTTTTTCATTGCTAAAAACAAATTAGTTTACTCAAAATAGATGAATATGTGGCTGTGGTCAAAAACGTCCCAGTGTGGCAGCTACGGCTGGCGCCAGAAGTGTGGAAGCTAAGGGTTAACTTGTGAATCAAGCGTACGTGCGACAATTTTTTTCTACTGAGGTAAGAATAAAATAAAAATATAGAAGATTTTACCGTTTAATATTTCGATTTGAAAAATCCGCATCGCGTCTCGATCTCTCGCACTCAGTATGAACGAAATGAGTTTTCAAGTTGAAACACAGGATTAAAAGTAAAAAATAAAGTAGAATAAAATAGAAATAGAATAGAAGGAAATATAATAAAACATGCTCTTAATTTTGTCTAAACGCATTTACTTCAGGACACCCTGTGTGTGCCGAGCGCGTGTCTCTGCGAGTTCAAGTTACAAGCGCTCGTCGGTCGCGTTTTTTTTCGCACCGAATTCTTACGTTTTTTGCGATTTTTTATTCGTTTTTCTTTTACCGTCCTTTTCCGAATGTTAATCCTTTGCTATTCATTTACTCTTTATGCGATGCGTCCGGTACCGCGTAAAAAAACGATAAAAAGACGAATGAGGCTGGGGACTTTTATATATTTTCAAACAGCGCGGTTATTTCGCGTAAAAAAAATAGTTAAATTATTATTTAAGATATTAACTGTCCGCTTTTCTCAGTTTGTTAGATAAAATCAACTACCGTCGAACACGCAGCGTGCCGTTTTTTTAAATAATTAATGATACGTTTCGATTTAAAAGCATCTATGTTAAAACTTATCGATTAGTGGGATCTGCGGTGTGTTTGTAAACAAAGCACATGTAATTTTTACAGTGGTGCTTGTATCAATTGGCAGAGACTAGGATTCGAACCCGGGTCACCGGCGTGGGAATCCGACACTCTACCGACTGAGCCGCCGCAGGCCCCCGTAGTATTTGACATTAATTTACTTACTCCAGACTGTCGCATTACCCCTGAATGATTGCTTGAGGTGGGCGACTCTGAGAGTTCTCCGTCCTCTCTCAACGGTCTCCGTCCCCGTGGAGATTCCTGCTCCCCCTATCCAGCGCCTGCATTTACAGGCACCTCCGGCTCATCTCTCTGGCCCTGCCTGGGCCCGGACATATCAGGCAATTTTTCCATTAGTGCCTGAAACTCCGCTCGGGACGTGGTCTCGCAGGTGCCCTTGATTACGTCTCCAAGATTTATCTTGGGATTTGGCGTTTCGACCATCAGCACCTTGGGACCTGTTTTTGGCACCTGGCTCTCCTCAGTGATCTCTGCCTCGACTGCTACCTTTAGCAGTGCCTCCTCTGCCACATAATTTTCTTGTTCGATTATCTCATCAACTTGTGAAGCAGGTGGTTCTGAGGTGTTAGAACCTCCCTGGGTCACCACTTCTGACACCTCGGTGATTTCAGGTACTTTTTCTGGGACCTGTAGTGCTTTCTTTCCCAGCGACCGGGCCGTGCTTTCTGTTAGTCCCTGCACCAGCTGGTGTACGAAGTCTGTGTTCTGCTGGGACTGTTTCAATAGAAATCTTTCCTGCATCTCTTCTAGCCTTTGAAACATGTGCTCATTGTTTCGAGTGATCATTTTGTTCAGTGTTTCTGTAGTAATTGTAGCTAGAGCCACCACATACTGTGTAGGAGGTGGGCGATAACGCAGAGTCGGCTCTGACTCAGGCCACTCAGCCGCAGCAGTCGCCTTCTCTTCCTGAGTCAGGTACTGGTCTAACCTCAGGTATATCAGAGGTGGCACTGAAAAGTATAAGTTTCCAGTGGCTCCTCTAGAAACATACACTTTCGAAGTGTCGACGCACTTCTTGTCAGCTATTACCAGCCACTCTCTGTCCAGGATCTTTTGCAGGGCTGAGTCAGGTCCTGTAATGAGAGATTATAATATAGTTTTATTTATTTGTATAAACAAACTTTGATGAGAGATATTTGTGTAAAGATTTGAAAGCTTTCTCTTTGTGAGTGAATGTTTAGAATTCTACTTAAAAATTTCTCTGCTTTCACTCTGTGGGATCCCTGAAAGCCTCTATTTTTTTTTATTTTACTCTTTTACTCAAGTCACTTCATGACTTATACTCATGACACTCTTTGTCATTGGACTCATTCACTTTCATACTCATGACACTCTATGTCATTCACAGACTCCCTGTTATACTCTTTTGATTGCAATCACTCTTGTTTTCTCTTACTCTCTTATTCTCTATATTCGAATATTTTATTTTTATTACTACATCTCTCTCTCTCTCTCTCTCTCTCTCTCTCTTTCTATCTACACACATATGTATATATATGCATATATGCGCATGCATGCACATATACACACCTACACATATGTGTAAGGGTGATATAGTTTATTTCTCTCTCTCTCTCTCTCTCTTGGAACCTTACCGTATGCACGATTGAGCGCGCCTGCTGCAGCACACACACACATGTGCACTCATACACACATGCGCACTCATACACACATTCGTGCGACTATAGCATATTTCGCCTGACTACTGGCACGCCACCCGATGCGTGCTCACGAATTTACATATAGAAGCGCCCTGATGATCTTGCCATAGTTGGCTGAGTCCCCCACGCCGCGCCGCCGGCGATTCTCTCTCCACGCCACTCCGCGCACTCGAGCTGCCCTCTCTCTGTGGTGCGCGACTCACACACTCACGCGAGCGGCTACACACGGCTCCGCGCACACACTCAGCTCCTTTCGGGCATGCTAGGGCTTGCGTCGGCAACGACGCCTCTATATATATGTACACACACAAACCCGCCTATGCATGTGCGCTCTAACCTACTCCGCCGACACTGCCGCTTCACGCGCTCACGCTCGACTCGCGCCAACTGTCCCACGTGACTAGCACGTTGCTTGTTTAATGGCGGACTTCCGGTTTCTCCCCCCTCTGTTCACCTCGTGGTCCGCTCGGCGGATATCTTGAGGTTTTTCCTTTTCGCGCGCTTTTATACTCCCGCGCATTTTCTCTTTCTCGCGCGTTTTTCACTTTACCGTGCTTTTACTCTACTCTATCAAGTCTTAATTTTTACACCTTTTATTTTCCGAACTTAACCAGCCTTAATTTTTTTTATTAACATTTAACACTTTAATTAATTGTTCGTTACTTACTTATATCTGCCTGAGTTCGCTGCTGGGCTGGAATAGCCCCCTCGCCTCCTGTCGCCATCGGGGACACCCTCCTCCACTACTCGGTCGCACCACCCGCCGCACTTCGGACACCACAAGGCGGGAAATAGCACCTCTCCCTGTACCCAGAGCACGTCGAGCTCTCCTCTCCTCGCGCCTTTCGTCAATTCAGGAGTGCGTTTCTCCTCGCACCCTGAATGATACCACTGAGCTGTTTCTCTCCGCTCTTTTCTCTTCTCGAGTTCTCGAGTGCGTTTCTCCTCGCACGCGAGATCAAGAGAAAAAGCGAGGAGGAGTGTTCTCTCTCTCCTCGACTTCCTTTTTATTACACACAGATCACGCAGTGGAAGCGAGCTGGGCCCATAACCTGTTAGATTATTGGGAAGGTAGTAAAGTAACACACGATTGTCGATCACAGAATGATTTATTTGGCTGTTGCACTCCTTACTCTACAACGCGTGCGTTCGGCTCTGAGCACAGCGGAGAACTGACTATCTCGCGCGTGCCTGCCCGTATTAGGCCGCTCTCGTCAGAGGGCGCATAAGTAGCTCATTGCTTACATCTAACAATTTGTTTATTCTGCAGCCATTTAAAATTATGATTTATTAAAAAAAATGCGACTCATTTGCTGCTACACTTATGAGTCGTCAGGATGCGCAGAGACCTGGTTGTCTCTATTCTGCTGAGGTCTAAGTATCTGAAGACTCTGACTTCTCGTCTCATTGCAGCCTACGTCTACGCTGCACAATTATCTGAAGCGCGACGAAAAATTAAAATCAGATACTGATCGCGACCGTTTTGCGTTCATGTATGCTCGCCACGGAGCTGGCAATCGAAGAAAACCACTGTTAATCCGGAACTACTGAACATCGAATCCAAGCGAAGTTTACGTACCTGCGCTCATCCTTAACTTTCAGGGGCAGTGCGATACAAGTCGTTCACACGTTAGGCTTTAGGTTGCTTAAATTAACCCCCTCACCGGCATTAGTCAATCAGGTCCCAGCCATCGTAGGTATTACGAGGACGATGCGAACTCTGCAGCTTTATCACTGCTAGCCCTAACGTGTGAGTCATCCCAAAGTTAATTTTGGCTTCTTACGCTACGACCGAACAATCAGAGGTTCGATCTACGTTATGACCGCTGCGGAATCCGTGAAAAGAAAAGAAAACTTACTTTTTTTTCTTCTTTGGCTGTTCTTTGTAAAAAGTTTATTTTTATTTCGTTTTTTTTCATTTAAACTTTAAAATCATACTGTAAATTCGATTTTAAACGGTTACTTACTTTTTGGTTATAATAATACGTACGAAATTTTCCCTTTATTCTGGAGCTATAACTCGGCCTGTATTAAATAGCGCAATCAGCTACGTGTTCACGTTAATTTTTAATTTTATTCTGTTTCATTTAAGTTATTTTTCTTAACTAAATAAAATGAAAAACGAATTCACGTACGAATTTCTAAAAAAACAAATCGGAATCACCAAATTTACTGCGATTGATGTCTGCGTTTCGAGCCATGAAATTAAAATATGTATTTTAAACTGATTCTTGAATTACTCTGGTTACTCCCCGGTAGAAATTTATCCCGTTCACTTTATAGATCTATGTAGAATAATCTCGCGCTGTATAGATCTATGTAGGCAAACTAGATAGTAACTATAAAGGCGTGTAACGGTCGACCCTTCTAGTTTCCCATATTATTTGCCCCGATAAAACTAGATAAGCAAAATTATGACAATAACATCCACTTAAAGGTTATGTTTTAAGAAACAGAAGCATAATCTATTATGCTTATCATGTATTATTTTGATTTAAAGGTATTTACATGTTATTGTTCACCTATTACCAATGTAAGTAAATGTAAATAACCTCTAAAGTGTAAGGTTATCAAATTTTAGATGCATCGAGTTTTTGTATTTAAGCACTCAATAACAATATTATGTTACACATATATATTAAACAATCAAAATAAAAAAATAATCTGAATGTCCAAATAACTATATAAAGTATTAGTGCACATATTTATTTTGCTTATGAAAAATTAGTTTCCTTACATTTAATTATGTTCCTTCCTAAATACAGGTTTGATTTCAAAACCTTTATGGTTTATGTAAGAAAAACTATTTTCACACACATTTATTATCAACTAATTAATTTTCTATTTTTAAAAAGAAATAATGTATTTGAGTTATTATATATATGTTTTATTTTTGTATTTCCTACTGTGATTAATTTATAATCAAACACTTTCATTTGACATCTATGGCCAGTTAAAACATAGTAATTTGTTACTTATAAAGAAAATTATCGTCTACATGTGTTAAGGTGATGTTAAACCCTGTGTTACTGGTAAATATGGGGAACCACTTTTTTCAGTCATTCATCAATTTTAAGAAACTATCTCTATGGAAAGTTGTTCTTTTTGATTGAAACGACAACTTTCCATAAAGATATTTACTCAAAATTGAAAATGAAATGAGAATAGTGGATCCTCGTATTTGTCGGTGACAGGTGGCTTATAAGAACTGACATTTGATACAAAATTATTTGTAGTTCTGCAATTAAAATTCTAGTTTTTAAATAAAGCATGCCATAAAATACATATTTGTACATATGATATTATTATTATTTATATATTACTTTTTAAAAAACAACTACATCAATCAATAACGTTAGTTTGTGATCACTGTTTTTCATATACAAGGAACTTTATTTCTAAATTTCTTAGGTTAGATATGCTTTTTGACTACTTTTATCTGTAAATAGTATGAATAGAACTATAGATCTTATTATAATAGTTAAAAACTTGTATGTTAAACTTTTTTTAACATTAATTTTTACAATAAAAGTTCTGTTCGATAAATAAATTTATAACCTAACAGAGTATATACGGACATATTATTATTGAGATAACTATGTAGATCTGTGTGGATTTATTGAGTTTTGTACAGTCTAGTACTATCTAGTTTGCCTACAAAGGCCGTTATAACGAATGTGGGCGCCACGATAAGATTTCTACCAGGGTCGATTGGATTTTTATTGATTCTATTTCCTACTCTATTTTAACGTTGCTTAGATCTAAATTATCGCGACGTTTTATTTAATTACAACGCCAAAATCTCTCTGTTCGTGTGAATTGACAACCCATCTATCCAGGCAGCGCGATATTCTTTTACAGCTACATGGCCTTGACGCGTGCAGCGAGTGCCAGTCGACAATTCAAATTGCACACTGTAAATCTTCATGATCCGCAGTAATGGTGGCCATAGCTGAGCTAAATTTTCCGGAATCACTGGGTCGCCATCGAATAAGGCGATTGCAATTCGGCTGACTTTATCGCATGGGTCCAGCAATTTTTTATCAGCGATATATTTTTACTCTCAGCGAACGTCATGACCTGGCTCATCACGTCCATATCGTCTTGCGCATGCTTTTTTATTTCAGCATCGGCCGATTGAACAACTTCAACCTTCGGGACAAAGTCTTTGATGACGCCGGTGATTTAGCAGAAATCAAAATTTTTGCCAAGTCTGACGAAGAAAACGACTTGATTAGCTGCTAAAATTTTAGCGTTGGCTGTACTGTCGTTTGGCGAAGACTCGCTTACGAGCTGTCGTAGCCGTATCAAATTTTCGCTTACACCGCTTTATTCGACATGTCGGCGTGACATTTTTAACTTCTCCGGATCAGCGTGGTCGCCCGGCGATGAATCTATCATTTCCACAGCGAGCGAAAAACTTGTAAACTCGTGCGTAGGTCTGTGTTTCGCGCTATAAGCTCCCGGGTCTATTGCATAGCTTGCGGTTTGGTGAAACGGCATTATTGATTCGGTACTCCGGACCTCTGAAGGGATCCTGTTCGAGAGTGGCACGTCGTTGAGACTTTAATACGGTCTACTTCCACAAAGACTTTCCGATATGCAGCGTATCGTTCACATACGCCCATTTCTTTGGTGGCCCCTATTTTGCGGAGCATTTGAACGCTTATGCAGTCGAATTTACACACTAATTTGTCGAATGTAATGATCTCTTTTTGAGACTGCGTATCATTCGCGAAATCGCCATAATTTTTTATGATGCCAGTGAGCATCCTCTTTGTGGACCGTTTACACGAAGCAAAGGGAAAATCTCTAACTTTGTGGGGTACGTCAACCTTAAGTGCACCCGGTGCTATGCTAAAAATTTTCGGAATATCCGTCTGACTGTCGCTATCCATCTGAGTAACGTGAATCATGCCTACAATTCGATGTGTGTTCGCGCGTGTATGCACGCTTCTCTAAGTTTTCCGCAAAACTGCTGTTTATTTCACTGTTCGATTCACGATACTTTTCCGGGAATGGTTTAGTGCGTTGCGATATTTCGTAACGCCTTGATTCGCGCCTGCTTTCTGCAGCATTTATATACCGACGCTTCTGCCTAGCTGGTTTTATGCTGAACTCGCGGATCATCGGCTCGCATTTTTCACGCTCCCGATTTCGGCGTCTACAGCCGGCCCAGATGCCGCTCGAAGCACTTCTAAGCTCAACCTTGTCGCCAAATGCGAGCTATTCGAAGCTATTTCTTAACTGCTTCATGCTAACAACTACTTTTCGCTTATCTTCGCGCCCGTCGTCGCCGATACGCTCTACGCGCATGTCACGCGTGATTTTCCCGTACCCCCTTGTGTCGATAGATTTGTTGTTCGATACACTACTTAGTTTTCGGCCACTTCATCGATTTTGCCCAACGCTGTTCGACTAGTAGCGGTACGGAGATTTGCGCCAATTACTTATTGTGCCTCGGCGTGCGTATTTACGCTCATCCGAGTCATCTTCGGATTCGCTCTCCAACGGCCGTAGTTTTCTCTAATGCTGCCGGTGAAATCGGCGAGATGACTACGGAGCTGAATGTAAATCCGAAATCTTATGTTTTGTAGGTAATGTTTGATCGTCTGCCATTTTACGCAATCAAATCGGATTTAGATCTACCACGTTTAATATCTTTGGTATTGAAAAGGCCTTTCATGCCGTTCTTGTTACGCTGAAAGTGTTTCGTCTAACCGAAGTTACAGCCTTTGGAATATAGGTACTTTTTCGGAAATCGTAAAGTTGGCACTTTTGTAACTTTATTCTATTATAACCTTCTGAGCTCTAATTTTCAGGAAACATAGTTCAAACACCCTACTACTGCCCGTATCCGTGCCCTTGTACTTTCTTAATCGTCGTACCGCGATTTTATTCTGATTCAAAATTTACAAATGATACTTTTGAACAGATTACAAATGATACGAGTACTTTTGAACAGATTACAAATTATACTTTCGAACAGATTACAAATGATACTTTCGAATAGATTACAAATGATACTTTCGAACGGATTACAAATGATACTTTCGAACGGATTACAAATGATACTTTCGAAATTACTCTTTTTAATGGCATTTCGGCCGTTTAACCGTGTAACCTTGCGCATTGTCGTTGACGTGCGAGTCGCACATTGGGTAAAGTTCATGTTAGCGTGCAAGAGTCCAGTTAGCCTCTCTCTCTCTCTCGCGCGCGACCGCTCCGCTTACTCTTGGGCGGGACGGAGCATCTCTTCAGCGCGTATATGCTTTGCTCGGGCATAATGATCACGTATACTTATTAACTAATCCTTTTGGCCACCTTCGCCCTCATTTCGGCTGTTCAGTGAGAGATGGATCTATGTTGGATCGCAACCCCGTATCTTTTCTTAGTCTGCCCCACTTTTTCGACGTAGATACTGGCGTAGCCGCGCTATGCTACTTCCTAATCGCAAGATCTAGCGTTCCTACCATTAGAAGTTCGCTTCTCGATTCGCCCGTGCTCGCGTTCTTTTTAGAGTCATTTTTAAGGTCGTAATGAACTAATTATAATATGTAGTTGTTGTTATATAGCCGAATATGATTTATAATGATTGCATTTTGACTACATATGTAAAATAAATTATTAAATCATTTATATGTGTAAACGCATGCGGATATATACATGCGCGCTTATATATCCGCATGCGTTTACACATATAAATGATAATATTTGCTGATAAAATCAATATATACATATATATATATATATATATATATATATATATATATATATATATATATATATATATATATATATATATATGTATATATTGATTTTATCAGCAAATATTATCATTTATATGTGATATACCGCAGACATATATATATATATATATATATATCAAATATTATTATTTGATATACCACAGACCTAATATGGGATAGCACATGATATGTTACATGACAAATTACGTGATATATAACTTAAGTTTGTATTTTTTGCTAAAGTATTACCATATGGTATGTCACACGATAAATCGCGTGATATATCGCATGATATGTTTTACTAAAGTTTTGGGTCTGTGCACGCGCGGCTGAGTACTTTGATGTATAATGGCGTGTTTATCTCTGCACTAATATAAAAACTCCAGACCTATAGTACATTAATTTGTGATCCTAATACTATTTATCTAATAATCTGAAAATTAAATAATATAATATTCTGTCTATGAATGGGAGCGTTTAAATACAGGCTGTGATGTGTCAATCTGACTGCTTATTACTTTTGTTGAATTTGCTGTTATATTTATGTTATTGTCTTGTGTGTTTAAGAGACCATAAATCGGATTTGGAATTTCTACGAACAGGCTCTTAGGTGAGACTTGCGACTGTGTAGTGATCGTGTTTGTAGTTTGTTCTTTTATAGTTGTACAGTTTTTGGCTACATGGCCTTCGATTTTACACAAAAAACACTTCAGAGAATCAGTGCTAGCATAGATAAAATAGTTTTTTTCCTCATAGTAAATTTTGAAAACAGCTGGTATCTTTTTAAAATCTTCAGGTTTTATAAATACCTGTCTTCTAAAACTGGTAACATGGCTGTAGCCTTCTTTAGCGATTGTTGCTTTTAATGTTGCAAATTGTGACATGCGTTTTATGTCTAATTGTTCTAATATGTCTTCAAAAACGTAATTAGGAATGTTTGATGGGACATTTGAGAAAATCACTCTTTTGTTTTTGGATTCTAACGGTCTTATGGATACTTTATGCTCACCTATTTGCAGAAATTCGTATTTATTAGTAATATCATTTACCAATTCCTTACTTGTAAGGTATATGCAGATTCTGTTATTGCTTATTCTAGAACACGAAATAACATTCATTGGTTTAACTAAGTCCCCTACAGAACACGTATAGTCGGTTTGGTTGAGTCCCTCGACGCATTCAAGAATAAGGCCTTGATCTCTTTTTGGACAAATTTCATTTTGAGTGACAGCTGCATAACTAGGATTTGAAGAACTTCTTGGCACAAAAGTCGGAATTTCATTCTTCGACTGTTGACTTCCAATATTGTAAGCCATGTTACTTATTTAATTGTACTCGCGACGGAGCGGCTTAGCGTACGGGCTAAAGCCCGAAATGTTTACTAACTATATCACTTCGCGTCGGTTAATACGGAGCGTAAATATACACGTGTACACTCAATGAAAGTCCGACGAGATTCACACATTCACAGATTAGCTCATCAGCATCGCAAGCTTCAATCGTTACCCAAGCACCGATCGAATTTAAATGCCCACAAAAAAAAGAAATCAAAATAGTAAAAAAGATAAAGCATGATTCAAGCATAGAAAAAAAATCCCTTGATGAATTATTAAGCCCAATAAAAGAAACTTTAGAAGAACCTAACAAATTATTAAATTATGTACAATTTAAAAGCTTACTAGAAAATCTGGCTGGATCAACAAATCTCACGTATACTGTTTCTCAATACACTTCTGACACGCAAGCACTTATAACCTTAATGAAAGATGATTTATACCCTCTTCTTACTAGTCGTAGTATTAAACATCGTTTCACTAGAATTACAAATAAGCTGTCTAGTCCTAATGAACCTGCACTCGAAAAACCAGTAGACTCCACAGATGAAGATTCATCAACACAAGAAGAACTCTAATAAATAAATCAAATAAATAAACAAATATGGAAAATAATCTTACCAAAGACATTATTCAGTGGAATATAAATGGCTTAAATACCCACTTTGAATTTCTTAAAAAATTAATTTACGATCATAATCCTACAGTTATTTGCATTCAGGAAACAAATTTTAAGAGTTATGCTAGCACCAAACTATATAATTACAATTTACACTTTAAAAATAGAAGTACTTGTTTAGCAGCCAGCGGCGGAGTCGCCATTTACATAAAAGAAGATACCGAATTCAGTAAAATTAACATTACGACTGAATTAGAAGCTATCGCAATATCTGTCAAATTACCTACAAAAAGCTTTTGTATTTGCAACCTTTATCTTCCAAATAGTAACCCAATCACCAAAGGGGAAATAGAAAATCTAATATCACAGTTACCTCAGCCTTTTTTACTTGTCGGAGACTTCAATAGCCACCATACTCTTTGGGGCTCAACTAAAATCGATGCCCGTGGTAAAATTATAGAAAAGTTAAAATTCTTGGTATAATTTTTGACGAAAACCTAACATGGAAAACACACCTAAAAAATCTGAAAGACAACTGTAGTAGAAGATTAAACATACTAAAAATGTTAGCTTCAAAAAAGTGGGGAGCGGAACAAGCTATTATCATAAAAACTTATCAGGCTTTAATTCAATCAAAATTAGACTACGGTTCAATTGTGTACAATTCTGCTAAACCGAAACTCTTACAAATATTATCGCCTATACAAAATACTGCTGCTAGATTGGCTACCGCACCAGCCCTGTCGAAAGCACTATATGTGAAGCAAACCTTATCCCGCTTCAATATAGAAGAAAAATACTATGTCTAAACTATGCAATATCCGCCTCGGCCACACCTCCAAACATAATTCACAATTTAATTCAATCAAATCACTTTGAAATTCTTTATCATAAGAAAAATAATTACCCTAAACCTCTAAATGTTAGAATTAAAAACTATTCACATCTACTAAAGATGTCAATCCCGCAGATGCTGAGACGTCAATCTTCTGAATTCCCACAATGGACTAGAAATACTCCAAATATATTAAAATTAGATATTAGAAAATCAAATCTTGACCAAAATGAAATAAAAAGAATTTTCCAAACTAAAATTAGTTTTTATAAAAATTACGATCATATATACACAGATGCTTCAAAATCTAAACGAGGAACAGGATGTGCCATAATTCTTCCAAATAAAAATATTACATATAAACTTCCAGACGAACTATCAATTTTTAATAGTGAAGCCTATGCGATTCTACAAGCGCTCAAATTTATTAAGGACGCAAATATTATCAATGCAATTATTTTCTCAGACTCAAATAGCGTTATATCAGCCATAGAAAACTGCTCTCAAAACAATTTTTTCATACAAAACATATTAGCACTGTACAATGAGATCAAACTTGCAAATGACTCATCCGAAATTGTTTTCGGCTGGGTACCATCTCATGTGGGCATTGAATTAAATGAAAAAGCTGACCTTCTAGCAAAAAAGGTAGCAGAAAATCATGAAAACTCTATACCTTTATTTCAATTACCACCATCTAACTTCAAAGAAGTACAAAAAAGTTTCAAAACTGCAATATACAACACTTGGAACGAAAATTGGTTACATCTAAAACCACAAAAACTTCATAAAATAAGAAAAAATGTTTATGAAATAAGTCCTTCGTCAAATTTCCCTAGACTGGAACAAGTGATCTTAAACAGGCTAAGAATCGGTCACACAAATTTTAGTCACATACATATGATAACAAAAGAAAACCCAAATTCCTGTGATTACTGTGGCAGTATACTGACAGTGCAGCATGTACTTATCGACTGTTCATCACTTCAAGAATCAAGAATAAAACATCATATATCTGAAGATCTAAACAAATGCCTTAACAATCAAATTTCATGTATAAATACTTTAGCCTTTCTGAAAGAAATTGACTTTTCACACCGTATTTAAATTTAAAACAAAATGTATTCCATAAAAACAACAAATAATGTTATTTTAAGTATCATATCGAAACAGTGAACTTCAAATTATTGTATTGTCAGAATAAAAATATGTAAGGATTTATTATGCATCAAACCTTGTAATAATCTGTAATGTCGCTAATGACCCTAAAGAGGTTGATGCGACTATAAATAAACAAAAAAAAAAAAAAAAAAATATTCTGTCTAATGAGGATGCAATATGATTGTTTGTTTTGAATTACACAAAGATAAATATAATGGTAGAATTGCTGTTACCGACACTTTTTAACAGATCGAAGGATTTAGGTTCCTGTGTGTTCTAACTGTCTATAGTTTTAATGGTTTTTGAGGGCGCTGATTCCGAATCCATCATCAGATTTGCAAAATCTAAACTGCTTTTTTTATTCAGTAACTTGTTTTTGGCAAAGTGACCTTTTTGGGCATGATATATAGAAAAAACTATGAAGTTTTAGTATTACTAGGTGCCATCTTGCGTGTGAAGCACACATGTAAATGTATATAAGTAAAATATAACCGCAATACTTCTAATTAATGACACTATCAACTTAAAAACTTCTAATTATTTAAGCAAATTATTTAATCAAATTATTGCAAAACAACGTTATTTCTAAAAACGAACTGTAGAATTGTGTTCTACGAGAAGAATTACTAAAGAAATACGTATATACATATAAGCGTATATACACGGTGACCCATTTTAATCGGATTTCTCGGAACCTAAACCAGATAGGGAAAAACGGTTCAGACAAAATTTGTAGGGGACAAAGGAGGCCACACAATGGCGCTAACGTCTTTGACCTTGAACCTGACCTTTACGGTAATTTCAAGGTCAAAGTGGTTTTTTCATATGGAAATACCTAGTTTTGACCCCGTATTCTGAAAGAGCGGGAAATTTTACGTTCAAAATCATATTGAGAAAAAAATTTTCAAGGTTATTTCAAGGTCAAATCAAGGTCAAACTCCGAAAAGTCCGTTTAAAATCGTTTTTTTCCATGAACCACAGGCTAAGCGTGTTCAAATTGATCGGAAGCTTAATAGGGGAACCCACACACCCAAAACTTACACATCCTAGTAAACAAAACTCAAACTCGCACATCCTAACCCCATAAACTTCGTGCCCTTACATGCTAAACTGTTACACCCCAGTCCCACACAACCATACCCCACACCCTCCAGTCTCACACATCCCTACCCCACGCATGCTAATCCCACACACCCCAAACCCACACATCCTGAACCCTGAAAAATTTTTCTCAAGGGCAAAATGATTTTTTAACGGTAACTTTAAGATCGTTGAAGCTTCTGTTATAAATGTATTAACCTTACTTTTCACGCTACCCAGAAACAACAACGTGGACGTAGTAAGGATTGTTTCCTTTGGGGTGCTTGATTAAAGTGAGTCCCCTTGCCTCTCACTGTTCGGGGTGCTTGATTATAGTGAGTCCCCTTGCCTCTCACTGTTCGGGGTGCTTGATTATAGTGAGTCCCCTTGCCTCTCACTGTTAGGGTTGCTTGAATATAGTGAGTCCCCTCGCCTCTCACTAATGTACATAAATTTTTATTTAACCTCGAAGCAAGTGTTCGAAATGACGACCATTTGCTTCAAGACACATAGTCAAATGCCTTTGAAAATGGCGAACGGTATTCTGCAAAGTTTGTTTCGGAATGGCAGCGCATGCTCGACGAATCCTATCCTGCATATCTGCTCTTGTAGTGGGCTGTTGCTCCAAAACAGCATTTTTTAAATACTGTTTCTTCGACATCTTTGACCAATCCATCTGTTACCATAGTGCTCATTCAAAAAAGCCCTTACAAGTCGAGCGAAATGTGGTGGTGCGCCGTCCTGCTGGAGCCATATTCTTCGTCGAGTTTCTAAATCAACATCTTCCATCAATCCAGGTAGTTCATCTCTTCTTAGCGTCAAATAGGTATGTTGATTTACATTTTCTTCAAAAAAATAAGGACCAATCAAATATCCATTGATAATCCCGCACCATACCATAATACTCCAACGTCTTTGATGGTTTACAGTTCTGACCCAATGAGGATTCACATCAGACCAATAATGGCAATTATGCCTATTCAGTTCCCCATCACTTTGAAATTTTGCCTCATCAGAAAAAAGAACAAAGTTAAAAAAGTCTGGATCATTTTCTATCATTCGTAAAGCCCATTGGCAAAACACAATAAACTGTTGGAAATCGTCAGGGTGTCGTCTGTCAGGATAGCGTTCAGCATAAAGTCTTAACGCACCACGATAATTATTTTTGCTTGCTCCTAAAACCAAAATCATATCAACGATCTCGTTGGACGGATAGTCAGCCATTTCAGAGACAGCTATTAATTACTATTAAATTTAAATAGTAAAATGGTATCAAAAATATTAATACGTATACGGACGCGCCTAAAAAGGAAAAACGTTGGATAATTACGGTAACTTTATTTAGCTAACTGTATTTGCCATAAATACTTCGTTTGTAACACTTTTTTAATTTTAAATTTTACATTAAAATAATCGTCAAAATATTAAAGGTATTCAATAAAGCATTATTTCTTATTTTGATTGCGAATAAAACTGAAACTTCCTTTTATTTTTTTGTTTTACGTAAATAATGTGAATTAGTAGCGTTCGAATTTCAGGAATACTAATTTTGATAATGTAATCGTCAAAAACACATATACGAAGAAAATAGGTTCCGTCAATGGTTCTTTTAATTAAATCTGAACTGCTCACCGATTTTAAGATTTTCCGCCCATTTTTAATATTAAGTTTTTTTTTAATAGTTCGATTCTAAAAAAAATAGCTACGATGCTTTTTGTACAAAACAGAAATGTTGTATCTTTAATTTTTAGGAAGTTATGAGTTTTGTTTGTAAAAAGAATCACATTTTTCGACAGCTCATAATTCAAAGAATTAGACGACTATTTTTATGTATTTTGAGCTGCTGAACACGAATCCGACCCCTTTTTTTACCGATACTTTAAGAGTTCGTCCCTAACCTCAAAAAACACCCCAAAATTGCTGTTTCACGCGGTTGAGAGGTAGGTCCTGTGATCTACGTGAGGAAAATTATTGCCAGAGCGTATTTTTATGTATTTTGAGCCGCTAAACACGAACACGAATGTAATTTTATTTGGTTTCTATTAGTTGAGTATATATCATTAAGGGAACCAAGCTCTTTTAAAACCTAAAAAATTGGATAGTATTACCTTTAATTTATGCTTGCTAAAAACTTTTTTGGTCCTTCTCTACTATATCTCTTAAGCGTATACTGACGTATGGATTTTTGCACTGACCGTAGGATTCCAAAGAAATAAATGGATTAAATGGACTGCTTCCTTTTGGAAAATGATTTAAATACCTGTGATTTTGGTATTTAAATCATTATTGGATAAAATGAATATGGATTTTGATTTGAATGTTTAATGAATTTATTGACGTAATTAACCTGATTACGTGAATCGTTTAGCGGATTCAATATGACGCTTATAATGGCTGAATATTACTTAATTTAAGTAATCAAAGCAAGGATCACGCAGTAATTAAACTTACCCTAAAAACCTTTAGTTGGGATATTCTATTAATTTACTTTCTCGTTATTTCAACATTTTCTAATGTTTTTTCTTACAATATCCATTTATAACTTAATATTACACAATTATAATCGCTTCTGTGGTGGAAATCGTTGTCGTAAAGAAATGTAATAAAGTCTAAAAAATTGCAAAAAACGGTAAAATGCTATAAAATTATATTGAAAATAGTAAAGAACCGTAAAAAATTGTCTGAATTTGGAGTATGCTTTACAAGTTTTTACAGATTTTTACTCTTTTGCATTTTTTATACATTTTTACGAATTCTTACATTTCGTAACATTTTTTAAAGTTTTAAAATATATAAACTCTCCAGCCTATAACATTTTAAATGTTTATAAATTTATAAACTATGGAAATATTAATACGTATACGGACGCGCCTAAAAAGGAAAAACGTTGGATAATTACGGTAACTTTATTTAGCTAACTGTATTTGCCATAAATACTTCGTTTGTAACACTTTTTTAATTTTAAATTTTACATTAAAATAATCGTCAAAATATTAAAGGTATTCAATAAAGCATTATTTCTTATTTTGATTGCGAATAAAACTGAAACTTCCTTTTATTTTTTTGTTTTACGTAAATAATGTGAATTAGTAGCGTTCGAATTTCAGGAATACTAATTTTGATAATGTAATCATCAAAAACACATATACGAAGAAAATAGGTTCCGTCAATGGTTCTTTTAATTAAATCTGAACTGCTCACCGATTTTAAGATTTTCCGCCCATTTTTAATATTAAGTTTTTTTTTAATAGTTCGATTCTAAAAAAAATAGCTACGAAGCTTTTTGTACAAAACAGAAATGTTGTATCTTTAATTTTTAGGAAGTTATGAGTTTTTTTTGTAAAAAGAATCACATTTTTCGACAGCTCATAATTCAAAAAATTAGGATCCGACTAAGATAATTGTAGAAGACAAAAAAAATAATAACACAGCCCCACAACAAAAAAAATTGTAAGTCCCAAAAACTTGACCACGGTACTTATATGTCTTTGGGATCGCTGAATCCGAATCCAGGGTTAGTTTAACCCCATCAGATCTTTCTCAAGGTCAGTTGAAGGTCAAATTATCGAAATACATGAAAAATACACTAAAACCATGGTATCTTGGGGTTTTTGGGGTCGCTGAATCCGAATCCGGGGTCAGTTTAACTCCATCAGAACTTTCTCAAGGTCAATTGAAGGTCAAATTATCGAAATACATGAAAAATACACTAAAACCATGGTATCTTGGGGTTTTTGGGGTCGCTGAATCCGAATCCGGGGTCAGATTAAACAATCAGATCTTTGTCAAGGTCAGTTGAAGGTCAAATTATCGAAATACATGAAAAATACACTAAAACCATGGTATCTTGGGTTTTTTTGGGGCACTGTATCTGAATCCGGGCTTATTACAACCCTATCAGGCCATGGTCAAGGTCAGTTGAAGGTCAAATCAGAAAGATTCATAAAAAGTATAGTCAAACCATGACATTTAGGGGTTTTTGGGGTCGCTGAATCCGAATCCAGGGTCAGTATAGTCCCATAAGGTTATATTTATGGTCAGTTTTTATGGTAAGGAAAATTCTTCATCTTTAGCAAAATAATCACGATATTTCTTATCTCTGTCTCGGTAGTAAGAAACTTTAATTTTTCCAGCTTCATTAGTATTTTCTTTTAGCCATGAAGCCAAGTACTCCGCCCCATCCTTTGGTAGGCCCAAATCGCGTATGAGATCATTCACTTTTTCCTGTGTAAGTGGACCTTTCTCCTTCTTAGTATTGTAGGGGATGTATTCTTCGTCACTTGTGTCACTTGTACTAGCAACGTCATTGTCTTCATCAGGCGCTATTTCTTCTTCCGCAATAATATCTCCTTCCTCCATTTCTTCTTCTAAGATTTCATCTTCATCATGTCTTTCTAAATTTTCCTCAAGATCCATACTTCCACTTGCGTACATACCCAGTGGATCTTCTCTTTTATCAATTGACGATTCATATATAGGTTTCGTGACACTTTCAACGTTAGCGTAATTAATTTGCGACTTGTTTTTACTATTAACTCCATGCAAATTCGTATTACAAAAATAACAGTTTTCTTTTCTTAAAGGTTCCTTCCATATCGTAGGCACTTTCATTTTTACTTCAGTTTTACCATTTTTGTCTTTCTGTAGCATTTTCCTACATATTGCGCATATGATTTTAGGAACCCAAACAAATTCATCAATTTTCATGTCTAAATCAAACATGTTCTTGTACTGCTCTTTAATATTTTGATTGATTTTTCTTATATTTTTTGGGGTCTCATACTTGCTACAAATGTAACAAAAACTATCCCGTTTTGCTATAAGCCATTCTTGGTCACCAGACCTCAAGTGATAAATTCTTGTAGTATTATTCTCTTCGAAAGCCAAGTTTCCCACTAACAAAGAGCTGCGGTCGCTTGATGACGACGACTGCGGGCCCGCTTGCTCACCCTGACCAGCCGCCGATACTGTGGTTCCGAATCCCTGCATCGTAATTTTTTGTTGTTTGTCTGCCATGACGGCTCTAAAGCCTTTACCCAGGGGTTTAGCCGACCGAAAAAAAAGAATCGGTCTTTGCCCACCGTCACCACGTGGAGGTACCCTGGAGCAAACAAACAGCATATTCATATCCGTTCGTATCAAGTAGGAAATACGAGTGATACAAGGGAGATGAAGATTACTGTAACATGACTTTGGAAACCTTTTGGGAAAGAAGACTTTAACGCAAACCCAAGATAGTCAACATTAATCGTCTTGGGACTTACACCGAGAGAGAAACCCGATAATGAAGACAGCTCTGCTCACGGCTATTTTGAGCTGTGGTTTTAAACATGGATGTTACAACCCTAACGAGTGGAGATTGTTCAATCAATCAAAATATTAAAGAGCAGTACAAGAACATGTTTGATTTAGACATGAAAATTGATGAATTTGATTGGGTTGCTAAAATCATATGCGCAATATGTAGGAAAATGCTACAGAAAGACAAAAATGGTAAAACTGAAGTAAAAATGAAAGTGCCTACGATATGGAAGGAACCTTTAAGAAAAGAAAACTGTTATTTTTGTAATACGAATTTGCATGGAGTTAATAGTAAAAACAAGTCGCAAATTAATTACGCTAACGTTAAAAGTGTCACGAAACCTATATATGAATCGTCAATTGATAAAAGAGAAGATCCACTGGGTATGTACGCAAGTGGAAGTATGGATCTTGAGGAAAATTTAGAAAGACATGATGAAGATGATATCTTAGAAGAAGAAATGGTGGAAGGAGATATTATTGCGGAAGAAGAAATAGCGCCTGATGAAGACAATGACGTTGCTAGTACAAGTGATACAAGTGACGAAGAATACATCCCCTACAATACTAAGAAGGAGAAAGGTCCACTTACACAGGAAAAAGTGAATGATCTCATACGCGATTTGGGCCTACCAAAGGATGGGGCGGAGTACTTGGCTTCATGGCTAAAAGAAAATACTAATGAAGCTGGAAAAATTAAAGTTTCTTACTACCGAGACAGAGATAAGAAATATCGTGATTATTTCGCTAAAGATGAAGAATTTTCCTTAGTTTACTGCAAAGATATAGTTGGGTTGATGAATTGCTTTAAACATGGATGTTACAACCCTAACGAGTGGAGATTGTTCATCGATTCGTCAACGAGAAGTTTAAAAGCCGTTCTGTTACACAATACAAATGTTTATGCAGCCATTTCCATAGGATATTCGGTAATACTGAATGAAGAGTACTGTAACATGAAAGTAATATTAGACCGAATAAAATACAATGATCATAAATGGCAAATATGTGGGGATCTTAAAATCATAACAATACTTCTGGGGCAACAATCGGGATTCACAAAATATCCTTGCTATTTATGTGAATGCGATAGTAGGGATAGAAAGAATCATTACATAAAGAGTGTCTGGCCCCTTAGACGAAAGTTCGAACCGGGTTCTAAGAATATAAAAGATAAGCCACTTGTTGATCCATCAAAATTTCTTATACCACCTCTGCACATTAAATTGGGACTTATGAAACAATGGGTAAAATCTTTAGACAAAGATGGTAGCTGCTTTAAGTATCTGCGAAATCAGTTTCCCAAATTAAGTGATGCTAAATAAAATGAAGGAATTTTCGATGGCCCTCAGATTCGTAAGATGATAAATGATGAAATTTTTGTTACGAAAATGAATCATACAGAGAGAGGAGCATGGTTATGTTTCAAGGACGTAATTAAAAACTTTCTTGGAAATCATAAGAGCCCAAATTATCAACAAATAGTTTTAAATTTAGTAAATAGTTACAAAAATCAAGGCTGCGTAATGAATCTAAAATTACACTTCTTATATTCGCATGTTCATGAATTTCCAGAAAACCTAGGTGATTACAGCGAAGAGCAGGGAGAGAGATTTCACCAAGATATCAGGGAAATGGAGCGCAGGTACCAAGGAAGATGGGACGTAAATATGTTAGCAGATTACTGTTGGTCGTTAAAAAGAGATCTACCATCGACATCGCAGAAGCGGAAGCGTAATCCACTTCGTAGATCATTTGACAAAAAATAGTTCGTTACCATAAAAAAGAGTAATGGGCTTAATATTTTTACGGGTATTTTATTGAATTGCATATACTTCTAACTAATTTAAAGTAAATGAAGGAGCAGCAAACTATGATATAGTTTTAAAGGATACGATTGTACTTGCATATACATTGTTCTTTGCTTTATGGTTTACATTACCTTTTGCATTGTTTCAGTTTATAACTAATTTTTTCACTCTCTTTACGTCCATGACCTTGAACTAACCTTAAACTGACCATAAATATAACCTTATGGGACTATACTGACCCTGGATTCGGATTTAGCGACCCCAAAAACCCCTAAATGTCATGGTTTGACTCTACATTTTATGAATCTTTCTGATTTGACCTTCAATTGACCTTGACCATGACCTGATAGGGTTGCAATAAGCCCGGATTCAGATACAGCGCCCAAAAAAAACCCAAGATACCATGGTTTTAGTGTATTTTTCATGTATTTCGATAATTTGACCTTCAACTGACCTTGACAAAGATCTGATTCTTTAATCTGACCCCGGATTCGGATTCAGCGACCCCAAAAACCCCAAGATACCATGGTTTTAGTGTATTTTTCATGTATTTCGATAATTTGACCTTCAACTGACCTTGAGAAAGTTCTGATGGGGTTAAACTGACCCCGGTTTCGGATTCAGCGACCCCAAAAACCCCAAGATACCATGGTTTTAGTGTATTTTTCATGTATTTCGATAATTTGACCTTCAACTGACCTTGAGAAAGATCTGATGGGGTTAAACTAACCCTGGATTCGGATTCAGCGATCCCAAAAACATATAAGTACCGTGGTCAAGTTTTTGGGACTTACAATTTTTTTAATTTTGTGGGATGTGTTATTATCACCACTTGCATTTTTTATAAATCATTATATAATATAACCTCAAATGTGCAAACTGTGTTCAGTAATTTTAAATACAAACCAAAATACAATTGTAACCATACGGCAACGGATAGTGAGAACTGTGATATTTTTAAAAATAAAATAAAAAATATATAGCACGTGTTGCTTATTTAATAACACCAAAAACTGATACTTATATGTGACGTTCCATGTCAACCGTACCACCGCCCTGTCCAAAATTCCTTTAGACCTATTTGTATCTTTTCTGTGACTATTTGTAAAATTTCGTTATCAGACGGAGCTGCACGTTCCCTCACCTAAAGAAATACGACTTTACGCAATGATCAAGCTGTTAGAAATCACAGAAGTTCCGAAAAATTCCAAGCAACGACTATTTTTATGTATTTTGAGCTGCTGAACACGAATCCGACCCCTTTTTTTACCGATACTTTAAGAGTTCGTCCCTAACCTCAAAAAACACCCCAAAATTGCTGTTTCACGCGGTTGAGAGGTAGGTCCTGTGATCTACGTGAGGAAAATTATTGCCAGAGCGTATTTTTATGTATTTTGAGCCGCTAAACACGAACACGAATGTAATTTTATTTGGTTTCTATTAGTTGAGTATATATCATTAAGGGAACCAAGCTCTTTTAAAACCTAAAAAATTGGATAGTATTACCTTTAATTTATGCTTGCTAAAAACTTTTTTGGTCCTTCTCTACTATATCTCTTAAGCGTATACTGACGTATGGATTTTTGCACTGACCGTAGGATTCCAAAGAAATAAATGGATTAAATGGACTGCTTCCTTTTGGAAAATGATTTAAATACCTGTGATTTTGGTATTTAAATCATTATTGGATAAAATGAATATGGATTTTGATTTGAATGTTTAATGAATTTATTGACGTAATTAACCTGATTACGTGAATCGTTTAGCGGATTCAATATGACGCTTATAATGGCTGAATATTACTTAATTTAAGTAATCAAAGCAAGGATCACGCAGTAATTAAACTTACCCTAAAAACCTTTAGTTGGGATATTCTATTAATTTACTTTCTCGTTATTTCAACATTTTCTAATGTTTTTTCTTACAATATCCATTTATAACTTAATATTACACAATTATAATCGCTTCTGTGGTGGAAATCGTTGTCGTAAAGAAATGTAATAAAGTCTAAAAAATTGCAAAAAACGGTAAAATGCTATAAAATTATATTGAAAATAGTAAAGAACCGTAAAAAATTGTCTGAATTTGGAGTATGCTTTACAAGTTTTTACAGATTTTTACTCTTTTGCATTTTTTATACATTTTTACGAATTCTTACATTTCGTAACATTTTTTAAAGTTTTAAAATATATAAACTCTCCAGCCTATAACATTTTAAATGTTTATAAATTTATAAACTATGGAAATATTAATACGTATACGGACGCGCCTAAAAAGGAAAAACGTTGGATAATTACGGTAACTTTATTTAGCTAACTGTATTTGCCATAAATACTTCGTTTGTAACACTTTTTTAATTTTAAATTTTACATTAAAATAATCGTCAAAATATTAAAGGTATTCAATAAAGCATTATTTCTTATTTTGATTGCGAATAAAACTGAAACTTCCTTTTATTTTTTTGTTTTACGTAAATAATGTGAATTAGTAGCGTTCGAATTTCAGGAATACTAATTTTGATAATGTAATCATCAAAAACACATATACGAAGAAAATAGGTTCCGTCAATGGTTCTTTTAATTAAATCTGAACTGCTCACCGATTTTAAGATTTTCCGCCCATTTTTAATATTAAGTTTTTTTTTAATAGTTCGATTCTAAAAAAAAATAGCTACGAAGCTTTTTGTACAAAACAGAAATGTTGTATCTTTAATTTTTAGGAAGTTATGAGTTTTTTTTGTAAAAAGAATCACATTTTTCGACAGCTCATAATTCAAAAAATTAGGATCCGACTAAGATAATTGTAGAAGACAAAAAAAATAATAACACAGCCCCACAACAAAAAAAATTGTAAGTCCCAAAAACTTGACCACGGTACTTATATGTCTTTGGGATCGCTGAATCCGAATCCAGGGTTAGTTTAACCCCATCAGATCTTTCTCAAGGTCAGTTGAAGGTCAAATTATCGAAATACATGAAAAATACACTAAAACCATGGTATCTTGGGGTTTTTGGGGTCGCTGAATCCGAATCCGGGGTCAGTTTAACTCCATCAGAACTTTCTCAAGGTCAATTGAAGGTCAAATTATCGAAATACATGAAAAATACACTAAAACCATGGTATCTTGGGGTTTTTGGGGTCGCTGAATCCGAATCCGGGGTCAGATTAAACAATCAGATCTTTGTCAAGGTCAGTTGAAGGTCAAATTATCGAAATACATGAAAAATACACTAAAACCATGGTATCTTGGGTTTTTTTGGGGCACTGTATCTGAATCCGGGCTTATTACAACCCTATCAGGCCATGGTCAAGGTCAGTTGAAGGTCAAATCAGAAAGATTCATAAAAAGTATAGTCAAACCATGACATTTAGGGGTTTTTGGGGTCGCTGAATCCGAATCCAGGGTCAGTATAGTCCCATAAGGTTATATTTATGGTCAGTTTTTATGGTAAGGAAAATTCTTCATCTTTAGCAAAATAATCACGATATTTCTTATCTCTGTCTCGGTAGTAAGAAACTTTAATTTTTCCAGCTTCATTAGTATTTTCTTTTAGCCATGAAGCCAAGTACTCCGCCCCATCCTTTGGTAGGCCCAAATCGCGTATGAGATCATTCACTTTTTCCTGTGTAAGTGGACCTTTCTCCTTCTTAGTATTGTAGGGGATGTATTCTTCGTCACTTGTGTCACTTGTACTAGCAACGTCATTGTCTTCATCAGGCGCTATTTCTTCTTCCGCAATAATATCTCCTTCCTCCATTTCTTCTTCTAAGATTTCATCTTCATCATGTCTTTCTAAATTTTCCTCAAGATCCATACTTCCACTTGCGTACATACCCAGTGGATCTTCTCTTTTATCAATTGACGATTCATATATAGGTTTCGTGACACTTTCAACGTTAGCGTAATTAATTTGCGACTTGTTTTTACTATTAACTCCATGCAAATTCGTATTACAAAAATAACAGTTTTCTTTTCTTAAAGGTTCCTTCCATATCGTAGGCACTTTCATTTTTACTTCAGTTTTACCATTTTTGTCTTTCTGTAGCATTTTCCTACATATTGCGCATAATTTTTAGGAAGTTATGAGTTTTGTTTGTAAAAAGAATCACATTTTTCGACAGCTCATAATTCAAAGAATTAGACGACTATTTTTATGTATTTTGAGCTGCTGAACACGAATCCGACCCCTTTTTTTACCGATACTTTAAGAGTTCGTCCCTAACCTCAAAAAACACCCCAAAATTGCTGTTTCACGCGGTTGAGAGGTAGGTCCTGTGATCTACGTGAGGAAAATTATTGCCAGAGCGTATTTTTATGTATTTTGAGCCGCTAAACACGAACACGAATGTAATTTTATTTGGTTTCTATTAGTTGAGTATATATCATTAAGGGAACCAAGCTCTTTTAAAACCTAAAAAATTGGATAGTATTACCTTTAATTTATGCTTGCTAAAAACTTTTTTGGTCCTTCTCTACCATATCTCTTAAGCGTATACTGATTAATGGATTTTTGCACTGACCGTAGGATTCCAAAGAAATAAATGGATTAAATGGACTGCTTCCTTTTGGAAAATGATTTAAATACCTGTGATTTTGGTATTTAAATCATTATTGGATAAAATGAATATGGATTTTGATTTGAATGTTTAATGAATTTATTGACGTAATTAACCTGATTACGTGAATCGTTTAGCGGATTCAATATGACGCTTATAATGGCTGAATATTACTTAATTTAAGTAATCAAAGCAAGGATCACGCAGTAATTAAACTTACCCTAAAAACCTTTAGTTGGGATATTCTATTAATTTACTTTCTCGTTATTTCAACATTTTCTAATGTTTTTTCTTACAATATCCATTTATAACTTAATATTACACAATTATAATCGCTTCTGTGGTGGAAATCGTTGTCGTAAAGAAATGTAATAAAGTCTAAAAAATTGCAAAAAACGGTAAAATGCTATAAAATTATATTGAAAATAGTAAAGAACCGTAAAAAATTGTCTGAATTTGGAGTATGCTTTACAAGTTTTTACAGATTTTTACTCTTTTGCATTTTTTATACATTTTTACGAATTCTTACATTTCGTAACATTTTTTAAAGTTTTAAAATATATAAACTCTCCAGCCTATATTATTTTAAATGTTTATAAATTTATAAACTATGGAAATGTTATAAACTGAAAAAAATTCTATGGAAATGTAATAGTGAAAGAAATAGATAAAAAAAAATGTAAAAAAGTGTATGAATCTATGAAAATCTGTAAAGCATAATCCAAATACAAACAATCTTTTACGGCATTTAACTATTTTTATTAATATTTTATAACAATTTACAGTTTTTAAATATTTTTGTACTGTTTTACATTTATTTATACCAATTTACATATTTTAATATTTTTACGATAATCATTGAATGAAATCGATAAAGAAAATCACAATGATCATCAAAAGATAATTGATTGTAACATGCACCAGCAACACATGGTAAAATGTAAATCCAACCTGTCTACAAATTCTAAGAAAACAGTAAACACAAGAACTGCAACTACACCAACATCCACGCATCAACAAGTCAACTCCAAAGCAAATGTGTCTATAGTAAAAAATCCAATTAAGCGTCAATAGGAAAATATACAATTAAGCGTGAAAAATCTTTCACAAGTATTGAAACTCTCAACAAAACTATAAGTAATAAAGATGATTTAATACTTTTAGTAAATATTAGAAGTATGAACCAAATTTTGATACATTAAAAACAGTAATACAAAGTTTAACGACTAAACCATCTATAATAATTTGTACTGAAACTTGTAACCAAGTAAATTATAAAGAGTATGATCTAAACGGCTATGAAAACTACTATAATAAGAGTAGAGTAAACGGAAATGATGGCGTAATTGTTTTTGTAAATAAAAATATTGTTAAAATAACCAAAACGATTGAATCTGATAGGATTAAAATAGTAAATGGACAAGTTACATTAAACAATGGAAATATATTAGATATATCGTTGATATATAGAACACATGGAATACTAAAGACTGAATTCATTTTAGATTTAAATAAGTTCCTAAACAAAAAAAGAAATATTAAAACCGTTTAGTGTTAGGAGATTTCAATGTAGATCTACTTGAAATAGATTTTCTGAGTCATGAATTTTCGTATAATCTCTTAGATAATGGATATGTCTCAGGTTTATCAGGCATCATGAGGCCTTGGATTGGCAATTGCCAAGGTTCTTGTATTGACAATGTCTTTATTAAAACTAACGATCTGAAAACAAAAACCTACAAACTAAAAAAATTCGTTAACAGATCACTATCCATTGTTTATTCCCAGAAATAGAATAAAAACTGACAGTAAAGATCCACAAATAACATTAAATTACTACAAATTAAAGAATACGGCAGCCACTAGAAATTGGAATGAAATTATGTCAATACAAGATCCAAATGCAGCAACAGATCAATTGATAAATAAAATAGAACAGTGTATAGAAATGGCCGAAACAATAAATAAATATAAGAATAAAGGTAGAATAATCTGGATTACTAAGGCTATTATGAAATCATGTGAAACGAAGGAATTTTTATATCTTTCGTTTCTCTCTGACGCACATGGATTGTAATAATGAACATTTAAAAAGTGAGTACAAAAATTAAGCGAAAATTTTAGACAAGGTAATTTTAGATGCATCTAGTTCAAAATAACTTAAGCAATCCGAACTAATTATAGGAAATTATGAACTCAAAAGTAGGAAAAGAAGTAAAATCAAATGATACCATAGATTACAAAAAGCTTGATAATGTTAAGGTTTCAAATAAAGTGGATATAGCTAATAAATATTTTGGTGAAATTGGTCAAAAACTTAGTGAAAATTCAATGTTTTCAAATCCAACAAATGCGTATGAGGTGACAAGTATAATAAATTATCTAAAATTGAAAAGCTTAGGTATCGATAAAATAAATGCTAAAACAGTCAAAGTAATTTATAAACATATTGCTGAACCATTGTGTCATATAATTAACTCATGTATAGGGCAAACTACTTGGCCAAATGCACTGAAAAAAGCCGAAATAGTGCCTATATACAAATCTGGTGATAAGCATAATGCCATTAACTACAGATCGATTTCGTTAATATCTAATATAGCAATTAGATTATGTAACTAATGTATTATATAATAATCTAGATCACAGTAAACCTACTATAATAACTTTTTTGGATTTAGTGAAAGTATTTGATATTGTTGATCATGAAATATTATTAGATAAACTTTATTGTATAGGAATTAGAGGTCAGGTGTTGGATTTACTGGCAAGTTATCTTAATGATAGATAGCAAAGGGTTGAAATTAATGATAATGAATGTGCTTACATGAAAATAAACACTGGTGTTTCACAAAGAACTATCTTAGGACCATTACTTTTTATTATGTACATTAATGATCTCTTGATACAAATTCCTCCTAATACAATGTCGGCTTATGTACATGGAAAAAAGCTCAGGATAGTATGAATAGATATTTATATATAATCGATAAGTACCTAGTTCAGAATAAATTATCTTTAAATATTGAAAAGACGGTATATATAACTTTTGGCAACTTTAGTGATAGTGTTGCAAATCAAATAGATATTAAGATCACAGAAAAAAAATAAACATAGTTGAGAGCTGTAAATACGTAGGAATCATATTTGATTAGAACCTCAGATTGGATAAGCATATACAATATATGATCAAGAAAACTAGATATTTGATATATATTTTTTATAAAATTTCCAAGACAATGACAACCGAAACGTTGAGGATGATATATTATGCTTATTTCCACAGTATCATAAGCTATGGTATAATAGCGTGGGGTAAAGCGTACAATAACAATTTAAATCTACTTACAAAAAAGAATTTTAAGAATTGTTCATAAAAATAATATTATAAGTCAGAATTATCCCATGAACCTAAAACAATTATTTACATATGAAGCACTAAGATATCATTACACAAACCTCAAAAATCGATTCATTAAATCTAGCAGTATTACAAGAAAAAAACATTTAATAATTCCTAAACATACGAAAAGAATTAACACCAAAAATAGTTATATTAAAGCCTTCAGAACATACAACAAGCTAGCGAGTGATCAAAAAACATTAGATATGAATAAATATTCACATAAGAATAAGCTAAAAAATTGGATACAAAAAAATGTATTATATCAATTGTTATAATATGAATAATTTAGTTAAATATTGCACTGTTATAAAGTAAAGAAAAATTTTATTACGATAATAATTTTAGTATTAAGTTAGTTAATTTCAGTATTTTACTGTGCAAGTATGATTTGACTTTAAACATGCGTAAGCCTGTTATTTTAGTGGCGCTAGTGTCTATTATTTGCGTAGAATTAATGTGCACATTAAAAGACATTTCTTCCAATATCGCGGCGATTTGCAGAATATCTGCGTTCTCATTTAGACCTGAAGTCTCCAAGTCAAAATATACTATTTTACACTTATCCAGTAGAGCAACATCAATAGGTTTGCTTTTGTTATTAATAGATTGAATAGCTTCATTGATTGCACAATTTGGAAGATACTGAACTTCTTCCAGCTTTTCTTTATGTTTTCGAAATACTGCCCTAATATTTTTTAACTGGAATCGTCGTAATTTTTTTACTTTAGTCAATTCGAGACCTGATCTAAGATATCGTTTCCTATCAGCTCTATTTTCATAGATTGTACTATAACGACCAGGCAACATTTTAATTATTTTTCTTATATTGAATGAACTATTCTCACCGTCATTTCTTGCACATACAGCACTGGCTACGTGAAAATCGCAAGTAGCACTTCTACTAAGGCAGCTATTTGTTGGTACTTTATAAGCAATAATATTGTTAACACTTTCATTACCCTGACTAGACGCTGACATAGACAATTTTTGTGCATTATTTGCATATTTAATAAATACTGCTTTTAATTAATTATGCAATGCTTCATCAGTAAGTAAAATTGTTTATTTTGATAAATTTTATTGTCGATGGCACCACTCCAAACAATTTGCACGTTGTCCATATGAATGATCAAGTTGAATAAGTAGTTTATTAGCCAAATGCATACTTTGGCCTTTATTTTGCGCTACTGTATATGTAAATAATGTTAATATATGGCTTATCACGTCTTTTTTCAGCAATTCTTTAAACGTTTCACCGAGGTGATATAAATCAGTTGTAAAATACTTCAGTAGATGATTTGTATCTGCTAATTTGTGAATAAATTCATCGTTTTCCTTGCGCACAGCCAATATTGTAGAGATATCTTCGTCTCCAATTATAACTCGAACATTTAAGTCCATTTCTTTCAAGACTTAAATAAAACATAAAATAATACAAGAGTTAACAATAAAGAATTTTAATTAATATGCTTCCGATATCATTTTATAATTCAATAATATAAAAATAAAAATGTAAAAATTGCCAAAGTATTCAGCTTGTATAAACAAACTTGATTATACTGAAACGTATAGGGTAAGTGAGCCAGTTACTAGATTCTTTTTTCTTCTTTATTATTACACAGCCATTTTAAATACGATTAGTTTTAATTGTTTATATTTGTATACTTAAAATTAACAATAATTGACTCCGTTATTTGCTCAAGGAATACAGTAAATATGGCTCACTTACATTATGTATGTATAATTTGAATATTTATAATTATGAAAGTAAAAATATGTTACAAAAACGTTATGAAATTTTGTATACGTCTCGTAAATTAATTATAAAACAATCTAAATTTATCCATGGTAGAAATTATATGTGATTATAATTTATAGAAAATACTGATAGCTTAGCTGACAATAGCTTGCATATGGTTTCACCGTCCTCAAGCACCAAACGTCATGCTTTTTTGGAGCTTGTTTACAACTATCTTTTGAAGCTTGCTCTATAGATAGAACTATTATCCATTCGTATGGTTTGTACATATCAGTTGATATGCCAGAAACATCCATGCAGCTAAGTAATTTTTACAAACCAGTACAACCCGTGCCATTATGTATACAGCCTGCAAGAGACATATAAAAACTATGTAGAACATAATTTATTACAATCACCATTCACATACTGTTCAATACTTAATTTAACAATTGTTAAAACTATGAATTTAGCTAAAGATAATAAAATTATTTCATTAGTTTTAATTATAATAAAAAACAAGTGAATAATTTAAATAACATATACTACGAGTTATAAAATACATAAGGAAAAAATATTGATATTCGAAAAAAAATAGTTTAAGTTTCTTATATAAATGGTATTTATATAAATACTTTACCCAACGTTACTGTCAAATTACTCTCCGTATGTTTGGGTATGTCGATAAATAATTGCGTGCCGTGTAATTAGTAGCAATTAATAAGGATGAAGAAATGAGGGGCTCCAGGAGGATTAAAGTGCCAGGATGTGGCTCCTTCCTGTACCGCGGGACTCACCGACCGACTGAAGTCAGAACTCTCAGAAAACATTCTGCGAAAGTCCGCATCCGTTCCGATAAAGTTCGTGCCCTGATCACTTAACAGATACAAACAAGGACCTCTACGGGAGACAAATCTACGAAATGCTGCGATGAAAAATTCGGAGTCATAGCTCGACACTGCTTCCAAATGTACAGCTTTAGTGGACAAACAAACAAATATTACTAGATAACCCTTATAAGACTTATAGCCCCTATTATTACATATACAAATATTAAACCTATTATTACATATACAAATATTAAACCTATTATTACATATACAAATATTAAACCTATTATTACATATACAAATATTAAACCTATTATTACATATACAAATATTAAACCTATTATTACATATACAAATATTAAACCTATTATTACATATACAAATATTAAACCTATTATTACATATACAAATGCTCAGCGACGTACATGGACCAGTGACGATTAACCTGAAAAAAAACCTATACTTTAGCTCCTCATCCTCATAAATATCCAGTACTCTGAACTACTATATGTACATAATATCAACCCTACACGCCGTAAACCTGCCTCAGATTGGCAATACAAGCTATAAAATGTCCGTACCTTGGAGACTGCGATGATATTCTGCACTAATATTCAGCCTCAGCGACATAAGCCCTTCTAACTCTACTTCTGTTGACTAAATCAACGTAAACAAACCATCGAAATCAAAACCAACGTAATTTATAGTTGAACCCGATGAGAAAACTTTTAACCCAGCATAATGACAGAGTCACAACGTAGCAGTAGACCTATTATACTGCTCCCAATCATCTGGTGGCATGTGCACACAGTGGTTTGTGTGCGACTATGCCTATGAAAGGACTACTACGTGGGCTGAGCAGGCTCTCGCAGCTTCACTTGTGTCCAACTGCGACATAAGAGCAGCCCGACAACCTCAACTTATACCTTTTAATACATAAAGTCACTACAAGCTTGAGAAGAAAAAACAACAATACTGCATCAGGTGCCTCTCCTTGACAGTAATATATTTTACGTACATCGACCAGTAGATAGTACCACGAACAGGTGTCAAGGGTAATTCACTACAAGCTTGAGACGAAAAACTAACAAAAGTGCATCAGCTGCCTCTCCTTTGACAGTACTATATTTTAAGTACATCGAACAATAAATAGTACCACGAACAGGTACTAAGGTGAACAGCATACAGCCATTTGCCCTTACATGCAGCCACTAGGCAGCTTTTAGTCTCGCACCGAGCGTCGACTAATACCAAAAAGCAATAGAGAAAGGAGAGCAATAATAGACAGTATGATTATAAGCATTTAATACAGAGAAGCATGTATGGAACGACTCAACCTTGTTGCTGCGGCTGCTCCACCCAACTCGATGCTTATTGATGTTTGAGGTTATACGTGTGCCGCATCCCCGATGCTGTGCGCTACGGATATAGAGAGCGCCTCGAAGCTCGGCTGCTGCCATCATCTCCTTGAGTCGCCGCTGCGTCCTCGTGTGTGCTTCTTATACTGCTGCTCCTGCTTGTGCGCCGTCTGCTATCGCTGCCTCGCGCCACGACTCGCCGCTGCTGCTGCAGCCTCGCGCCTGGATGCGCAGCTATCACCATTGCCTCGCGCCTTGACTTGCCGCTGCTACTGCTACAGCCTGGCGCCTTGATGTGCCGCCGTCGCCTGTGTTGCTTCGCCTCGACGTGTGGCTGCTGTTACCTGCACCTCGATTCACCGCTGCTGCTGATGCCTCGCTCCCCGACTCGCCGCCGTTGCTGCAGCCTCGCACCTCGGCTCGCCGTTGCTGCTGCAGCCTCGCGCCTCGTCTCGCCGCTACTGATGATGCCTCGCGTCCCGACTCGCCGCTGTTGCTGCAGCTGTGCGCCTCGAATCGCTGGTGCTGCCTCTGCGTTGCCTCGCCCGCGGACCCGCGTGCTTTACGCCACACCGCGATGCATAACCTTCACCGGGAGTGTTGTGTGCTCACGCATGCACCACTTGAGGTGCGTCTGCAGCTTGTATGACTGTAACCGCGCTCGCCTGTTAACTGAGCTTTGACTCCTCTCGTCCAACATGGACTCGTCCGCCGCGGGTAGGGCAGTCTCAAGCCTCCCCATCCCGCCGCAAATACAACGATGATGATGACGAGAATGATGTAAATAATGTTAGTATATGGCTTATCACGTCTTTTTTCAGCAATTCTTTAAACGTTTCACCGAGGTGATATAATGATGGTGATGTCGACGTTGCCGTTGCCCTTCTTCTTGCGGCTCACCTTATCCACAAGGTGGCCTTCTGCTTACCTCCCTGTGGATGCTGCAGCACTTGTGCTTGTTCCCAAGTAAACAATGCCGTATTGTGCTGCGTGCATCTCCGTGGACGAGAACTCCGAAGGCTCCCCCAATCAGCACGAGTAAATTTCGGAGCAACAACAATGAACCGTTATTGTTGTGTTAACGTTTCACGCACAAGAGCTTGAAAAGACTACGATTCTTTTTCACGCTACATGCACCTGTTGCGTCCCGTGCCAAATATGGCTGCCGGCCTTCGCGCGCGTGACTCCGAAAAAAATTGAGCTGAGACACTCACGGTACTGCGCCGATTCCAATAAAAACGTAACTCGAAGGACCAATGTTTAGGTAGGTCGATAAATAATTGCGTGCCGTGTAATTAGTAGCAATAAATAAGGATTCTTTATTGCAGGATATAATTACAACGAGGTGGGGGGGGGGGGGGGGCTTCTCCTAGGCGATCCGCGGAGCACCTGGACGAGCGAGCGTGCTTTTCGGAGCGTCGCGACGCGCGTTTAAAGAGCAGCATTGTTAAAGGCCCATCCTGAATGGCTAATGATCGAGAACAAAGAAAACTCCCTCGTTAACCGACAGAATTTGTATCGTTATTTTAAATGTGCCTCGAAACGCAGATACCGTATAACTGTGATTTTCAAAGTGTTGTATTTTGCCTGTGTGAACTGCACTTACTATTTGACATTCTTTACAAATAATACTCTAAATAGAGTGAAGATCCAAATGTTTTTCAGCTACTATGTTCTCAGACCTCTCTTAGGGGTTGTGGGACCTTGTCGGGTGCCCTTAGGGGACGGTAGAGAGGCTTAACTCGTGGGCCAAGGGAGCTAAAGCTCGGACCTGCGGGGAATGAAAGGATGGGGGGACGGTCCTCTTCCTAATTCACTGGACTCTATAAACGGGTCTCGAGTGCGGCGGGTTGAGAATTGAGTACCTCGACGGGCGGGGTGGCGCGGGCGAGGGTCTACGAGAGTCGTAAAGCCGTTCTCGGAAGGCCCGAGCCAACAAGACCTTGCCCTAGGCGAGGTCGAACCTCACCTGGGATCTCTCTGCAGGACGGGGCTCTCTGGTCCGTTGAAGAGGAGCCAGGAAACCACCCTGGTGCCTGTTTGACGGAGTAGAGAAGCTCAGCTGACCCCGAGGAACGAAGGAACAACCCTCCAATTTCGGGCTTGGTGAGGCCCGTTTTTGGGTTTACTATCACCACCCTAAGCCAGGTGGTGTGAGCTTCCGTGCCCGTATTAGCTCTCTTGGCACCGGGGTTAGGATGGTGTCGCAAACGGAGCCTCGGGGACACCGGGCGACCTCCCTGAGTAAGCAGCCTTACCCCCGTAAGAGGCTCTGCGAGGGTGGACCGTCATTCCTCACCACTCGTGGGACCAAAAATGTATTGTAACAGTGATAAAAACCAAAAAAAAATATAAAAAATGATAGAAAAGGTGGCTGGGGAAACGGAAGACGGCAATATGGAGGTCGATGAGGGTCTTGAAGCCACATTGCCCCATTATTCCTCGAATCCGTCGCCAGTCATAGACCAGGGAGGAGCAGAGGCCGCATCTCAGGCTGTAACAGCCGGAGAGTTGGTGACCCAGAGCCCCCTGGTCCAATTCAATCCTAAAGAGGGCAGTTCTGGACGGTCCCACAAAAGACTATGTGGGGCCGCCAGGAAGAGGCTCAGAAGAGAAAAGTTGGCCCATGAGGCCGCCAATTCTGGTGTCCCTGCAACTACGGGTAATGTTGGGGGGACGCCGAAGAGGCGGGCGGAGTCCACGGACACACCGCCATCGGCTTCCCGCCAAAAGAAAAAACCTAAGGGGGCGACTGATCGGGAGCCCTCGGCCGCCCACCCGGCTCCTCCCAGGAGGAGTTGGTTGGACGGGGGAGGGTTCTTGACGGATGCTCAGAGGGCCAACCCGTTCACAATCGTGGTGGTGGACGAAAAATATCCAGAAAGCCCGCTCACCCCGGAGATGTTTACACAGTTCCGGGGGGCGGTCAGGAAAGGGTATTTGGAATCGCCACCCAGGATTGGCCTAAATTTGACAGCTCATTCTGCAAAGAAGGGGCTTTCATCATAGTGGCTAGCAACCCAGAGGCGAAGAAGTGGTTAATTGAAAACTTATCCACTTTGGACTTACCCTGGGAGGGCCGCAAACTAAAAGTGGGAGGGATTTAGCTCCTCCAGGGCCAGGTAAAAGCCGTCGCATAGTTTCCAATGCCAATTGAGAAGCCAGAGACGATCCTGAAGATCCTGGGCGGGTTCAATTCAACCCTTAAAACGAGCACATGGCGCGTAATCAGTGCCCCGACTGAGGAGGAAGGAGCCAGGCGAGAAGGGGATAAATAACTCCTGGTCCTGTCGGTTCCAGAATCACAGGCGGAGGCGCTGGCCGCCTTGGATGACAGGCCCTGGTACGACCTCGGACGTGCCACCTTTAAGGTGACGCGCCGAAGGCCGCAGGGGCCTGTAGGTAACAATGAGGAGAAGCAGCCGGTGATGTCGTAAAATGGCACCATCAAACCTTCCCATCATTCAGATTAACTTGCACCACAGTAAAGACGCCTCAGCTATAATGCTTAGGAGTATGACTGGAGTGCACACAGGCATCGCGCTAATCCAAGAACCTTGGGTTGTGAACGGTGCTATTAACGGGTTAGGGAACTTTGTTTGTTGCAGGGATCCAAAGTCGAAGAGGCCCAGGACCTGCATACTGGTCAAAGGAACCAACGTGATACCACTACTCGACCTCAGCACAGGGGATCTGACGGTGATTTCTACTACGTTAGAGGGAGTAGGCAGGATAATACTCGCATCAGCCTTCTTCCCGTATGATAACAATGACAACCCACCCAGGGAAGTCTGCAGATTAGTGGATTTCTGCACAGAACAGGACATTCCACTGATTTTACGGTGCGATGCTAACTCCCATGATACGATATGGGGGAGCACGGACATTAATGCGAGGGGAACCACACTTCTGAATTACTTGGTTGGCACAAACCTAGACATTCTGAACGTCGGTAACACTCCTACTTTTCGCAATGCAAACAGAGCCGAGGTGATTGATATGACCCTCTGCTCAAACAACATCACGCACTTGGTTAGAAACTGGAGAGTCAGGGACGAGCCATCGTTATCTGACCACCTTCAGATAACCTATGAAGTGGGTAAGCCAGGGCGAGAGCAACCTAGATGGTTTCGCGACCCTAGGCTCACGCTCTGGAATGAATATAATATTGAATTGGAGGCCATTTTAAAGAAAGTACCAGTCGACATTAGGGACAGGGAAACTCTAGAAGAGGCAGCTCGAATCTTCACAAACGGTATCACTTTGGCCTTCCAGAGGAACTGCGACCTCAAAAGGACCAAAAACATAGGTGAAGTTACCTGGTGGAGTAAAAAACTGGAAGCACTCAAGGAGAAAACGAAAAGACTCTTTAAGGCGGCCAGGAAAGCACACAGCATTACGCTGTGGAATACTTATAAAAAGGTAAGGGATGAATACAAATCCGCGATAAGGGAGGCACGCAAAAGAAGCTGGGCCACCTTCTGCGAGAACATCAATGGAGGCAAAGAGGCGGCAAGACTGGACAGGATTCTATCCAAGAATCCGGAAGCCATTCTGGGAACGCTGAAACTCCCTAACGGCAGACATGCCTCAACTGATGAGGAGACTCTCTCCCTCCTGATCAAGGCGCACTTCCCGGGATTCAGTAGAATTAAGGATCACGAAGGAAACCCTGACTCCGCGGAGCTCGGAGTTGGCTGCAGGAGGTCGTTCACCAATTTAGGTGAACGACGCCGGCTGGCCAATAAAATCGTCACGCCGACCAGGGTCAGGTGGGCAGTAGGGTCTTTTAGTCCTTAAAAGTCACCGGGACCCGATGGTATATATCCGGCCCTGCTACAAAGAGCGGAGGACGTTATCATCGGCCCACTGACACGATTAATAAGGGCGAGCATTACACTTGGGTTTGTCCCGACCAAGTGGCGGGGCACAAGAGTGGTGTTCATACCGAAACCGGGTAAATGCGGATACACCTCCCCAAAAGACTTCCGCCCTATCAGCCTTACTTCATTCATACTCAAGACTGTAGAAAGGCTGATAGATAGATACATACGGGACACTGTCCTGGAAAAAGAACAGCTCCATAAAGACCAACACGCTTACAGGGCTGGGAGGTCAACAGAGACCGCACTGTTTAGCGCGATCTCGTTTATCAAAACACAGGTGGAAGCCAAAGGATATTCCATTAGTGCTCTGATGGACATAGAAGGGGCCTTCAACCACACATCAAGGGAGGTAATCAGAGAAGCCTTGAAAAGGCACAAGGATCCCCCTTGCTTAATCGACTGGATCGATCACATGCTGAGTAGTAGACTTCTCGAAACCACCAAGGGCGATACAACGCTACAAGGAAGGGTGGGGGAGGGGTGCCCACAAGAAGGCGTCCTATCTCCCCTTATCTGGTGTTTGGTGGTAAACGAGTTGTTGAAACAGCTCAGCGATATGGGGTGCAAAGTAATCGGCTACGCTGATGACATCAAAGTTATCATCCGTGGACCATTCCTGGACCCCCTTATGGGCATTATGCATAAAGCGTTAAAGCTTGTAGACGCCTGGTGCTCACATACGGGACTATCCGTCAATCCAGCAAAGACGGAAGTAGTAGTCTTCACCAGGAGATACAAGTGGAATAGACAATGCAATATTGTACTGAGTGGACAGAAACTGACACTAAAGAACAAGGTAAAATACCTAGGTGTAATTCTGGATAGTAAACTATCATGGAAATAGCACCTACAGTATGCTACCGGAAAACTCACAGTATGCCTGTGGCAACTGAGAAGGGTCGTAGGAAGAAACTGGGGTTTGAGACCGGAAACAATGAAATGGATGTATGAGGCGATCCTTAAGCCAAGACTTACCTATGCGGTCATAGTCTGGTGGAACAGAACTGCCCTATCAACAGCAAACATCATACTAGAAAGAACAAGAAGCTTGATTCTCAGGGCCATCTCCGGAGCGAATATTGAGCCTTTCAGACTGACCTTGGAGGCAGAGGCTGCAAAGGCCCTGCACAGAGTCAGAAGAGTACTCGGAGAGGAGAGTATTGGGAAATCCATAAGATATCCCAAGGGACTGGATAGAAGGGACGTCCTGAGAATGACCCTGGACACCACGAACACGCGCTTCCTCTTCGATAAGAAGTACAGAATCAGTCTATCATCCAAGAAAGACTGAGTGACAGGTAAATGTAGCCTACCAAGCGGGAGAAATCTGTACTACACAGACGGATCCAAGAGTATGGCAGGTACTGGAGCGGGCATATACTGTAGGCGGAACGGTAAGGGCACTATCGTACCCCTTGGCCAGTACGCCACTGTCTTCCAAGCCGAGTTGGTAGCTATAACACGCTGTGCTGGGATGGCTGCAGAAGCCATCTCAGAGGGACGGGTGTATATCTGCTCGGACAGCAATAGCGCCCTACAGGCACTCAACAGTTATACAACTAAATCCAGATTAGTGTGGGAATGCTATGAAGCCCTCAATGATCTGGCAGGAACCTCAAAGGTCACGCTATTATGGATCCCAGGGCACAGCGGTATCAAGGGAAACATGATAGCAGATGACCTTGCTAAAACTGGAACTAAAGAAAGCTTCATCGGCCCAGAACCAGCTATAAGCATCAGCAGCAGCCTAGTAAAAGACACAATTACTGGGTGGGTAACTGCGGAGCATCAGCAGGTATGGGATAAAGAGGAACGTTGCAGGCAAGCGAAGGCATTCATCGTTCCCACAACAGCAAAAGACTGGACAAGAGTCATTATTGGTCTCAGTAAAAGCAAAGCCAGGATCATCGTGGAAATACTCACGGGCCACGGTAATCTGAGGCTGCGCAGGCACAGGATGGGCTTAGAAAACAGCCCTGATTGTCGATACTGCTGCCTGGAGGAAGAGTCATCAGAACACCTCCTGTGCAGTTGCCCAGCGCTGTCTGAAAGTAGGCGCCGATTTCTGGGAGCCTACTTTCTGAAAGCCGAGGAGATAAGGGCCAGTGCTGCCCCCGGAATCTTTTCTTTCTGGGAGGCGGTAACATCAAGGTGGTAACTGGCATGACAAGGAGGGACGCCAAGGGAAACCATGCGTCTGGGGCTCCTACTGAGCCCAAACTCAGTTCATATAATAATAATAATAATATGTTCTCTGAATCGAGAACTAAGTTGCAGTTGTAGTATTTCAAATTTCTTCTGAGCTCTGATAAGTTTACGATACGTTGTCCTGTATAAATAGTATTTTCTGCAATTACATCTTGTACACTCTTTTTTCTTGATTCTAACAAAGATAAAACACATTTTATTTCCTTCATCACTACCTTTTTCTTGCAAACTTGTCATTTGATCTACGAAATTCGCTAGACATTTCTAAATAAATAAAAACATCAAGCGACAAATAAAAGTTACTTATGTACGCTATGTGTGCAGGAAAACCACGAGGCAAACGTGTACTTTTAAATTCTGCTATTTAGTCCAGTAAAAATAGCTTTAAAATCAACTTGTCATGGAAATGGCTGCATTTAGGTTATTAGGTAAATCCAGGTCGAAAAGAATGATTTTGAAATTGTCAGCTTCCTAGGTAGAGGGATTCTAGGCGAAAGCCGCGTGCAAAAGTTATTTTTGCTTATATCTCGAGAACGATATACCCTACAATGAAACATCTATCATCAATCGAAAGGGCGTAAAATTTTGCATTGGAAACGATTTTTTACTCGATTCCGATGAGTGCCAAGTTCCGAGATAATCGATTAAAAAGAAATTACCTTAATGCGGGAGCAGAATAAGGAAAAATACGCAGACGACATGGCCGCCGCTCTCCCCGCTCGCAGCAGAGACGGCAGCAGCCGAGCCGGGTTTGAACGCGTCAGGTCAAAATATAATTTTTTGCCTCGTGGCGATGTCCGGAAATTTTTTTAAGTCCGTTGAATAACTTTTTTGTAAAAAATAATGTTTTTTAAGGAAGTTGTATTTTTGCATTTTTAAGTATTCTCTATCGATTAGGTGTGCTCCCAAATCGTATGATTTTACATACCGAAATGAATTTTGTAAATCTGATATATGTTTTTTGAAAGTCAACATTTTTAATTGTTGAAAAAGTTGCTATAGCATTTTTGAAATGTTATTATTTTACAACGTAAATAATACTACGATAGAAATGTTAAAATAAAGTTGATCTTCTTATCAAAACATTATGAATGATCCCAAATAGTAACAAATTTCATGCAAAAATAAATTTCTTAATTCCGTAATTTGTTTTTTTTTAATTCACCATTCTGAATAATTAAAAAATTTAATTGTTTCAAAGTATCTTTTTCACTTTTTTATTCTTCAACTCATTTTTTTTCTTATTTTTACATAGAATTTTTATTGTGAAAATGAGTTTTCCGTAAAAATTTGAATATATAATAAAATGGTTATAATATTCCAGTAGTGAAGAGAATTTTTATTATAATTTTTTATTCTTCGTTTTGTGATTCATTAACTTCTTCTCCTTGTAAATCATCCAGTACATTATCGCACAGATTTTCATTATCTTGTACGATATCATCTTCTTGCTCTTCTGCATCACTTTCGAGTATGACTTTGTGTGAATTTGAAGCATTTTCACAACTTTGGCCATTACAATTTTTCAGCTGTAACTGCATTTTATTCCATCCTTTTTGTATGAACATCGAGATGCGTTACAGTTTGTTTTACAGTCACATAATACCTGGAAACTAAATTAATTGTTCTTATTTAATACAATAAAAATTAAACTAGAAAATATTAAACCATTCACTCAAATAAGTCACATAGTTAATTTAAAAATTCTTTTCAAAGCAAAACTGGCCAATTTTATATAATATATTTTAGGATAATGTCTAATGACTCACGATCTTTAGTAATTCATTTGGCGCAACTAGTTTTGTATTCATTATAGGTAACAGCATATTACTCTTTCTCTTCCATCCCTATAATACTGGATATAAATCAAATCCAAGACAAATTTGCATTTGGTAATATACTCGTTTAGCATGTTCTTTTAATACTGAAGCTATAAGCGGTAACGATGATAAAGATAATTCTTTTTTTGTAACTGCTGTAGATGGGCAAAAGGTTTTATATCTTAATTCATGTAAAGATAGTTTTTAATCATCAGCAGCATATAATCTCATAATAACTTTTTTAGCAACTGTATTGTTAAGTCCTGACCTCCCGAATCTCGGCAATTCAGAACATATATATGAAGTGTAGTGGTAAGGCTCTACCAAATAGTTATATTTAAATCTGGTACTCTCACTACCAGAAGCCTTACAGATTATTATAGTTAATATTTTTATAGATTTTTAAAGTATTTACTTGATCGGCTCGTCTGCTTCATTCTTTTATTATTCAAAAGTAACACACAGCAACACTCAAAGAAGATCTCCATCTGTCCCACAAATTGTAAGCAATCACTGTTTTATTCCACTACGAAACAAGAGTATTATTATCAGAAAATTTTCAAGAGATAAAAAGGAAGTTGTTGTAGAGATTTAAAGTATAACAGTCCATTTCTGGCCGTAGCTCTTTAAGTTGATTGGATTGTTAGTCAGTAATTGTTAAAACTTTTATTTAGTTAATGAAAGTATTAGGATTCTATTTAACGAGAATAGTTTCACTTAACAAGAATATTTTATTTCGCAAGAATGTTTTTATTTAACAAGAATAAGATTGACAGTTCACTAAGATTGTAAATGTATAAATGTATATAAATGTATAGGTAACTGTTAATATAGTTTTTACGCATATTTTTCGATAATTGAATATTTTGTTGCAATGAGCCGCGAGTCAGCCTATTGTGGGCCTTACGAACGAACTGACTTAATTAAGTGCTCGTTGTTTTATACAGTTTTTTTTTTATATAATGTTTACATTTAAAAGGAATACAAACGATATTATGAAACGCTTAATAAACGATTATACATTACACGATTTATAACTGGTGCGCGCCTGTATTTCGAAACTGCATTCCTCTTGTCGAACTTTATGCTTACGCTTCTTTGTCATTGGTTAAGTTCGACAAAAGAGAATGGGTCATTACTCAATTAAGCAAATTTAATAATAATTTTAAACGTACGTCTTTGGTAGACGTAAAAGTATATATATATATATATATATATATATATATATATATATATATATATATATATATATATATATATATATATATATATATATATATATATGGGTCAATCCATGCCAAAACGCACACGGCTCTGCCCAAAAATGGTAAAGACTTAGAAAAACTTGTATAGGGTCAAAATTTAGGGTTTTTTATGTAGAATCAATAGCTATGTGACGCTTTTCAAAATTTTCAAAATGGCGGTCCCAAAAACACGATTTTCTGACCAGTTTTCCGAAAATTTTCCGATTAATCGTTCATAAAAATATAGATAAAAGACGAAAATTGTGAGTAAAGGTCATTTAATATGTTTTCGGGTACGCTGAATCCGAATCCGCTGACCGTTTACCTTATCACTCCAGGATTTGCTCTAACCTCAAAATATACCTCAAAAACGCTCAAACAGACATGATTATGGCTAGATAAAGGTTCGTGACGATGCATTTGTTCCTTTCAAGGGTCGCGTATTTCAAATCCAAGGTCCGTTCAGCTCGTTCAGTCCAAAATTTGCCCCTAGCCTCAAAATATTTTTCAAAAACGCTCAAATAGGCATGATTACAGCCAGATTAAGGATCGTGACCAGAAATTTATACGTTTTCGAGATCGTTGATTTTAAGTCTAAGGTCCGTTTAGCCCGACAAGCCCAAAATTTGTCGCTAACGTCAAAAAGTACTTCAAAAATGCTCAGCGGGCATGATGACGGCCAGATGAAGAATCGTGACCATATATTTATAAGTTTTTGGGGTCACTGATTTCAAATCCGAAGTCCGTTTAGTTCCATCAGCTAAAAATTTGTTTTTAACCTCAAAAAATACCTGACTAACGCTCAAATGGGCAGGTTCATGGCCAGAAATGGACTGTAATACTTTAAATCTCTACAACAACTTCCTTTTTATCTCTTGAAAATTTTCTGATAATAATACTCTTGTTTCGTAGTGGAATAAAACAGTGATTGCTTAAAATTTGTCGGATAGAAGGAGCCTCGTCAAATCGTCTTTTTAATCTTCTTTGAGTGCTGCTGTGTGTTACTTTTGAATAATAAAAGAACTTTATATTTTTTATTGAATGGCATGCCCACTCATAAAGCTGCTTAGCTGTTAAAATGCTGTTGATTACTAATGCTTGGAGGCTTGCGTTCCTAGCTCCTATTTTAAGAGTTGCACCAAGGCCATCATGTGGGCCTTTTCCGTGAGCCGTTGCGCAAAAATGCCATTCTGCTTTGATACCAAAATCATTTTCATGATTACATACATTTTGAATATTAAATCGATTTTTAAAATGTTGTTTTGCTCCATCAGAAAAGTAGATAATCTTTGTAACTTTGTGTTGTTTCTTTAGCTAATCAATTATTATCGAATTACACACATACACCGCTGCAGAGTCATGAGTATTTGATTCAGAAATCAAGATTATGTTTCCATGTTTTAATTCCCCTTCATCTCGATAATAATAAACTACAGTATATACTGTGGCTTGATTATTATTATAGTGAAAAGCTTGAGCTGCTTTTTGAACAACGAAAGCAAAATTCTCTGAATAATCTGGTAGCGCAAGAATTTCTCCTGGCTTTAAGCTTCCCTTCAATTGCTTAAAATATTCTGATTGTTGTTTGTTAAAATAATCATGAGGTTTTAATGATTTTAACCGATGACCAAGAAGTTCGAGGAAATTTTCACTAGTTGTGTTTGATGTAATCATAGTTGTTCTATCTGTCGAATTCCAAGAGCTAAAAGTTATATCCTTTACGTCTGCTTTTTCCAAACCTGATTCAAGCTGGGATCTGAGCTTATCGTAATTAGGGCAGTTTTTACTTTTGTTAAGAAAACATTCTCTATTTGAGTTACGACATACCATGAGATTAAGACAATCGGTATAGTTTTTTAATGGGAATTCCGATTTAACCATCAGGTTAGATAAATTGATGGCATCGAGCAAAAGCTTGACATTCTCATGAATCACACATACGCAAACAATATGAGTACCATTACTTCCGGGTAAAACACAATTTTGAGGTTGTAATTGGCAAAACTTTGAAAGACCTATAGTAGTATCTGGATGCTCTCCACAGAATTTGAAATATAATTCTTTTAAGCTAAACAATGTCAGACTCTTCTGTTTGAGGACTTTTTCTCCATCAATCTCAACAGATTTTTTATTTCTATATCCTGGGAGAATTCTGCTGTTAGAATAACATTCATAGAATTATTTCACTCTATTAACCGTAGTTTGTGGCAGCGATTTACCTATTTTTGGGGGTGGTCTAGACAAAGAGCCATTCGTGGCTTTTAATTCATTAGCTTTTCTAATAGAGTAAGTCGTAGTATTGAATAGAGAAGAAATCTTCTCTATTGACCATTTTGATGGCAGAATGGTTAGAATAGCTATCCTGTCGGGATCGTGCTCTGACAACGATGAAAATTTTTCTCTTAAACCTTCGATGATTTCATAGAGGTTTTCCTCAGCATTTGAAGAAGTCGAACTGTCAAGATCTAATTGCACATTCTTCTCTAGGCTATCTTTATTTGCACTGTTAGATACAGAAGTATTGTTCAAATTGTCATTCACGTTTTCATCATGAGTATCATCATTGTTGGAATTGTGGTTCACATCTTCATTATGAGTATCATTACTAGTATATGATATTTTCCTACGTCCACTGCAAATCATATTCTCTGCAGAAGCAAGCCCGAAATGTCTGCAAAGCGTAGCTGGTAGTGATCGTAATGATTTGCCTATGTGAGCTACCAATTTGAACGGATTGCAACAGCGATCTGTTCGAAAAGAAACGGACCTTAGACTTAAAATCAGCGATTTCGAAAACGTATAAATTTATGGTCACGATCCTTAATCTGGCCGTAATCATGCCTATTTGAGCGTTTTTGAACAATTATTTTGAGGCGAGGAGCAAATTTTGGACTGAACGAGCTGGACGGACCTTGAATTTGAAATACGCGACCCTTGAAACGAACAAATGCATCGTCACGAACCTTTATCTAGCCATAATCATGCCTGTTTGAGCGTTTTTGATGTATATTTTGAGGTTAGAGCAAATCCTGGAGTGATAAGGTTAAACGATCAACGGATTCGGATTCAGCGTACCCGAAAACATATAAAATGACCTTTACTCACAATTTTCGTCTTTTATCTATATTTTTATGAACGATTAATCGGAAAATTTTCAGAAAACTTGTCAGAAAATCGGGTTTTTGGGACCGCCATTTTGAAAATTTTGAAAAACGTCACATAGCTATTGATTCTACATAAAAAACCCTAAATTTTGACCCTATACAAGTTTTTCTAAGTCTTTACCATTTTTGGGCAGAGCCATGTGCGTTTTGGCATGGATTGACCCATATATATATATGGGTGACTTTCTGGGAAATCGACTTCAAATTTTTTTTATATTTCATTAGTAAAAATGTTACTTTTGATATGTAGAATGCATGTGATTTTTTTTAGATTTTTTGAGAACCTTAGGCTCAAAGTTGATCAAGGCTAAATAAGCATGTAGATACGTCTTTCATTTTTTTTAGCAAACTTCAACCTCGATTTATTCAACACAATTAAATCTCTTTAGAAAAATAGCAACAAAGTAATTTTTATCACAAGTGATGAGATAGCAATAATCAAAGTGTGGCATAACAAGAGCGTTAACAAGTAATTTTTTTGTGTTACTTGATAGAAAACCACCACGGAATCTATGTTTATGTAGCACACCATGTAAACGCGAACAAATTTGAGCTACATGAGTATTTCATGTCAGATCATCAGAAAAGTGTAAACGTAGATTTTTGATGTCCGATTCAAGCGGGATGACGCTGCTATCAACAGTGATTGGTGATAACTCGGATTTGTCAAGACTCATATGATTTTGTACGGAAGCAAAGAGAATTGCTTTAGTTTGACGTACATTCAGTAACAGACCATTTTGTTGTGCCCAGTTTACAACAGCAGTTACATCATCATTTAACTTAGCTATCGTTGCAACTAAATCGTACGGTTTACATTGGATATAAATTTGTAGATCGTCGTCAAAAAGCATATATTTGCAATGTTTTAGTACTGATGTAATCGAATTGATAAAAATCAGAAAAATGATAGGGCCAGATGTAGAGCCTTTGGTCACACCTGATCAATTAGGTACGAACTCAGATGTTGAGCCATCGATATCAAGCACAGCTTGTGATCGACCCGTTAAATACGAATAAAGCGAATTGATCGAATTATTTGAGACATTTAACTCTTTCAGTTTAGCAAGTAAAAGTTCATGGTTAATGCAATCGAATGCAGATTTAAAATCAAATAAGAGTTTCAGTGTGAAAAGTCAATTTTCTATACCATAACGTATATCTTCGGAAATGTTTATGAGAGCTGTTTGCGTACTGAAGTTACTGCGAAACCCTGACTGGAATGCTGACAGAATATCATTGTTTTCAAGATACGGTGTGAGCTGTTGCGTAATAAGTGAGTCAAAAACTTTTGCAAAATGGCAGAGATTGGCGATTGATCTGGTGTCCGAAAGAGAGTTTGGAGTAGCAATCTTACTGAGTGGAACTATTAGAGATTTTTTCCACAGGTCAGGGTAGCAGCATGTGTTAATAGATAGATTAAATAAATCGGTACGAAATGAGACTATTGATGGAAGAATTTCTTTGAAAAATGAAAGAGATAAACCATCATAGCTTTGGCTCCTAGCTTTTGGCAAACAATAGAGCATTGTTTTAAGTACCAGAGAGAGAGAGAGAGAGAGAGAGAGAGAGAGAGAGAGAGAGAGAGAGAGAGAGAGAGAGATCGTGGCGCCTATATGTGGTCGCCCTCGCTTACAAACAGTCGCAGTGACCTCAGTGAGTGAGTGAGAGAGAAGCTGCTATGTATATGATTTTACTATCTCTTCCATCTTCAAAGCCTCATCTTATCTTACTCTGCCGAGTAATGAGTATTTTAATTGCGTTCTCCTTCTATTATATCATTCCTAGCAAATTATAATTTTTGAAAACCTTAAATAACTAATAAAATGTTAATTAGATTTATCCATTCGATGGAGAACTCCTATGTTATTTTCTCGATATCTCCAATAGTTCTCGAGATATTGACTGTTAAACTTTTACGAGTATTGAATATTAAGATTTGAAAAAAAATTTAACTTGATTTTTCTGCATAAGATAACTGTATATTCTTCAAAAAAAAAATTTTAAAAATATCGAAGTAATTGTAATAAAATAATAAAATTTATGCTGAAATTTTACGTTACCAGTTTGTTTTATAAATATATAAAATGTTGAGTTATTATAATATTGTTCTGGGGTTTGCGAATTTCTTTCGAACATTCAATTCGATTAATTCCTACCTTCAGAAACAAGAGTACAGGTAACTCGTAATTCCTTTTTAAAGTGATTTTTCTACATAAGATACTTGTATATTCTTCACAAATTGATTTAAAAAGTGATTATAATACAATAATAAAATTCATGTAAAAATTGTGTATATAGTTTTTTATATATACATGTAAATTATCACACTTAAAGACGATACAGAATATAGATGCCAATATTTCTCCCACAGTAGAATTTCCGCAAGGGCTCTTGATGCAGACACTTTTATCAGATAATCACAACTGTATCGTTGTTCCATTATTCTCTCGCGAATATTGTATAATTCTACGTTTGCTTGATTTAACCGGTAATACAACACAGAGACACTAGAATTATCTACGTTACGTTACTTGCTCCGCGTGTGAATCATCACCATAGGTGGTATGAGGTTCCTTTGGCAGCATCTCACCAACTAATTCAAAAGCTGCCCCCTGCATGCTAACTATTATAAAATGCATAATTGCATTTTTGTTGAAGCTTGTGACGGTTGAGAAGTCACATATAAATTTTTTTGTTGGTAATCAAACCCACTAATACTAAAGGCTATTAGAAAGAGATAGATACACGAAAGGTGATAGGTAGGGTTAGGTTTGGTAAGTGCAGACTGCGCTTAATTATTAAATATTAGTATTCATTAGGAAAAAAACAGCAGCGAGTCTCAACCCGACGGAATACCGCACCGAAACCTAATTTTATTATTATTAAATAATTAACGGGCCGCGTATATTCTTATTGTTTCCGGATACGAAAAGGAGAGAGAGAGTGAGAGAACCGACACCGTGACACACAATCACATACACTGCATAACAGCAACCGTACCGAGACGAAGACGCAGCTCAGGCAACGATGCTACACTTTTCTTCTTCTTTCTTTTTCTTTTGTAGCTGCCGAAGCCAGAGTCAGAGAATGCGAAGGAGAGAGAGACAGATGATCACCAGCCGGTGGTGTGACAGCCATAGTCGAAGAGACGAAGGCGGCTGGACACCGCGTACATGTGCACCCGCGCCACTACTCACTCACACACTCACACACTAACACTATGAAGCCGGAGACAACGGATGGCATCGAGCGCGTCACCAGAGTACGACGCAAGGTATACTTTGAAATTAAGCCAGAGTGAGAAAGGGAAAGAGAAAGAAAAAGCGAGCCGGTAGTAGGGAGAGCGTGCATGAATGGAAGCCAGCGCAAGAGAGAGTCGCGCGTGTGGGGAAATAGAGCTGGCGCGGCGCCACCACCCGCAGCGTGGAACCGAGCCATGCACTTTCCCCTGTTGCCACGGCCCTGAGCATGCTGACGTCGTGATTCAAACGTCTATGCATAGCTACGCTCCTGGCCTAGACGACAGCATCCTCCAATACCTTCTCTCGCGCTTCGCTTCCGTAATCGGAGATTCGCGTTCGTTGAAAAAAAACGCACATGTTTTACGTGCCTTATCACTTCGACTTTTCGAATTCAATACCGTAGTCAGATATATTATAAAAGTGAGAGAGAAAGAGACAGATAAAAATTATACAATATATATAATTAAATTATTTTAAAATGTAATAAAATTTACCTTTATTTCTGATAATGTCTGCCGTAGTCACTGTAAAAAGTTTTAAAAATGTTTTGAAAAGTTTTAATATTATCGATTTTGCATATGCATTTTTCATGACGATGAATAACACTACGCTTACGTGCCGAAAAAAAAGATTGTAGCGATACTTTGAACCAGGTACCAGTTGCGTCGTTGTGATGGCTCCAAAAATTCGACATCCCTTTGCCCACAAAGAAGCCACCATTCTACGAGCATTGTATCATCTCAACGAGAAACAGCGCAAGGCTCTTTTGCAAAGAGCGGATACGAAATTAGTTCGACATATTTGTGAGTATACTCTGAACATATTAATCGGTAAGAAAAGTAGTCATTGTATCGCCAAGTCTTGGAACGTTATCTTCTCTTTAAGGACGCTGATAATGCAGATAAGAGAAAAAAATGCTCAATGAGGATAATGTCACGGTTCCGGTGAATGAAGAACAGGATGCAGAAGATGCAATGCAGGCAGAAGAGGATGACGCGATAGAGGAGTGGATCGATACCGATATCCTGCAGAGTGTTTCTCAAACGTACAGAAATAAGGCAGGTAAACTCCTGCGTCGTTTGTGTATCAGTGGTAACATTGTTTGGGGTGCTTAAGGATCTGTAACCTTAAAGAATCATTCATTTCTCGAGAGTTTATCGGCAACAAAAGAATTTGGCGCAATATTTTTCAATCTTCTTCAAGCGGATTGTCGACAGAGGGCATTGTTCACGCTCTTGCGCCACGCCCCCACTCCATAAACGATCTCAATAGTAGAGGTGGTAATGTTGATGGTGGTGGTAGTGGTAGCAGTAGATATTCATCAGCTTGCAGCAGCAGTAACAATAGGGACGTCCCAGGTGAAGGAGCTTGCGCTTTACCGGTCAAAAGAAAGAGGTTAAAGAGAAAAAGACACCTGATGCAGAGAAGAAGAAGAAGAAGAAGAAGAAGAAGAAGAAGAAAGTTTCGGCACTGAGGACAGAAGTTCAAATATGACGTCGATTGAGCGGGGAGTTTAAGAGAAAGAAGAAGTGATTTTGCAAGTCGACGAAAATTTAAGTGAAAACAACAGTCATTTGAACACCTTTATTAATTTACTACCATTTGATATACATGTACCTGGTTACAGATTCTGTCATCCAGGTACTAAATTAGCTGAATGTATTGAGCGCGGCGACGTTGGAATTAATCCTCTGGGTGAAACATATCGTCAACACGATATCGCTTATGCTGATAAAAAAGGAGATCATCGTCAAGCCGATCGAGTTTTAGCAGATTTCGCTTTCTCTCGTGTGCTTCAAGAGGATACGGTAGCTGGCGAAAGAACGTTGGCTTTAATGATAGCTTGTCGCATGGTTAGCAAAATAACCTTTGAAAAAAAATTTCTCGCATCAAGAGGTCTATGAAGAGAAAACCAAAACATGCAAGGAAGAAATCAACGTCGAATTGTATAGAAATAAGGGTAAAGAAAGTGAATACAACTTTTGAGAACCTTTGCTACAATCCTCCGCAACTTCTGGCATATGCTGGTGTTGATCAACTTTTTCAAGCTACGCGTAAAATGCATTATCAGCAAAGCGTTATAGAATGGCTCGAGAGTCAAGGTGTCTACAAATTGCACAAACCTATTAGACATCGATTCCCAAGACGAACTTACAATGTGTGAAATATTGACGATGTGCGAGAAGCTGATTTGATGGATGTGAAGTCTGTAAAAACTTACAACGATGGCTACAGCTATCTTTTAGCTGTCATAGACGTAGTAAGCAAGTACAGATTTGTGGAACCAGTCAAGGATAAAACTTCGAGAAACGTCAGTGATGCTTTCAAACGTATCTCATCGAGAAGTAATAATCAGAATCTGGTGTGTCTTCAAATCGACAAAGGAAAAGAGTTTATCGGTTGAGAAATGCAAGAAATATTGAACAAATACGGTATAGAGTATAGAGTGTTACGCAGCCCTGGTACAAAACCTGCCATCGTTGTAAGATTTGTTGAAAAAAGATGACACCTACCTCGGTGACTGTACAATGTTGCCAAAGCTCGTAAAAATTTAGAACTTCGATATGGCAATTATGCTTTTCGACAGCCTCAATACAGTGTTGGTGATTTGGTTTGAGTCAGTCGTGCAAAGAACGTCTTTTCCAAAGGTTACGAGTGCGGATGGACGTTGGAACTATTCAAGATTGCTCCAATCTCTTTGAGGCGTCAACCACCCATATATACTTTTTGAAAGACTTGCCAGACGAAGAAATTTATGTCTTTTATACGCAGAAGAGCTGAACAGAGTTCGACAAGTTTTAAATACAGCCATTTTCGAGGTTGAGAAAGTTTTAAAGAGTATAGGTAAAGGTTACTCTAAGGCTTATTTTATTAGTTCGAAAGGTTTCCGCGATAAGTTTAACTCTTGGGTTCAGGCGAATCATTTAAAAGAGAGATAAAATGAAAGACCGCTTTTATATCATTTTACCCAGCAATATTTTAACGATAACACCACAACGCACTTTATTACACAGTTACCGCAGCAAATACGAGAATATGGGTCATCGTAAGTTGCACTTATAAAGGTTTAAATACCTCTGATGTTTCAAAACTTGTCATCGGATAAAGAAGAAGAAGACAGAATAGTTTTGTTAAACAGTATACCGCACACGCATCTAGAGTCACTGATTCGACAAGAAATTTACAAAGACGTGGAGAGTCTGATACACGAAATAAATAATTTAGACTGTACGAAGGATCATTTGTAGTTTAGAGTTGAGTGTTGCAGATACGTGACGATTAATAGAGTTTGTGCAAATACGACTTGTACCGAGTTTAGTCACGAGCTTTGTCTGTCCAAGAAATTGCAAGCATTTTTGGGGTTTGAAAATATACATAGCATTCTTATTAAAAATCAAGATCCGGTAGAGGGCGCTAAACCAGCTGATCTTTCCAACGGCTTACCATACATGATCAGGATTTACTCTGATATTTGTGAACCTCACATAACGGGTGACGTTCAATCACAGTTGTTGCGAGAAGTATCGTTAAATATAGATGATTACACATATGGTGGTACCAGAATCAAAAGTTTCTCCCCTCCCATGTACCTACCTTTGATATACCGCTCCTTTCAGACCATCGATATTGATTTAAGGAATCAGCTTGGGCATCCAATACCATTCCATTATGGTCCGTTGACGGTGACACTTCATTTTAAAAGAACAGACTAAAGTGATACACAAAAGGAAATGGTTCGTTATGAAGAATATTTCAGTATGCAAGTTGGTAGTGATGGTTCCGGTACCTTTGGTGGGGGTCGTAACATTGGTGGGGTTGGACGCATTTACACGCATTTTATCAACGAGGGTAATCAATTCACGCGTGAAGCATATCCTAACGGTTATTGTCTATTTACTTTTGATTTAGAATCTGACTTGTCGGCTAACGATTGCATTCACTGGAATTTGATTATACACGGTAGTATTACAATAGACGTGAGGTTCGATAATCCTTTGACTGAGACAGTAAATTGCATCGTATACGCTGAATACGATAATATTTTGGAGATAGATGCGTCACGTCAAACTATTGTGGACTTTAGCTGCTGAAATTCTGACACGTAGATGTCGCTATAGCGTACATATAAGCTTACCTCAGTCTTTCACGCATCAGTCAGTCTCAAATCTCGATCGCCAGCACAAGTTATAAAAGACAATGAACTTGGTCATAGGTATTCAGTGTTTTAAGGGTATTAAATACACCACTGTATCGAAGGAAGTCGCCCTAGTTGCTGTAAACGGAGATTTTACTGATCATTGGTTTGTAGCAACAACAGCTCTTATACACAATTTAAGTGATAATATTCGAAAACAAAATATCTGGTTAACGCAAAATCATCATGGTTTTGACTATTTTGAAGGTGAAGTGTCCTTGAAAGTGGTTTAAAATACTCTGCAAGATATTATCAAAAATGCATGAAAGATATACGTAAGAGAAAATGAAAAGTGGCTAATATTACATAAAATTATAGGTCGTGAAATTATTAATTTGGAATACCATTTCGATTGTCCGAGTTTTAATAATTTATCGTCTAATACATACTGTATTCATCATGCTCTAAAACCTTTCTATCAAAAATATCGTTCCGCATTAAATAATGTATATCGTTTAAAATCTTGGTTGTGCATGTGAGATTCTGAAAATTATGAAAATTCGGCTGCATTTTGTAATGGACAGTCTGCAAATTTTGAAGAACCTTTTGGCAATCCGATCGAATACTGTAGGTGTATTCCCAGCAGACCAAACGCCTCGTCGGTGGATGAAACCGACAACGTTTGTGATAAACATTGATAGTCATCAGAGACCTAGTATGCACTGGATCGCTATATACGTTGATAAATCTTGAAATGCTTTGTAGATTAAATAGTTTTGGATTACCACCATTTCTACCGGACCATATAGATCGCTTACGAAAAAGTTATAAACAATTTTATTGGAATATAACGCAACTACAGAGCGAATCATCCGGAGTATGTGGCGAATTTTGTATCATGCTCTTGTATTACATGAGCTCGGGCTTGGGTTTCCAGAAATTTATAAATAATGTTTCTATCGACTTAAATAAAATCGAAAGTATAGCGAGCCGCTTTGTAAACTATAAAAAAATGTTGATAGAAATTTCATTGCAGCGTTGCCTGCATTGTCAGTTGTTTACAAAACTTCAGCTGTAAAATGTCATTTTTGTAACATGATATCATCTGTCTGATGCAACATTCTTCCGTTCGTATCAAGTTTCAAGAAGATTCTCTATAATTTTTCTGTCTTTGTGAAATATGACACAATAACCAGAACATTGTTGCTTTATCTCGACACGTCATCTGACTTAATATTCCTCAGTCTTCTCGAAATGTCAGTATTCATTGTTGTGATACCCCTCCCCCTTTTGCAATATTTACATTTTCCACCTCCACTTCTAGTTTGAAAGATATATTAAGAGCTAGCTTAGTGACACTTTTACGTCAGTCATTTCTGACCACTTGAAAAGAGACGACAACATGGCTGACCAACCACGAAACACTCGTCATCCGTATCAGATATTCAGCACGTTATATGGACTAAATAAATCATTTACTAAGAAGATTATCGTTGCCTTAGAATACGATAGTTACAAAGACGAATATTACCGACAAACTGAGCGATTGCTGTCTTCTGACTTTGAGGGAATAGTGTTCTCAATCAGTGATTGGAATAAATTTAAAGGTACTTTCGTTGATATTGTAAAGTATTTTCATGGGGACGCTGATGAATTAAAGGATCAAAAGATTCACGGCAATGGTTGGATTTTAAAATTCACACATAGTCATCAAGATAAAGCTATCGAAATAAAGGAGGATTGGAGGTCTGGAAAATCTATTGTACGTAAACGTTTTCGGTATAATTGTATTATGAAGAAAGTTACTTTTGACTGTCTTGTCGAATACGTAGAAAAAGTACATTGACGTTCGCTTCAAATATTTAAATTCTATAGCGGGTAGTATAAGTTGCGTTTCGAATGAAGTGGATGAATTAATTGTAAATAAAAGTAGTTTTATGCATGAAGCGCAGTTTCAAGTGATTGCACCTAGTATTGTTAAAGACGTTGTAAATACAGTTGACGATAATGTAATTAACTTTATAACCATCAGCCTACAAACACGTTCAAAGGAATTGAATAAACAAATTTCTCTTATGACGAACATCTCTCGCCTCCGGGCGAAAACTAATTTCTTTTTGAATAATATTGCGTTTTCCGCCCCTCTTGCTACGGAGGGGTCGAGAGTTGCTCGCGCACAGAAATGAGTGACATGTTTTAAATCTTTCCTGTGGTACGTACAGTCTATCTTTTTATTATTTTTTTCTAATTTGTAAATATTCTTGCCTTCTTTCGCCGTAATTATGCAAGGCCCTGTAAACTGCGGCGTTAATTTAGCCGTAAAATCGTTCGCCGCGGACGATAAGACTCTATTTTTCTTCCAGACTTTATCGCCTATTTGAAAATTTACTTTTCATTTTCCTTAGTTGTAATATTTCCTATGTCTTTCTTTTTCAGCTTTACTTTTCTCAGCTGCTTTACTATGGCAAAACGCAAGGTTAGACGTGCGTTTTGACCAATTAATTAGGTCGTTCTCAATTTTATTATCATTTTCGTAATCGGTTTTTTCTGTATTTTGTACATTATTTTGGTTATTCTGGTTTTGTGATTGCTCAATCACTTCGTTTTTAGTACAATTTTTTGTACCAACAATCTTATTTTCTAAATCATCTTCTATTTTATTTTGGATATCTCGTACCGAGTTAATTGGTTTTTCACGCATTTCTACTTCTCTTTTCCACAGTTTCGGTGGTTTCAGTTCTCTACCGAAAATGAAAAACGCGGGCGTTTTACCCGTCGCTACGTGTACTGTCGAATTATGTGCGAATTGAAATTGTGGGATATGCGTGTCCCATTCTTTATGATTATTTTCAATAAATTGCGCGATTTTCGTCTTTATTACTCTATTCACGCGTTCCACCGGATTACTCTGTGGGTGGTAAGCCGGGGTATTCTCGTGTTTTATAGAGTTATTTTGCAAAAATTCTATGAGTTCTTTATTTACGAATTCTCGGCCGTTATCTGAAATAAATACATCCGGGGTCCCATAGGTTGCGATTACTGTATTTTCTAGCGCGTTTTTAATTGCTATGCCTGTTTTATTTCTGATTGGAATGCAAATTATGTATCTCGTAAATAAGTCTTCGAATATTAGCAGGTATTTGAAACCTTTTTTACTGCGTCTAAATTCGCCCATTAAATCTGCTGCTACAGATTTCTATGGCGTGTTTATTTCACGTGAGTGCATAAATCCTATTTGCCCTTTTTGTTCTACTTTGTACTGTTGGCATTTATAGTAGCCCTCTACATGTGATTTTACATCCCTGTACATTCCTGGCCAAAAATAAAATTGTGCGACCTTTTTGAAAGTTTTATCTACCCCTGGGTGGCCTGCCATAGGCTCGTCGTGCATTTCAGATAGTATATACTTTCTGTTTTCTACTGGTACTACTAATTTCCACGCATCCAAGTCTTCAATTTCGTCGTCTAAATTATTCGCGTTTTTATACCTGTATAGGTTACCGTTGACTATATTCCAGTCTCTATATTTCTTTGGGTTTGAACTAACTTGAAAAAGCTTATTTCTATACCACTTATCTTGTGTTTTGTTAGTATACGTGATCGATGCTACTTCGATATCTTCGTCCCCCTCAAACATTCGCGATAGTGCGTCCGGCACTTTATTCAATATTCCTTTCTTATGCTTGACAAGAAAGTCATAGCTCCTCAGCTCTTGTGCCCATCTCGCGGTTCTTCCTACGGGGTTCTTTTTATCGAAAAGCCATTTCCAAAGCGCTGTGATCCGTGAGAACTATAAATTTTTCCCCCTCTATATACGGTCTGAACTTCTCTATCGCCCATTTTACCGCTAAGCACTCCTGTTCTGTGGTTGTGTAATTTATCTCTGCTTTTTGCAGTGCTCTGCTCACGTAAGCTATTACCCTCTCTGTTTTACCGACTTTCTGTGTGAGTACTATCCCCAAACCTGTTTAAGATGCGTCTGTTTGGACAGTGTATACCGAATTCGGATCAGGGCGGTGTAATAGTGGAGCTTCTATTAATAATTTTTTTAATATTTCGAAAGCATTTTGTTGTTCGTTTCCCCATACGTATTTAACTTCTTTTCTTACTAGCCTATTTATTGGCTTGATCATTTTTGCGAAATCTTTTATGAATTTTCTGTACCAAGAAGCCATCCCTATAAATCTACGTACTTGTCTAATAGTTTTTGGTGGGGGGTAATTTCGAATTGCTTCAGTTTTTTCTGGATCTATCAATAAGCCGTGCTCGTTTACTATAAATCCTATGTATTTTACTTCATTGCAGCAAAATTTACTCTTATCCCGATTATTGTAAGTCCCGCGCTTTTTATTCTGATAAGTAATTTCTTGAGCAAGTCTACGCGCTCTTCAAAAGTTTCGGAAATTATCACAATATCATCGAGATAAGAGTATGCGTTCGGCTGGAGATCGCCTATTATTTCTTCGATTAATCTTTGAAAAAATGCCCCTGCGTTTGCCACTCCCATTGGTAGTCTTTTGTACTGCCAATGGCCTTTGCCTGGCACTGCAAAAGCTTTTATATTTCGTGATACTTTCTTTAATTTCATTTGATGATACGCCGCGCTTAAATCTAACGTTGATATTTATTTCGCGCGTTTCAGTTTATTTAGAATTACATCCATGTATGACAACGGATACGCGTCTTTTTCCGATAATTTATTTACTACCCTGAAGTCTATGCACATCCGGTAATCTCCGTTTGATTTCTTAACCATAACTACGGGGCTGTTCCATGGGCTATGTGATTTTTCTACGATATCTTTCTTTTGTAATTTTTCTAACTCCGCGTGCATAATTAATTTTTTCGAGTTTTTCCGAAACCGGGTAATATCGCTGTTTTACTGGTCGTGCACTATTCAGTAATGATATTTCGTGCTCGATCAGATCCGTCGCGGGTAGTCTCTGATCGGCTTCGTAGTATATCGTTTATTAATTTTTCTATAATTTTATTTTCTGTATCGCTTGTTTATACAATCCCGCAACTTGCGACTTTAACTTTGTAATCGGTTATATCCACCGCCCATAAATCGCGTCTGCTAATGAATACGTGTCTTTTTTGTTGTTTATAATCATTCCGAAATCTCGGGGTACGTCCAGACCTAAAATGAACTCTAATGGTAATGATGGGATTACGAGAACTGGCGCCAATCTAGTGATTCCCGCAATCTCCGTCGGCACGTGAATTTCTCCTAGCAACGTCTCTACACTCCCATTGGCCATATGGGCTTACTCCACCTTTGACGGCTGTATTTTTGTGCCTAGTTTTTCTAAAACTTCCTTATAACCTCGTCCTAATATAGTTCTGGCTGAACCCAAGTCTAAAAGCGATTTTACTTTTTCTTTACCGATTTTAATTTTTAACCAGTAACGAGGGTACGCTACTGGTTTCTCCGTATCCGGCAAGTTTATGATCGTTTCGTGTTCGCCGTCTGCTTTTACCTAGGCCAGATGTAGTTTAGCCTCGCTAGCCTTATCGGCTCTTTGTGTGCATTCGGCCCGTTTATTATTTTGTACGATTGAGACTTTATGGCTTTTAATAGGCGGCGTAATCGTCTCCTTTACGCTGCCTCGTTGAAATTTCCCCGCGCGTCTTGTTTACTTTGCGCGCTATATGTTGTATTATTACTCTTGTTATAATTCGAATTTTCATATTGTTTCGAATTATAGTTACGTGAATTATTTCTATTTGTGTATGTACTAGCGTTGCCGTTATAATTATTCTGATTATTTCTATTGTAATTCCCGTTATTATTTTGATACTGTTTATTTCTATAATTGTTCGATTTGTTGTAACCTTGGTTACGGTCGTGGCTATAATTATTTTTGTCACGGCTATTTTCGACTCCTTGATTTGGTTGCCGTATGGTGATTTGTTGCTATTATTATGCCATGCTTTTTTGTTATAACCGTTTCCGTAATTTTTATAGTTATTTTTCGTGCTATTTTCGTGTTTACTAAAATTTTTCCGTGTGTCGTCGTTTGTAGCGTTACCGATTTGTGGGTTTGAATTTCCGCTTTGCGTGTCTGTTTTGATTTGATTTTTGCAGACATTCATTAAATCGATTTTTAATTTATTTATCTCTTTTGCTATTAAGCTTGCGATTTCATTTGATGTTTCCGGGTGTATAGCCGCTATTTGCGTGTTTGTGTATTGACGCGGTCCCTGATATGCTGCCTCAGGCAGTAGGCTTTTCTCCGGTCTTGGCGGTGGCTCCCTATTTCTACTTGCCTCAAATGCTATTCCTAACTGTATCGCTCTTTCTAAAAATGTATTTAGATCTGATTCTAAATATTCCACTATGAAGGGATGAAATTCTTTACGCATATTTAGATACATTCTTTCTATCTGATTTTTTATTGGTGGCTGTACTGCCATCTTACTATAAATGAACCTAATCGCGGTTCGATAATTTTGCATTGGTTCGTCTTCCCCCTGTGTTCGAAATCGCACCTCGTCTTCTAGTTTGATTGCATATGATTGATCTCGATATTGAGATCTCAAATCGCGTTCGAAATCGGCCCATGTGTGCCATATCGACCCTTTGACTCTATACGTATTTATTGCCGGTGGTTTAAGTAATGCCGGTACTGCCCGCAATAGCTCCGTATCGCTTAATGCTGCTACATTTTTGAGTTCGTTCACGCGCATTAAAAAATCTTCTACTTTTTCCGATGCTTTCCCGCTAAAAGATATATTCCATGAAGCTATTATTTTAGTTAGGTCCCGGGGATGCCCTATATTATTTTCCGCGGCGGGTGGTAGTGGGAAATCGTAATTTCTGTGTTTACTTAGTCGTGGGAAATGCTCTTCCTGCCTATTCTGCATGCAGTCTAATATCGGCGGGAGTGCATCTATATTCAATAAATTTTTTTTTCCTATATAATTTGTTGGGTCTATTACCGCCCAATCGCGTAGCTGTGTTTCCGGAACCCCTATTTTCGTTTTGTCCGGTGTAGTTACTTCTATGTATTTTAGTTTCGGCTTTGCATTGCCTCCCGAGTATCCTGTCGCTAAGTCCGTATTGGTCGACTCGCTTCTCGGATGCCTAGATAACGCTTGAATTTGGTCTACTAATTTATCTTCTAACTGCTGTAACTCGTCTTTATGTTTTTGCGCGGCTGGGGCTAGTGCCTCCTTAATTTCTGTTAATCTACTACTCATTTTCTTTATGGCTCCTAATTTTGTTCCTAACTCGCCTGTCTTTTCTTGCATTGATTTTTCAGAGTTTGTTTGTTCTATGACGCGTGTTCCCTCGTCTATTTGTACATCGTCTACATTGTCTATTTGTACCTCGCGGTCATCCTGTTTCCTCGCGATTACCTCCTCGTCGATAAAAACTTCTGTGATAAATTTAGATAGTAATTCTTTCCTCCTATTCCTATCTGCCGCCTGATCTTTAATGTTGCTTTGTTTGAATATCGTATCTGTATATCTGCCTCGTAGTCTGCGCTTAAGACGCTGGGTTATGTCACCGATTTTTCCTGTAGTCAGTAATTCTAATTTTTTTGCTACTGCTTTTAGCGCGTCCTCGTCTAAGCTATCGCAAAAGGTGTTTACCTGTTCGCGGGTTAATTGTACAATATCGTCCTCTATGTCCGACATTATAAAATTTACTTTTTAGGCGTGTTAAAAAATTATAAATAACCCCTCGGCCCGAATAAAAAAAAATTTTTCTTTTTACTTGTCGGCCCGTACTTTTTGTGTTTTTATTTGCGCTTGAGCACAAAAAAATTGTGGTAGCCTATTTATTTATTTATTTATTTAACCAGAGTAATACATCGTAATACATGTTGTAGTTAATCTCCAGATATATTAATTATATCTGGAGTAACCCACATCCTATAGAGGTAGTCAGAGCTACCTACATAGGTCCGGTGTGTATAATAACTTAATAATTAACTTACAATCTAAGTAAAACTAAAAAAACTAACTTAAAACCTAAGTGTCCAAGTACATATTTGTCTTGGATAAAGTAACAGTAACTTGTTGATGTTTATAATATATTCGTACTTATCCATTTTTTTAATTTTTTCTTATTATAAATCTTTGATATGTCTAGTATTTTAAGATTTATATTAATTGTTGGTAAGCAGTTATAAACTTGTATTGCTCTAATGTGATTACTCTTATCACTTACAGCTTTTGAACATTTTGGTGGTATAATAAGTTTATTTCTGGTTTTGCTTTTAGACGTTAAGTATAAATTCTTGAGTTCATTATAATGATACGATACGTTCATAAGCAAAAATTTGTTTTAAATTTAATGGGTTGTCCTGATTGAAACTATTTTTATTAACAATTTTTAGGATTCTATTCTGAGTCTTTTGAAGTAACTCCAGATTGTTTCTGTATGCACCACCCCAATCTATATTTCCATAAGTAATTATACTATGAAAAAATGCATAGTATATTATCTTAAGTGTATCAGATTGCATGTATTTTGACATTTTGTAAAGTATAAATAATATATATTTTGTTTTCTTTATTATATATTCAATATGTCTGTCCCATTTTAGATTGTAATCAAATACAATACCTAGATATTTACAATATTCTACCCTACAAATTTTAGTACCCTGTATTTTTATGTTCATATCTTTAGGAACACTATCACAGTAATTGCCAAATGTTATGTAGGTTGTTTTATTTATATTTAAAGATAGTTTGTTCATTTTATTTTCAACTTTTTCCCAGGTATCATCAGATACTATAATTGCTGTATCATCAGCATATGAGATAGTGCTGTCAGTTCTATTTATTAATAAATCATTAACGTAAATTATGAATAGAAGTGGTCCTAGTATAGTACCCTGGGGAACACCTGTGTCTATTGTTTCATATTGACTTTCTGTTATTCCAATTCTAACTTTTTGTCTCCTATTGCTTAGATAATTCATTATTAGTTTATGTGCTTTACCTCTTATACCATAATTATATAATTTATCTAATAAGATAGAATGGTTTACAGTATCAAACGCCTTAGCTAAGTCTAGGAATGTGATTGCTATTGGTTTGCTTTTGTCTAAATTGCTATATATTTCTTTCGTTATATAACTAAGAGCATCTTTAGTACCTTTATTTTTTACAAATCCATATTGATTGTGAGTTAATAGTTTAAATTTATCAAAAAATTCTTGTAATCTTACAAAAACAATTTTTTCTAGAACTTTTGCTAGATTTGAGATTAAGGATATGGGCCTATAATGGAAAGGACGTATAATGGAAATGAGTTCAGTACATGATAGATTATGACATCTATATAATGTTGATATTTCAAGAGAAATACCTCTATTTAGTGTTATTCTTGTATTTAATATTTTCAATTTACCAATTTCAATTGTTTCGGTTATTTCTGTTACGCAATCTTTTATATATACAACTACTCCATCATTTTGATTTATTCTGCTATTATTATAATATAAATTATAACCTTGTATAGCAAAATATTGACAGTTATGTAAGCACCATGTTTCTGAGCATACAATTATATAAGGTTTGATCCTCAAGCTCTTAATAAAAATTTCTAATTTTGTATAGTTAGCATTTAGACTTCTAATATTAACATACAGTATAAGGCTGTCTTTTATATTCAAATTTTTATTAAGAGTTTTTAGATCAAGATATGATATTTCCTCTTGAATTACTTCTTTTTGGAATTATTCTATGAGATCTAGATGTTGCTCCATTATTTACTTTTATTTCTGCTTGTGCTTGGGCTTGTTAATGATAGTATACTAGCGCTGAGTGGTGCATTCTTGCTGAGCGTTGCATTTTTGCTGAGTATTGCACTCTTCATTCTTGGTTTAGTTGAGTTCATTGTCGTAGTGTTTTTTTTTGTAATTTTCTACATTACCCATGTATCTTGGTATAGTAGGATTCATAGGATAATCTGTCATACTTATGTATCTATTAAGTTTTTTCTTAAATATTGTACATTTTTCCGTATCATTAACTACATGGTTAACCTCTAAATTTGTTTTATATTTAGTATTGCTATAAAAACAATTGATACATACTTTATTGGACAGGTTATCACATTGTGAAGATATGTGTGTTCTAGCACAATTTATGCAACAAAGCTCATTTTCACAGTTACGAGGATTATGCCCAAATCTTCCACACTTATTGCAGGGCTTGATATTTATTAAATCCCAGACTCTGCAACTTTGATAACCAATAAAAATTTTATTTTGGTTGTTTCTTATACGTTTGTATAAATCTCTTGGTACTTCTATTATTAGGCTTAACTTGTTAGTAGTCGTAATTTCATTTATGTGTAATATCTTACATTTGTCTTTATATTCACTAAAATTTCTTCGATTTATATCATTTTCGAGTTCATCTTGGTTCATTTGTGTGGGATCCACTCCAACTATTTTCATCTTTGGCGATTCAATTTTTTCATACACAACATTATAATTATTAGATAACTTTTTTGTTAAAACATCAAAAGTAGTTTTAGCACTTCTTTCGTCCAAGCTTTTAATCAATAATTCATTATCATTAATTGATTTCACATATTTAGTTTGAATATTTTTATCATCTATTAAATAATTGCACACTTTTTTTGAAAAATCTTTAGGATTTTTGTCTTTTTTTTATTTTCTACAATTATTGCTGGAACTCTTTTCTTTTTATTTACTGATTTATTAATTAATACCTCAGCATATGTTTTTTGGTTTAGTTGCACTTTTTCAAATTCATCTTCATTCTTCTCTTTTTTCAATAATCTTTTTAACAAAGTATTCTTGTCCATTAATTCAATATTTAATTGTTTAAGTAATTGATTTTCGATATTAAGATTTTCTAGTTCAGAATTTTCTGACAGTAACGTGGCATCTAGTTTTTCATTCGTTCCAGATTTTTGTGTATTTTCAGATATAACATTTAATTCATTTAAGATTTTGTGCTTTATTTTCTCTTCTTTTGCACTTTTTATCTGAGCAATTAAAATTCTAGCATTTTCATCTAATTTTATTTTATTCTGTTTTAAGGTTAGAACAAGCTCCACGTATGCAGGACAAACCACAAGTGCTTTCCCTACGTATATTTTGTCTTTATATTTGTCAAAGTCACTTTTATGATAAATATTATCACACACTACACAAATCACTGTTGTAACTTTATTTTTTGGATGGCATGTGTATGCTGGTTCTGAGTTTATATCAGGAGGTTCGGGAGGTAGTCCACCTCCTCCCGACGCCATGATGACAGTATTATTTAAGTATAATTATTTAAATTGTTCAACTTCGGAACGAGCATCCAAAATTTTTATTTAAGTTCAGAATTGTTAAATTGTTAAATTTTCTATTTAAGTGACTGAGCAATCTTGCAGAAAAATTTATTGCTTTTCTGCTTTATGTCTGTCTCTTAATTCCGACAGGGTACGATTATATTTTTTGAAAGAAACAAAAAAACGCATGTATAGCCCTGTTTGTATTTTTTTTGCTATGAGTCTAGTCATCTCAGTTTAATTTTTATATTTATTTCCCTGATATAGGAATCATAGGAAATATTACTCGTCAGCAACGATTGACAAATCGTACGCAACCTAAGTCTAAAAAGGAAGTAATTTTTCTTTCTTTGCTTTTGCTTTAGTCAAGGAATTTCGTTGAAATATTATTGCGATTTACGCTCAAATTCTCATTTACTCGGTGTTGGCTGTGTTGCCATTTATTTTATTTCATACTCGGTGAAATTCCTTGAGTACGGCTTGTGCCGTCGGATCGGATCTGTAGCCTTTGTTTTCAATTTGAGTTAAGCCAGCCTGTCGCGTGACTTTGCTTAACCTTGCTATAGGCATGTATTAGTCTGCGTAGGCCAGAAATGCTGTAAATTCTCGGCTCGTTGCCTTTAAAATTTTATTTCATATGCCTGCAACGACGTTAATATAAAATATTCTTTTTTTTTTCCTTTTGATTTTACACCTTTCCTGACTTTATAACCAGACAAAATTTATGCACATAATAATCTTAATCGTCTTATTCTAGCAATTATTCTGAATAACTTAATGCTAAGTCTCACTTGCATAATTACGGTTATTTTTAACTTCCGTTGTCACCATTATTTTCATAACACGAAATTTGTTTTATTAAAACATATTTTTAAACAGTTTTATCCTCTAACTATTGGGCGCTATCTATGACGGACAGCCGCCCTAACTCTAAAATGAGTTTACTGTTCGATTTTATAATTTAAATTATTTATAATTTATTTTACACGTTGGGCGCCATCTATGACGAACATCTCTCGCCTCCGGGCGAAAACTAATTTCATTTTCAATGATATTGCGTTTTCCGCCCCTCTTGCTATGGAGGGGTCGAGAGTTGCTCGAGCTGAGAAATGAGTGGGCTCCGGCTAGGCTCAGTTTATTTGATCGCGGAGAGTGGCGGGGCCCACGAGTCCGAAGGCTATACAAGCAAGGATAGCATGCAAGAGTAATAAAGGACTCGAAATAATTTCGGGTGACGACAGAATGATATTTAATAATCTCATAGATACTTATTTATTTCTAAGATACTTAAAACTAATACTTACAACGATTTACAAGAAGGTAGCCATGCTGGCTCATCACTGAAACGGGAACGCGCGTAGTCGACTCGCGACTCGAACAAATAATCTGCTCCGGAACTCGCCGGCTCATTTGTCGGACTCGCGCATCGCTTCAGACATGAAATCTTTTGGCCGTGGTTCGCATCGGCTCAGAGATCGAGAGTTTAGAGAGAGAAAGATAAGCTTGCCAAACATGTCGGCCCATCACGGCTCGGGTACGGCGGCATTCGCATAATATAATTGATGTGTACTCACTCGTCTACCAATCATCCCTCCACACTTACGGACGAATTCGCCTCGCGGTTCCCCAGCTACGGCGCCTCGCATCGGCCCGCTTACAGGTGCTGGTAGGCTAGCGCGCCTCGCTCTCGTTCGGCTTTCCAGGGCCGGCTGCTTCCGCGCTCGCGGCTCTCATTCTACCCGCGCATAGACTCGCGACATCGGCCGGTCTCGGTGACGATCGGTAGCCGAATCTCTCTGTCTTCTCTTTCGCGCCTCGTGCATCCCTTCGGCAGTCGGTTCCTTGCTCCCATCTCCTATTCTCTCTCCCTCTTTCTCTCTAGCGGCACGCTGGGATGCCGCGTTGCCGAACTTCGTAAGCCACGTGCGGCTACTTCTGCCTGCTTGTGTGTATGTGTGTGTGTGTGCGAGTGCTGCGTCTCCCGACGCCTCGCTGGCTGTTCGCATCCTCGCTCGCGGGCGTGGATTAACTGCCTCGCTTCGGCTGTCTATCAGCCGCGCGAGTGTTAGGTTGTAATGGGCTATTTTGCCCCGTTACACTCTTTGTGAACATGATGTAATAGATGTATTTCATCGACTCGTATCTATCCATATGTATAATATTATAGATATACTAAATAATCGATTATCATGAAATAAATAAGACAATTTAATTGCATTTACCTTCTTCTGATTAACCTGCATATTTGTCCTTTTTTCCTCTTGCAACCATGTATAATTATATATTTTAATGTTTAAAGTCTTTTATAAAGAAACTTTTTTTGATACTTTCATTCAAATGTTAAAATTTAATTAGATTCATTTTTTTCTTTAAATAATAAAATTTGTATAAAAGAGAAAAGATTTAATTAGAAGCATGCGACCCTCAGATAACATATGATGAGTCATCAAAGTATCAGATGTCACCCCGCTGGCGCAAAGGCTTGCTCACTGGCGTTAGTCGGGTCATCTGAGGGCAAGGCCAAGTCTGTTTTGACGGCCGATAGTAAGAGGACAACTATTTTAAGGTTAGAAAGCAGCACTTTTGTACTTTCTATAATGAATATTTTTTAATAAATTCGGCTTTTTCTACTTTACATTGGGTCATTAGAAAGAACAAAATTTATACTTTAATATCCTCATTTTTCAGTAGGACCTCCAGTGTCTGTGAAAAGAAATATCAAGGGGTGCGAGAGCACCCGATGGCAAGAATAATTGTAAAACGGTACGAACTGGAACGGATACTCCGACGCCCTAATATACGTCTCAATGTGCTTTATTAACCTGTTCAAAATTTTCAAATATCAATATCGAAACTCTGAGTAAGAAATGTGCAGTCTATTAGTACTTGTTTAAGCGGTATGGCCACAGCAGCAGGCATAAAATCGTGTATATATTCAACATTTTTTTTACTACGAAAAAAAGTTTATTAATAAAAGTAAACAATGATATATTAAATACATGTCTTGAAGTAACAAAACAATTTTTTTTTAATTTTTCCAGAAAGAAAATGGCCACCGACAGCGCGTTTCTGGCAGCACCTTTATTCTTTACGCTATTCTGCATGCAAAATTACATGCGTCATTTTGGACCTGGAACAAATTAAAAAAATTTTCATGCTATAACTCGACTGGTAACTTATGTCTATGATAATAAAGCATCAAAAACAGCCAAAAAAAATATTCGATTTTTTGAAAATTCTTTGAAAATTTTTTGAAAATTCCGCAGACGACTACAGCGCACAAAAAACGGTAATCTTTGGCAGGAGTACCGGTCTCTCGCGGTCGAAGCAGAATAAGATTTTTAAAGCCCTAGAAAATAAGAAGGATATTTGGAAAGAACTAAAGGGCTTGGGGCTCCTGCCAAGGGCACGGGGAGGGGGGTTGCACGGCTTCTCGCCGGGTGAGCTGAACTCGCACTTTGCGGGGGTATCGGTCTCCCAGAGTGAAGGTGACGTTGATTTGGGTAGCATCTTGGACTCGGCCAGTGACGACGGCTTTGTTTTCAAAGACGTTACAGTGACGGACGTAGTCCTGGCTGTTGCTCATTTCTCGTCGCAGGCTAGGGGTGAGGACGGTATTCCCCAAAGCGTTGTAGCTAAGGCTCTCCCGTATATAAGTCATCATATAGCGAGGGTCTTCAACTCCTCTTTGTCTGGTGGTGTCTTCCCAGGGGCTTGGAGGGGGGCTCACTTGGTGCCTCTAAAAAAGGTTTAAGTGCCATCTATTTTATCAGATTTTCGCCCAATAGCACTATTGAGCTTTCTCTCCAAGGTGCTGGAGAAGATAGTACACAACCAGATTACCGATTTCTTAAGATCCAAAAATATCTTGGATCCTCTGCAAACCGGTTTCAGACAGCATCACAGCACCCAGACAGCTCTACTAAAACTAACCGAGGACATATGAACTGGGATAAACGACAATAAGAAACTAATGACTATACTGCTACTGTTCGACTTTAGTAAGGCGTTTGACACTATATCACCATCTAAATTACTTCGTAAGCTGATACGCATGGGTTTTTCCAGGAGTGTTCTTCTCTGGATCAAATCATACATTTTTGGTCGCAGGAAAAAAGTCATAACTGACAACAACGGGGAATCTGATTGGCTAACCACCAATCTAGGTGTGCCACAGGGTTCAGTCCTGGGGCCCTTGCTATTCAGTCTTTATATCAATGACTTACAAGACGTACTGACTGGTGGTGATGTTAAACACTTGCTATACGCGGACGACTTGCAAACTTACACTCAAGTGACATGGCGAGATCTTTATGTGGGTATCAGATGCATGTCGGCTGTTGCGCGGGCAGTGTCGGAGTGGGCCGAAGCATCCGGACTGCGACTCAATGTCGGCGAAATAAAAGCGATCATTTTCGGCTCCGAGCACAGCATCAATCGGTTGCAGGATCTTGGTTTGCCCGGCATTGAGTTTCAGGAAGGTGTACATGTGCCTTTCTCTGACTCGGTCACAAACCTTGGTGTTGTCATGGACTCTAAACTCACGTGGAAACTGCAGGTTGATGCAGTTGGAAAAAAGGTAAATCGTGCTCTTTACAGCCTACGATTTTTTAGTTCATGCACAACTCAGGCGTTGAGAAAGCAGCTTGCATGCGCGCTGGTAGTGCCACATTTAGATTATTGTTCCGTGGTTCACCTTGATGTGTCTGATGAGCTCGAGACGAAGTTGCAACGACTTCAAAATTCATGTGTCAGATACTATGTGGTGTTAGAAGGGATGAGCACATCACTCCTCAAAGGAAATATCTTGGCTGGCTTACAGTAAAGGAAAGAAGAGCGTACTTTGCGGGGTTATTATTGTATAGGGCAATAAATATGGGACAACCTCCGTACCTTGCGGCTCTCTTTGGTAAAAACACAGCTAGGACTTCCAGTAGGAGCGGTGTGAAAGAGCTCTCGGTTCCGGGATCGCGGACTGATAAGGGTCTCTATTCGTTTAGAGCCCAAGGTTCGCGATTCTGGAACACCCTCCCCTGCAGTGTGAGGTATCTGCCGTCCTTATGTAAATTTAAAACGGCGTTAGGCAGGCACCTCAGACAACTGCACGGTGAGTAAGTTGACATTTTTTCATGATGACGGAGAATTCACATACATGGGTAGTTATTTATTTATTTATTGACTTATTTATTTGTTTATTTATTTATTTATTTAATTATTTATTTATTTATTTATTTATTTATTTATTTATTTATTTATTTATTTATTTATTTATTTATTTATTTATTTATTTATTTATTTATTTATTTATTTATTTATTTATTTATTTATTTATTTATTTATTTATTTATTTATTTATTTATTTATTTATTTATCTATTTATTTATTTATTTATTTATTTATTTACTTAATTATTTATTTATTTATTAATTGTATCTTTTTATTTCTTTATTTTAATTTATCCGTTCTCCCGTGTTCTGTATTCTTAGTCGTGAAAAATGTTGTAATGTACAAAATATAAAGAGTACATTTTAATAAAGAGTAAATATATCTGCTTGTGTGATGAGTGTATGTATCGGCTGAATTGTAATTGTTTTTAAATTGTGACGTGATGGATGTACGTGTATGCAAGAATGAGTAGACTTCAGAAATTGTTATGGAACTGTGATATAAACAAACTGTGATATTAGATAATCACAAATTTGTGCAACAATTTTTATATTTATACACTGACGAACTGTGATAGTGATCAAAGACTTAATGTAATGACAAAATAACAAATTTTTATGTAATGTATTTTTGCCAAAATTGACAAATAAATCTTATATATATATATGCCATTCCGTGTTCTCTACAATATTGCTATATATCTACCTATATATAGTTAATTCGCTAACTCTACCACCCAGTCCCCCCTCATCCCCCCTCGCCCCCTCACGCCCCTCGACTCCCCCTCAGCCCCCCTCAGCCCCTCAACAGTCCCTCCTCTTGCGATATCTCCTCAAAATAGCGTTAAATTTTACTTTTTTTACGTTATTTTTCACTTTTGTAGACTTCCACATGGACCCCCTCATCCCCTCATTTGACCCCCTTCCTCCTCCCCCTCTTTCCCCTCATCATGACCCCCTCCACCCCCCTTATTGTATTTAGTTTTATATAATGTTTTAAAAAAATCTCTCATAATGATTAAAAGGAGAATATCCAGACTTATAAATAGATAGAAACGATCTTTCAGGTAAATAGAGAAATTGATAAATAGATAGCTGCGTTTTTTTGTGTTATATGGAGTGGTTACATTATTTGAAAAACATTTAAAAACTTAAATTAAATTCAGTTAAATTGTTTAAGGATTTCAACACAATTTTTTATTGATAAAGTTTTCAATTATCAATACAATTTTTTTGTAAAATAACATTTAAATAAAAGTTTCTTGTATTTTTTCTACGCAACCCAGGAGGTAAATAGATGTGTACGTTAATTTTTTTGTTTTGTTTAATTTACTATGTTGAATAGAAATTTAAGTATTACTGATGGTTTATGTAACGGTACAAGATTAAAAATAATAAAATTATTTAAATATAATATTGAAGCCGAAATAATAACAGGAGAAAACATTGGAAATAGGGTATTCATTCCACGAATAACCTTAAATACAGAAGAATCATCATCATTACCATTTATTCTTTATAGAAGACAATTTCCTATTGTATTAGCATTCGCAATGACTATAAATAAATCCCAAGGTCAAAGTTTTGATGAGATAGGAATATTTATTAAAAGACCTTTGTTTTCTCATGGCCAATTATATATTCTCTTATCTAGATGTAAAGTCCCAGAAAAAGTATGTATTCAAAATGAGTGTGAAAATTTAACAGAAATGGCTAATGTAGTATGGCAAAACATTTTTGAAAATTATCATCATCTTTTAAAATATAATTAAAATATATCTATAAATAAATAAAAATAAAATAAAATATTGGAAAAACAGTTCTCGTTACATTTTTAATATATATTCGAAAATTATAAAGATGGATATAATGGATCGGAAATTAAATCAAGATCATAACGAAGGAATGGAAAATTTACGAAACTTAGAATCTTTAGAGGCTTTAGATGAACAAATTGACGATAGTATGGAGTGGGATCCAATTCAAAATTGTTACGTTAAGTTAGAGGATTTACAAAATGCCGAAGATTTGCAAAATTTACAAGATTTAAACGAACAAATTGATGACTATTTAGAACAGGAAGAAGAATATCAAAATTATTTACATTCTGTAGATAAAAATTTATATTACACTAAATTAAATAATGAAATAGACAATTTTGTTGGGAAAGATGTTGATTTAGAAATTTAAAGGTAGAAAACAATGATCCAATTTTAAATTATTACCTTTCAGAAAGTTTGGAAAAGTATTATAAATACGTTACAAATATTGCGTGTATTGTATGGGCTGTAAAATTTGGTTAATCATTTATTTATTTCGAATACGCCATATTTCCACTTCAAATTTTTAATGTTTCATATATTCACATATTATAACTAATTATTAAAATAAAGAAAAATTAATAAAATATTCAAAGCACATTAGCCAATCGTAAAAGTAATCATATAATTAACAACGTGATTATTTAATATTATTTCACGACATGGTGTAGTAATATTTTATAAGCACAACCTTATTAGGTAAGAAAGCATTCCATTTTATTTTATTAAAAATTTTTATTATATGTTTTTGTAATTGTAATATTTTTCAATTCAACAAGTTTTTTTCCTTTTAAGAGTATATTTATATGATTACTTTTTTATACCCATTAGAAAAAAATTAAGTAGAACATATTAATCTTAAATTGATAAATAGATCTAAATATACACAAGTGGTATATATAGATGTATTTTACAAGTTAAGAAGTGTTCTATAAAATTTTATTTTATTGGGCATACACACCGGAGATAGGAAGGAGACAGATGGGTTATCTCTATTGCAAATGAATAAATTAAAAATTATAAAAAATACTTGAATGATAAATATAATATAGAATTATCTACGTTAATTATTATACAGGTTATCGTAATGATTTTTAAGTTAACCCTTGGCCGACACACTTCTGGCGCCAATCATAGCCGACACACTGGGGTGTTTTTGACCCCAGCCACATAATCGTCTATTCTAAGTGTACTAAGCTGTTTTTCATCGTAAAAAAATTCACAGTTGTACATTAACTACCCCTTTTCAAGATAATATGAGTGCGATGCAAAAATTTTCAATATAATTTGTTAAAAAAATATAGTTTGCAAAAAACTCCGAAAAATTACCAGTTTTACTTAAAAATTCATAACTTTTTCAATTTTGCGAATTGGACGCTCAAATTCCAGCAGCATTCTGTCGAAACATATTGCTTTATATAAAAAGATATTGTGATAGTGCCCGCTGAAAAAAAGGTATTTATTTTGAAGAATGAATATCAGAATTTCAGTCATTTTTCAAAAGTGCATTTTTTCATTACAAACCTTATTTAATACTGAAAATTCACAAAAATAAATCGAGGAATGAAGAAAAATAGCCAAGTTAATCGAAAAACATACTTTATTACAACTTAGCCGATGAAAATATTATTCATTACATGCCCGAACACGTTTTACAAAACATCAAACGGTGAACTTTGCAAATGGGGCACTGACAACTTACGCAACCCTCATTTGTTTTTCTATCGGTTTTTCGCGAGCAGTCTGCACATCTCAGTCTTTTCGGTAATTTCACTCGTTCATATCCTCCTTCCTTGTGAAAGGTACTTTTTCAGTAGATACGGTCTGATCAGGTACAATGAAAGTTTCTCAAGGCAACTGATCTTAGTACACTTGTCATTGGAATTATCAGCTTTGAGAACAAATTCTCATTGGCCAGCGATTCGTCCTTCTCGTCACCGTATACGAATGGCATAGCTGGTCAAAAGTGTCGGTTCCTCCTTTTGTTTTATTATAGTGATGAATAATTTTAGGCTTACTATCTGTAATTTCTGTTGTGTGCATATATGAAGAAAGTAGCAATACGATTTTATTTTTCTTTGGTGTAAAGCTGGCCAGCGTAAGATTATCTGCATGGCAGAGCTTGGACTCTGGCGGTGACTTGGAAGCAACTCTCATATGAGCTGGTATTTCTCTCTTATTCTTTCTCATCGCTCCAGTAATTGTTATGTAGTATGGTGCAGGCATACGCTGGAGTAGAGGGACAGACATGAACGAATTGTCACAAGTTACTGTACGATGAGAGCCATGGATAGGAGCAGTAACGATACGGATAAAATACTCGTGGATCTTTTCTGCTCGAACGACAGCAGATCCCTTGCCTAAATAGGGCACTCCGTAAATCTGAAATAAATTAGATTGATATTAAAAAACTGCTATATTTATTTCCCAAAACGAAGGCGAAATATGAAAGTATATTTACTAAGTATGAGGTTTCTGCATCGTTTAGCGTAACTATTTTCAATCCGTATTTATCTGGCTTATCCTTCATGTACATACGAAACATACATCTGCCTTGAAAAATCAACAACTGTTCGTCAATAGTGCATTTATTGCTCGGCGTATAATATATTTTAAATACTGTTGACAGTTCATCATGAAAATATCCCATATTTGACGAATTGCAGAAAATCTATTATTCTCATCTCGCAACTTCTTGTCGTCAAACCGCAAACAAGAGCCTAGAAATGTAAATCTCAGCCTTGGGAAAACGCATCTGTAGCACGTAATGCCATTTTTTTTTTATCCCAAAGTCTGTCATTATCTACATTGGCAGATTTCCATAGCTCTTGGTAATATACTCGTAAGACGCCAATATATGCTCTAATCTCATCACGATCAGTCAAGTGATGGTAGCTTTCTGCTTCATCTGCGGCAACCAACTCCAAACAGACTTCTTCGATCTTATTATTTGTATGTTCCACAATAATATCGATCATTTCATCGTTGAAAAGTATATCCCAAAACTTTTCAATAGAATCAAGATTTTTGGCATCACCATTTGGTCCAGGTACATAGGCAGGTAAAACATCGCTTACTCGATCTGCAAAAACAAATTGAATTTTCAAACTGCGCTCCATTTTTCCCTGTCTTTCACTCTTGCTTTCTCTCATCCCACTTATATTCCGTTTCTTTTTCTTTTTTTTATGTCCCTTTAGAGTTCCCCTTCCCTCTCTACTCTCACAATCTCGCTTTCTCTTTTATTACCTCTCGCTCACTCGCTCGCTCTTTCTTTCAGGCGCTTGTATACCCCCGCCACCTGCACTGCCCTTCTTTCTAATCTTCCCTACTATGCGTATTATATATCTTTAGTACTAACCAGAACGACGCTCAGGAACTCTTGTCTTCCATTTGAAGCCATCTTTGCCTTGCAAAGTAGAGCTCGACCGTCCCCGGGCCCTTGACTCCAAAATACGCTTGTCCAAAGTGGCGTCTTCCATGTCCACATCCAATTCTGAGGACGCATCCGTAGCGTCGGAATATTCGGATTCATGCCCAGAAACTCCTCCACTTTCACTCCCTTCGCTCTCTTGAGCCTCTTCGTCCTCGGAAGGAACTTCTTGCGTCTCATCGAGGAGCTCTTGCCGAATCGTGCGACGTCGAAGATTGTAGGCCATCTTACGATATTCAAAATACTATTAGTTTGTGAAGAAAAAAAAAATCACACTTTCAAAACATAGTTTACTCACCTTCTTCGACGATTTGTAGCACAAAAACACGCGAAACAAAAATTCGAAAAAAAAAAAATCAATCTCAACTGTAGCCGACACTCTGGAGTCGTTGACGACCCCGTTCCAATTCACTCAGGTGTCACAGACAGACTGACGCACTTGACTAACCGGAAACTATACTAAGTGAAAGAGCAACTCTCCAACTACAACTAGATGGCACTACGGGCCCGGTTTCCGAACATTAAGGGGGGGGGGGGGGGGGGGAAATTTGAAAAGTATAAGGCCCGGTCACGAACGACTCCAGTGTGTCGGACAAGGATTAATCATTTTCAATAGAGGTGGGAAAGGGATTCTGATAATTAAATGATAATCATGAAAAATATATGTGAGTTTATCATGTCAATAAATCACATTTTATTTATCAGTACATTATTAAATATGACTAGGTGGTGTGGAAAAAATAGAAAAAATATTTATATTATTTCCTTATAAGAATTAATAATGTCAAGCAAACAAATAATTTTAATTATTGTTGTAAGATGTGGGGGTTGGTGAGCGGAGCGAGTAGGGGGCGTAGCCCCCCTAGTATATATATATACAGGGTGTCAATTAAGTCCCGGGACGGCTGAATATTTTCTAAAGTACTGCTTTTCTGGAAGAGGTCAAGGTCATTCTTTAAGTAACTTTGAACAAGGAACCCAACGGTGACCTTGGATTTGACCTTGAACCTCATTTTCAAGGTTAATTTGAGGTCAACCTCATTTTTTCAAACGAGAACCCCTATTTTTTCTAGCGGAATCGGAAAGAGCGGAAAATTTTACATCCGGATATGTATTGAGGTATGGGGTTGAGGTAAATTTAACCCCTAGAGGTCAAATAGAGGTCAAATAATGACTTCTTAAAAATCTCGAGAGTTCAGTGGTAAAACAAAACAAACAAAGGTCATACCCTAGGTAAATATTTACTGAGTACCCGACGGTGACCTTGGATTTGACCTTGAACCTCATTTTCAAGGTTGTTTCGAGGTCAACCTCATATTTTCAAATGGAAACCCTTATTTTTGATACCGGATTCGGAAGGAGCGAGAAATTTCAAGTATGGATGTGTTGAACAAGGGATGTAATTGTGACCTTCAATTTGACTTTGGACTTGACCTTGAAGGTCATTTGAAGGTTAACTGGTTTTTTTAATCGGAAATCCCAGTAATAATACCGGAAACCGAAAGAGCGAGAAACTTTACATTCAGTCCTTATTTTCACTTTTAGCGTTACCCAGAAACAACGACGTAGACGTAGTAAGATCTGTTTCCTTTGGAGTGCTTGATTAACGTGAGTCCCTTTGCCTCTCACGATTGGGGTGCTTGATTAACGTGAGTCCCCTTGCCTCTCACGATTGGGGTGCTTGATTAACGTGAGTCCCCTTGCCTCTCACGATTGGGGTGCTTGATTAGTGAGTCCCCTTACCTCTCACGATTGGGGTGCTTGATTAGTGAGTCCCCTTGCCTCTCACGATTGGGGTGCTTGATTAACGTGAGTCCCCTTGCCTCTCACGATTGGGGTGCTTGATTAGTGAGTCCCCTTGCCTCTCACGATTGGGGTGCTTGATTAACGTGAGTCCCCTTGCCTCTCACTCAAAGGTTCAAAGTTTAACGGAGATGCTCAAACTGAAAACCTTCAACTTCTTGACAGAAAGCTAGACGATTGTAAAAATGAGTAACAGCATCGCGAATCATTGCTCTATCAATTCTAGCAGCCTCTTGCATAATCCGATTGCGCAGATCCTCTAAATTGTTTGGTTTAGTGGCATAAACTTTACTCTTGAGGTAACCCCAGAGAAAGTAATCGAGTGGTGTCAGATCCGGAGATCTAGCCGGCCACTCGATTTCACCCCTCCTTCCAATCCATCTACGAGGAAACTGAACATCCAAATATGCTCGAACGTCTCGACCAAAATGAGCGTAGCGAGTTACATCGTAATCATTACCTGCTATCTCTCTAATTCGTGGTATTATTTGATCCCTTAGTAACTGTTCGTATAAAGCTGCAGTGAGATTACCGTCGATGAAGAAAGGGTCTACGAGAGTATCGTTAAAGATACCAGCCCACACATTCACCTTTTGTGGATATTGTGTGTGGTTTTCCAACATCCATGCAGGATTTGAGTCAGACCAATATCTGCAATTTTGTCTATTAACCTCACCATTTAAAGTGAAAGTAGCCTCATCCGAAAAAACTATATTGTATAAAAAATTAGGTTCTGCGTCTATTCTATTCATCATCGTTTCGCAAAACTCGAGCCGACGATCCGCATCATCTTCATTAATATCCTGTACCAAATGGATTTTATAAGGATGAAAATGAATGCTTTTCAGAATTTTTCGTACACATTCATGAGAAACGTCATGCTCATGCCCAGCTCTATGTAAACTGACATGCGGATTTTCAATAAACGCTTGAGTAATTTCAATCTGCTTCTCCTCAGTTGCAACAGATGTTGGGCGACCAGTTCTCTGAAGATCACTAATAGTCCCACATTCTGCGAAGCGCCGTACAGTCCTTTCGACTGTAGATTTTGAAATAGGCGTTTGTCCATCTTGATTACGGAAATTGTTATTGAACAATGTGCGCACTTCAAGGTAAGATCGAACTCGATCTCCCCAACCACGCATCATCAACAAACTTATCCGTTCTCGCTCCGAAAGTTTAGCATACGCCATTTTTTTAATGAGATAAGAATAGTAAACAAATTGAAACCAAAAGAAAAACTTATCAGTTGCAAAGGAAAACGAGTTTTTCCAAAAGGAATTTTTAGATAAAATAAATTGTGAGTACTTAAAAACCTACGAATTTGAACTACCAATTTGAACTCTAAAACTTATTTTGTTCGAAAACTATCAGCCGGAAGTACAATCCAGGAACAACGCAAAATATCTAATAAATTCTGTTTTTTTTAAATGCTTAATTAGCAAGAGTCCTTAAATTCAGGAACCGCTAACTCATAAACTGTAATGATAAATTCCTGACATCAATCTTTGTCTTTACCTATTTACAAACTTGAAATGAGTTTGGAAACAATTTTAACAAACGTTTATTTTATCTAACAATCATTTTCTTTTGTAAACATTCCTTTTAAGTGACTATTCTGTTTTTAAATATTTTACTTGGGGGTTTTTGGGGTCGCTGAGTTAGAATCTACTACTAAAATTTCGATTTTTCCAAATCTAAAATGGCGAATTCAAGATGGCGGATGAAAATCTTGGGAACAGCACATTTTTGTCTGGAAATGAGTACTCGGGGATTTTTGGGGTCGCTGAGTTAGGATCTACTACCGAAATTTCATTTTCTTCAAATCCCAGATGTTATTGCCACTAAACTTTGGACCTCTAAGGGAGAGGCAAGGGGACTCACGTTAATCAAGCACCCCAAAGGAAACATATCTTACTACGTCCACGTCGTTGTTTCTGGGTAACGCTAAAAGTGAGAATAAGGACTGAATGTAAAATTTCTCGCTCTATCGGTTTCCGGTATTATTACTGGGATTTCCGATTAAAAAAACCAGTTGACCTTCAAATGACCTTCAAGGTCAAGTCCCAAGTCAAATTGAAGGTCACAATTACATCCCTTCTTCAACACATCCATACTTGAAATTTCTCGCTCCTTCCGAATCCGGTATCAAAAATAAGGGTTTCCATTTGAAAATATAAGGTCGACCTCAAAATAACCTTGAAAATGAGGTTCAAGGTCTAATCCAAGGTCACCGTTGGGTTCCTTGTTCAAAGTTACTTAAGGAATGACCTTGACCTCTTCCAGAAAAGCAGTACTTTAGAAAATATTCAGCCGTCCCGGGACTTAATTGACACCCTGTATATATATATATATATATATATATATATATATATATATATATATATATATATATATATATATATATATATATATATATATATATATATATATATATATATATATATATATATATATATATATATATATATATATATATATATATATATATATATATATATATATATATATATATATATATATATAAATATATATATATATATATATATATATATATGTGTGTGTGTTCTATCACGCTAGAGGGGAAGAGATGAACGAGAGAGAGAGATTTGATTTGATTTGATTTTTTTCTTTATTCCACGTTGGGGTAGAAGCCCGTCTGGTGCTCAGTAAAATACAATAGATGGATAATAGATTACATTTGACAGTGTAATTTTAGTTGAATTTCAAATAATTGTTATACAAACTAGATTCGTAGAATAATTACATACTATACATAATACGGAGATGAATTCGCAGAATTACATTTTATATTTTATATTTTATATGGTTACGGTACAATAATCAAAACAGGATTCAAGTGAGTGAAAATCCCCCATACGGCGGAGCTTGCGCCATTTGCTTTTGAGATCCGGGGCCTTGTCGAGTCTGTTTGCAAAAAAATTGTTCTTTGCTGTGTCAAATGTGTTTGAGGCTTCACAGCGCAATGATTTGAAGCGGTCGAGATCCTGAGCGAAGCCTGAGGAGCGAGCAATATGGTAAGCCCGGTCGTGTTGCTTCATTAGGGCTCGTATAGCGGGAGAAACCCACGGTTTCCGTTCGGACGACAAGGCAATAGTTTTCAATGGCGCGACTGCATCATAGGTAGATATGAGTGCAATGGTGATTGCGCGCTCGGTCGCGTTGATGTCTGTCTGGCTGGGTCCCAGGACGAGTCCGGATGAGGCAGTAGTGGCCAGGAAAGAGTTCAGAGAGTAGGGATAATATGAGGGTAGACGTGAGAGGTTAGTTCTTAGATGCGAGGCGAGTACATCGTTACCGATGTTTTTCAGACTTCGAGTAGTTATAGTCTTGGTTATAACCGGGAGCTTTGTGCATCTCAGGCTGATTTCAATGAAATCATGGCTGGCTATAAACGGAACGTCAGATTTTTTATAATTCAGAACAGAAATAATATCCTTGACGATGAAAAGATCCAGCCACGTGTGAGCCGGAGGATCACGCCAGAGGACACAGTGCGTAGGCTCAGAAGGTACTAGGGAAAGTGAGAGAGCTTCAATATGATTAAGTAGATGTTCAGTGGCAGCATTATTTAGACAGAGATTCGTGTCAAAATCGCCGGTGATAACGACATTGGAATAGTGTGGGAGAAAGGTGGAGAGGCGATTGAAAAAATGTACAGGATAGGCAGCTTTAGGCGGGCGATAGACAACAGCAAAAAGTATTTTGTCAGTGGCATTTATTAATTCTACAATTAAATATTCCGGCGTTTTATCGTATTCCGGTTTAGATTGCGCCAAAATTTTAACAGTAAATGAGTTTCGTAAATAAATGCCTACGCCTCCGCCCTCTTTTATCTGGTTCTATCCGCCCTAAATAGATTGAATTTGTCCAAGGCCAAATGTGAGTCGGGAACGTCGTTAAGGAGCGTTTCAGTGACGGCGAGGATGTCATATTGATGATCAGTGCACCACTCTTGTAATAGGGCAAAGTGTGAACCGAGCCTGTTCACATTGATATGACCAATGACAATTGAATCGTTACACTTTCTGCTGACCCCCTGAGCTCGAGGCCGTCACTTACTAGTCGGCACATTTCAAGGTAGTGGAATCACTCTGGGCGGTAGTGTCGCGAGATCTTCAGCAGAAAAGATTGGAATTGGCGGAGAATCGCGGGTCTTTCTCATGCACACAATTAAATTCCTAATGGTTGGATGAACAAAATTTAAATTCTGATACACAGCTAGAGCTTTGTGCCAAAGAATGTAGACAGATCTCGGCCAAAGTGGATTAATGTATATTTTTCCCTGACCGCCAATGACAAATAGAGCTTGGGCATCAAGAGCATTCAGAGCGCTCGCTTTCTTAAGTATTTCATCACGGACGGGCGGCGACATAAATTTAAGTACAAGTGCAGTTGTGGGCGTGGAATAGGTAGCAGAAGTACCAGCGTGTGCGGCTGTTGGAAGACCGGCACCTTACGAGGTTGCTTGAAAGGGTCCGGTTGGGGAGGTCGAGAAAGTTTGTGTACTGCGGCGCCATTCACGTACTTCAAGCACATGATTGATCAAGCCCGTGAGGCCTATAGCGTTTAATACGACATCAGCTGTTTGGGGCATAGTACAATTTAATGCTGCAGGGATACCTGAAATAATAACTTCGCACGAATCCCTAGCAGTTATACTGTGAGATATCGAAGCAATTTCTGAACGCAGCATGGTGAACTCAGCGCGGTGCTCGTTCTCAGATTCTACGATTTTGTTTTCTAGCGCGGCAACGCGAACTGTTAGATCTTTGATGGCAGATTTGCTGCGAGCGTGTGCTTCGGAATTTGCTGAATTTGCTGCCCTGAATTCTTCGATAAACTGTCTAAAAAAGTCGGGAGCATCCGGGTACTCAGGATTGGGCCTGCAAGACATACTGAAATCCGTAAGAGTCAGTGACGCAGATTCGCGCTCTCGAACAGGTATCGGCGAGCCGACGCGCTGGACGACAAGGGCGGTGAAATCGTGCAGTGCTGTTTGATCGCGGGGGCAAGTGAGGGAGAGAGAGGGAAGATTACGCGCTTTGCTGAAACACAGCTGGGCGGTGTGGTATGAGTGTGCGAATTATGTACCGCACAGCACGAACAAATCTAAGAAGAGATAATCGGAGAATAATCAATGCACTTAGCGTGATAGATGCGCTTGCAGATCTCACACTGTAACGACCGTTGTTGTCAAATATATCCAGTAAAATGTTTTTGTAATATTTGAAATCAGGTAAAACACTTAGTGAATTTTCTTTTGTTGGGCCAAAAATATATGAATCTTTCAAACCATCATTTTCGTCCATCATACGTTGGATCAAGATCCATAGTTGCTTGCAATCTTTGGGATACTCTAAATTAAGTATCATATATAATTTAATAAGGGCGTCTAATGCTTCTAATGCAGATTTAAACCTCCAAATATAAGTGTCTACGTTGATGTATACTTTCGTGATGGATTCAAACTGTTCTCCAATGAGAACGATACATGGTTGTACACGTTCTTTCCAAGCTTTATATCGTTTCGCACGTTCCTGAAGTGCTGTATCGACGTCTACACTGGTCTACAAAAGTTTAAATTAAACGGATAAAGTTTTATGCGATTTAGAATACTAATTTTTCTGTGTTGAAATATAAAATAAATTAACCCGTTACACCGTAACCCTATACAATTAAATAAAAAAAAACTTTGCAAAATTGTTTAAGTTGTCACGAGTTTGTGGAGTAAAAAATGACTTGGATGTCCACGAACAAAAAAATTAAGAATTCAATGAGATTTTCGTTTTCACTGAAGACGTTAACATTTAAAAATAAGCAGAATAATCTACTGTTAAGAAACGTATCGTTTCTTAACGGAATAAATTAATTATTTAAGCCGAGGGGGGGGAGGAGGGAGAGAAAGATCTAATCCAGCCGTCCTGTACAGGCCCGGGCATTTCGCGCACGTGAGGCGATTAAACCTTTCTGTTTGTCTCCTTACTATTATTATTGAATAAATTAAATCAAATAGAAAATATTTCTCACCTTACTTGTTTCTTTTCATTTTTCCAAATATATTTTATTAATATTCTTATTAACCTAGGTTGCTCTTTGCGTGTTACAAATCGATGAGGCACGTGGCTACTCTTAATTTGGTTCAATCACGACTGACCGTAAAAACGTGGCTTAGCTGCAGCGTCCACCCCCGCTCAAGACCTCCCCTCTCCTCCGTCACGTCACGATTGTTGCCTCGTATCGCTCCTACAGTTTTTTATGGCTTAGTAACTGCAGGAGATCTACGAAGTAGCGCATGCGTGCCGATCGCGCGTTAAGGGGAGGTAGAGCCTGAAATTCTGAGACGGGTGACACAAGATATTATTGTGACCTCGACTCATACATTGAAATTAAGTGCCGAAAACTGTGTGTATAGGAATTGTTTAATTAATTAAATACACCATTTTCGTCACTTAACATCCCCCTCTACTTAAAAATATTCGTCGTTCCCGATGAATTTCGCGTATCGCTCTAGAATAACATATCAATGTCTGCCAATGGGCGCGGGTCCATGGTCCGGGTTTTTCTTATTGTATCGTAAGTTTATGTCAGCAAATTTTGTGTCATTATATGTTTGATTTGATTTGACTTGGCTTTGGCACAGAACAGAAAATAACTTTTTGCGTGTGTCGGTTTTTGGTGGATATTTGGTCAAGAATTCTTGAGGTGTCGAACAACTACTACAATATAAAAAAAATTATTGAACATGGGTTCGCCCTTCATCACCAAATGGTCCGGTCGACATTTTGTAGATGCCGTCGCAAGATTCGGACTGACGTGGTTTGAACTCCTGTTGTTGGTTTTGTCAATTCGCTTTTCGCCGCCGAATGGTCCGGTCGACATTTTGTAGATGCCGCCGAAAGATTCTGACCGTCAAATTCCGAAATTGTAGCCTTTATTTGTGTGTAGGCTAATGAGATTGAGCCGTCATTGCTTGTTCTTCATTACCAGGTGTAAGATACTGTGTACCTTTATTGTGATTTTTTTTGTTTGTTGTTGTTCTCTTTTGGTAGGGTTTTGGGTTGGGATGTATTGCACTTCATTCCTTTTGTAAAGCTTAACCAAGTAATTAAATCTTTGTACTGCTCAGAATAGATACTACGAGTGTTTTGAGAGATTAAGATGAAAGCTTACTTACGTGTATCGTGTTTTGGTTCTTGGGTACAATATTATTTTGGCATTATCTGTTATTACTTTTAGGTTTCATGCACATGCATTGTCATTCATGATAATGATTTGTATGGTTCTAAAATTAAGGTGGTCCAGATCCATAACAATCAATGTGATCTAACAATTTAGTGTATGTATATTATATTAAAAAATAGAATAAATTTTATGAAGATATAAAAAGGTATTGGTCCAATATTTTTAAAAGTTACTTAAAAACTAATATTATCGAGGTTCTCGTAATCTATCTGGTCCATGTCTAATATACTTGGCGACGGTTCTCTCGCAATTTCTTCTTCTGTTAGACGTATGCTACCGAGGCAGATTAAATCCCATGCTTCTTCCGTTTGTTCTTCTTGTTGCCGTTTCTTAGATTTGTAATCTGTAATTTTCGGTGATGGTGGATTTGATTGGTCTTTGTTTCCTTGTTCATTTTGTTTTTTCTTTTCTTGGTTGCTCTTGATTGAGTTGTGCTAAAAAACTCTGTAGTTACAGCTTTCCAGGCGTTGGTCCCATTTGGTCCTTCGAATGTATCTCCCGCAGAAAAAATGTAGGTTGTAGTTGCACTCTGTTATACGTTGGTCCCATTCTTCATGTCGCAACCAACTCCCGCATAGGTAGTGTACCTTGTATATCCTGTCCATTTGTTTCTTGCATATCCTATGGTGGTCCAGTTTATTTCTTGTATCTACAGCAATGCCACATGGTGCCAGTTGTCCATGGCAGCGGCAGCATCTTTTCGTTAAAATGTTGCACATAGCCCATGTACCTTAGGAATCGATGGTTGTGTTCCTGGCCTTTCATCACTACTCGTACGATCTGGTCCAAGGGTCCGAACTTCATGAAGTCCTCTTCATATATTTCTTGCGGCTTTCCTATGAGTATTAGGACACATAATCTCTTCCTCTCCGTGTCATCTAAACGTCTGATTATTAAAGCTGGCATCATTACTGGTTCTGCGCTGGGTCTTCCTTTATTCGTGCGTGGTCCTTTTTGTGTGATTTATTCGTTGATCGATTCGTCGATTGTTTTTTACACGTGTTTTGGGAGCTTCATGGCTCTTTCAGCATGAATATAAATCTGGTATTCTATTTTTAGCATGTGGTCATTTGGTCCTTGGCTTTCTGTGGTAATTGTGCATGGTCCAATGACTTTAAATAATTGTATTGCTGCCTCCACACTCCCTTGGAAATGTACATGGACTCGGTTTGGCTCTGGTCTATTCAGTTGGTGTAGTGTTATTTCGCTCAAAGGGTCTGCAATTGGCGGATGTAGAGAAATAGGTCCTTGTTCTTCCGAAAAAGTGTCCGTATCATCGGTTGTGGTATCGTCGCTCACTGATGAGCTGTCTGATTGTTTGTCCTAGCTTTCTTGATAATTATGTTTTAGTATAACTCCGTTGGCGCTATCTTAATACTCCTATTTCTTTGTTTGGTCCTACTTGTCGAACGTTTAAATGAATCTTGTTGCTGGTCCCGAATGTTTTGACGTATGCCGTAATGTGTTCCACGTCGTTGGGTGGTTGGTACTCAACGATCACTACTTTGACTTGGTCCATCGATGATTTGTCAGAGGTGTTTCTGTACGTTTGGTCCATTCTGAAAGGAGGTAAGGTATGTTCGTTAGTTGGATCCATTATGGTATGGAGCATGTTAAATAAAATAGGTATAGAGTTGAATGAAATGGAAAAGAGTAGAAAGTGGAAAATAAAATTAGGTCCTTTTGGTACACGAGCTTGTTGTACATTGGTATTTTCGATTTCACGGATCGCATCTTATTGTGTTTTATTTCGATCATGTTTTATATTGCACGTGTAAGTGGTGTGATTGTTTTATTGATCCTATTTGGTTCAATCGACATTCATGTTCGGTTCATTTTTTTTATTATTTTTTTTTATAGCGTCGCATATTTTGCTGCGGAGTGTTGCTTATCTTGGTCAATGTCTTCTTCGGAAATTGTATGTCCTATTTTGGTTCTCTTGGTGCTTTCATCGAATGGTTCTTTTGGGTCTGGGTTCGTTTTCCTTCCTTTTTGGTCACGTTGTGCTATTTTGGTGTCCTCTGTTCTTTTTCTGGTGTTAAGGTCCCATGCGACTTGCTTTTTGCAAGTTTTCTCATGTAGGTGATAAAGCTCTATTAGTACTGTTTCTTCGCAGAATTCATGGAATTTCGTAATGGGTCCCTGTACGTTATATTTGGAACTTTTCCTTCCGCATAGGTCGCCTTGTAGTTCGGGTGGCATCCATGAATTACCTTTTTCGCGCCTTGGATATTGAAATATTGCACATATCCAAAAGACAATCTTGTTTTTTTGTCCCTTACAGTCTCATAAAACATCATTGGTCCGAATTCCGCGAAGTGCCTAAAATAAGGAATCCATCTTTTTCTATGTCAGTTCCGATTTATGGTAGGGTAGAAAATAACCTTGTTTTTTTTTATTTCTAGTATTGTCCGATTTATTAGAGTAAGCTTGTAATCTTATGGTTGTTTGGTGATTTCGGGGTTATATGGTAACTAGATGACCGTGGTGCTGGGTCCTTGATCGTTCAATTGTTCTTTGGGTGCTTTTTGGTTCTTTTTATAAGTTATGTTAATATATCGATTGTTAGGTCAGCATTGCCCAGTTAGTTGTGTTGTTCCTATGTACAAAGTGTGCTGGTAGTAAAAATCTTGTTCTTTTTAGACTAGTTAGTTTTTTGTTGTTTATTTGGTTTAGTCCTTCTAGATGCTAAAGGTGACAATGTTCGTTTTGGTGTTTTGGGTTTTAATTAAATCATCGTTAGTGGTATTATTTATATTAGGTTCTACTGATATTATTTCAGAATTTTATTGAGTATGTGTATTATTGGTTGAGGGTAAGGAGTATTTATGCTGCAGATTTATAAAGCTTATTGTGAAAGCGATTATGAGTTGAAGGTTAGGTTTTGCATGGATAAGAGTGTTATTGTATTTGATTTGTGATAAGTCCATGTTGGTACGTGCTTTTGATTTTAGAGCCTTTTATCAAGTTAATGATGTTCAAGAGTCACGTCAGATGTTTCAAGTTTTCTTCTATATTTAAAGTTTCTATGTATGCATGGATCTCGTTTACCTTGCTCAGTTAGTTACATGCATAGTCTCTTATTCGGTTGATTTATATAAATTGTATTTGAAGTTTGAATTTTTTTAAGCTTGGCATTCAAGGGGTTAGAGTACTCCCTAATTTTCATCGTCCTTTTACTCGTCATATGACAGGTTTTATGTTTTAATGGAATATTGTTCCTGATTGAAGTTTTGAACTTGAATTTTCTCCAAATTGTTTGATTCTTGTACATTATATTTTTGTGTTTATTTCTCTTAGTTGGCGCTTTCGATATATTCGTTATATGGTTACAATGCACACCCTTGATAGCGTCTTTGTTTTTTATGATTCGAGCCTTTTCGATGATAAGTTCGGGCGTGAGTTTGTACGAGTGCATTTCATGTTGTACTTTGCAACAGTTTACTTGTGTTCTATCAGGCTTATGTATATTCTTGCATTCTTCACATGCTTCTTCTGGATTTATCAAGGTACTTATTGTTCCATATGAATATGTTGCCGTACAAGTGGTGAGTTGGGATTCTAGTGATAAATCCATTGTATGTGATTTCATTGTTACGACTTCAATCGATCATGCCATGACGCTCATGGAAACATACGTGTGCATTGCTGTTAGGCAAGCCTTTTCAGTCGCTTTGGGTTTTACTAATATGGATTGGTTTATTTTATGGTTAGTAACTGGATTTCCTGGAGGTTTTATCGTACATGTTTCTCCCTCATATACTTCGTACTTTTCGCACAAGTATATTTCCTCTAAATGCGATTTCGCTCTTAGGTTTTATGTTGTTTTAACTGTCGATACCTGTGCGATTTCTTCAGTTATTTCTGCTGGTCTAAGTTCATGACAGTGTTGAAAAGTGTTGGGTGAATTACATTCGGATATTATGCTGAATTTCAGAATGACCTTGTTGGCACTAGGCTCTCCTTGCTCGCGACCTGCATCCTGCATGCCATGATTCTTTGATGCTCTAAGTCCTGGGATTTTTTTCTTTTGTTCTGACGTTGATGCAAAAACTGGTACCATGGCAGCAAGCCAATGATCAATATGGTTTCCTCCTTCAACTGTTCTGTTATGCTCATTGTTATTAATGTTTTTAGTTATTTTGTGAACAAATTTGGGGTTCTGCTGTCTCTGAGCAACACTATTTGTTTAATATGCCTTTGTCTCGTCGTAACCCGAAAAATCATTTGGTCTCCTATTGGGTTGATTTCTGGTAGGATTGCTTCTAGGAGGGTCGTCGAAATAGTGTCTTAATATTTCGAAGAGGTCAAAATGATCACGAGCACTATGTCTACAAGCTACTTGTCTTGCTTCTCCATGCAAATGTTCCCATATTATGTCAAAGAAGTTTCCGAGCAACTTTATTAGTACGTTGTTTGCCAGGCTTTCGATTTCTTGAGCAAATTTTACAAAGGGCATGTTGTGAGCGGTATAGTGGGGAACATTGTGGTTCACGTAAAGAAGTATGTCATCGGTCTTATTTATTAAGTCACATTGCCCATTATCCGACTCCGAATCACTATTGTTATCAAAATCGTAATGAGCTATCATCGACCCACTGCATGTTGATGCTTCATTTGACGAAAAGTCACAAACATCATAGTAATTAACTCTATATTTAGGTTATGAGTCCATTAGAACCATATCATTATTGTGATAAGAAAAAGCAGTTTCATCTTGTATGAGAAAGTCTCGTCCTAGCATGTCATTGCATGCTATTGGGAAATCGTCTGTTATCACCTCGAATCTATATGACTTTCCTCTTATGCATATGTACACCGACCCTAACGTTTCCATGGTGTTTGGGGTCATTCGTTCTAAAAGGCAAGTCTGGCCGCTATCTATTTCTGTATATGGGTCCAGTGCATCAATTTTTAGTAAATTGACTGTTGATGCTTCATTTAGCATAAACGTTAACCACGGTTTCCTTCCTCCTGGCATTTCCAAATTGACATATGTTGGCTAATCAATTTCTTATTCTTCATTTCCATCCCTATGGCTCGTGCAAGCCGCACTCGTGTAGACCTTTCCTGGCTCTTCGATATTGTCATCACCTTGTTCACTTGCTCTGTGTTGCGGTTTTGGTGCTGTACCTTTTCGTTGTACCATGCAGGTTGGTTGGTTCTATTCGGTTCTTGATGCTGATCCTGTCTGGGTCTCTGTAATAGGTTTCCTCTTTGATTGTACTGGTTGACCTGGTTGTAATTTTGGCCTTGCCCTGGGTACTGTTGGGTCATTCTGGGCATGTCTTGATTTTGGTATAGATTCGTAGACTGGCCCACCATTCTCTGTTCCTGGCGAGCCCCATTGGAATTTAAATTTCCCTCATAATTGGGGGGGAAGTTGTAGCGCTCCTGGCTGTTGTAATTCCCGTTGACTTCATAATAGTTGTTTGTGAAATCACGCTTGTCCGGTTGTTTGAGCTGATGATTTTGATACCTTCCAGTATGTTGATTGAATAGCCTTCGATTGTATTCATTTCTGGGCCATTGATTATTGAATCTAGGCGCTTGGTCATTATTTCTCTATAGATATCCTTGATCGAAATGGGCTCCGGGTCCATATTGCGGTTGATGCTCGTATTGATCCCTGTTGTGTCCATAATAACCTCTATTCTCATTTTGATTTCGTGATTCATAGGATTTCCTAGGTTCGTAGTGAGTTTGATCTGGTCCCCTGTCCATATATCTAACATAGAGTGGTTCTTGAGTGTCATTGTCTACATAATTGTCATACTGTGGTCCGCATTCTTCATAAAGCTCCTCGGTTTCTCGAGGTTCATGGTCCATGCATCCAAGGTACATTGACTCTCTAGGTTTTTCATAGTTATTGTAGTTATCCCTGAACCTAGGTTGACTGTCATGATTGTAAATTCGCCTGTGTTCCTGGTATCTCTGAGTTCTGTAGGTCCGTTGGTTACTATTGTGCCTCACGTCTGGGATAATTCTGGCTTCCATTCTTGTTTCCAGTCTAATAGCTTCCTCGTATACCTCCTCTAAATTCCTCGTGTGAGTCAGATCCACTCTTTCACAGAGATTTCCTGGTAACCCTCTTACGAAAATGTTCACCGCCATTGAGTTTAAAGGTAGCATCATCTGATCATCGTAATTTTCTCCTTTTTCTTCTTTTAAGGCGCTCCTGGCACTGCCTAAAAGCATATTTATTTCGTCATAAAAATCTCCGACGGTGTCTCCTTGCTTCATGCAAGCATTGTGCATTTTGCTATCATAGTAGCTGAAATTCTTTCCTGGTCCAAACCTGCATTTCAGGTGCTTCACCAGATCATCGACTGTGGTTATGGTTTTATTTCTCAAACTTCTTTTTGCAGCGCCCGTTAGTGTTCGAATGACATTCTTCAAGAATTGTTCTTTCACCGACACAGGTATATTTGAGGCTGCATGCCTGAGATCTTCGATGTAATCCTTGACTGGTATGTTATTTCCATCAAATATCGGAATACCATTGGTGGAGTTGAGCAGCGCGAAACTATTGACCATGGTGGCCACCAATTCCGCTGAACCATTAGCCATTGTGTCATTTGGACCGCTTCCAGTGCCAGCTCCCCCATCTTGAGTGTCAGGCATCTTTGCGAGATTACGATTGGTAATAAGTCCTTAGCACTATTTAGCTACACTGATATTCCTCGGAAATTAGGACTGGATTAGATTATGATGATACTATTAGATGTACTTTTCCTTCGTTAATAAAAAAAATGGAAAAGTTAGTATTATTTTCGTTTTTCTAAAGTTCCAAATACTCGAAACGTATTGGCTCGAGTTCCCGAATGAGCCCTTGAAGCCACTCTGAAACCTCTTCAAGATCAGTATCTTCTTCTTGTTGCGCGGTCTCGGTTTCCGTTCCCAAAGTGGCTTTATATAAATTGCTTATGTCAGTCATGCATCAAATACCTTTTAAATAGGTCAAGTATGGGCTTCAAATAAAATAGTTAAATGTAAAACTACTGATTGGTAAAATTTAGAGATATTACGGATGATGACCACAAGTTCAAATCCTATGTTATTCTGGCTATAGGGTTTCTATAAGTGTTCAAGTCCTTGACGCGGTATTGTGTCTGTGCTCTGAGCACGAGTTAAAAATGATTATCGTTGATGTTGGGTGGTCGTATCTTCCGTTCGCATCCATGCGCTAACTTACTTACTTTAATAATAATAATAAATTTTATTTGAACCTAAATTTGGATGTTAGAGAGTAGTATGTTTATCAATTAATTATTGTAAATTTATTTTGTAAAAAAATTATGTTTTTAGCCAAAAAGAAAAAAATAAGGTTTTTAACATTTATTATTTAAATTTATTTAATAAAAGAGCGAAATTGATTTGTATTAGAAATATTATGTGCCTAAAAGGAAAATAACAAAAATTAAATTTTAATGGTAATTAAAATTCGAATTTCCCGCGTAATTATAGAATTGAAACTCAAAAATTATGAAACAAAATATAATTTTGTTTTACAAAAGTTTAAACAAAACGTGATTATTTTTGTCAAATTAATACTTAGTCTTGTAATAATTCTAAACTATAGCCATGTGCATCTGCAACATGCAGTCTGCTGCACCGGTATAAGTTCGAGGTTAACTCGCGTTTTGCTCTAGAGCATTGTTTTTATTTGTATTAACCGCGTATTTTTACCAGTTGATACATGCACTACTTCTCATTAACAAGGACCTGTGCTTTGTGTAATATTGCTTTTAAATTTTCCAGTTTGTGCCAGCAAAAAAAGTTCGCACGAAGTATCCCAATTATTAGTGCCCCAGGCGTATTTCCTTTCCAGTGCACAAATTGCTAGGAGCGGCAGAAGCTAAATTTTAATAAGATAAGGTATTTTATTCTATTATTTTTATATAATGTTTGCCCATTTTCCTATAACTTTTCCTCGTCCCTGATAAAATTCCTATAATTAATTGTTTTTCCTTTGTTTACAGAGTATTGAGACCATGCACGCCTATCATCAGAGCTGTGCCTTCCTTGTGGGAGCTCCTAGATCTTTGCTGACAAGAGTCGAGGCTTTTGGACCAAGACTCAAGGCGTTAGCGACACCTTACCCTGCCACGATCCCTTTCTTTATGCAAGGTAATATCACTTAGAACTGGGTGTGCATGTATATATGTATGTAATTTTTATATTTTAAAAAAAAACTTAGCTTGCGTATAGCAGAATTTTCCTTTTTTTAATTTGAAGGAAGACCAACGACTTTCTTTTTTTTTTAAACGTTATATGAAATGTTATGAGATTAAAAGCATCGCTCGTTATTTGAAGCGTAATTTCTATCTAAATAAAATATACTCTAAATAATTTCAATGCTTCGTTTACAGATTACAGCTAAAGTGATACTGTCAACACCCAAAATAGCCAGGATGCCAGGGAAATTCACCCTCGTCAACGCTCCAACGACCTACCAGCCTTCTGTCAAATGCTGATGGTAACCTTTTTTTTACGTCAATTCTTTTTGGGGATAAAAAGCGTGGTTTGTGAGTGTGATTAGAGTGTTTATGGGAAATTGTGTGGTTATTTTGTATCACTATAAGTGTCGTCAAGTGTGAAGTGATTTAAGTAAAGTGTAATAATAAGAAAAAAACTGTCTATTCATGAAAAGTGTGTGTATTTGTGTTGTTTAACGTGAATGCATAGATTGTATTCGGGTTCTCATTGACGGAGAGTTGACCCTGTCCCTGCGCCTTGGTGTCGACAAGATTTTTTTTAGAGTAGAGTGGTGCTTCAAATATGTGTAAAAATGGAGCTTTAAAGGTGTAATTAAATAAGTGCGTGTAAATTGATTTGGTGAATTTGAAGTGTCGTTAAGTGTAAGTGTATTGAAGTTATGCAGGTAGTGATGTGTGTGTATGGTATTGATGTGTGTGTGTAGTTCTGCGAGTACCTGGACGTCCCCAGGATTTGTATCGCCAGAAGTTTGTGCTTCTGTCGCTATACCTCAGCGTCAAGAACGCACCGCTGTGACGTGGCTGGCTCAACTACGGGGTCTAATGTTACCAGAGCACAATATGCTTGTCGCTGGCAATTTGTGAGGTTCATAAAAAGAAAGTATTTGGCACGCTGGGCACCTAATGGCCCCTCCTAGTTAATTATCGCTATCATTGTTTGTAGTGGACAAACAAGAAACCAATAATTGAACATCATTGGTCCACATAGTGTCAACTAATATTTGTGCGCATGTAAAAAAAATGTTTATCTTTAAAGGTATCAACACTACTTAAAAATTGTGTAATTATATGTATTATTGCTCATTTAAATTGAAAATTATGAATTTTCTTGAATGCCTTAAAATAAAGTGTGTGTGTGTAGATGTTCAGTGTAAAAGACGTATGTGAAACAAACAATGTGCTATTTTTCTTGTGACTATATTATCAAAATATAAGTCACCCGTGTGTTAAATCCTCAACCGAATAAGTAATAAAAAGAAATTAAAGTGCACAAAAAACAAATAAAATAGTATTGTACAATTAAAACCAACTTATACTGCCGTCTTCTTGTGTAAACTAACTGTGTTTGAAGTTTTTAATATACTGACCAATTTCCAATATCTATATATATATGTTTATCTAACAAATTTACACAGATAATTTTGTATCGAGCGTATAATTTGTGCAAGTCAGTAAATGTTATATTTAAAATTACTTAAACGAACCAACCAAGAACAAAAAGTTTATTTGAAGTATAAAGTGTGAATGCGTTTCTTTTTATTAATGTTAATAATGAAATCGATTTATTATTTATCTAAAAAAAAAATCTCTTTACTGTTATAACAAAAAAAAACCGATAGGAATTATGATAAATGCTCTTTGCTTCAGATTTTGGAATGCAGCCACGTCACTGCATTTAGGATTTTCGCATGCGACACGAAAACTGTGTGTGCACCGACAACGTTGGTGAGATTCAATTTATTTTTTTTTTATATTTTATATTATTTATTATATGTTAAACGTATATTGATATATATTATATGTTGCTCTTTTTACAGAATAATAAGGAGGAAAACAAAAGTTTATCCTGGACAACTTTACCCGGTGCCTCCACCAATTCTTGTTAAGAAACGTATCGTTTCTTAACGGAATAAATTAATTATTTAAGCCGGGGGGGGGGGGGGAGAAAGATCTAATCCAGCCGTCCTGTACAGGCCCGGGCCTTTCGCGCACGTGAGCCGATTAAACCTTTCTCTTTGTCTCCTTACTATTATTATTGAGTAAATTAAATCAAAAAGAAAATATTTCTTACCTTACTTGATTCTTTTTATTTTTCCAAATATATTTTATTAATATTCTTATTAACCTAGGTTGCTCTTTGCGTGTTACAAATCGATGAGGCACGTGGCTACTCTTAATTTGGTTCAATCACGACTGACCGTAAAAACGTGGCTTAGCTGCAGCGTCCACCCCCGCTCAAGGCCTCCCCTCTCCTCCGTCACGTCACGATTGTTGCCTCGTATCGCTCCTACAGTTTCTAATGGCTTAGTAACTGCAGGAGATCTACCGAGCAGCGCACGCGTGCCGATCGCGCGTTAAGGGGAGGTAGAGTTTGAAATGCTGAGTTGGGTGACACAAGATATTATTGTGACCTCGACTCATACATTGAAATTAAGTGCCGAAAACTGTGTGTGTAGGAATTGTTTAATTAATTAAACACACCATTTTCGTGACTTAACATCTACATTCAATATTATGTAAACTTTAGTACTTCAAGAAATATTCTTCTATCATTAATTGGAAATCTATTTGCTTCAAATAGACCATTTGAAAATGAAATTCTTCTTGGATTTAAAGGAAATCCGAATGGCGCTATATTACGATTAATTTCCATTTGTATGAAGAAGACCATGCTTCAGCCAAAAAAAATACTCTACATAATTATTATTCATTATCGGTTTTTTAACGTTACATTAAAAACATTTATTTTTGTGAGTAGGAGCTCGTTACATTACAAAACTTTTTTTGTAAAATTAATAGAATATTTTATATCGCTTTACTTTTTTGATTAATGAAAATAAAATTATGTTATTCAAACTAAAGAAAATTTACTTTGCACCATACATAAAATCCTTCAGGGCATTGAGTAACTGACGGTTTTATCAGTTTAGCGCCAGTCTTAACTTTGCTGCCTGATGGGTCTAAAAACGGCAATAGAAGCACTCGAAGATTTTCATATTTGGTTTCTTTATTATTTTCTAAGCATGTTTCGCATGTTTCAAAGAATTTTGAGCCTGTAGTGCTACTTCTGATTAATTTTTTTCGTAAAGTAAACAAATCGGTAAAAAAATCGTCCCAATTTTTTCTATGCTCAATTGGCTAGCACGATATTCTCGGTTAAAATCTATATCAAACTGTAAATAAATGATAATAATTAGTTAACTAAACTTAAGAAAAATATATTGTAAACTAGAATTTAAATACATACTAATTGAGGTCCTATCTTGGATTTAAGTATAGGCCATTCTGTTTCAAAAATATTTTTTGGCGAGTCCTGTTGTAACTTATTTACTGTGTGTTGGTAATCGTACATAGATTCCGAACGTTCTTTTACGTTATCCCATGGGCCCCGATTTTTTACAAGCCATCTCATGTGCTCGTAAATAGTAGATACCGTTACATATTTTTACATTTTCTTGATTTTTTGCATTTTTATCTAATAATATACTATACCAAAATCGTTCGAAACTCAATTTTCAAACAAATGGATTTAAGTCGTATTTGCGGGAACCCACAGATATGTACATGTGCAAAAAAATAAAAATAAAATAAAATCCAGTATCTCGGTATAGTCGTAATTAACTATACACTTCAGTAGCAAATAGAGGTCGAGTTTCAATATGAAGGGTAAATAATGTAATATAACGTACCTCGCAGTTGTAATGTAACATCTGAATCCAAATTACATGTTTCTTCAATAAAACGAGAGAGCTCTGGAATATCGACGATGGCGTTGTCGGCTACGAAGATACTGCTACACTGACATCGAATCACGCGAGAAATTTACCTCGACCTCAAAATTTTTGAAAAGACATTGCTTTGCAGCGCGGTCCCCTTCTGTTTACATTCATACAAGTTTGAAACCTAACGAGGCTCTTAGGCCTCAGTCTTCACTAGCACTTTCATCGAGTCTCGGTTTAACTTTTCTTATTAAATAAGATTATAGCTATAATCTCTACTAATTGTAAGTATTAAAGAGATATATTGTATAGAGAATTGCTTCTTATACTTTTTCGTATATAACCAGTTTTGATTTTATTAACAACATAAATGTTATTCGATATTCAAAGTTAACTCGAGACTTTAGTAAATTTCTTGTAAAGACGAGGTATTATAGATAAGCCTTCATAAGCAGACACAATAGAATAGAATACATTCTTTCAATGTTTTACATATGCAGTGTAGTCAACAAACTGAACTGTTGTGAAAAATTAATTATCGCTTTAAATTATTTGATATCATGAACTTTAAATAAAAAATAATAATTTTTAAATGTGTTAAATATAAATACATAAATAATAATATTACTCATTACATTTTTCGACTACAATAAAAAACGTAACAAATATTCTATTCGAAATAAACAGATTTCCTCTTCATAATAGAAAAAACATTTCTATTTGATAATTTTGGAAATTCTTCTAGCACTTAGAGGAATAGCAATATAGTAATGAGATTTCTATTGAATGAAAATAAATATATTCTTGAACTGAGAATAGGTGGTTTTTGAAACAAGACGTCGCATTCTGGACACAAGCCGAGTACCTTTTGCTTTAAAAAGATTTTGTACAAATGGAATGATCTGCTTGTGTCAAGATTTCATTTTTGTGAGTGTGTATATAGGTAGGTATACTAGCAATATAGTAATGAGACATGCTGTATCTTGTGCACAGTAGTTTATGCGCTTATACTGGATAATGAGCATCATATTTAGGTACCAAAGAACACCTTGCACAGCTTCATAAAAATTCGTAATCTGCAGCTATGATGATTTTCTTGTCAGTGTCAACAATATTAAACATTGCATAATGTAGTGCAATGTAACCATTATTAGCTTTTTTCTAGATTCTAGATTGAAATATGCATTTACAGATTTCGATTGTTTTTAGGCTAAGAACAATAGAGAGCGCGTCAGAATTTTGACCTTCGACTGTTATCAAAAGACTCAAATTGACTAAAAATATTTTTTACGATCATTTTATACAGGACTTATTCTAGTTCTCTAAGTTCTCAATCACCATGAAAAACGATCTAACAAAAGTGTAGTTCTGATATTTGAAAATAATTCATTTAAATCTTTTCACATAAGTACACTTTTTTATTCTGCTAATTAAAATGCATTGTAACTTACTAACAATAATTTTTAATCTGAGAATGGATACGGGCAATATTCATATTCACATATCAATTGTCATAATCATGAATACAATGACGAGTTATAGTATTACCCCAGTGGAAATACTGTAAAAAAAAAAGTAAGAAAACGTAAGAAAACGTATGAGAGAGTAAGAAAAAGTCAGAAAACGTCTAAAAATGTAACATTCTGTTGGATTTCGGACATTCTTACGTCTCTTTACGGTTTCCTAAGGATTATTATACTCTATTATGGTTTCATATGTTTTATTACGTTTCGCAATTACATGAAAAAAAAATATAGCTAAAATTTTCCTCCGATAGGGAATATAAAAACCAATTCACGTGTACAAAATAAAAACTTTAAGTTACTTAAGAAGCATTGGCACTTAGATAATATTTTTCTTGAATATTGGACACTATGGAAGTCTTTTTAATGAGCAGAATTCTTTGAAAATGTTATCTGAAGTAATAAAACGTAAGTAAATGCAAGGAATCGTAAACAACGTAAGAAAATGTATGATAACGTAATAAGACGTAAAGTATGTCCGCAATCCAACAGTTTCTTACACTTTGTTACGTTCCCTGCAAAAAGACAAATTAAAATTAATTAAATTCGATTGAATTTTAATCGAATTTAATAGTTTTGAATCGACTTACTGTAAGTGATCGATTAAAAATTAATCGAGGATTTAATCGAGAAATTAATGGATTTTAATCGTAATCGTTGTTAATGCTTACTTTTTTCATTAAAATTAATCGACTTCAGTACAATATACTCGCGCTATTTTATGTATAAGATTTAAATGTGTTTTTTGCGATTCTTTTCAATCGGTTTCAATAAATAACTATAGCCAGAAAACTGAATCCATCCCAATTTATAATACATTTTTGCATTCATTTTTTATCTATTTGAATTGAGTTCAAGGAACACGGTCACCAATCTTTTTGAATGCGTAAACTCAGCGTAACCTACTAATATCTTTTGAGTGACTCTAATTTATAGTAATAGTAATAGTAATAATTTGTAATAGTTTATTGGTTTTAATAAATAAAATATGCAATGACACATAATAAACATATAAGTTATAACTTAAGTCATGGAAACGAAAGTTAATCAATTTGAATACTGTAATTTAAATTTGTTGTTTGTGGATTTCAATCATATTCATCGATTTGAATGCACCAACTTTTGTACAGTAAATAGTCGTTCGAATTGCCGAACTTATAGTGAGCTTGTAAGTAGTATATATTTATATTGATTAGCAAGAATAATAGGGATTTATACCTAATAGTCTTAATCATTTTTAGGACAAATATTTTATTTATTATTTAAAAGCAATAGGCTAAAACCCGTTTGCATACAGTCTCATCATATATGAGTATATATGATGTATTCGTATAAGAAAGATGATGTACGAAAACTTTTCACACTTTGGAAAATATGGCTTTTCGGAATAATTTAATTGTACAGGCTAATAATATAGGTACATAAATATTTCATAAAATATGCAGGAATATAATTATAGGTCCGCAGTTCACATCATTTACTGAATTAGAAACTATACTTAATAATATATATTATACGCGGCCACAAAGCTGTTTAATATTTTTTCACAATAAATGACAATAAATATTAAATAAACCTTGTAAATTAGTTTTTGTTACTTAACATTTGTTACAAAATGGTAAATTTGCGGTAAAAAAGGCAAATAAATTCGAACAAACTAGTAACTATTAGATTTCACGCAAAAGCGATATTGTCAAAGAATACTATTACAAACTTAAAAATTTATTATAAATTTGAATGAAAATGCTCTTTTCACTGTAGGTGTAATAAAATTATAAGTTTACAATATAGTATTCTTTCAATATATCGCTTCTACGTGAAATCCAATAGTTTCTATAGTTACTAGTTTCTTAAAACAGAGAGTTTTCCGTCATTGTTTCGTGTGTTTGATTGCCGTAATGATTCACTTTAATGGGCAATTATATTGAAGTCGTATAAGCGGATTATTTGTTTGAAATTCTTTTTTTAAGTTAGATATTGAATTACCAGTTGACACTGAAAGTAATAATAGTTACAATAAAGCCCTTTTTGTTTACAAATATTGAGTAGAGATACCCTGATATTATGACAAATCAATTCATAAATAAAATAATCTCAATCCAATATCACCAGATAATAATTGTTTTAACCGATTGAAACTGATTGAGATGGATTAGATAATTAATCGATTCCAATCCATCTAAATTGAGTTTAATCTGCTCAATCGTTTGTAATCTGGTAACTTTAGATTTCGATCTACTATTGAAGCAAATTAGTCATTTAATCGCTTTTAAAGGCTGATTATTAGCAGAATATTTACATGAACAAATATTTTTATTGTATTTCTATGTTGTTTGGTAATGTAGATCAATAACGGGCGTTTTTTACATTTATAATTAAAACTTTACACTGTACATTATCTATTGGTACCGTAAGGGTATTTTTTGTATCTTCAGAGTGTACTTTTTTAATGTGCCACACGCCTTCAAAAGGGTCATCAGGAAAAATCTCAAACAATGAAATTTCATGAATTTTATGGTACAAAGTAAAATAACAACAAAGTGTATTTAAACACGTTTATTTAAACAATAAAAAGTTATTTCCAAAGGTATTTGAATTCTAATTTTATTTATAAATATTATTAAATGTCATAAAAATTATTGCGCTGAAATCGAGTGTCATTAAAAGCGATTAATTTTTATAAGATATCTCATTTAAGTCTGATGCTTGAGTTCTACTATAATTTACTATAACAATGTATTGGTTCAAGCAATATTGAAGAATACTATAAAAATTCATTAAAAATAATGATCTACAAATGACTACATTAAATCCGATTAAAATCGATGAAACGAATCGCAAAAATGACATTGAAGTCGATACATAAAGGTTGCATCGATTTTAAATGTTTATGTTAATCCTCACTATCAAGGGGCGCGGCAGCGCCCGCTGGCACGTATAAGTACCCACGGTACGATACGAACCCGAAGGGCGCACCGTCGCCTTTTATACGTCTAATTGTGTTTTTTTTAACCTCTTCAAAATCTTTAAATATCAATATCTAAACACTGATTGACTTATGTGCAGACTATCGACACTGTTTTAAGAGATAATAATTTAGTCTATCACGTAAAAAAAGTTTCTGTAAAAAAGATTCATCTAATTAAAGATATAAAGCATAATATATTTGATCAAATTTTTTCTTTTCATTTTGTTCTCTGCATTTCCGTTTTCTCTAATCATATATATGTGACTTCCGTTTTCTCTACTCATATGTATATAATATACACATATACACATACAGACTATATATATATATATATATATATATGTAGTGCCTGCAGACAGCGCAGACGACAACCACAAAATCTTCTAACCTATTATCAAAATCAAATGTTGAAGGTTGAAGGACGCGTTTGTGTCATTTGTATTATTAAAATAAAACGGGTTGTTTTTACGTGATTTGTTTTTATTACGTGATGAAATCTCTGTACAACGATTTCGAAAAATATCGTACGTCCGAAAAAGTGGCAAGACGGTCATGTGGAATAAAATTATTGCAATCCCAAGTGTAGTAGGAAAAAGCTGCAGTTTTACATGGTAAGAGAGAAGATAAAGAAAATCCCAAGTGTAGTTGGAAAAAGCTGCAGTTTTACATGGTAAGAGAGAAGATAAAGAAAAAGACTAACAGTGAATTCTGTCGAAAGAGTACTGGATAAGGTATTACCATCGCTCCATTTCTGCAGGTGGCTACACCAGAAGTTGTACCGAGACCATTTCCTTGACAGAATCTAAATCATCAAGGATACACAACGTCTTCTGTTGCAGCAAAAATCGTGGCAAAGTATGGATTTAAAGAGGGTCAGGAACTTGGAAAGAAAGAGCAGGGAATGTCTAGCATTGCAAGTAAAGAAGACTAGTAAAAGAAGAGGTAGAATAGTATAGTACACAAAAAGGAACAATTAAGGACGTCTTCTCTGCCTTTGAGTATGTTGCCCCCTTGAAACTCACAAGGAATAAACAAGATGAAACAAGCATTACTGAAATAATGAAGTCATCAAGTAAAGTTGTTTTGCTCAGAAATGTGGTTGGAATTTATTTGGTGCCTGTAGCTGTGATAATTGCATTCAACAAAGAATTATTAGATAAAATTTTTGTTATACTTGTGGTCTGCTACTTCTTAGTAACAAGTATTTATGTGCTTGTGTGTAATCATCATCGGGGATATACAAAGTCATCTGCTGATTGATCATAAACATACAGTGCATACGCCACTATGCACCAGAAAAATACCACACAATCATGGGGATGCAGTAATTGAATATCCGCTCTGATGTTGTCATGATGTAAATATAATACAAATCAAGTTCTCAAATCAAGTTGGTGTATCGCAGAAGCATCTGTTAAATATTTAATACTCCAATAGATGTACTGTTTTTTAACACAAATTTTTGTTATTGACAAGAGTGTTTGTGAATCTTTGAACTAGTGTAAGTGCTTCTTGTGTTTAAAAGATATTACTCAATTTTACTGTAAACTGCTTGTTATAGCGAGGTATAAGGTCAAATGCTACGATTCTGTCTTTTCTTGATATCTCAAGCAATTATACTCTGAGGGTAAAATAAACAGCCAGTGAAGTTCGAATACAAATCAAGTTCTCTAATCAAGTTGCTGCGTCACAAAAGCATCTGTTAAATATTAAATACTCCAATAGATGTACTGTTTTTTAAACCAAATTTTTGTTATTGTTGAGGGTCTTTGTGAATCTTTCTACTCGTGTAAGTGCTTCTTGTGTTTAAATGATTATTTGAAAGTAACATATAACATACTCATGTTCTATCCAGATATAAAGTCAACGATGGCTCAGAAGGGTCATTTTAATGAAATTATAACACTATAATTAATCAAATGTTTGCAAGCTCAGGTTTATAATTACATTAAAAAGACTCTTTTCACTCAGCGTTGACTTGATATCTGAATAAAACATGAGAATATTATAAGGTTCTTTCAAAGGAATTTTTTTTAAATTTATTTTAATTGAATTTTCATAATCAAATAGGGCTATGTAATGGTTTAGGTAAAATTGCAAAAGATTATTGCAAGTAATTTAAAAGAATATGGAGGCAATCAAACTTTCAAATTACCCATAGACAAATATTTATTTATTTGAAAGTAACACTTAATATACTCATGTTCTATCCAGATCTAAAGTCAACGCTGGCTCAGAAGGGTCATTTTAATGAAATTATAAAACTATAATTAATCAAATGTTTGCAAGCTCACGTTTTTATTACATTAAAAAGACTATTTTCACCCAGCGTTAACTTGATATCTGAATAAAACATGAGAATACTATAAGGTTATTTCGAAAGAATTTTATTTAAAACTATTTTAAGTGAATTTTTATAATCAATAGGGCTACATAATGGTTTAGGTAAAATTGCAAAAGATTACTTCAAGTAGTTTAAAAGAAAATGGAGTCAATGAAACTTTCAAGTTACCCATACACAAACATTTATTTATTTGAAAGTAACACATAATACACTCATGTTTTATCCAGATCTAAAGTCAACGCTGGCTCAGAAGGGTCATTTTAATGAAATTATAAAACTATAATTAATCAAATGTTTGCAAGCTCACGTTTTTATTACATTAAAAAGACTATTTTCACTCAGCGTTGACTTGATATCTGAATAAAACATGAGAATATTATAAGGTTCTTTCAAAGGAATTGTTTTTAAATTTATTTTAATTGAATTTTCATAATCAAATAGGGCTATGTAATGGTTTAGGTAAAATTGCAAAAGATTATTGCAAGTAATTTAAAAGAATATGGAGGCAATCAAACTTTCAAATTACCCATAGACAAATATTTATTTATTTGAAAGTAACACTTAATATACTCATGTTCTATCCAGATCTAAAGTCAACGCTGGCTCAGAAGGGTCATTTTAATGAAATTATAAAACTATAATTAATCAAATGTTTGCAAGCTCACGTTTTTATTACATTAAAAAGACTATTTTCACCCAGCGTTAACTTGATATCTGAATAAAACATGAGAATACTATAAGGTTATTTAAAAGAATTTTATTTAAATCTATTTTAAGTGAATTTTTATAATCAATAGGGCTACATAATGGTTTAGGTAAAATTGCAAAAGATTACTTCAAGTAGTTTAAAAGAAAATGGAGTCAATGAAACTTTCAAGTTACCCATACACAAACATTTATTTATTTGAAAGTAACACATAATACACTCATGTTTTATCCAGATCTAAAGTCAACGCTGGCTCAGAAGGGTCATTTTAATGAAATTATAAAACTATAATTAATCAAATGTTTGCAAGCTCACGTTTTTATTACATTAAAAAGACTATTTTCACCCAGCGTTAACTTGATATCTGAATAAAACATGAGAATACTATAAGGTTTTTTCGAAAGAATTTTATTTAAATCTATTTTAAGTGAATTTTCATAATCAATAGGGCTACACAATGTTTTAGGTAAAATTGCAAAAGATTACTTCAAGTAGTTTAAAATAAAATGGAGTCAATGAAACTTTCAAGTTACCCATACACAAACATTTATTTATTTGAAAGTAACACTTAATATACTCATGTTCTATCCAGATGTAAAGTCAACGCTGGCTCAGAAGGGTCATTTTAATGAAATTATAAAACTATAATTAATCAAATGTTTGCAAGCTCAGGTTTATAATTATATTAAAAATACTCTTTTCACTCAGCGTTGAATTGATATCTGAATAAAACAAGAAAATATTATTAGGTTCTTTAAAAAAAAAATTTTTTAAATTTATCTTAAGTGAATTTTTATAATCAAATAGGGCTACATACTGGTTTAGGTTAAATTGCAAAAGATTACTTCAAGTTGTTTAAAAGAAAATGGAGTCAGTGAAACTTTTAAGTTACCCATACGCAACCATTTATTTATTTGAAAGTAACACATAATATACTCATGTTCTATCCAGATGTAAAGTCAACGATGGCTCAGAAGGGTCATATTAATGAAATTATAACACTATAATTAATCAAATGTTTGCAAGCTCAGGTTTATAATTACATTAAAAAGACTCTTATCACTCAGCGTTGACTTGATATCTGAATAAAACATGAGAATATTATAAGGTTCTTTCAAAGGAATTTTTTTAAAACTTATTTTAATTGAATTTTCATAATCAAATAGGGCTATGTAATGGTTTAGGTACAATTGCAAAAGATTATTGCAAGTAATTTAAAAGAATGTGGAGGCAATCAAACTTTCAAATTACCCATACACAAATATTTATTTATTTGAAAGTAACACATAATATACTCATGTTTTATCCAGATCTAAAGTCAAAGCTGGCTCAGAAGGGTCATTTTAATGAAAATATAAAACTATAATTAATCAAATGTTTGCAAGCTCACGTTTTTATTATATTAAAAATACTCTTTTCACTCAGCGTTGACTTGATATCTGAATAAAACATGAAAATATTATAAGGTTCTTTCGAAAAAAAATTTTTAAAATTTATCTTAAGTGAATTTTTATAATCAAATAGGGCTACATAATGGTTTAGGTAAAATTGCAAAAGATTACTTCAAGTTGTTTAAAAGAAAATGGAGTCAGTGAAACTTTCAAGTTACCCATACACAACCATTTATTTATTTGAAAGTAACACATAATATACTCATGTTCTATCCAGATGTAAAGTCAACGATGGCTCAGAAGGGTCATTTTAATGAAATTATAATACTATAATTAATCAAATGTTTGCAAGCTTTAGGTTTATAATTACATTAAAAAGATTCTTTTCACCCAGCGTTAACTTGATATCTGAATAAAACATGAGAATACTATAAGGTTTTTACGAAAGAATTTTATTTAAATTTATTTTAAGTGAATTTTCATAATCAATAGGGCTACATAATGTTTTAGGTAAAATTGCAAAAGATTACTTCAAGTAGTTTAAAAGAAAATGGAGTCAGTGAAACTTTCAAGTTACCCATACACAAACATTTATTTATTTGAAAGTAACACTTAATATACTCATGTTCTATCCAGATATAAAGTCAACGCTGGCTCAGAAGGGTCATTTTAATGAAATTATAAAACTATAATTAATCAAATGTTTGCAAGCTCAGGTTTATAATTACATTAAAAAGACTCTTTTCACTCAGCGTTGACTTGATATCTGAATAAAACATGAGAATATTATAAGGTTCTTTCAAAGGAATTTTTTTTAAATTTATCTTAAGTGAATTTTTGTAATCAAATAGGGCTACATAATGGTTTAGGTAAAATAGCAAAAGATTACTTCAAGTTGTTTAAAAGAAAATGGAGTCAGTGAAACTTTCAAGTTACCCATACACAACCATTTATTTATTTGAAAGTAACACATAATATACTCATGTTCTATCCAGATGTAAAGTCAACGATGGCTCAGAAGGGTCATTTTAATGAAATTATAACACTATAATTAACGAAATGTTTGCAAGCTCACGTTTTTATTACATTAAAAAGACTATTTTCACCCAGCGTTAACTTGATATCTGAATAAAACATGATAATACTATAAGGTTTTTTCGAAAGAATTTTATTTAAATCTATTTTAAGTGAATTTTCATAATCAATAGGGCTACATAATGGTTTAGGTAAAATTGCAAAAGATTATTGCAAGTAATTTAAAAGAATATGGAGGCAATCAAACTTTCAAATTACCAATACACAAATATTTATTTATTTGAAAGTAACACATAATATACTCATGCTTTATCCAGATCTAAAGTCAACGCTGGCTCAGAAGGGTCATTTTAATGAAATTATAAAACTATAATTAATCAAATGTTTGCAAGCTCACGTTTTTATTACATTAAAAAGACTATTTTCATCCAGCGTTAACTTGATATCTGAATAAAACATGAGAATACTATAAGGTTTTTTCGAAAGAATTTTATTTAAATCTATTTTAAGTGAATTTTCATAATCAATAGGGCTACACAATGGTTTAGGTAAAATTGCAAAAGATTACTTCAAGTAGTTTAAAAGAAAATGGAGTCAATGAAACTTTCAAGTTACCCATACACAAACATTTATTTATTTGAAAGTAACACTTAATATACTCATGTTCTATCCAGATCTAAAGTCAACGCTGGCTCAGAAGGGTCATTTTAATGAAATTATAAAACTATAATTAATCAAATGTTTGCAAGCTCAGGTTTATAATTACATTAAAAAGACTCTTTTCACTCAGCGTTGACTTGATATCTGAATAAAACATGAGAATATTATAAGGTTCTTTCAAAGGAATTTTTTTTAAATTTATCTTAAGTGAATTTTTGTAATCAAATAGGGCTACATAATGGTTTAGGTAAAATAGCAAAAGATTACTTCAAGTTGTTTAAAAGAAAATGGAGTCAGTGAAACTTTCAAGTTACCCATACACAACCATTTATTTATTTGAAAGTAACACATAATATACTCATGTTCTATCCAGATGTAAAGTCAACGATGGCTCAGAAGGGTCATTTTAATGAAATTATAACACTATAATTAACGAAATGTTTGCAAGCTCACGTTTTTATTACATTAAAAAGACTATTTTCACCCAGCGTTAACTTGATATCTGAATAAAACATGATAATACTATAAGGTTTTTTCGAAAGAATTTTATTTAAATCTATTTTAAGTGAATTTTCATAATCAATAGGGCTACATAATGGTTTAGGTAAAATTGCAAAAGATTATTGCAAGTAATTTAAAAGAATATGGAGGCAATCAAACTTTCAAATTACCAATACACAAATATTTATTTATTTGAAAGTAACACATAATATACTCATGCTTTATCCAGATCTAAAGTCAACGCTGGCTCAGAAGGGTCATTTTAATGAAATTATAAAACTATAATTAATCAAATGTTTGCAAGCTCACGTTTTTATTACATTAAAAAGACTATTTTCATCCTGCGTTAACTTGATATCTGAATAAAACATGAGAATACTATAAGGTTTTTTCGAAAGAATTTTATTTAAATCTATTTTAAGTGAATTTTCATAATCAATAGGGCTACACAATGGTTTAGGTAAAATTGCAAAAGATTACTTCAAGTAGTTTAAAAGAAAATGGAGTCAATGAAACTTTCAAGTTACCCATACACAAACATTTATTTATTTGAAAGTAACACTTAATATACTCATGTTCTATCCAGATGTAAAGTCAACGATGGCTCAGAAGGGTCATTTTAATGAAATTATAATACTATAATTAATCAAATGTTTGCAAGCTTTAGGTTTATAATTACATTAAAAAGATTCTTTTCACCCAGCGTTAACTTGATATCTGAATAAAACATGAGAATACTATAAGGTTTTTACGAAAGAATTTTATTTAAATTTATTTTAAGTGAATTTTCATAATCAATAGGGCTACATAATGTTTTAGGTAAAATTGCAAAAGATTACTTCAAGTAGTTTAAAAGAAAATGGAGTCAGTGAAACTTTCAAGTTACCCATACACAAACATTTATTTATTTGAAAGTAACACTTAATATACTCATGTTCTATCCAGATATAAAGTCAACGCTGGCTCAGAAGGGTCATTTTAATGAAATTATAAAACTATAATTAATCAAATGTTTGCAAGCTCAGGTTTATAATTACATTAAAAAGACTCTTTTCACTCAGCGTTGACTTGATATCTGAATAAAACATGAGAATATTATAAGGTTCTTTCAAAGGAATTTTTTTTAAATTTATCTTAAGTGAATTTTTGTAATCAAATAGGGCTACATAATGGTTTAGGTAAAATAGCAAAAGATTACTTCAAGTTGTTTAAAAGAAAATGGAGTCAGTGAAACTTTCAAGTTACCCATACACAACCATTTATTTATTTGAAAGTAACACATAATATACTCATGTTCTATCCAGATGTAAAGTCAACGATGGCTCAGAAGGGTCATTTTAATGAAATTATAACACTATAATTAACGAAATGTTTGCAAGCTCACGTTTTTATTACATTAAAAAGACTATTTTCACCCAGCGTTAACTTGATATCTGAATAAAACATGATAATACTATAAGGTTTTTTCGAAAGAATTTTATTTAAATCTATTTTAAGTGAATTTTCATAATCAATAGGGCTACATAATGGTTTAGGTAAAATTGCAAAAGATTATTGCAAGTAATTTAAAAGAATATGGAGGCAATCAAACTTTCAAATTACCAATACACAAATATTTATTTATTTGAAAGTAACACATAATATACTCATGCTTTATCCAGATCTAAAGTCAACGCTGGCTCAGAAGGGTCATTTTAATGAAATTATAAAACTATAATTAATCAAATGTTTGCAAGCTCACGTTTTTATTACAATAAAAAGACTATTTTCATCCAGCGTTAACTTGATATCTGAATAAAACATGAGAATACTATAAGGTTTTTTCGAAAGAATTTTATTTAAATCTATTTTAAGTGAATTTTCATAATCAATAGGGCTACACAATGGTTTAGGTAAAATTGCAAAAGATTACTTCAAGTAGTTTAAAAGAAAATGGAGTCAATGAAACTTTCAAGTTACCCATACACAAACATTTATTTATTTGAAAGTAACACTTAATATACTCATGTTCTATCCAGATATAAAGTCAGCGCTGGCTCAGAATGGTCTTTTTAATGAAATTATAAAACTATATTTAATCAAATGTTTGCAAGCTCAGGTTTATAATTATATTAAAAATACTCTTTTCACTCAGCGTTGACTTGATATCTGAATAAAACATGAAAATACTATAAGGTTTTTTCGAAAGAATTTTATTTAAATTTATCTTAAGTGAATTTTTATAATCAAATAGGGCTACATAATGGTTTATTACATTTGTTATGGTTTATTACATTGTTTATTACATTAAAAAGACTATTTTCACCCAGCGTTAACTTTATATCTGAATAAAACATGAGAATACTATAAGGTTTTTTCGAAAGAATTTTATTTAAATTTATCTTAAGTGAATTTTTATAATCAAATAGGGCTACATAATGGTTTAGGTAAAATAGCAAAAGATTACTTCAAGTTGTTTAAAAGAAAATGGAGTCAGTGAAACTTTCAAGTTACCCATACACAAACATTTATTTATTTGAAAGTAACACTTAATATACTCATGTTCTATCCAGATATAAAGTCAACGCTGGCTCAGAAGGGTCATTTTAATGAAATTATAAAACTATAATTAATCAAATGTTTGCAAGCTTTAGGTTTATAATTACATTAAAAAGACTCTTATCACTCAGCGTTGACTTGATATCTGAATAAAACATGAGAATATTATAAGGTTCTTTCAAAGGAATTTTTTTAAAACTTATTTTAATTGAATTTTCATAATCAAATAGGGCTATGTAATGGTTTAGGTAAAATTGCAAAAGATTATTGCAAGTAATTTAAAAGAAAATGGAGTCAATGAAACTTTCAAGTTACCCATACACAAACATTTATTTATTTGAAAGTAACACTTAATATACTCATGTTCTATCCAGATATAAAGTCAACGCTGGCTCAGAATGGTCTTTTTAATGAAATTATAAAACTATATTTAATCAAATGTTTGCAAGCTCAGGTTTATAATTATATTAAAAATACTCTTTTCACTCAGCGTTGACTTGATATCTGAATAAAACATGAAAATACTATAAGGTTTTTTCGAAAGAATTTTATTTAAATTTATCTTAAGTGAATTTTTATAATCAAATAGGGCTACATAATGGTTTATTACATTTGTTATGGTTTATTACATTGTTTATTACATTAAAAAGACTATTTTCACCCAGCGTTAACTTTATATCTGAATAAAACATGAGAATACTATAAGGTTTTTTCGAAAGAATTTTATTTAAATTTATCTTAAGTGAATTTTTATAATCAAATAGGGCTACATAATGGTTTAGGTAAAATTGCAAAAGATTACTTCAAGTTGTTTAAAAGAAAATGGAGTCAGTGAAACTTTCAAGTTACCCATACACAAACATTTATTTATTTGAAAGTAACACTTAATATACTCATGTTCTATCCAGATATAAAGTCAACGCTGGCTCAGAAGGGTCATTTTAATGAAATTATAAAACTATAATTAATCAAATGTTTGCAAGCTTTAGGTTTATAATTACATTAAAAAGACTCTTATCACTCAGCGTTGACTTGATATCTGAATAAAACATGAGAATATTATAAGGTTCTTTCAAAGGAATTTTTTTAAAACTTATTTTAATTGAATTTTCATAATCAAATAGGGCTATGTAATGGTTTAGGTAAAATTGCAAAAGATTATTGCAAGTAATTTAAAAGAAAATGGAGTCAATGAAACTTTCAAGTTACCCATACACAAACATTTATTTATTTGAAAGTAACACTTAATATACTCATGTTCTATCCAGATATAAAGTCAACGCTGGCTCAGAATGGTCTTTTTAATGAAATTATAAAACTATATTTAATCAAATGTTTGCAAGCTCAGGTTTATAATTATATTAAAAATACTCTTTTCACTCAGCGTTGACTTGATATCTGAATAAAACATGAAAATACTATAAGGTTTTTTCGAAAGAATTTTATTTAAATTTATCTTAAGTGAATTTTTATAATCAAATAGGGCTACATAATGGTTTATTACATTTGTTATGGTTTATTACATTGTTTATTACATTAAAAAGACTATTTTCACCCAGCGTTAACTTTATATCTGAATAAAACATGAGAATACTATAAGGTTTTTTCGAAAGAATTTTATTTAAATTTATCTTAAGTGAATTTTTATAATCAAATAGGGCTACATAATGGTTTAGGTAAAATTGCAAAAGATTACTTCAAGTTGTTTAAAAGAAAATGGAGTCAGTGAAACTTTCAAGTTACCCATACACAAACATTTATTTATTTGAAAGTAACACTTAATATACTCATGTTCTATCCAGATATAAAGTCAACGCTGGCTCAGAAGGGTCATTTTAATGAAATTATAAAACTATAATTAATCAAATGTTTGCAAGCTTTAGGTTTATAATTACATTAAAAAGACTCTTATCACTCAGCGTTGACTTGATATCTGAATAAAACATGAGAATATTATAAGGTTCTTTCAAAGGAATTTTTTTAAAACTTATTTTAATTGAATTTTCATAATCAAATAGGGCTATGTAATGGTTTAGGTAAAATTGCAAAAGATTATTGCAAGTAATTTAAAAGAATGTGGAGGCAATCAAACTTTCAAATTACCCATACACAAATATTTATTTATTTGAAAGTAACACACAATATACTCATGTTTTATCCAGATCTAAAGTCAACGCTGGCTCAGAAGGGTCATTTTAATGAAATTATAAAACTATAATTAACCGGGTCCGTCAAGTATGTACATAGTTATATGTCGAAATTAAAGAGACCGTCAATGCACTATATTTTATATTGAACTACAGTTAAACCTGGAACATTGCTCGAGTTTGGGAAAAATATCCTCGAACAGTGCTCGAGTCACCTAAGGTTCGTAGCAATTAACGATGGCAGCAAGTCAGAGCCCTAGACAAGGTATAAACTGTTTGTCCGTAATATTATATTGGCTTGATTTCAAAAAGTATCTGTTATCTTACCTATAATAGAAATGAATGTCCATATGCGCACTACATGTAACGCGAGTATAATGTAGCGAGAGTATTATAGATCAGTGTTTGAGGTTCGACTTTTTGACCTATTTCTTATCAACATGTATTTATGACAAATTTAATGTCTTACAATATTAAATTTGAAAGGTATTATTAATTTGTATACTTTATACTAATTCATAAAAAAATGACATTGAGTTACAAATAAAAATATAATACTTGCCAATTTATTAATTGATTTAATTAATTTCTTTAGCGTTTATTTCAGATTATCGGAATTAGTAAAAAATAGAAATATTTTAAACTATAATATTTTTTAAATAATTTGTATACTTCATACTAATTAATAAAAGAAGGAAATTGATATACAAATAAAAATACAATACTTGCCAATTTATTAATCGATTTCATTAATTTCTTTAGCGTTCATTTGAGATTATCAGAATTAGTAAAAATTGGAAATATTTTAAACTATATTATTTTTTAAATAGAATATTAGTTTTTGTTTACTATTTTAATTGTAGCGTATTCATGAAATTCATAATTGAACGTCTTATTTTGGGAATAACATATTTCTATTAATTTATATTGTGGGTAATAATGAAACTTATACTTGCCAAGATTTTACTTTTTAGAAAGGTATTTTTTATAGATAGCATTTCCAACCAATTAATAGCGTATATTGTTGTTTATTTCAGTTTTATTATTATAATCACTTTCATAGTGTACACTCATTTCCTCATTAATGACAAGTCGCAACAAACTAGGATTGTATATTTATTTTCCTAACTCACTGTAACATTTTGTAACTCCTTGTAAATGTTTGTAATTCTCTGTAACTTATAGTAATTATTTGCAAGTTTTCGTAAGTTTTTATAGTTACCTTGTAACTTTTCGACTTAATTTACACTATGTCACAAACAATTATCAAAAATTGCCAAGATATTATACAAATTTATAAAGAGTTAAAATAAGTACAAAAAGTTGTAGAATTACAATATGGCAAATGTAATTTAAGTTTATATGGATAATCAAGTAAAGAGGGTATCAAAGTCAATTTTTATCCTCCCTACTTTACCGACCTGAGAATTCTAAAATATTGGATATTATTAAATAATAAACAGATTTATGAAAAACTAAAACATTGCCCTTTGTTTTGCATTTATCTACTACTGTACAAAGTTTCAAGTAAAACTTTTACGAATGATATTTGATCATAAAACAGATATCTACGAAAGATGATAAAAAATTTTGTTTAAATCCTATTCATATATGCAATGATATTTTTATTTGAACTTAATACAGTCGTAGAGTGAAACAAAAGAAAAGGCAATGATGTTTTGGTTTTTAATAATTCGGTTTATTTATTAATTATTGTAATCAGTTATACATATCTCAGTTAAAGATTTGAGGTTAGGGATTTTGGCGGGAAATACAATTTTGTTTTTCTCTAATACAATTCCAATAAAATTGATTTAGTATCAATTATCATACTTATTGACCTGAATATATGATATAATATATGAAATATAAAAACAGTAAGCATATATATATATATTTCATATTTTATAACATATATTTAGGTCAAAAAGTATGACAATTAATACACTCATTTTAGATATTTATTGATTATTTTTTATATTTGACTGGTAACCGGGGTTTTTATTTAAACAATCGAAATATTCAAATAACAAAATACAATCTCCTGCTTTTTTTATAAATAAATTATGGTTTTACGAGCGTAAATGCTACTTTGCCATAAGAGCCTATGCTAAAATTTTTAATTAAAAAAAATTCTATTCAGTTCACCTAGCAACTCCACCGAGTCAAAGTAGCGAAAGAATGCTTCAAATGCACACTTTCACAGTGATTTAATTTATTTTTGTTCATGATAGAAATAACAAAAAAAATTTTTATTGTTTGTGTGTATTATTGAAATTGTTTAGCAAGTATTAACATTTTAAGTCTCGGTGCGCACTCTAAACCTAAAAGAATAAAAATTGACGTTACGAAGAATAAAAGTAGCATTTTATTCTTTTAGAAAACTATAAAAGTTTGATTTTATTCTTTAGAGAATTTCCCAATGATTTTCAAAGATTAAATTGTACAATTTATTCTTTTGTAAATAATAAAGTTCAGTTTTTATTCTTTTAAAAGAATAAATGATGAATTTTATTATTTCCAAAAGAATAAAGTCAAGAAATAATTCTTTATGAAAGAATAAAATACCACCTCGCTATTTTTAAAAGAATAAATATCGGATTTTATTGTGAGGTTAAATAAATGATTTTTGCAAACCAAACAGACAATTTTATTTGTCAGCGACGTTTCGGCAGCATTTTACTGCCCACATCGGTCTATACAATGTATTAAATCTTCTGTGATATTTCATTTTTTACTTATTTATAACTTATAACATTTTTTAACTATGGATTTCTTTTATTTATATTTATATTTACAATGTGCTATTTATTGTTTTAATATTATAAGTTTTAAAATAAGGACGATTAAGAAAATAAAAGCGAGTAACGTATATATCTTGTACATGTAGTGGTCTTAAAAAATGTAACATCCGTAGCATGTAAATATTGTAAGTATAACCTGATGAGGGCAGTGAAATTCTGCCGAAACGTCGCTGACAAATAAAATTGTCTGTTTGGTTTGCAAAAATCATTTATTAAACCTCACCATATCAATATGAGCAAACGAAGATAATGATCTATTTTATCGGATTTTATTCTTTACGAAAAGTATAAACATAAGATATTATTCTTTATTTAAGATATTATTCTTTATTTAAGATATATAAATATATATATATATATATATATATATATATATATATATATATATATATATATATATATATATATATATATATATATATATATACACCTATTTTGTAGTTATACTGCTGTACTAACGACCGTAGAGATTACTTTTAACCTAAAAAAAATTATGACACTCGCTGATCACCTCAGTCGGAGTAAATCTACCAAAAAGTCGTATTTAAAAAACTAAGATACCTAGACACTCAAAATTTAGTGTCATAGTTTATTAGGCTCAAAAAAGGAGGAGAAAAATATTTTCAAGACCTTGCATAATCTTATTTCAACTTTATCAAAAGAAGTCTTATACACAAACCTATATATGTATACCTATATATATGTCAAATGGTTCAATCAGCTCTAAACTTAAAAGAGAGTGATTAATCTATTGAAACATTTAATTTTTCACTTTACTCAACTTAAATAAGCCATATTAACTCAATAGTTTTAATGAAGACTGTAGAAATTTGTTTAACTCAAAAAATAATTGTTGAAACTGAGGTAAGGGAAACTTAAAATTTTCTTTAATGTAGCATTTCTCTTGAACCAACAGAGTTTAAGACTTGAAATTTTATATGTAAGTTGGTTCCGCTTCAACATATAATAAAAACTTGCTTGAAACTACACAAGACCCTTGGTTACTCTAGTGAGTAAAAAAGTATACATGTAATTTCAAAATCCAAATGTCGGTGGAACTAGAATTGCCATAAAATGACTTTTTCATAAAGTATAAGATTTAAAGACTTCAAATTTTGTAAGTAAGTTAGTTTCACATCTACGTGCAATAAAAACAAAGTAAAAAATTAAATGTTTCAATTGATTAATCACTCCGTTTTAAGTTTAGAGGTAATTCAACCATTTGACATATATAGGTATACATATATAGGTATACATATATGGTATTTTGTGTATTAGACTTTTTTTGATAAAATTGAAATAAGATTACGTAAGGTCCTGGAAATATCTTTTTCCTTTTTTGAACCTAATAAACTATCACACAAAATTTTAAGTAACTAGGTCTTTTAGTTTTTTAGATATGATTTTTTGGTGGAATTTATATAGATACCTATATTTTATATATTTTATATAAATACCTATGTGTTACTTTGTGAATAAGATTTTTTTTGACAAAATGGAAAAAAGATTATCTAAGACTTTGGAAGTATTTTTTTTCTTCTTCTTTAGGCATAATAAACTATGACACTAAATTTTAAGTGTCTAGGTCTCTTAGTTTTTTAGATACGACTTTTTGGTGGAATTACTCTGACTCAGGTGATCAGCGAGTATTATAATTATTTTTAGGTTAAAAGTAATCGCTACGGATTTGGTTGTTAGTACAGCAGTATAACTACAAAATAGGTGTTCCTATATATATATATATATATATATATATATATATATATATATATATATATATATATATATATATATATATATATATATATATTTATATATCTGGAAAAAAGAATAATATCTTCTGTTTATTGTTTTCGTAAAGAATTATATCCGATATTTATTCTTTTAAAATAGCGGGGTGGTATTTTATTCTTTCATAAAGAATAATTTCTTCACTTTATTCTTTTGTAAAGAATAAAATTAATCATTTACTCTTTTAAAAGAATAAAAGCTGAACTTTATTCTTTACAGAAGAATAAGTTGAACAAATTAATCTTTTAAAGTCATTGTCAAAATTTCTAAAGAATAAAATCACACTTTTATACTTTTCTAATAGAATAAAATGTTACTTTTATTCTTTGTAACGTCAATTTTTATTCTTTTAGGTTCGGGTCCTCTAGAACAAATACATTTCTTTTCCGTTTTTTTTTTAATTTCACGTGATAAACTTGAAATTATGCAAAATAATAAATATTGTTGTGACCGAGCTCGAACGTTGCGCGATTCGAACACCGAGAATCGCTCATAGCAACCCCTAGCAACGAGATCAACGACGTCGCGGATGTTATTGTTTATGTTCAGTCTGATTCTGATAACTGTTGAGAACAGTTGAGTTTAAATTCAAATCAAGAGTCCGAGTTCAAGTGTGCTTTTCTATAAATACGTGTTGTCATTCTCATTACCCGAACCCGATCATAACATTTTGGAGGCTCGTTCCGGATAGTGTTTTCGAAAATGTGATTTAGTGGAAAGTCTATACTTTTACGTTCTGGCAAGATGTCAGTGGTATCAAGAACACCAATTCCATCCCCGAGAACTCTTTCAACTGAGCAGTCTCAACCGTCTCTCACTGCAGCGAATTTGGAGATGACAAGCTTGGAGAGACGTGCAGATGAAATTACTCAAGAACTCCATCAATGCAACGAGGATGCATTAAATTTACAAAGGGAACTCCATGTTCGAGATTCGGAATTGTTGGATGCTCGTCATCACAATGAGGAACTTGAAGTACAGATTAGGCTACTGAGGGATCAACAAGTTCGAAAAGAACTATTCGGTGACCGAGAGCATAGGGAGAGGACTCACTTGAACGAAGAGTTATCGAGACTTCGGACCCTGCATAACACACTGCTGGCAGAACAGCGAGTACAGCAACGTCAAATTAATCAGCTAAGTCGTTTACAGAATAAAGATATATATTCACATACAACAGAAACAGAGAACGCTAAAATCAATGACACTGGGTTATCTTTCAATCAGAATAGACTTGGGTTAGGAACTTCTGTTATTGATCCTTTGATTACTGATACTCGTGGTTTAGGTTCAAATGTAGATAATTCTGTTTTACCGAACACTAGACCTATCTATTCGGGAACGGACTTGGTTTTTAAATTGAAAGCTGATGATTATGATGGATCATCACCTCTTCGTGAAATTTTCGTTCAATTTCAAGTCATCGCTAGAGCAAATAATTGGACACCTGCAAATAAATCAACAGCTCTTATTTTTTGTTTGAAAGGAAGAGCAAAATCAATTCTCGTTGAATCTGATTCGACTGCGTCAAATTTTGATGATTTAGTTTCCCGTCTTGAACTTCGATTTGGTGATAAACACTTAGCACCCACTTATTACGCACACTTTCAGAACATACGTCAACGTTTTGGTGCAGATTTCCCAACATTGACTGCCGATCTTGAGAGACTTTCTGCTTTGGTTTATCCGGAATGTCCATTTGCAGTCCAAGATAAAATCGCTTGTGCCCAATTTATAGTTGCTATTTTTGATTCATCGATCAGGGAGATCCTTCGTTTAGAAAGGATAACTTCTCTGAAAGTTGCTCTTGCTCGCGCTATGGAAGTGAAGGTTATAGGTGATTTAGATAAGAGATCTCAGACTTCAAGGAGAACGAATGACACTTATAAAACTAGAATCAACTCTTCGAATTCACAGTCTAAAGGTCCTCAATCTTCGGACAAACACAGATCTCAAGATTTCTTTAAGGATATTGAATGTTGGACGGTGGTAAAAAGGGACATTTTAGATCAAATTATCCAAATCAGATGAGCGACCAGGGAAACTAGGTTATGTTGAACTTTCTGGAGCGAGTTCAACAGAACTTGACAAGACTCCAACAAACACACACTCTTGTCTGATTGATAGTAATGTTGGAAGAATTAATAGGAACTCAAATAAATTTTATTTTGATGGTTTAATTAATGACAAAACTTGTATTTTTAAAGTAGATTCTGGTTCTGATGTGACTATTATAAATCCGCAATTTGTAGAGTCAAAAGATAAAAGAATTCCTATAAATTTTACAACTCTTAAGTATCCGACTGGAGAAAAGGTACCAGTTGAATTTTTGATTTCAGCTTCTATAAAATTGGGTGACTATTCAGCTAATTTAGATGTTTTTGTTGGAAATATTATTGATGATTGTATACTTGGTAGTGATTTCCTTGATACAACTGGTATTACAGATTCGATAACTAAAATTATTTTAAATACTCTAAGTTCAATAATCAATAAACAGATTTCGAGCATAGTTGATTCTAGTGAGGATGTACCAGAGACATTACAAGAAATTTTTGACAAGGACTCAGAGAACTTGGATCAAGATCAACGACGGAAGTTTGCGGATCTTCTTCATGAATTTGAAGAGATTTTTCAAGATGATGACGTTACTGGAAAATGTAATTTGGTTGAACATAGAATTTAATTACTCCATAATCAACCAATTAAACAACCTATTCGAAGACCCCCTATTCATCAAGTTAAGGAATTGTATGAATGTACTGATGAGATGCATTCTCAAGGAGTTATTGAAGAATCAGACAGCTCGTATTTTTCACCTGTAGTGCCCAAGAAGAAGAAGGATGGAAAAATTCGTTTTTGTATTAATTTTCAAAAAATTAATGCAATTACTATTAAGGATTCGTACCCTTTACCAAGAATTGACGATACTCTTGATAAACTTGCAGGATATTCGTGGTTTTGTACTTTGGACTTGAAGAGTGGATACTGACAAATCAAGATTCGAGAAGAGGATAGGAAAATCACGGCTTTCTCAATCGGAAAAGGACTTTGGCAATTTACAGTTATGCCATTTGGTTTATGCAATGCACCTGCGACTTTTCAACGTTTAATGGAAAAATTACTCAGAGACTATCTTTCAAAATTCTGTTTAGTCTATTTGGATGACGATATGGTATTAGGAAAGTCATTTGATGAGTTAATAATTAACCTGAAGAAAGTGTTTGTTCGTTTTCAAGAAGCAGGATTACGTCTTAATAAGAAGAAATGTGTTTTCTTCAGCAGGCAAATAGAATATTTAGGATACATCGTTTCAGAAGAAGGAAAAACAGCTGATCCAAAGACGATTGTATCTGTTGTAAACTGGCCAATTCCTCATAACAAAAAGGCTGTGTTGAGTTCCGTGAATTTCTGTGGTTATTATAGGCGACTTATTAAAGGTTTTGCTGACATAGCTAAACCTTTATATAGGTTAACTGAAAAATCGGCTAAGTTCATATGGTCAGAGGAATGTCAAAAAGCTTTTTCAAGATTGAAAGAGGTTCTTACAACACCTCCAATTTTGGCATTTCCTTCTCTTTCTTCTGAATTTATTTTAGATACTGACGCTTCTGTCCATGGAATTGGGTCGGTTCTTTCTCAGAAACAAGATGGAATCGAACGTGTCATAGGTTATTATAGTAGAGTCCTTTCAAATCAGAGAGACATTATTATGTCACTCGACGTGAACTCCTTGCTATTATAGAATCATTAAAAAATGTTCATCATTACCTTATAGGTAAACCTTTCATTATTAGGACTGATCATTCTTCTTTAACTTGGTTATTATCGTTTGAGGAATTGGATGGACAATTGGCTCGTTTGTTAGGGAAATTGGATCAGTACAAGTACAAAATTATTCACAGGAAAGGCAATTAACATGGAAATGTTGATGGACTTTCAAGAGGGCCTTGTGAAGATGTCTCCTGCAAATATTGCATCAGAGTAGAAGAAAAATTCAATAATGTAGAAACAATTTGCCGTATCATTTTTGAAGAAAAGACATCAGAAGGATGCAAGAATAGTCAGGCAGAAGATGAAGCTATTTCTTTCATTTGTTAAACGAAAGAATTACAGAAGATACCAGAATGGCAAGAGATTTCATCGATGGACGAATTCACCAAAATCTATTGTTCTCAATGGGATTCGTTAGTACTAATTGATATGATTTTGTATAGAGAATGGGTTTCAACGAATTTAGATTACAAAGTCCATCAATTAGTTGTTCCTCAACATAAAATTAAAGATATTTTGGAAGAAGCACATGATTCACCATCTGGAGGACATTTCGGAGTAAGCAAGACTTTAGATAAAATTAGAAAAAGATTTTATTGGGCTACTTATAAAACAGATGTAGAAAATTGGTGTAAATCTTGTGAAGTCTGTGTTTCAAAGAAAGGTCCTCCAGATAAAGGTCATGGTGAGACGAAAATTTATAATTCAGGAGTTCCATTTGAAAGACTTCAAATGGATATCTTAGGCCCATTTTGACTTTCTTCTTTGGGCAATTAATACCTCTTAGTTGTGACGGACTGTTTTTCAAAATGGGTTGAAGCTTTTCCTCTCTTAAATATGAGAACAAAAACCATTGCTGAGATTTTTGTTGATCAGATTATTTGTAGGTATCGGGTACCTTTAGAGGTAAATACTGATCAAGGGACGAATTTTGATTCGAAATTGATTAAAAATTTACCTGAGTTGTTAGGAATCAAAAAGACAAGAACGACATCATTACACCCACAATCAAATTGACAAGTTGAAAGACAACACCAAACACTTCTACACTATCTCACAAAATACATACATGAAAATCAAAAAGACTGGGATCGCTGGGTTTCACTATTTTTGTTAGCTTACGGATCCTCCAAACATGCGATGACTGGAACTACTCCGGTTGAGATGTACACCGGTTTCGATCTGAGGCTTCCTTTGGACTTGATTCGAGGATGTCTACCAGACGAGGTCGAGATTGAAGGAGACGGGGATTACGTACACAAGCTTCGGAGGAAACTCAGCGAGATCCACAAAATGGCACGAGACCGGATTAACTAAGCGGAAAGAACGAAATCTTGGTACGACAAACGAGCTCTCAATATTCAATATTCCCAAGGCCAAAAAGTTTGGTTCTTCAACCCTCAAAGAACCAAAGGAAAATAGTCACAAAAACTCAAGTCAAATTGGGTAGGACCTTGGGAAGTTGTGAGGAAAATTAATGACGTCGTTTATTGTATTCGTCGTTCACCAAGACGTAAATCCAAGATAGTCAACATCAATCATCTTGGGACTTACACTGAGAGAGATACCCGATAATGAAGACTACTCTGCTCACGGTTCTTTTGAGCTGTGGTTTTTCCCGTGGGCGTGAAGGTAAATACCGGAGCAGGGACTAGAGGTGAGGTTCCACAGCATGTCAACTTCCCCCCCTCTTGTCTGAAGACCGATTTCGACCAAATAAGAAGGATGATTGAAGTAGATTGTTCAAGAGACGGATCCGTCTTAGTCCTGTTAAGTGATGATTGGTATCGCATCTGTAAGCATTGCTCGGTAACTTGATGCCAAGGATGAGTCAAGGTAGAGGATGTTGGTGTCGGATCCTGTAAGTCATCATTGGATTGTAATAGGATCAACCCACTTGAAGGATGGATGGTTATGATTGTCGGGACGACAATCTAAAAAGGAGAGGGCAATGTTGTGACCGAGCTCCAACGTGGCGCGATTCGAACACCGAGAATCGCTCATAGCAACCCCTAGCAACGAGATCAACGACGTCGCGGATGTTATTGTTTATGTTCAGTCTGATTCTGATAACTGTTGAGAACAGTTGAGTTTAAATTCAAATCAAGAGTCCGAGTTCAAGTGTGCTTTTCTATAAATACGTGTTGTCATTCTCATTACCCGAACCCGATCATAACAATATGTACATTAGATCAAAGTTGGCCATTTCCGATATCGCAATGGGGGATTAACCTATTTTAACCACAAAGAAGCTGAGAAAAGTAAAAAAAATTATTTTTATTTATATCATATATTCGAATCCCAAGGCTCAACCATGATGCCTTGTAACGAAATGATATTTCGTTTTACAAAATTTTTCCATATTATAGTAAAGACTTTCGAAATAAATTTTTCGACATATTATACTAAAATAATATCGCGCTCTATTTTTCTGGAAATTGAATTACTTAAAAACGAAGTCGTTAAAACGATAGTAAGATCACGTAATTCAATTTCCAGAAAAGCGGAAAGAACGCGACTTGTCTCACCGAGCGGGCTATCTTAATTGCGCGATAAGCAAGTCACACGTATGCAGCCTCTGCCGAAAATTTCCTATCTATAGCCAAAAATTATAAAAACCGAGCAGCGGCCCATGCGACCAGACTCAGTTTCACTCTCAATCGCTTACTGCGCGGAAGGTCTCTCAATTTTCCATTATAATAAGTCAAGTATTGTATGCCATCGTGGGCACAACGTGTATAATCATAAAAATGAATTCTTGTAAAAAGTATATTCTAAACATTATTTTCTTGTGTGATAAAATCTTACCATCTATAAAAATTATTCATATCGTATAATAATTATTATAACATATTTCGTCGGTGCTCTTCAATAATTCGTTGCTGCTCTGTAATCAACAAGGTAAGAACTATTATACCTAAAGTCTAATATTATTCACGTTTTTTCGCCAGAGTATAGCTCTAGCAGTCCATATCCACGCGCCCTACTCTTTTTTTAGTCGCCATGCTACAAGATAATAACAGTCTGCCCGTGCAACCGCTCGGCCCGAGACAGGCAAGCCGTGATTATCATAATAATGTATTAATTTATAATTAAATAAATACAGATCGTTACAGCTAAAATACTGGTAACAGCTAGCTGGGATCTGTAAAAACGCGGAAAATACGTAAATAATTGAATAAGATTTATTTCTTTCTTTAGAAATTAAAAATTTTTCTTTCACTTATATGTTAAAAATAAAATTATACCTTATTAACTCTAAGAAAAAGCAAAAAGAAATCTAAAAAGTAATTTTTCGAGTCCTTTCCCTATCCTTAATGCATAAAAAAATGTGCTTTTTGTAGTTTGTGATTTTGTAGTTAGTTTAAATATAAATATATAATACTCAATCTACATTTCCTTTTTAATACCAATAACAATTACTTCGAATACTATATAAATATATATATATGTATATATATATATATATATATATATATATATATATATATATATATATATATATATATATATCGGGACGCGAGAGAGAACAGCACGGAGGAAGCGCGACGGCGCGCGCCACGCCGAGCACATGGGGCGGCGGGAAAATCGGCACTACCGCTTAGGCTGCCAAATCGTTAAGAGCGTTTTCTTGGCTTGTAAAAGACCACCGAAGATTTAACGGCGAGAGTGTGAGAGAGAGCGAGAGAGAGAGAGAGAGTGAAAGCGAAAGAGATAACGAGTGTGTGAACGACGAGTGGCGGACGTCTTCTCCGAGGTCCAGCGACGCAGCCACCCTCCTGCATTTCCAACACCCGGTCGGGAGCGAAGCTGATTCACCACCGCCGACCCGGCGTCCCCGCAGAGTGAGGGAGCAAGAGTGAGAGAGAGAGAGAGAGAGAGAGAGAGAGTGAGAGAAATACCTCTTCTCCGGCGTTCATTTGCGCACCAAGTAAGTTGGCATCATTATACCGCGTCGAATTGCGTCCCAGGAAGTCGCGGCCCGAGGCCCTTCCGTCGGCTCCTTGTATGCGCGACCGCGTGTGCGAATTAATATCGAATTGTTAGCGCGACGCCCGAGGAGCTCGGGATTCGCGCGTGCCCGACTGTATCTCATATCACTAGAATATATATACGCATTTTATTGAACGATACTCTCCTCGATTATTTAAACTACCTTACTGCCTATCGCGGTGTTCCTACCCTTACTCCCTGGTTTCGCAGGAATGAGCCCGAGGTCGAGTTGGAGCTAGCCGGCTACGTACGCGCGGCTGAAGCGAGTTGAACTCGCATTATAACAGGTAAGCCCAAGGCCGAGCAGCGCGCTGCTGAAAAGCGCGCTGCCTACGTTGTTAAAGCAAGAATATTAACATGCGGCCGATTAGGAAAATCACCTGTGAAATGGCGCCCAAAAACGTGTAGGGTTTGATAGGAACCGCGAGCAGAATAAGGTAAAATAAATTCTCCCCTCGCATAAAATTCTATTCGCGTCGGAAACAAAACCACGCGATAAAAGCTCCCGTAGCCGAGCTCAATATTCAGCGCGAATATTTAGAGCTGTTAGCAGCACAAGGAGCCCGCGCGCGGTGCCGTAAATAAGGTAAGGTGACCCTTGTTTATGGTAAGCTGAATACAGCGATACACAGCAGAGCAAACAAATAGCCGCTCAGCACGGGCAGAATAACAAGGAGTTAAAAACTCGATAATACTGGCATTGTAGAAGAACGCGAACATTATTTCGACACCGCGAAATAATATTCGTAGCTGTCAGCAACATAAACGGCGTACAACGAGCGAATCGAAGACGCAAAGAAAGCTGAGGAAAAGCCCAGCAAATTAGACGAGCACGTCGATTCGCACGGGAGAAAAACTTCGCGCGCAATTGCCAGTGCTAAGCGGCAATATATATAGATATACTGTCGATAACAATACGAACACAGACAGCTCGGCGGCTATACGTGCGCGCACAGCGCCCCGCAAGAGGCGGGAAAGTCAATGCAGAAAAACAGCGCGCAATACAGCCGTGTCAACGCACACACATATCGAGAAACGATATACGAGTATAGGCTGATTTCCATGCCTGCAAGTAACCGGACAGGAGGAAATCAGTTATAAGCCGCGCGTAGACAAAATGTACGCACTGAAACTGTACGAGCTTGTATGGGAGAATGCACGAACGCCTCTTTTAGGATTTTTTTTTATGTATACATCTCTTCGTAAGAGTGCATCAGCGGGGTGAAGCACAAACTATGCACGAGTGTGTGTGTAGTTGCAGATCGAAAATCATACACCCAATAATATTCTCCGTGGAAAATCTTGGAAAACCCCAGAAATTTTCGGAAAACTTTTTTGTGGAAAATCTTTTAAATTCCAAAATTTCTGATTTATTTTCGGGTTTGAGATTCTTTTTTCCAGAGTTTGGAAAATTTTTTGAAAATTTTTTTTTTCGTAAATTATACGTAATTTAAAGTTTTTTTATAGCCACTTTTTGGATGGGACTTAGAAAATTTTCGGGAATTTTTTTTTTATCAAATACACGGAGACCATTGCTGAGTCAAAAAAAAAAAAAATTTCAATCTGCAACAAACCTTTTAATTAAAAGGAAACATTACGCGCAGACGGAAAATACGGTTTACTAGCGTGAAAGATAGGGCTATCATGCTTGTAAAAAGAGGTGCGCCTGGATGTAGTTAATGTAACGTACTGGATTATTAATTAAAATAATCAAGTATGCTACGGCTTTTTTTCTACTACGTGCCGAGCGGTTTGCACGAGTAGATTTGGGTGGCGTGGCGTGAGAAGGGAGGACGTGAGGAGGAGGATCAGCTAGGACAATGTGTCCCTTGCAGAAAAAGACTAAGGTTTTATTAAATGAATAAAATGTGTGTGTATTTTATAATCTTACCTTGCCTTTTTATTTTAGCTTGTCACAATTTATGTAATAAGTTGAAGGCAATTTGGCCTTTGGTATTGGAATTTTCCCTTTTATTCGACGGTATAAATGAAAATGGCTGGACTTAGCAGCAAAACGTTTGAATGTCGTATTCTGCATATCGCAACTCACACGGCGATGCAGCGGGCTGTTCATTTCCAGCTTCTGCGGGATAGTAACGAAAACTAAAGACCCCGAGCTGTGCGCCCGGCTAGATTAAATACACCTTTCGGCAGCGGCGGCCGCCGTGCTAATTGCAGGGGTTGTAAACTATACAAACAAGCGCCGCCGAAATGCGTCTCCAGCCAGATAAGCCCACTCTCGGGTTTTCGTCTATGATGTTTAATCGACACACTCATTACGTGTCGATCAAACATAAGACGTTCTTTGCGGAATTTAAGTGATAATCTCCTTCCACGAATTCTTATTTTATTTCGGCTAGTTTTTCCTACTTGCCTAAAATAACAATTCGTTTTGGGGATTTACATGTTTGCCGGGCTTAAGAAATGAAAAACATGTAATACGTCACAAAAAGATTTGAAATAAAAAAAATTAAATTAATTTATATATATTAAACCAGGATTTTACACCTCCCTTGTCAGAGAGTTCATCGTCCTCGATAAATTTAAGTGGCGTATCACATATTTTCCATTTTCGCGCAGCCGGTGTCTCGTATGAGCTAGCAACAAATTGTTCGTGGAAGCGCACCTTCCATTACACGTGATTATACTTTGTACAAGGTATTTATTTATCTTCAGGTACACATGCATACACGCATACCGCCGTCCCCATCCCCATTTCTCTATTTTACGTATACTTGGATGGTAGAAGGAAGAGAGGTTAGGAAGTATCTTAGTCCTCTTCGGTATCTGTGTCGTAGCCATGGTCTGGTGTGGAGACCCTTGGTGGTCGTATGCGCAGGTAGGGTCGTAGTTGGGCGAATACTTCTGTCGTCAGTTTAAGTCTTAATAGGCTGTATTGCCATTGGACAATCCACACCAGGTTGGGTCCTCGATGAGGGTTTAGTGTTAGCAGTGGTCTGCTTTCCATAGGGCGTTGGCATACTGTACAATTTTGGTGGTTTCGCGGTGTTCTTTGGTGGCAAGGTTCCAGCGCGGGATTGCATCCCAGATCCAATAAGAGGTATAGGTTGTTCACGGGATCCATTTGCTGAAACGAATGGTGATTATAAAGCATATATATATATATATATATATATATATATATATATATATGAACGTCTCTATATGCTCTTTCTTCGTCCTACGTCCCATGCACTACTTGTTCTGCTACGATAAATCACATATTATTTCATGCAGCTATGTAAGTCGACATTGGTTCATGCAGTGTAGGTAGTTTTGAGTGTGGAGTGTGGTGTATTCGTAGGTGTCAGAGGGGGAGAGGAGAAAGAGTAACAACGAAAAGAAAGAAAATGAGACGGGCACGTCAACATGAACATATGCATGCATATGTGGCGTAATAAAAAAGGGCTAAATTTGTATTCGTTTATATGATTATAATAGTCGTTCGTTACTATACATATACATTTCTTCCCCTTTTCCTTCCATCATTTCCTCTTTTATTTTAGAACGCGAAGTGACTCCCTTAATACCAGGGCTAAGTTCTGTTATTGGAGAAGCGAGAACAACAAAAAAAACTGGTTGTTGTCGCTTTTCCAAAATAATAATTACAAGGAAATGATAAAAAAAAAGAGAGAGGAAAAAAAAACGGCAATAAAAAAAGATATAATGGTGGTAGTACCACATTTTTCGCTATTAATTGGTGCTCGTAATTTATACATGAAAATAGTCAGATTTTATGCTAAAGATGAACCCTTTTGCTGCGAAATTGAGAAGTGATAACACAAAATAAATTATAAACAGAGAAATAATAATAATAATAATAAAATTTTATGTTAATTGTGGGGCAGCGAAAGCGTTGGTCTTTGGAACGAAAGATGTTAACTGCGGTGGTTCTTCAGGAAGAGGCGGTGGTGTTGGCGTAAGTTCCATTAAAAAAAGGCGTGGTGGTGGTAGTAGCGAGTCGTGGAATACTTCGATGGTGGGTCTCGACTTACGCGTCTTCTTCAAGTGTCGATACTTGCATTTTAGGTTCTTGATCTTATTTGAGGCACACATCATGAAGAGAATGGTCATGATGAATCCTATTGTTCCTAGCGTAATTAGTGCGTAGAGAAGATAGTTCCTGTATTCCTGGTTAACGCGGAATATTTCTATTTGATTTATTACCTCTTCTTGTATGGTGTTGAGTGGGGGTTCTGAGCTGGCAGTTGATGATTGTTCAATGTTTGGATAGTGCTTCGTAGATTCTTCCAACTGGCCTGGGTGAACAACTTTAAGATTTGTGGTTCAGGATCGACACTAGTAGTAATGTCGATTATTCTTTTCATAATGTCGACATGGCAATCTAGGATAGCTTCCGTAATTGCGATCCATTTTCTGATGCTTATGACGAAGTCCAGTTCCCTTTGGAATTTTCCCTTCTGTGGAAATGGCGTGGATGATCGGAAGGTCATTGCTGTGTCCCTCATGGCTGTTATCTTGTTGAAGACTACCATTAATATTTCCGTGCTTTATTTTCTAGAATCCTCTGGGGTGTCCTCTGTATTGGTGATGATTTCGCGCTGCAGACTTCTTGATGTGTTGAGTAAGATGGCTAGATATTCTACTCTCGGTAGTCCGAGGGGACAAAGCCTTGATGTAACAGGGCACTCCGTGCGAGCTAGGGTGATCTCGGTTTCGATGTGACCTTCGTTCAGTATTAGTCGGCCCACGTTTAAGACAGTGTCCACTAATCGATAGTTTCCAGGTATGTCGTCGAACTTCTGACCTTGCGTGATGGCTACCAGAGATGCGAAGAAAAGAATGTGGTACATCTGTAGGCAGTTAACAAAGAAGAAGAAGGGCATAATAGTAAAATAAAATTATTGGCTGTTATTATGTGAGTTTGCGAGTGCGTTTATAGGACTTGTTAGGTGTCCGTAAACGGTCGCGAGGTTCGTTCGAGAAGAGGGATAAGCGGGTCGATGACATCGTTCATGGGGGAAAGCGTGTATTTGTTTGGTTCGGTCGGATTGTTAATATCGTCTATATGAAGTGGTTTAAGGTTTGTTAATGTGATTATACGGTTGATTTCCTTCGTAAGGTTTGTAGAATTTTGGTCGGGGCATAGTCGCGGTGGTGTTCCAGAGATGACTTGTGAAGGATGAGTGTAATCATCAGATGTCTTGGTGGCGTGGTCATCGAGTTCATTTAATGATCTTGGCAGAGAATATGTCTTTATAAAGTTAGTTCTATATGTGAAAAAGGTAAGGACCAGGGCTTGTGAAATGACTGTCAAGGTTAACAGAATGGAGAATAGTATAGTGAGGTAATTAATGTAATTTTTAAGGTGGACGAGGTGCGTGTTATAGGTGTCCGTGATCTGAAGGTTTGAGTCGGATTTAAAATGAGAGTGCCATTTGGTAAGTGACACAGCTGGTGGTATGATTATATCCCTAGCGTAGGCTTCGCATTGTGTTCCAAGGTGAAGGATTCCCAGTCCTGCAATTGTCGTATCCTCGATTGATCTGTTGTAGCACTGTATTTGAATATACTCAATTTCGGGTTAGACGAACAACCAGTCATCTGTTTCTGCTAGATGAGTCCAGGTGGTCTTTTGTTTATTATGGATCAAAACATTGCATGTTTCCCATGCGATGGTTGGAGAGTTGGTTAATACTTGTAACTCGCAAGAAGTTTTTCTTTGGATAAGGACTCGTAGGTTACAATATGTGTCTTGCTGTAGTCGGAGGCAGGAAAGAAATTGGTTTTCGGTAAGGAAAATGTGTTGGTTGGTTATGTTGTTTCGGGCGATGAACTGTCCGTTAGGTTTTATTTTTGCAGCTGTTTCGCCTTGTTGTGGTACCAATACTGAGTGTATTCGATGTAGCTCGTAGAAAGAATTGGAGTAGAGAGGTAGTGTTATTGTTATGCTTATTGTGGTTCTGAATCTTCTTATTTTTATTTGGTAAAGTTTTTGGAAGTCGGAGGAGAAACGGTCGATGGTTGGGAGTATGGTGTTGGGTTCTTTTTGTTGGATTAGGTTTTTTAAATTTTCTTTTAGATCGTTGGGAAGTAGTAGCGTACTGATCCTTCCTTGAGTTGCGGATTCGATTATTTCCATCCTATCGTGGTATATCTGAATACGTTTATCCAGTGTGGTTTGTGTTGTGGTGAACCATGTTTGCATAAAATTCGAGAAGTTTTTAAGCGAACTTTGGAGTGATGATCTGACTTCTTGGATAGTGGTGTAGCGGTATAATCTATTGTCTTCTCCTAGTGTATCAAGTTCTCTGAGTTCGTTTGTGATACCGTTAATAATTGTGGTTGGTTCTTTCTTGGTTTCTTCTGTGTTTTCTGTGTCAAGAGGAAAATTGGTAAGACGATCCAGGAGCTCAGTTGCTGTATCCAATCTTCTGAAGAAATGTTTTGCTTGTGCTAAGAGTAGTTGGCATTCTATTACGTTGCTTGGGCATTCGTAAATTGCTTGTTTGACCAATGGCACTAGGTCATGTTCATGATGCAGGCTGTAGATGTCTATTTCAGTGGATAGTACATGGTGGATGATGCTGTTATGGAAGTTGCCCATGTTCTCAAAATATAGTCCTGGGTTATTAGGAAGCTGGGTTATAGTGTAGGGATAGGAGTGGATTATTCTTGCAAGCACAAGTATTACTACCATTATCTCTATTGTAAACATTGTTTTTGTTCCTGTTGACAGAAGTTGAAGATTAAAAGAAAATACTGTTGAATTTTTGCAAGCAATTGAAGCGGTTTGAAGTTAGTGTGGCCGTTCTGCTGAAGCGTCAACCGAATGAATGATTGGGCAAAGTGTACAAGCATGTCTACTATCCTCTTTTTTTTTTTTTTTTTTTAAATCTGTGTTTGTGTCTTCATTATCTGAATGATTTTCGTTTAAATGAGGAGCTTACATGGATATAAACGATGCTCTGTTTGATAAAATTCTTGAAGGAGAATGTACTATTGCATTTATTGGGTGCAATTCACAATCGTAGCTTTGGCTGCGCGTGGGTGGTAGTTCTGGTTGCTTTTTGTTGATATGGCATTTTATACGAGGGTAGTTCAATAAGTCTTTAGAATGACCAACAGATGGCGCGCGAATCGCTCCAAATCATCTGTTTTCAGTCAGCACCACTCCCGACTAGATATATGGTGCAGTCACAGTCCACATCTTCTGAGTTTACGTGTTTTTATAACCAATTGAAAAAAAAAAAATTGCTTGTTAAGAAAAATGGAAAAAAACGAGTTCAGAGCGGTAATTAAACATTTTCATTTAAAGGGTTTAACTCCATATGAGATAAAAAATGAATTGGACTCAGTTTATGGCACATCTGCCCCTGCCTTAGCAAGGTTTATAACTGGGTAAATTGGGGAATTTAAGCGTGGTCGTACATCAATAAGTGACGAACCACGTTCAGGAAGGCCCGTAGAAGCAACTACTCCCGAAATCATCAATAAAATCCACGATATGGTGTTGAAGGATAGAAGATTAAAAGTGCGTGAGTTAGCTGAGGCCACAAGGATATCTATAGGTGCAGTTGTTTCAATTCTACATGAAAAATTAGGCATGAAAAAGCTATCGGCAAGATGGGTGCCGCGTTTGCTCTCAGCTGAGAATAAACGCAATAGAGTGGTCGCCTCTGAGGCTCTTTTGGCGCGCATAAGTCGGAATCCTGAGGAATTTTTTCGTCGATTTGTGACTGTGGATGAAACATGGATACACCACTACACTCCTGAGACAAAGGAACAATCCAAACAGTGGATTTCCACAGGCGAACCAGCTCCAAAGAAGGCAAAGACCGTAAAGTCAGCTGGTAAGGTTATGGCTACAGTTTTTTGGAATGCCCGTGGAATTATACTTATTGACTACTTGGAAAAGGGTTAAACAATTACTGGTGAGTATTATGCATCATTATTAGAGCAGCTGAAAGAAGAAATTAAAAAAAAACGACCACATTTGGCGAGAAAAAAAATTCTCTTTCATCACGACAACGCCCGAGTTCACACATGCTTCGTTTCAATGGCTAAAATTGAAGAACTAAAATTCGAATTGGTCGAACACCCACCGTATTCACCAGATTTAGCACCCAGTGACTTTTTCTTATTTCCAAACTTGAAAAAATGGCTCGCTGGACAGAGATTTACGGACAACGAAGACGTCATTGCCTCTGTAAGTGCTTATTTTGAGGAACTTCCGAAAACGCACTTTTCTGAAGGATTAAAAAAACTTAAAAAGCGATTGACCAAGTGTATAGAGCTCCAAGGAGATTATGTTGAAAAATAAAAAAAAATTTACCCAAAAAAAATTGTTTTTATACTTTATTCTAAAGACTTATTGAACTACCCTCGTACATAATGTAATCATCAGAGTTAGTATGAGGATTAGGATAACTGTGTTTGATCCTATGGATCCATAAGATATGTATGAGTTAAGTTTTTTATTGTCCTGTTCAGCGATGAATGAGTCATATTTGTCTTGTATTGTTTCGAGTGTTACCTGGGATTCCAGTTTCGCTGGTGGGTACTTTGCTATGGAGGTTGGATGGTTAAGTGAGTTATTTATAATTCTTAATTTATGGTAGAAGAGGTTATCAATATTGGTTATGTTAAGTGATAGTTTAGGCAAATAAAGGAATTCAAAGCTTGTGCCTAGGTTTTTCATTCCTACTAGTGTTGTGTGGTCTTGGCGCGCAGAGCATCTAGGTTGGATTTTGAGTAGTCCGACGCCTGTTTTCCTTATTAGTTCGTGTTGTTCTCCGGGACATAAAATCTGTATCGTGGTGAGTTTGGGAAGAGAGTACAGCCATCCATCAATAGAGTCAAGGTGAGTCCAATGATAGACATGTTGGGGAAGGTAACTTATGCTACATTTCTTAAGGCTGTCATAGCTGGGTTGATTAAGTAGTAGATATTCGCAGGTCATATCTCCGTCAGCTTCGTAGATTGGATGATCATATGTGCAAATTCTGTAGTGTGGTGTTAGTTTGCATTTATGGAGGCTTTGTTCTGATAGGAAACTATATGCTCTCTTATCGTGTCTTAGTGAGATGTAGGGTGCTTGGGGTATTATGAATGCTGAAGTGGTATGTTCTTCGTCTGTTTGGGGGATAGGGATTGGGTGCATTCTGTATAATTCTGTCGCGAATTTATTTAGCATAGGTATGGATATTTCTACAAGGAATTTATTCTTTCTAAAGCCTAGTTTTACGGGAGCTATCTCTGTTAATTTGTCTGTATGGGCATGGTTTATTGGGATTGGGAACTCGTATTCCGGGTGGAGGTCGACTATTTGTCTAATTATTTGTTGAAGTTTATTAGTGGAAATAAGTGAGGGGTGTAATTGTCCCATCCTTGCTGAGCATACAGCATCCAGGATTGTTTGGAACGTGTCTTGGTACATATGAAGGGCTGATTCTAATAAAGGGTAAAGTTATATCTTTGCCATATGTCTTTGAGATCAAACATTTCTTGAGTCGTTCTACGCAGTGCAAGTAGACTTTCGTTTATGACTTTGTTGGAATGTTTTATGTTTTCTTCTACAGAGGAAATTTTGTGTTGTACTATGTGAGTGTCTTCCTTTGCTATTCTGGCCAACTTTGTTTGGCCCTTGAATAACAAATTTATTTGTTCCGTTAGGTGTTCTCTATCGCTTTCGGATAATGTGCCAAAGAGAGTTTTACTAATGCTTCCCATAAATCCGAATGGTGCACTTCTTTTTTTTATAGTTGTGGGTGTTGGGTTTTCGGTAGGGTCTATAGATTCAACTTCTTGCATGGAATCAATTAAATTTTCATGTATAGAATTTACTCTTTTTATTTTAGTTTCGATGTAATTTAATCTTTTTGTTAGTGTAGTGCAAAAAAATGGGTGTTGATAACACGAGTACCTTATGTTTTGCACCGTGTGGTTCATGTAACTTTGGTTGAATCGTAGTGGCGATATATCGAAGAAGACTATTATTTTCCAGTCTGCTTGAGCGTGTCTCATGTCTTCTAACCTCTTGAAGTAGATTCCGGGGTTTTCGTGGATCTCTTGAATGGAGAATCTATCCGTTGTGTTTCCGTGAATTGCAAGGACTATTATGATTACGAGTTCGCACCTCATCTGTAACAAAATTGTTCTTATCTTTGATAGGCTCGTTTTATTTTGTCGATATGTTTAAGAAACCGTTTGCCAGTTTCATATTCTAGGATGACGTTGTGTTTTTCTAAAATTTCTATTATCTTGTATGGACCCTTGTAAGTCATATCTAGTTTATTTATTCTTGGTTCTTTAAGCGCATATACGCTGTCACCTGGCAAGTAAGGGTGGTCTTTCGTTTTCTTATCATAATAATGTTTGGATTTATATTTCGAGTCTATCAGGGTCTGTGTTGCAATCATTCTAGTGTCATGTAGTCTATTTATTAGATCGGTTAAGTATGATGGATATGTTTCGGTGTCATTTGCAAATGAAGTTGGGGTGCGAGCTGGTTTACCAAAAATTAGTTCGAATGGCGTAAAGTTGGTGGACTCGTGAACACTAGTGTTGTATGAAAATATAGGAAAAGGTATTATTTTGTCCCAGTCCTCGTATTTATCGATGTATTGGCGAATATATTCCATGAGCACTAGGTGGCTTCTTTCTAGGCTGCCGTTGGATTGTGGGTGGTAACCGGATGTCGTGACTTGGTTTATCTTGAATATTTTTGAAAGTTGTTGCATTACCTTACCAATCAGGGCTGGTGCTTTGTCGGATAAGGTTATACGCGGAGATCCGTATAGGGTTATCACGTGTCGTGCTAAAGCGTCGGCTATTGTTTCTGCTTTAGTGTCTGGAATTGCAACGGCGATGCAGTATTTCGTGAGATTGTCTTGAATTGTGAGTATATGTTTATTGGGATTTAAAGGAAGTGGTCCGACGGTATCTATGGATATTTTGTCAAAGGGTTCTATTGGTGTATCGGTGATTATCATTGGTTCTTTGATTTTTATTCTGACTACTTTTAACTCTTGACAATTTTTACAGCTCCTGATGTATTCTGTTATGTCCGATTTCATTCCTGTCCAATAGAATTTCTCGCGGACACGTCGGTATGTTTTAGTTACCCCTCTGTGGCCGCCTATCAGACTGTCGTGATATTCTTTAATTATTTGGTTACGTATGTCCTCTGGTATTATAGTGGTGGTTCCGTAACAGATAAAGATTGTACATTCACATTCGCCCAGGGTTTCTTTAAGTACATCGAGGAATGTGAAGAACGTTATTTGGTCTGATAAGTCATTCTGCTTTGACAGCGATAACGTTTTAATCTTGTATTTTTTTATAGAGTCTGCTACGTTAGTGAGGGTCTCTCGAAGATCTTGCAGTGAGACAAGTTCGAGATGCTTATTAATCAATATTGATGTAAGGATATTTATTCTGGATTTTGGTGTTACGATGACTTGCCCCTTTTTTGGTTTCAGGGTTTTTATACTATGAGTATCGATTTTACCTAAGTATATCAATAGTTTTGTGATAGGTGTGGTGAATTCGCAATCTGCAGAAGTAAAGTGAAGGATATTGTCCTTCATGTGTGTTATGGCTTTGTTGATGAGCTTGATTTTTAACTTAATGTCCGGTCTTTTGATAAATTCAGGATAAAATATTCCCGGTGGTATAGTATCTGAGGCTTTGGCTATAGGATCGTTACCTATGAAGTCATCGGATTCTGTTGATGACTCGTCAGTTTCCTCGCGTAGTGCAGGTAGTGGGTTCCTCAACCGTCGTCTAAATTCGGCAACGGAATCGGCAGATTCGCTATTTTCAGACAGTTCGGGTTCGACCGGAGTTGATCGTGCTATAGAGTGCCGTCGCCCTCGTATGTTGGAGTGATGGTCGTCCCACCAGTAATCTTCGAATCGTTCTACTTCGTCTGATAAAGTGTACTCGGGGTTTAATTCCCTGACATTTTTATTTTGTGTTTCCGCGGGATGTTGCTCATCTTCAGAAGAGGGAGTTCTCCTTCTAGTTGGTGGCCCTTTCTATATAAGGCTTGGAAATCCGCTGTGTCGTTTTCGTGGTTCTGGTGGTGGTTCTGTGATAGTACTGGAGTTGTCTCCCGAGCTGAAGGTGACCCTTTTAACAGGTGCTGGTCGTGCAGTTTTGGATGTTCTACTGGATGATGGAACCGGTTTGGGTGCTTTTGATTGCGATGTTTTATCCTTGTTGAGTGGTGCGGATTTCTGTATTACTATTGCCGGTTTAAGCCTCCGTTGTCGGACTCTGTCGGCAATGATGACTCCTGCTGTCTCGGAATCAGATCCGACAGGATGAGGGGGTTTATTTTTGGAACCCATTGGTCTTCCTTTAGTACTTTGGGTGATTGATGAAGAGGATGTTGGTAGTGCAATGGCATTAGGTTGTACGGGGTTTCTGGATAAAGCATCTGCGTTAATATTTCGTCGTCCTGGTTTGTATATGAATTTATATTCATATTCCCTTAAGGGGGTATCCCTATATAGATCGATCAAAAAATCGATTTTTTTTTATTGCATAAATCGAAAGTACAACATTTCAAAAGTATGCTCTTAACATTTGTGAGCAAAATTCGAATCCGTACGGCCGCTATACGTATATTCGCTAACGTTCTTCAGCGCGCGGTACACCCGGCGCAGGTAGGCAGGTAAGCGTTCGGATACAATGGCTCCCCGCAGAGCTGGGATACTTATACAATGAAAAGAGCAGATGTTCTCCGATTTATGAGTGTGTTTGTGTGTACCCTAGCAAGAATTTTCGAGTTAATACTATAATAGGACAGGCAGTGTAGAGTATAGGTATAAACTTGTTTTGGAGCGTTGGTTCGCTACAGTCGGCTCAGTTGTACTGTAACTGTTGTGTACTTTACAGCGCTCTCACAAAATACATCATGACATCGTACACGAAAGGTCAACATAGCGAAAACTATCGTGCAAGTCGTAGGAAGAGATCTTTTCACGGTAATCAGCATACGACTGAAGAAGGCAAAGTGAAAGGTATCAGTGCCAGTGCACGAAAATTAGCAGCAGCAACTGCGGATGACATTCCAGTCAATCAATCTCACCGATATCGGATCATCGAATTTGTAACTATTTTCTCGGTACTTTCCGATATGCTGTGCTGTAAAACTTGCAAAGGAGCTGTGAATTTTGAAGAGGCTGGCTTCCGTGGTTTCGGCTGGAAACTTACTGTTTCGTGTAAATGTGGCATGATTACTATACCTTCTGGCCCTCACATAAACAATGGGTTTGAAGTAAATCGCCGTATAGTGTTTGTGATGAGACTTTTAGGCATTGGTTTGCAAGGAATAAATTTATTTTCGAATTTGATGGATTTTGGTGAAGGACTTAGTAATACAGCATACGACAGTATATTGAAGCACATTCATCAAGCGACAAAAATTTATTTCAAAATAACAAGTCAAAAGGCTGTCGAAGAAGAGAAAAAATTGAACGAGCAAGCAGAAAAGCCATTACTTGAAATGAAAGTATCCGGCGATGGATCGTGGAAAAAACGAGGCTTCTCTTCGAAAATCGGCGTGACAACGCTGATATTATATAACTGTGGGAAAATTGTCGATTTGATTGTCAAAAGTACGTTCTGCAAAATGTGTCTATCATGCCCTCATAAGAAAAACACTCAAGAATATGTCGATTGGCACGAAAATGCTGACGAATGTGCTGCAAATCACGAAGGCTCTGCAGCAAAGATGGAGGTCGGCGCCGTTATAGAAATGTTTGAGCGTTCGTTTGATGACTACGGCATACGATACAGCGTTTATATCGGCGACGGCGACTCGAAGACTTTTTCTGCCGTTTTGAAAAGGAATCCTTACGGAGCTGAATTCCCGGTAATAAAATGTGAGTGCATTGGCCACGTACAAAAGAGAATGGAAACGCGTCTTCGTAATTTAAAAAAAAAAATGAAAAATTGGGAGGTAAAGGCAAACTTATCGATGCCCTTATTAAAAAGTTAAGTACTTATTACGGACTGGCCATAAGAAGGAACGTGAACTCAAAACAAGATATGAGAGACGCTATTTTGGCTACATACTATCATATGTGCTCGACTAACGAAACAGCACAGCATCAGTACTGCCCTCCGGGAATCGATAGCTGGTGTGAGTGGCAACAATCGCAGGTAGTCGGGGCCAACGTGTTTGACCATCCCCCAGCTCTTCATCAAGATTTACAAAAGCATTTATTGCCTATTTATGAAGATTTGTCAAGAGAAGATCTGTTACAAAGGTGCTTGGGGGACATACCCAAAATGCAAATGAAAGTTTTAATGCTCTTGTATGGCGCTTGGCTCCTAAGCATCTGCACTGTTGTTCAAGAACTGTTGAAATTGCAGCTTGGATTGCTGCTGGATTATTCAATGACGGCTATAAATCTATCCTGCAAACAATGAAGATCCTTGAGTTCACCATTGGAATGCCAACTTACAACCACGCGAAGAAAATAGATGAAAAGCGACTGAAGCGTCAGGAGCTGAAGAGTGCGAGTGCCACTAAAGAAGGTAGATTGGCTAAAAAATCAAGAACTGCTGCTTATAAAGAGGAAGAAGATGACCTCGTCTATGGCCCTGGCATAGCCGATTAAGGAAAAAGTGAAAAAATAATGGTGAGTCTATCAAAAATGCGATTTCAGCTACTGCGAACTTTAAAACGCGTTTTTCACGAAAAGAAAATTTCTTTATTGTCCGTGTTTGTGTGCACAGTTTCTCGGTGAGTTTGCAACTTATCACAAAAAAAAGAACGATATTTTGAAGGTAATTTCATAATTTACTCGATGAACCTACATGTTTTTGAAATAAAAATTTATTTAACCATAATTTTGCAATAATAATAAAAAAAAATTACAGTTTTTTTTCAAAAGTCCACCATGTTGCTATGGAATTTTTTTATACTTTTAATTTAGGTTAGTCGACGAGATTTAGACCTAATAATAACAAAAAACTTTTTTTTTTATGTTTCAGAGAGATACGACGACGACAAGTCTGCCCAGAAAATTGTAAGAAGACAAAAAAAGTTCATGGTTCATCATTTTTTTATCACTAGCATAAACAAAATAATGTAATAAAAAAAATAAGAAATGCATATTTAATGTTTGAATAATAAACCAAAAAATTTTCAAATAAAAACCTTGTATAGTTTTTAAAAAAAAAATTCGCAAAGTTTCAGTTTATTTTTGCCCATCTATATAGGGATACCTTACCCCCTTAACCTAGTGCGCCATCTAATGAGACGTTGGACAGGGGGTTTAACTGAGTCTATCCATTTTAATGGTTTATGATCACTGATTAGGGAGAACTCCCGACCATACAAGTAAGGTCGAAAATGAAGTACTGCGTAAATTATTGCGAGGCATTCCTTCTCGGTCGTTCCATAATTTTTTTCAGCTGGCTTCATTATATGGGACATGTAGGCTATGGGACGGTCTTCACCGATCTTTCCCTGACTTACAACAGCCCCGACCGCAAAATCCGATGAATCTGTCGTCAAAATAAAGGGTTGAGAAAAGTCGGGATACTGCAGGACAGGTGCAGTGCATAGTGCATTTTTCAAGTCTTCGAAACTTTTATTATGTTCATCTTTCCATTCGAAAGGTATGGTTTTCTTAAGTAAGCGATCAAATAGCCTTATTACCTTTTTGTGATGTTCCTCTAGGTTTGATGCGTATACAATTACGTCATCCAGGTATACCAAAAGTTCAACGTCTTGAAGTCCCAATAGTACTTGGTTCATAAGGCGTTGAAAAGTAGCTGGTGCGTTTTTTAAACCAAACGGCATTCTAACATATTGGTAGTGTCCAGAGCCCGTGCTAAATGCAGTTTTATGGCGGTCCTTGGGGTTCATTTTTATCTGGTGAAACCCGCTGGCCAAATCGAAAATCGAAAAGTATTTTGCACCGCCTAATCTGTCCAAGATTTTGTTAATCTGGGGCAAAGGATGGGCATCTCCGATGGTTTTTTCGTTAAGGGCTCGATAATCTATGACCATCCTCCATCTTTTATTGCCCTTCGAATCTGCCATCTTGGGTACAATCCATAAAGGACTACTGAAGCGAGAAGAGGACTTTTCAATAATTCCATTTTGAAGTAATTTATTCACTTGGTTTTTGATTTCCTTCTTATGAATAGGAGGGTTCCTGTATTGTTTGATGAATACTGGGGCGTCGTCTGTAGTCGGGATACTGTGTTCTAATATGTCAGTCGCGGGCAAAGAGTCTTCAGGTAAATGGAATAACTCTTGGTATTTAGTGACGAGTTCGATCACATGTTCCCGTTCTTCGTCGTTGAGATAGTCCATGCGTAAGGAGTCGACAATGCTTTGTAGGCGGTTCGGAGACATTTCGTTGTCGCTGTTCTCTGTCTCGAAGAAATCTTCTGATTGGTCATAGTCGTAGGGTTGCAATTCCATGGGCGGAATTTCGATTTCAGCGTCTTCTTCGTAAGCATTTGTCGCCATGACGTAACACTCTTGTTTGTCGTTAGTAACAATAGCTTCTCCGATAAAGATGTTTTTAGGGGTCTCGAGCCGGGGTATGTATCCAGTTTTTATATCAGTGCGAAAAAAAATATTTTTATTGGAGTTTTTGTTCTAGCCTGTAATATGTATTTAGTTGGCTTAGGTTTCCCATACTCGTAGTTAGTAAACCTTATTGGTTCAATAGGTCTAGACAATGTGATTAGCGCGTTATGGTGAAACGAGATTTCTGCTGATTCTGTTTTTAAGATATCGACACCGAATATTCCCATTATAGGAATTGGGAGGTCGTCGGTTAGGACTTGGAACTTAATAGGCGTGTCGAAGAAGGTTAGTTCTGTTGATCCAGCGATTGTTAAGCTATCCTTTGTGATTCCTGTCATGGTCATGGCTTCATGACCGGCTATGATGGTTCTGGGTTGTAGTGAGTTTACATGTATTAGGTTTATTTCGGCACCTGTATCTATTAAGATCTCTGTGGGTTGTTGTAATTCGGGGGCATTTAGAATTATTAGGGGAGCGGCTGCTCGTCCGCAGGTTTCTTCTGGAGTTGTTCGGCTGATATAAATTTGACCGCTGGGGGACGCTCTTTGGACATTTCGCTCGTCGACGCGTCCGTTCGGCGGGCAGTCAAGGAGTTTAAATTCTCCTCAGATGTAGTCTTTTGAAAAGGAAGGTTTGGGTTAGGGAAATTATAATTTGGGTATTGTGGGAAATATTGTGGTACAAAGGGATAATGTGTAGGGTAAGGGATGTATGGATAAGAGGGTTGGTGTGGGTAACGGGTAGGAGTTGGAGATCGTGCCCTTGTGAAGTGATTTTGTGAGTTTTCGGGTCTATGTCCTTCGTATTGTCGTCCTCCAAATTGGCGGGAAGGACTTTTTGTTATGTAATGGTCTTGTCGTTCTTCAAATTGTCGAGAAGGATTTTTCGTTGTGTAGTGGTCCCGTCGTTCTTCGTCTCGACGGCCCTCGAATTGACGGGTAGGACTCCTTGTTGGGCAGTCATCCCGACGTCCTTCGAATTGACGAAATTGGGTTGGACTTCTGGTCTGGTAATTATTTCTATAGTTGCTCCTTCCTCGTTGATCGTATCAGGTTCTGTTTTGAGGATTGTAGTTAGATCGGGGATTGTCTCTATAGTTACCTGTGGGAGATTGGCTTCTCCATGGAGTTCTGTTTACAGGTGTATGGTCATTTCGAAAATGAACATGACGTTTGTCGTATTCGTCTTCTCTGAGATCATTTGCAATGATACTCATATTGCCTTTTCTATCGTTTGACCCTATCATATCCCTTTCGATACGTTGGGAAATCTTTAGAGCTGCGTCAATCGTTGCTGGTTCATGTACGCTTACGGCGTACAGGAAATCGTCCGAAAGTCCCCGTTTGAAGGATTCAAGCGCGATTCCTTCCAACATCGTTATCATATGGGGTACTTGTATAACCGTAAATTTTTCCCTTAACGATGCTTTTGCGCTGTATATTATTTTTTTGATTCGGCTGTAATATTCCATTACTGTTTCTCCTCGTCACATTCTGATGGCCTGTATTTCAGCACAATAATGTGAGTATGTCTTCTTCGGAGCGAAATATTCCTTAAGGACGTTTTTGAGGTCGTCCACGGAGTTAATTGTGGTGTCTCCGACGGCGTCACGGGCAGTATCGCGTAATTTTGCGACGACGCCCTTAAAAAAGGTTTCGCGTATACCTTCTGGACATATGGTGAGTCCATTTTCAACGTCTTGTAAAAATGTTTTTAAAGACATGTTTTTACCATCGTATGAGGGAATGTTAGACAGGGCTTGTTGTACGGCCAGGCATTCGCCCATAGTGCTCAACAAGGCCTCTGTTATATTTTGGTGGTGTGTGAGGTTCGCTATGGCGTTATTTTGTATCCCAAAACGAGAGAGAAAGGGTTTGATGGAAACGATGATAAAGAAAAATAATTGGGATGGGAGTAACAGTTTTATTAATCTTTCGTGAGGTTCGAGGTCTAAAGAGTTGAATTTAGATTATCTTAGATTTCGACCAATTACTAGATACGAGGGTAGTTCAATAAGTCTTTTGAATGACCAACAGATGGCGCGCGAATCGCTCCAAATCATCTGTTTTCAGTCAGCACCACTCCCGACTAGATATATGGTACAGTCACAGTCCACATCTTCTGAGTTTACGTGTTTTTATAACCAATTGAAAAAAAAAATTGCTTGTTAAGAAAAATGGAAAAAAACGAGTTCAGAGCGGTAATTAAACATTTTCATTTAAAGGGTTTAACTCCATATGAGATAAAAAATGAATTGGACTCAGTTCATGGCACATCTGCCCCTGCCTTAGCAACGGTTTATAACTGGGTAAATGAATTTAAGCGTGGTCGTACATCAATAAGTGACGAACCACGTTCAGGAAGGCCCGTAGAAGCAACTACTCCCGAAATCATCAATAAAATCCACGATATGGTGTTGAAGGATAGAAGATTAAAAGTGCGTGAGTTAGCTGAGGCCACAAGTATATCTATAGGTGCAGTTGTTTCAATTCTACATGAAAAATTAGGCATGAAAAAGCTATCGGCAAGATGGGTGCCGCGTTTGCTCTCAGCTGAGAATAAACGCAATAGAGTGGTCGCCTCTGAGGCTCTTTTGGCGCGCATAAGTCGGAATCCTGAGGAATTCTTTCGTCGATTTGTGACTGTGGATGAAACATGGATACACCACTACACTCCTGAGACAAAGGAACAATCCAAACAGTGGATTTCCACAGGCGAACCAGCTCCAAAGAAGGCAAAGACCGTAAAGTCAGCTGGTAAGGTTATGGCTACAGTTTTTTGGAATGCACGTGGAATTATACTTATTGACTACTTGGAAAAGGGTAAAACAATTACTGGTGAGTATTATGCATCATTATTAGAGCAGCTGAAAGAAGAAATTAAAAAAAAACGACCACATTTGGCGAGAAAAAAAATTCTCTTTCATCACGACAACGCCCGAGTTCACACATGCTTCGATTCAATGGCTAAAATTGAAGAACTAAAATTCGAATTGGTCGAACACCCACCGTATTCACCAGATTTAGCCCCCAGTGACTTTTTCTTATTTCCAAACTTGAAAAAATGGCTCGGTGGACAGAGATTTACGGACAACGAAGACGTCATTGCCTCTGTAAGTGCTTAGTTTGAGGAACTTCCGAAAACGCACTTTTCTGAAGGATTAAAAAAACTTAAAAAGCGATTGACCAAGTGTAAAGAGCTCCAAGGAGATTATGTTGAAAAATAGAAAAAAATTTACCCAAAAAAAATTGTTTTTATACTTTATTCTAAAGACTTATTGAACTACCCTCGTAGTTGTTTAGGTTAATGTGTACACCTTGTATGGTTGTTTCGTTCTGTTGTCTAAGATTGTCGCACCCTACTTCGTCGATTATAGTATATTCGTCCCAATTGATTTCTTTTGGGGTTTGAGGTAGTCCGTTTTCGATATCGTATAACGTTGGGTAGATTGTTTCGCCCTCGGAAATATTTACAACTTCGATCTTGGATTTCGTCTTTTGATATTCTATAGTAAGCCGTTTGTAATCGGGGTTTGGAGATGTATTTGTTTGCAGTTCGAGAACTTCTATGGCTCTTTTTACTGCTTTGACAAATCTGCTCTGTTTTTTGTAGATGTATTTCCGATTATTGGTAGTGCGTCCCACTAATATAATATATTATAACTATAATAAGTTGTTTATTATAAGGTCAGGCTATTGAACTGTTTTTTTTTCTAGACCGTGATTAAATCAGGGTCTGTAGGGTTGTAGACCTGACGATAGGTATGCTTTTATGTGGCCTAATTCTATTAATATGCTAGTGTAAAATAAATAAAAAAAAATAATAAGAAAAATAATAATACAATTATAATAATAGTGGTTTTAATATTTATAGCTTTATGGCTAGGGTGCGTATATTTAAGGGGTGTTTCGTTGGAGTAATTAAATAAATTCTCCGTGTTTAACTACACATACACATATACATATACATATATAGATGTATAAAAGAGGGAAAAAAGAAATTTTATTGGAAGAGGATTATGAAATAATATAATAGTAATGATTTAAAATGAATAGATGAGATGAGAACAAAAGAAGTCTAAGGTAATTAATATTAATAAGTTATATTTTCAAACACCGTTAAAGAAAAAGAAAAAAAATAATTTTGCAACTAATATGACTAATAGTTAACTGGGTAAGAGGTAGAATGTTATTAGTATATAGTCGGAGGACGTGAAAATTTAAAGTGAGTTTCTGATTGTAAAAGTAAAGGTATTTACTGTCTAGCTAAGACTTTCGCGTATTATATCGAAGATTTCTTCTTCTAATTTTAGATTATTAACCGTTTGTTTGTTTAAGTTGGTAGGTTGAATTTCTGAGTTTTTAATTTTATGTAATGAAATAATTAGTTTAATGTTAGGACTATAAACGCGTATACGGACGGACGGTACGTTGTTAAATTGTTGATACGTCAGCCTGCAAAATGTGATTGACGCGATAGTTTCGTTTCTAGATTTGTTTATTATCAATATGGGTGAATTTTAATTATCTCCCCAGATTTGTAAAATTAAGTGGAGTAAATAAAATTTGGTAAGGATTAAAAGCATCAAAATAATACTTACAAATATAAAGGTACACATACGTATAATTATAAGATACTTTATTGTTATCAGTTTATTTTGAGATAGATCTAATGTGAACGCTATTTTATATTATATATATATATAAAATTTAAAATTTATTTTTGAAAGAACTTTAACCTAATGTAATTTATTCTTGTAATAAGTTTAATTTAAGTAGTTGAATAGGGTCTCCTCAATTTCTTTAGTCCTTATAGCTCTTACTTCACGATAAACTTATGGTCTTTTATTAGACGGTATTTCTAGTAACATAGCTGTTATTATTATTATTTTTTTTTCCAAAGCGCGTTTTTCCGTAGAGATTTTTGATTTTTCATTTTCTTGGGCACTTGAGCTGAAACAATAGGGAACAGCCATTGGGTCTTGCGCCAGATTGTTTAACAGGACGACTAAGTTCAGAGGAACTCGTTAAGTGTAATCGATGCAAGCGAAAAAAAAAGGAAAAAAATTGTTGTCGAAAGAACAATCGTTAAGACTTGCGCTATCGATGAAAGCTTGTGGGTAAGTAGTCAGCTTCCCAAAAAAAATAATAAGCGGATCGATCGTGCCGAAGTAATTGACAAGAAGAAAATCTATGATGGAATAGAATAAACAAGTCTTACTGTATATCGGTTTAGTTAAATAAGAACTGAATTACTAATATTGGGTTCAGAATGATTATTTTATACTGAGTATCGTGAACTTATTTATGGGAGGATTTAAAAACCTTGGGAATATTAAAAATGAATCAATTTTTTCTAAAGATCAAAAAAAATTTTAGTGAATATTACGTCGTGGACTGAATTTCCACCGTGGCTCTCCAGTAGCTTAATGGAATAGCGTTTAGAATATTCTTGGCTCGTCGAAGTGCATAATGTAATTGAGACTCAGTCTTAATTCTCGTCGATGCCACTTAATGTCCAAGAAAATGCTAACCAGTAAATCAACTAGAAACAACGGTCTTAGTCCTTCACAAGAAGATTTGAAAAAGTAGACTCAAAAATGTATTTTTATAGAGAAATATTAAAATATTATGTTGGAGAATAATAAGCCGTTAACCAAATTTTTCGGATTGGTTTTCGTTAAAATCTTAGAGTTCAATGGGATAGCGATGTTCGAAATATTCTTGGCTCGTCGAAGTGCAGAATGTAATTAAGACTTAGTCTTAATTCTCGTCGATGCCACTTAATGTCCAAGAAAATGCTAACCAGAGAAATCTCTTAGAAACAACGGTCTTAGTTTTCCGACAAAATAGAATAATAAAAGTATTTATAATAGATCTAATATTAGTAAAAATTTCTAGGTAGTTTGTAAGACCAAAACAGTTATCTAAATATACCTTAATTTAAGTTTTGATTTATTTTTAAATTTTATTTGATAGCTATTCAAGGTATTTAAAGCATATGCTAAATTTTAATATATGGTTAAGTAGGTTGTTTAAATTAAATTAAAGTAGGTATGGATTATCGAGTGAGGTAGTTTTTATATTGGCGGATTAATGCCCGGTTAGTGTTAATTTATTAAAGGCTTCACGTAAGTCTTCGAACACCGATTGGTCTAAATATATATGATGGCTTCTTAGTTCTCTGAATATTTCTATTTGGTGGTTAGTTAATTGGGTTAACACCTCTTTCAATAGTATTTGAGTGCGTGTTAGATTAGTTATTCGTTTTTCTAGGATATTGAGATATATCCACCTATTATGATCGTTTTCATTTAAGGATTCAATCTGTTCGCGTAATTCGTTAATTTCGAATCTAGAAACTTCGTGAAAAGGAGAGTTAAAAATGTTTGGGATCATGTGTTTGGTAAGGTTAATTGATCATTATCTTTTGTACTAATTTTCGCGACGCATTGCCCAATAACGGGAAGTGGGTATTATAATAAAGAAAACGTGTTGTTCATAAAACAAAGGAAACAATAAAGCTAATTTGCATAAATTTTATTCCAACAAAAAAAAATCTCTTTATGAACAAATGTGGGATATAATAGCAATTTTGTGAGATATATATATATATATATATATATATATATATATATAAAAAGAAAATAAAGAAAATCTGATGTTATATGATAAAATAGCAATGAACAATTAGGAATAAGAGAGTTAAGGAAGAAAAAGAAAGGAAAGCTTATTGATTATTTAATAATATTGTTGTTATTAGATTTGGGGTACGTCCCCTTTTGCTGATGAGTAAGATACAAGATTTCCGAACGCGATAATTAATTGTTCGATGTGTTTCTCGTGGATACGTATTTGATTATTGTTTTATGAATTGTTTACGCCCACAAATATTTCAATGTTCGTAAAGAGCGCGTCCGTGGAGTGATTCCAGATGAGGTCTTGGTTGCAAGCTTTTTTCCTTATAACGGATTCGAGTTTAGTTAAATCGGCGCGGAGAACTTGATTTATCACCTCGAGGGAGTGAACTCGTTCGGTAAGGTCATTAAATTTGGTCCTTGAAATTTCGATTTTTGGTGATTGTTCAGAGGTCATCTATTAAAAGAAGAAAATAGAGAAATAGTGATTTTATAATAATGATAAAATTAAAAAAAAAATAATAAGAATAGGAAGTTAAAAGCTAAAATAAGTTATAGATGTATTAAAACCTATATATTATGTATATGTATTCGTATATATATATATATATATATATATATATATATATATATATATATATATATATATATATTCGTTAAATAGTATTAATTGATAATAGAATTATAGTATAGAATGGTGTAAGAAGAAAAAGTTTAGACTAATTATAGTTAAAAAGTTTATAGGCGTATATGTATGCATGTACGCACATACATGTATATATATACATATATATGTGTTCACTTATAGTGGTATAGTAATGACGATATTATGTAATACCATAGAAAAGTAGTTTAATTATATTGGGAGAGCGTGATTCTTAATACGAGGTGAGGACAGCGCGAAATGGCGTTTGCACAAAGCAATGCGTTTGTTGTGTGTTAGGCCCTTGTGCTTGTACTACGTAAGTCTGTTCCGTGCGTATGTGTTTGCCCCTGAGGTTTTGTTTCTCGGCGTTCCGCGCGTTTAGTCGAGTGGAACGTTTCATACAATGTGTGGCTTGTACTGTGATCAGCGACGCGTCTGCCGATGGCGTGTTTATATTTTTTTTCGTTGAATGCAGTTTATTTGAAGGTTTTCACAGAGAAAAGAAAAAAATACCTAGGAATTGGCCAAGTTTTAATCACAAAAGGGAGTACCTGCGTCAATGGAATGGGGGATTCGATCAGATAAGTCCCAATTTTTTTTTTGTTAAAATGAATAATTTTTAACTTGTGATGTTTATTATTTTGTGGTCGATTTTTTTTTTGTTTAGCAATTTCGGAAATGTGGGAACTTGAGATGGGCTCTGGATTTTCGAAGGTGTTTTAGCTGTTGGATTATTGTACTGGCTATTTATAAGTAAGTATTTATTTAAACGTAAAGTTAGACGTATTAATAATCCAGAGTATTATTTATGTAGAGTAATAATTTGATTTGTTTAGGTATACTGAAATATTTAAATTAAGTTAATCGTGGGGTAGTAGTTGCTGTGCGCCAGTTTCCTTCTACAATAAGGTGGTCCCTATGGTAGTTTATAAATGAATCATGCACAATTCCTTCGTCAAGAATTGAACTACGAGGCGAGAGGGAAAGCTGCAAAAGGTATTTTCATGTCACTCGTCAATCTAAATTATTATTCAAGATAAAGGCAAGATAAATCAAGGTTGCGTTAATGTTTTTTTTTCTTTTTTTTTCTTAAGGTATTGCGTAACTATGTGTAAGTTTAAAGTTATAATTATGTATTTTTGTTTACGTAACTTCTAATAATGCGTATGGAATTTGATTTTTAAGCTTGAAAACGTTTGAAAATATATGTAAAGTATGTTATAGCAGAGTTTTGTTTTTAATGAAAAATAATAAGTATCATGTGTTATACAAGATTTCAATTAAAAAAAAATAAGCTTTCTAATGAAACGAAAACACGCGTTAAAAGTAAAACTGTGGTTAGGTAAATACTAAAATGTGTAACATAAAATTAAATAAAGAAGTTTAAATTTTATAATTATTAATATGCGTGTATAAAAGTGGCAATGTGAAATAATTTCAATAGAATAAGGTTTAAAAAAAAAAAAAATATTACAGTTAATTAATGCGATCAAAAATGTATATGATAATGTGAATGTGTTTTTATGTATGTGATATTGTATTTAAAATATTCGAACGGTTACAGATATTGCCCTGAATGAAAAATGCGTTAAAACGAGGGAGACGCTGTATTGGGGGGTACAGCATGGGCATCAGCCAGCTGTGTGTCGTCTTCTGAAGGAAAATTTGGGCTATTAGCCTGTCGCTAAGGGAGCAACCGTTTATTTGTGCTTAATACTACAAGGATGACCAGCAATTTTGCAAGTGCAATCCAAGGCGATGAAGAGTGTTTGGCGATTCTACGACAGTCCTTTTTCTTAGATAAGTCGTAGTTATAAGTTTTTACTAATATAACTTATATAAGAACTTTAATTTGTGTAAAATGGGAATGTGTGTTTTTTTTTCTTATAATTTGGCGTACTACCCGCATGGAACACATGATTAATGTGGGGAGCGCGCGCCCCATAAAACAAAGATATTTTCCAGTGTCACAGAAAATCGAGGAAGAAATGCACAAGCAGGTGCAAGAAATGCTCGATGCTGGGATTATAGAACCCGCACCCACGGGCAGTTGGTCCAGCCCAGTAGTAATGGTGCGCAAGCCGGGCGGTAAATACCGGTTCTGCGTGGATTATCGGAAATTGAATGCGGTGTCGGAACCAGATGCATGGACGATATCCAACGCAAACTCCAGAGAGCGCGTTATATAACGACACTGGATCTGAGCAGCGCTTATCACCAGATACCAGTGGCTAAAGCGGCAAGGCCGTTGACGGCGTTTACAGTACCTGGAAAAGGGCTATTCATGTGGACGAGAATTCCATATGATCATCGTCACAGAGACACTCAAGCAGCACCTAGAGGTTCTGAGAATCGTATTGGAACGGCTCAAAGTGGCAGGGTTGACGGTCAACCAAGACAAAAGCGTGTTCTGCCGAGAGGAGGTGCGATACCTCGGAGTCTTGGTCAACCATGATGGGTTCAAACCTGATCCGGAAAAGATTCCTCCGATCATAACCTATCCTGCACCCAAGAGCTTGGCGCAGTTGAGGCGCTTCATGAGGATGGCTTCGTGGTACCGCAAGTTTCTAAATAACTGCGCTACGCTTGCCGAGCCACTCACAAGACTCACCAAGAAAGACCAAAGGTTCAAATGGGCCGAGGAGCAGCAAGCGTCGTTCGAGCAAATAAAAGCTCTTATAGCGAACACGCCAATTCTGCACCGCCCCCACTTCGATGCAGAGTTCTGCATCCAAACAGATGCGAGCAGCACGAGAGTGGGGGCCATTTTGGTCCAGCGAGTCAACGGAGAGGAGCGCGTACTTGAGTTCGCGAGTCGTATTATGACCTCCGCCGAACGCAATTACAGCCCCACCTAGAGGCAGTGCCTCGCGGTGATTTGGGCGATTCGGAAGTTTAGACCCTATATCGAAGGCTATGATTTTCGAGTGGTGACAGACTGCCAGAGTCTAAAGTGGCTGAACGGGTTGCACAACCTCACGGGCAGACTCGGGAGATGGGTGCTGGAGCTACAAGGGCATCGCTTCTCTATAGAGTATAGAGCCGGAAAGTTAAACGACGTGCTCGATGCGCTCTCCCGCATGTTCGAGGATGACGAACTACCCGTTGCCGCTATCGCCTGGGCCAATATGGCCAACGATCGCTGGTATGCGGGGTGCATTGAGAAACTACTTAACGCTCCCAGCGATTACCCACTGGATAAAGTCATAGGAGGGCAACTGTACGTTTATCGCCTAGACGAGTCATTGCCCATGTCATTGCAAGAGGACGACGCATGGAAGCTAGCCGTACCGCTAGAGGAGCGAGCCAAGGTCCTCGCAGAATGTCACGACGAGCCTACTTCCGGACACCTCGGGCGAGATAAAACTCTCGCACGGGTCAGGGTTGATTACTATTGGCCTAGGATGTACCTAGACGTCGAAAAGTATGTACGCAGGTGCCTAACATGTCAGCAAGTAAAGGTGGAACAACGCACACCAGCGGGTTTGCTAGGCCGGCGGGTTGTCAATCACCCGTGGCAAGTGGTCGCCGGCGACATAATGGGCCGTAAACCGAGGACGACGCGCGGATATGAGTACATACTCGTCTTCCAGGATTTGTTCACTCGCTGGATAGAAGTTATCCCCATCAAGAAGGCTAACGCGAAGACAGTCCAGAGAGAACTCCACGAGAAGGTGTTTCTGCGTTACGGTGCACCAGAAGTATTCCTTTCGGACAATGGCACGGAATTTAAGAACCGCGCAATGGACGAGCTCCTAGAAAAATATAACGTACGGCACGAAACAACGCCGTCCTATCACCCGCACGTCAATGCAGTTGAGCGAGTCAACCGCTCAGTGAACACGATGATTTCGTCATACATCGACGAGAACCATCGAACGTGGGATCAACATCTCAACGAGCTGGTGTTCGCCTATAACACGGCAGTACACGACTCGACCGGCGTGAGCCCGGCAATGCTCAACTACGGCCGTCAACTGGCACGACCGTCGTCTGCACGGGGAATACATGACACGGCTACAGCTGAAGGGTTGCAAAATGAAGCCTTCGAGGCATGGGACGAAAGAATGGGCGACCTGGAAGAACAACGAGCGCAGGCGAGGGAGAGTTCTGAAGAGGCGCACGACAGGCGCTGTATTATAATGCCAAACACCGAGACCCAAGCTTTGACGTTGGGGATGTAGTTTGGCGAGAGAACCACGTCTTATCGTCAGCGATCGAGGGACGCACGGCCACATACGCACCCAAATTCATAGGCCCATATAAAATAAAAGCCACACTCGGGTCGAATACCTTTCAGTTGTTCGAGGAGCTGGGCAGGATCGCAGATAAGATCCCTGCCTGCCAGCTGAAGAGGGGTTATTTGGGAGACCAAGGGCCCAAGCTACGGGACGAAGACGGAGAAGCGAGTATCGAGGTCACTCGACCACCGAGGGATGTGAGCGTGACGGCGGCGACGCGCGATCCGCCGACGGCACGGCGAAGCCCCGCGCCTATTCAGGGCTCTGCGAGCGAGTCAGGAGTTGAACCTCCGACATATGTAACGCGAGAGGCAGCGACCGCGCAATCGACCGATGATCCACCCGTTCCCCCTTTTCCGCGAAAACGAGGAAGACTTCGAAAAACCACGTATGCAACGCAAAGCTCAGGTACGCAATCGGCTACTGATGCGACACTCAAAATAGTCCCAAAGCGAGGGAGAGGACGCCCGCGTAAGAACGTTTCTTAACGCTGAGGCACCCGTGTGAATAATCCCCCCTGACACCCCCCGTTTTTCTTCGTTTCAGGATGGATCAGAACGAGAATTCGTTGACCATGACGGGGTCAATAGCCAGCTCAGACCAGCTGGCCACCATCGTGGGTCAACTCATGCACCTGGTCACATCATTTGGCGCGACGATGGAGGAGCAGAGACCCCCATCCGAAGCTCGCATCGTCGAGCTCAGTTTCGACGACGAGCGGTCATCGCTCGGGGCAATATTCGACGAAGGGGGAGAGGCAGGAACGGAAAGCTACCCAGCTACCCTGCGTCGGCCACGACTGTCACTATCGGAGGAGACACCAGCCACGACGACTGAAGGATCACCACAAGACTCCGAAGAGGAATGCGCCCAAGCTCGGGCGCTCAGTCCACCGACGCAGGGCACACCCAGTGACATACAATCCTCGAGCCCAACTCCAAAGCGGCAGTTGGGCAGAGATTTTTGGGCAGAGCTCGAGCGCGATCTGGAGAAGACGCTCGAGATCTCTTTCCAATCGGCCAGGACCGGAGCCGACGTCTTCGCCCGATACCACCAAGGGGAGGAGAGATTCGGGCCCAAGTTCGTGCAGGCAGCCAAACACTGGCGCCAGCGCGTCCTCGACCGGGAGGAGGAGCTCGAGACCCTGCGCAAGCTACGAGAAGAAAAGGCTAGAGCGTCGCCAAAGGGAAGTACGCGAGTGCCAGGAGGCGCGCCGGCAATACGCCGAAGCTCAGGAGCAGTTTCGCACTGCCCAGGCGAAACTGAGGCGAGTGCGGCAAGAGGCCGAGCGCAGTGAGGGGCAACAGCGCACCACCCGGAAAGACTGTGCAGTCTGCCAATATCCGGGAATCACGCTCTCTGACAGGTGTCCAAACGTACGAAACCATGACGGCAAAAGCCGCAACTGGGGGCCACGCACACCGAAACGCGACTAGCGCTCCGCGCCTTAAACGCCGAGCGCCCTATACGTTATGGGGCCAAAATGTAATATATATAACTTGATGTATAAGAGGGGAGACAGCCCACGAATAAACATGGCCAAAGGGCTCCAATACGTCACTGTGTTCAAGTTATTTAAAAAAAAAGAAAAAAAAAGCCCATCCCTATAACCTTTGACACGAATGGCGGCGCGTCGGTAGATCAGAGTCGAAATCGGGCCGATACTCCGACTCTGGGGGGGGGGGGTTGTAACGAACGCAACGCACCAGCGTATCGTAAATTCAAACGCGCGAGTAATTCGCGCCACAGGGGGTCGGGACGCGAGACAGAACAGCACGGAGGAAGCGCGACGGCGCGCGCCACGCCGAGCACATGGGGCGGCGGGAAAATCGGCACTACCGCTTAGGCTGCCGAATCGTTAGGAGCGTTTTCTTGGCTTGTAAAAGACCACCGAAGATTTAACGGCGAGAGTGTGAGAGAGAGCGAGAGAGAGAAAGAGTGAAAGCGAGAGAGATAACGAGTGTGTGAACGACGAGCGGCGGACGTCTTCTCCAAGGTCCAGCAACGCAGCCACCCTCCTGCAGTTCCAACACCCGGCCGGGAGCGAAGCTGATTCACCACCCCCGACCCGGCGTCCCCGCAGAGCGAGGGAGCGAGAGTGAGAGAGAGAGTGAGAGAAATAGAGAGCGAGAGGAAGAGCATCGTCTGCCTCTTCTCCGGCGTTCATTTGCGCACCAAGTAAGTTGGCATCATTATACCGCATCGAATTGCGTTCGAGGAAGTCGCGGCCCGAGGCCCTTCCGTCGGCTCCTTGTATGCGCGACCGCGTGTGCGAATTAATATCGAATTGTTAACGCGACGCCCGAGGAGCTCGGGATTCGCGCGCGCCCGACTGTATCTCATATCACTAGAATATATATATATACGCATTTTATTGAACGATATAATCTCCTCGAGTATTTTAACTACCTTACTGCCTATCGCGGTATTCCTACCCTTACCCCCTGGTTTCGCAGGAACGAGCCCGAGGTCGAGCTGGAGCTAGCCGGCTACACGTAGCTGCCGTACGAAAGGTACATGCGGCTGAAGCGAGTTGAACTCGCATTATAACAGGTAAGCCCAAGCCCGAACAGCGCGCTGCTGAAAAGCGCGCTGCCTACGTTGTTAAATCAAGAATATTAACATGTGGCCGATTAGGAAAATCACCTGTTAAAATGTATACCCTATTCTTATACTATTTTTCTATTAATAACCTGTTACACAATTCAAAACCTACACATAATTAACTAACTGTAAAAACCTATTATATTACAGTATAACTTTACAATTAAATTCCTTACTATATAAACCATTTACTATATATATATATATATATATATATATATATATATATATATATATATATATATATATATATATATATATATATATATATATATATATATATATATATATATATATATATATATTAGGGTGCGCCTTATTTCCCAAACTGCATATTTTCATGAGTGCCGGCCCGAAAAGCTCCTCATTTTACTCAAAAGTAATGGTACTATCACCAGAATTCGTCTAGGTGGTCGCCAACTAGTGCCTGTAGTGTTAGCTTTTATCACGATTTGAAATACCCGGCAAAAATCTTCTTACAATCTATAGCAATTATTTACGAGCTTGCTAAATCATCTTGGCCATTTAAAAAATATTCTGTAATGCTGTCTGATGTAAAAAAAATCACGTACGACTTTTTTTCTAACTTTATTAAAAATTCTCATATCAAAAAACATATATAATGGCATAAAACTGAAGAATATTATTGAGATGATAATTAAATCTGTTTAGTCTTAGCTTAGCTATGGTAATATTTCATATTAGTTCATGAATTTGAGTGGTTCCAAAGTTCGCATGTTGATCTTAGGAGGGCGCTTGCAACCATGTTCTGTACATAGACGTGTGTAGTTGGCTCTGGTGCTCTGGATTAGAATTAATGAAAAAACTCCCATGTTTTGATTTAAACCCTTATTCATGCCTTACTCTTTACTCTTCTAGTTCGACACTACCACTTAAGGATCTGTTTTCACGGTAACGCGGGTACTGAGTTCAGTTACCGTGGAAATGGAACGGAACGGGATGGAATAAGCAGACCGCCAGTGGCGCCAGTGCTCGGTACTCGAACACTCTGTACTCGATGTCCGCGCCACCGGGAGGACCCTAAACGAACTAACTTATTTTTTTTTTTTCATAATACCAAAACAATCATTGAATAACGAAACTTTGATGAGCAGCTATCACAGTTAGGTTAGAGTTGTCTATGTAGTACTTTTATTATTGAATATACCATTGATTTTCAAAATTGCGTTAAAGTAAATTAAGAGTTATAATGCATCTGTTTCTTGGATCAGTATTATATATGACATAAGTAGATACAACAAATTTACGCATTATAATGTCTGATTCACGAGAAAGTTTACCATTTATTAATTTTGCTAGTCAACAAATAACAGGAGAAAAGCTTCCAAATAACCTACAAGTTCTGCCAGTTTTATTTTTCAATATTCGGAGTATGAATTTCTCTCTTGATGATGCATGTCGATTGTTAAATAATGAAATAAAAATATTTTGGAGCAAAGTGAATATTCCAACACAAGAAGATCACAAATGCACTAAAAAAATTAAAAATCTGTATAAACAATACAGAGACATACATAAAAATTTAGGAAAATCTTTTAATAAAGACAAAGAACAGAATTTCTCCAAATATTTAAATGAAATATTCGATATTTCTCATGGGAGTTTCAGAAATTATATGACTGAAAAGGAACGTAATGAGTTATTTGCATTAACTTTGGAAAAAATTTCAAACAGAGAAAGAAACTCAAGAACAAATAAAAACACATCAATCAATGGTTAGAAAAATATACAGTTTAAATTAATAACAAACATTCCTAGTAGAAATAGATAATGTAATTCATGTAATTTACTTAAAGGGACCTAACCAAGTTAAAATAATGGTAACGCTCGCTTGACTTGGAAATAGCGATAGAACCCGTCAGATCATAAATTTTTTATTTTAAGGTGGTTAGATCTTCACAAGTATAATAAATTTTTATTGGGCTGTTTCACGTCAGCACGTGGAAAACATTTTCAAACGCTGGGTGATTTAATATATGATATTCAATGTATAACTGTTTTTTACATCAAAACAAGATAGTACGTTATAATTTTAAGCATTTTTAATTGTTTGGATTGGTTTTGACCTGCAGTTAAATAATTTTCATATTAATTATCCAACTTGGATTAAATTGCCACACGAGGAAAATATTCATTTTAGGTTATACTTGATCTTCTATAAAAAAACCTTCCTAAAAGGTAAAATGTTGGCGAGTAAAAGTTTCTTTACAAAAGTAGTGAAATCATCAATATATAACTGTCAACTAATTGTATTTTATCTTTTGGGTACACGCATGTGGATATATTATTTCAGAAAATAAAATTTTCCACTGGAATCTTAGTCGATACAACAGTTTCTATACATTTAACAATTGAACAATAATAAATTCACTATGCACCAGTCTGACCATTAAAATTGACTTGCGAATGACTATATATAAAAATTTCAAAATTTTCCTTTTGTCGGTCCCAGGTAAAATATGATCTCAGCTAATTCAAATTATGAAAGGATCAGTCTAATTTTAAATTGCTTATCTACATTTGGCATTTCCAAAAACATATTATATCATATACTTTTAATGCATAGTACAGAAGCTATTGAAAAAATTCAAACTAAATAATATTAAAATGTACGGTTCAAGACTTGAAGTGTTTTAGAAGTTTTGCAATAGCTTTTGGACTATGCATTAAAAGTGTATGATATAATATGTTTTTGGAAATGCCAAAAGTTGATGAGCAATTTAAAATTAGACTCATCCTTTCATAATTTAAATTAGCTGAGATCATATTTTACCTGGGACCGACAAAAGGAAAATTTTGAAATTTTTATATATAGTCATTCGCAAGTCAATTTTAATGGTCTGACTGGTGCATAGTGAATTTATTATTGTTAAATATATAGAAACTGTTGTATCGACTAAGATTCCAGTGGAAAATTTTATTTTCTGAAATAATATATCCACATGCGTGTACCCAAAAGATAAAATACAATTAGTTGACAGTTATATATTAGGGATTTCACTACTTTTGTAAAGAAACTTTTACTCGCCAACATTTTACCTTTTAGAAACTTTTTTATAAAAGATCAAGTATAACCTAAAATGAATATTTTCCTCGGATGGCAATTTAATCCAAGTTGGATAATTAATATGAAAATTATTTAACTGCAGGTCAAAACCAATCCAAACAATTAAAAATGCTTAAAATTATAACGTACTATCTTGTTTTGACGTAAAAAACAGTTATACATTGAATATCATATATTAAATCACCCAGCGTTACCAAACCGGGTATATAGCTGTAATCATGAATAATGGGTTTTAAGTACTAAAAAGTGTATTATTCATTGTAGAAAGCTCGACCCACTTCCCACCACGTCTAGATTTAAAGATTTTAGGATAAGAAATGCAAAAAAAATTTTTTGATATTTTGATCATGTGGCGCGTAGCCAGAATTTGATTTTTAGTGTAAAATCACATGGAAACTAATTCAAAACATGCTATATAGGTCATACAAATAATTTTTTCAAATTCTACAGAATATTTACAAAAAAAATGTATTTATATATTTTTACCTAAAATGCTTCTATCATGCCTTAAAAGATCATTAAAGTTGGCTAGATAAGCAAGAATTCAGAAAATCTTAAATTTTGATATGGCCATAACTTTGCAATGGAGGGACTTAGAGGTCTGAAATTTTTTGTATGTTCATTTGGGGGTATATTGGACTTGGAAAACAATTTTGGCCGAGATTTGAAATTTTTTTCCACGAGTTGACGTGAAATAGCCCATTACATATTCGTCGTTTCACAATTACATGATTCCCATTTATTTCTACTAGGGTTACAATTTTCAAGTAGCAATCAATATTTTATCATCTTTTATTGATTTGATTTAGATCAGATTTCTGATGAGAACAAAGAGCCCAACATTTCTGATGAAGTGATGCCTCTTTACAAATCAACAAATCAACGTCAATCAACAAATACTGTAGGTGAAGGGAAGAATTTTGTTGGTATTGATAACAATTCTCAAGAAACTATAAATGAAGGATTGAATCAAACATTAGGTACTGATGATTCAGGAAATATCCAAACATTATTTGACGATGAAATGCAACGTATCAAACTCATGTCAGAACACGAAATACAGGCAATTATTCTTGGAGACGAGAAAACCAACAACACAGGAGCGATGGAAGAAACTAAAGCTACGAGTGATATAATGACCCATGAAAATATACTAGATAATTTATCTGGTAAGTAAAAATTTTAATTATATAATGAAATAATAAATGCAAGGAAAGATATAAACATATGGGTGATTCTGTCGTAACTTGTACAAAACACATGCCTGCTTCCCAGATGCTTATGTATTTGAAAAAAGAACGCTCAAGAGGTTTTCAATATTTCAAAAACAAATTTCTACTAAAATGTCAGTTCCGTAACCTCAAAATACTGTCAGTTCTGTAACACATTTGTCATTTATGCATGGACTAATATGATTACTTTTTATAGAAGTAATTTCTTGTGGTTTGGCTTTAGGTACTTGTTTCATAAATAATTTGAGTTAGGATAAGCGCCAAATAAGTTAAAAATAGTTCATTTTACTATGGGGTCATTTTGAACGCTGTTTTGTCCAAGTTATATGGCAGAATCGCCCATATCTGATTAAGATAAAAATAGTACTTACACATTTCTTTTTCTCGCATATTAAATGACTAATCATAATTTTATAACTGAGAATTAATATTTCACTTTATTTTTACAAATTCAAAAAGATTTCTAAAATATTACATTTCGATACGGGTGTGGAACAGAGATGTGCGAGTCAAAAGTCGAGTTTTATATTTGGTTACGACATTATGGTGGATGTAATTAAACCAAAGATATAATAATACATTATAAGTGTTTAGATTTTAAGTTAACATATTAATTGAACAGATTTAATAGATTCAGAAGCAAAAAAGTTGTGAGAGGTTGAAAAATTGGTACAAATAACCAATCGAGTTATTTTTCAGGCAAAAATTTGAAAAAAAACTCGAAAAAGTACTCGAAGCTTTAAGTAACATATCACTGTTTTGAAACAAGGAATAAACCATTGTATTCGTTAGATATGTGTAAAAACTCAACAATCGTGGTGTATAAGTAGATTTTTATCATCCCACACTTATTTTGCAATCAAAATTAAAAAAGTTCGAGTTTGACTCGCACATCTCTAGTGTGGAAGGTGATTATTTACCTCTGTGACGTTTTTCGCACAAGCGAAGCAAGTGCGAAAAGTCACATGAGGTCAAAATCACCTTACACACCAGTATGTGAGTCAATTATGCAATAGTTTTGAAATATTTCATCCTCTTTTTATTCTGCATGATATATACATAATTACATGAGATTTTTATAATTTATGCAAGTACTATTTTAGTTATAAATATTTTCAGAAAATTTAGAGATCCTATTTACACCTTCTAGTGAAGAATTCGTAGGAGGAAGCCAGAGTACTGATGTTTCAAAGTTTTCTCTCAAAGGGCGAAATTATATCAAAAAGAATGTTCGAGGAGATACTAATGTCATGATTTCCAATGTTGTAGCAGCTCTAGATAATTGCAAAATATCATATAGAAATAGTGTCCATATTATTGCAGCAATTGCCGATGCATTAGGTCACGACCCTCAGACACTTATTCTTAATGCAACATCTTTTAGGAGGATGAGAGAACAAATTAGAAGAACTTTAGCAGAAAACATTAAAGTCTTGTTTCAACAAGCTGAAATCAAAGATGTGAGTGTTCATTTTGACGGAAAAATTGTTCCAGACTCTTTCACTGGCAAGAAAATTGACAGATTTCCAATTCTTGTTAGCACTGGTGATACACAAAAAATTATTCATGTTCCTGCGCCAGAAGATGGCCAAATGTTCAGTTATTTAAAAGATTTCAGAGTTCGTGGTCAGAAATTAATAAACAGAATTATCAAAATGGACTGTTGGACATAAATGTACTACTAAGAGACCAGGTTAAAGAAACAGTTCAACTTATAGAAAACTTTTTAATAACAAAGATGCCACGAGACGACTACCGGGAACTTCTTGAGCTTTCATTGAAGGTTTTAGGAAAAGGCTCTGACACCACTTTTAAAAAGCCTGGGGCATGCCATCATGCGAGATGGATGGCGAAAGCCATTTACATTTTGAAAATCTATTTGTTCCGTCAATCTTTCAAACTAACTAATAAAGAAGTGAAGGGATTGTTGGTAATATGCCAATTCATTGTATTTGTTTATTTAGAAATGTGGTACACAGCATCGCAATCTATTGAAGCTCCTACAAATGATTTGAAAACTATTAGAAAACTATGCGAGTATAAAAATGTCGATGAAAAAATTGCTGTAACCGCTCTCAACAAGCTTCGAAACCACCTTTGGTATCTGACGCCAGAATGTAGTGTGATGTCACTTTTTAACGAGAACCTAACAACGCCTTTAAAAGAAAAAATATTAGAAGCAATGAAGAATGATATTGAGAGCGATACGGAACCTCCAAAAAAGTTTTATGTTCATTCCTTAGCAGATATGGAGGCTCTTCAGTTCAAAGAAATATACTATTTCATTAATGAACACTCAATTAAGTTCTTTCAGAGATTCAAGTTGGGCACAGAATTCTTAAAACTAGATATTTCAAAATGGAAGAAAAATGAAGAATTTTTGAAATCCCGTGAAAAAGTCAGATCACTAAAAGTTACAAATGACTTGGCAGAGAGAGCTGTACATTTGATGCAAGAATATGTTAATGTGCTAACGACAAAAGAGGATCAGAAGCAGTATTTAATCCAAATCTGTGAATAATTTAAAAAACAATGTCCAAATGCTACCAAATCTAGTATTGTAAAGAAATTTAAAACACAGTAAAAATGTTGTACTTTTTACATCGAATATACTCTACACGACTGTATTGCCCTACACAAAATACTTCATAGAAATTTTGTACATGAAAATTCTCTACACACATGTTGAATGATTTTACTTTACCGCATAAATCTACACAATCCTACAACCTATCGTTGTAACAATGCATAACAATAGGGTATACGATTGTGTAGAATGTTACAATGGAGTAAAATAATTTAACCCGTGAGTAGGGAATTTTTAAGTACGTACAAAATTTCTGTGCAGAATTTTTTTTCCTTTAAAAAAATACATTTGTATAGAGTATTTTTATGTAGAGTATGTTTGGTATCGTACTTTTGAAGTTTCCACCTAGTACATTAATAGAAAATTCATAAATTATTAACATATTTATTCCACTGGTACATTACAGCTTTACTGTGGTAAGATGCATATTTGCAAACAACATTTTTTCACAGATTCTCTACTTAAATATCTTAAATCTACCTTTTAATAATGTTTGGTTTTTTATAATTATTGATAAATGTCAGATTTCAAACAGTTCTACGAGATCAAATTAATTCTTCACAAAGCTAGACATGTGATAAAATATAGAAGCTAATTAGATCTAAGTTTTTTTTAATGTTAGTAGTACATAAAAAATAAAGTTGTAATATAAATAATTTTAACACAAATCTTCTGTAAAAAGACATGAACGTATTATAAGAGTCTCCCTTATATATAAAAAGAAAAGTTTATAAGGTATTCCTACTATATCATAAAATTATATATTTGTAAATAAAAAACAAATAAAATTGTATTTAACAAAAAAATTTTAATTCCCATACAAATCACATATAACTGATGCAAAAGTACTGATTTCCACTACTTCGATTTTTCTCCACCAGTAGAGCGCCACCCGTACCCTCTAAATCCCAATCCCAATAGCTTAGTGCAGCTTCTACAGTCCTGCTTTTGTCAGCAAGGTGGCAAACTGTGTGGCTCGATCAATCGAATCACGTAGTTCATGGTTGAATTCGCCCCGACAGCGTTTCATAAGCACCAAGTGAACTTTGATACACGCTAGGTCCTAGGTAGAAAATAAGGATCTGTCTCAATGATGCCCCGTGCGACGGGTGCACTGTAGGATCGATGGCGTGATTAAATTGGTCAATCAAAAGAGAATGAACCAATTCCACCGTTGATCCTACAGTACACCTATGATGTAAAGATACCTGCATTGAAGTTTTGACATAATAGACTGTTTATTAATTTCTGCACAAGGTGTGTTCTTTAAGACAGCTCCCAATCGCCGCCATTCTTAGTCCATGGTATTTTGAATGAGCTATGGCGGGGATTGGGAGCCATCCTAAAGAATACACCTTGTATTTTTACAAATGAGTACACCCGTCGCACAGGGCATCATAGAGACATACCTAAAGCATAGAAATAAGATTGTCTATTATGTCAAAATTCTACCGTTTTTATGACATTATTTATATTTTAATGGTTATGAATATTTTTTAATAAACTTATTAAACTTATCTACGACGTAAAAAAAGTGATTTTTTGACGGTAGACAGCGTTAGAAAATAATTTGGAATGGCCAAAATGATTTAACAAGCTCGTATAGAATTGCTAGATGATATGAAAGATTTTTGCCGGGTATTTCAAATCGTGATAAAAGCTAACTCTACAGGCACTAGTTGGCGACCACCTAGACGAATTCTGGTGATAGTACCATTCCTTTTGAGTAAAATGAAGAGCTTTTCGGGCCGGCACTCATTAAAATATGCAGTTTGGGAAATAAAGCGCACCCTAATATATATATATATATATATGTATATATATATATATATATATATATATATATATATATATATATATATATATACACACACATATATAACCTAAACCCCATAAAGGTCATTACTACTATTAGAATTATATTACTCTTATTACTTACGCCTAATTTACACAAAAATAAAACCCTCTTGTACACGCACAAAGTCATACGACACAGTTAACGCACTATTTAAGGGCCGCATTCCGCGCGCATACGCTAGGATGAAACGGAATCTTATGTCATTCAGAACGAAAAACTACACGTTTTGATAATAATTATCTACGTGTTTCTTTCAATCAAAAAAAAAAGAAAAAAGGGGGGTTATTATAGTGAAGACCATTTTTGCTACATAAAATTTTATTTTTACATTATATATTACGAAATTATCTGTTGCAACGCCGTTACCCTAAGCGGGTCCTGGGCGTAGTCGTCCACAGCGGACGGGTGGGTGCCTATCACCACTACACAGCGCGTCCTCAGGTTGCGGATAGAGGAACGACCCCTGAGAAAGAGGTTAGCTTGCGAATAAAGCGAATAAGCAGTCGCGGACAGCCGATAGGCCCAGGCGTGGGTGTGATGAGCCCGCACTGGCGAACGAATTCATCTAGAAACACTACGCAAGCACCGCAACAACTACAAACACTATACAAAATCTCCTATCTTACTTTCTTCTTCTACCTTACTCTGTAATCTATCTCTTTTACCACACATTTCAAACAAAAAATGGGCCAAAAATCCTGCTGTCGTGGAGGATGCGGGAGCGATGACAACTGCCCTGAGAGGGGATGTGTAGAATGATTCGCCACCTGGTCTTACATGGCAACGAAGCCAGCGAAGGCGCGCTGCCTTGCAGGGGGGCGTTAGGATATGAGAATGAAAAGAAACTTAAGGGTGGGAACCTGGAATGTACGTAGTCTACACAGAGCAGGCGCGTTCCGGGAAATCATAAATGAAACTGAGAGGTACAATTTAGATTTGGTAGCAATACAAGAAACGCGATGGAAAGATAACGCGATGCTAGGATCCGGTAACTTCACCTTTTTATATGGGGGCGCGAGCGGGCATTCTCTAGGCACCGGATTTCTTGTTAACAAAAGCATCATACATTCCGTTAAAAGTTGCAATTTCGTGAATGACCGACTCTCGTATATCATCATCGAAGGAGCGTGGTATAATTACGTGGTTATTAACGTCCACTGTCCCACGGAGGACAAAGAAGAAGAAGTCAAAAATCTTTATTATGAAACTTTAGAGCAATTAATCGACCAATTCGCGTCTTACGACACCAAAATAGTAGTGGGGGATTTCAATGCTAAAATAGGGAGAGAGGAAATGTTTAGGCCCACCATAGGCAAAGAAAGTCTGCACGAAACCAGCAATGATAACAGTATTATGGTCATAAATTTCGCAGCCGCAAAAGATCTTATAGTCAAGACCACGTGCTTCAAGCACAAGGATATACACAAGGCAACGTGGACATCGTCGGATGGGGCCACGCACAATCAAATCGATCATTTTCTTATTGATAAGAGGCGCCACACGAATGTACTCGACGTAAGGACCTATAGGGGGGCGGATTGCGACTCAGATCATTATCTAGTAGTGGCCAAATTAAGAGCCAGATTAGTAGCCGGTCAAAATAGTAAGCGAGCGAACAAAGTAGAAACCTTTGATATTGGAAAACTACGAAGCGGGATAAAGCGAATCAAGTACCAAGTAGAAGTTAGCAACCGATTTCAGGCGCTCGAGGAAACGGATGAACAGACGGGAGTAGATGACGATCCGAACAGGTTGTGGGGGGCTATCGAAAAAACTATAAAAGGGGCCGCGAACAAAGTACTGGGTAAGAAAAAAAGACCGAAGAGCAAACCATGGTTTGACGAAGAGTGCGAACTCTGGTTTGAAAGGCGCAAGAAGGCTAAATTAGATAGTGTACACAATGAAAGCGGTAGGGCCGTAGAAGAATACCATGAAATAAGAAAGCAAGTACGTGTGATTTACAGAAACAAGAAGCGCGAGTATCAGAAAAATGAAATTAGAAAAATAGAAACTAATCGTAGGGAAAATAACCCGCGCGAGATGTACAAAGGAATAAACGCTATTAGGAAGGGTTTTCAGAGTAGATCGCAGGTAATGAAAGATAAGGACGGGAACCTCGTGACAAGCGAAAATGAACTATTGAAATTATGGAAAGATTATTTCGATAAGTTATTAAACGTGTATGAAAACTCCGAGGAAATGGGAGACGAAATCCACACTGCTGAACTCCATATGGACGAAACGACCTACCAAGAAGTATAGGCCGCGATCAAAAAGCTAAAAAACAATAAGGCCGCAGGAAACGATTCTATACCAGCTGAACTACTTAAATATGGAGGCACCGCGCTTACATCTAAAATTTTTTATCTAGTATGTGCTATTTGGAGAAATGAAACAATACCAGAAAATTGGAAAGAATCCATCATCATACCGATCTTTAAAACGGGAGATAAAACAGACTGCAATAACTACCGGGGAATCTCACTTTTAGCTACCTGCTACAAAGTTCTGTCAAACGTAATACAGGCCAGACTCACACCATTCGCGGAAGATATAATAGGAGATTATCAGTGTGGATTCCGGCGCAACAGGTCAACGAGCGATCAAATGTTTACCATAAGACAATTATTAGAGAAAAAGTGGGAATATTGCGAAACTATACACCAGCTATTTGTGGACTTTAAGAAAGCGTACGACTCTGTCAAACGAAGCAAAATGTATGAAATCCTAGTGCTCTTTGGCGTACCAAAAAAACTCGTAAAATTAATTCAAATATGTCTGAACGGAAGCACTGGAAAGGTCCGAGTAGGCGGTAATGTATCCGAATCGTTCATGATACGCGACGGTTTGAAGCAAGGTGACGGGCTTTCAACGGTACTCTTTAACCTGACGCAAGAGCATGTTGTTAGAAAAATGCAGGCTAGCGAGCTAGGCGCAACACTCAACGGAACAACGCAAATTTTAGGCTATGCGGATGACTTGGATATAGTGGGAGATAATGGTGAAACGGTGGCGAGAAATGCGGAAATCCTTATAAATGCGGCTAAAAACACGGGGTTAGAAGTGAGCGAATCGAAAACGAAATATATGATCATGGAGAAACTGGGCATTCGCGAAGCAGAGGGGGATCTCAGAGTCGGAAATTTCACTTTTGAAAAGGTTAGCGAATTCAGATATTTAGGTACAACTGTAAATGATCGAAACGAAATTAAAGCCGAGATTAATAAGAGACTTCATTCGGGTAATGCCTGCTTCTACGCTGTGAACAGATTACTTAAGTCAAAGCTACTGTTGAAAAATGTCAAAATAAGGATATATAGGACTATAATAATGCCGGTAATCTTGTATGGGTGCGAAACCTGGGCGCTCACTAAAGCGGAAGAAAATCGTTTTAGGGTATTTGAAAATAAAGTTCTGCGGAAAATATACGGGCCAAAGAAAGATGAGGAAACTGGGGAGTGGAGGAAACTGCACAATGACGAGCTACATAATTTGTACGCGTCACCAAATATTAACAGAATAATAAAATCACGGAGACTAAGATGGGCAGGGCACGTGGCAAGAATGGGCGATGATCGTACAGCAGCGCGCATAATGAAAGGAAAACCAAAAGCAACGCGACCTCTTGGTAGACCTAGACGCAGATGGGAGGATAACGTAAAATCAGACGTAACTGAAATTGGGCGGGAAGGCGCGAAATGGATGGGGTTGGCACAAAATAGGGAAACGTGGAAGGCTTGCGTAGATGAGGCGATGAACTTTCGAGTTCAAAATGCCATTTAAAAAAAAATAAATAAATATTACGAAATTATTATTTGTTTATAAACCTTACACATTTTTCCTTTGGGTCTAATTGAATAAAATAAGATATTTTATTGTTTTCAATTGTTATTAATACAAGAGTAATATTCATATAAATAAATTATATCGTTTTTCCTTGTTTTATAAACAACACGTTACCTCTAATAACTTTTCCCTCACGGTAACCTTTGTTATCCATTTGTAAGCGTTGTTACTAAGTTGAGTTAAGAGTTGCCCACACTTAACCATTGGCGTGGCTCCGCTTTTCTGACATGGATTGCGAACACTCGGCGGTCCTCGCGTCCGCTGAGATCCTTCCCTCTGTCATCTCAACAAGGTGCAAAGGCTGTCGAACGTAAGGATAGAACGACCTAGCGGACCTAATCCTTACGACCCGTGTTCGGATCGGGGAAGCAGCCCTCGGCGCGCAGCCGAACCGTCCGAACCAGATTATCCGAGTCGGACTAACGCTCGTATTTAGACGGGTACACTTGACCGACTTATCCTTCTATAATTCCTATTTCCTGTTATTGAGTAACGTGTTGCGAAAGAGACAGGGGAATATAATAAAAGGGTGAGAAACCCAGTTTAATGAATAATACTTCTGATAACAAAATAACTGAAAGTATAATTAGTAAGTCAAATAAACGTAAAATTAGATGGTTAAAAACGAAAAATTTAATTAAACATCGATTGGAAAATTTGAATTGTAAGAACAAAAACCTTAGAACCGCGGAAAATCGAAGACTGGTATAAAAAAGGTAAAAAAATCTGTACGGCTATAGCAAATAAATTAAAGTGTCTGCCCGAGGAAGTTTATAACAAACCATATTTTAAACGTCGCTTACAAGAACTTCGTGCTACCATACACGTAGAAAATTTACAAGTTATACACACTTCTTATTTTTTAAATTATCTTATCGTATTATTTCAAGAAAATATTGACCTATAAAATTAAGTATAAAAATATATATTACTAATAAATATCGTATTAATTTGCTTACAAATATTTAACACTCTATCTTAATATTAAACTTTAAGAATACAAATTTTATAATAGCACACATTCTTTTAGATAAATATTTTATACATAGAAGATCTTTACCAGTAAGGTGCTAATAAAGTATAAAGCTATAAATTATATCTTTACAAGGAAAAAGTAGCTCCAACTTGTATATCATCATTATACTACAAAGCATTGAATGAATGACTTTCTATTCTGGTTATTATTTTGTTTTTTTTTACCTTTTTATTTTTAATAATTAAATTATTTTAATAAATAAATATAAAAATAGGGATTTGATAAATTATCAAGGAAATTACGAATACACTAATCTCCGTTAATTAAAAAATACAATAAACAATTAAAAATTCGAATTTGATTGTTATTTTACACTTGGTACACGTATATTAATTTTTATATTTTATTACTACACTTAAAGTTTACATGATAATAATTATTATCTTAATATAATTAATTAAAAGGTATAGTTAAATAATCAGCAACTCTATTAATTATTAGCAAACACATAAATTTAAAGAGATTTTCTAACTGGCAATTATTTTTGCACGATCGATTCGCTTCAAATTTTTTTTATTTTTTTTTTAAGCTTACCTTTTCCCGCAGCTTGCATCGATAGAGCAAGACCTAGTGGCTGTTCTGTCGATCTCAATTTTTTTATTTTTCTTTGTGACGGCTGTCACTGCTTACATCGATTTACAATGGAACTCAGTCCATCTGATTGTCCTGCTAATAAGCTGGCGCAAGACCCAGCGGCTGTTCTCCATTATTGCTCAAATAAATGCCAAGGTCAATAATCATCAGAGAAAACCGTATATTGCAAAAAATAGCAATATTACTGGAAATATCGCCTTACAAAAAAACAACAATTTTATCGCGAAATGAAGGCAATCAGTAATAAAGAAATCAATGAAATCTTATTTTACAAAACCGAAATAAGAGAAGCTGATTCAATAACTTAAACTTTTGCATAGAACTAAAATTATTATAATTTAAGAATTTATATTTCTTGTATTTCTAATCATAATTTTTGTACACAATCAACAAATATAAAAAATTTAAATTTCATTAAAATCTATGTGTACCTTTATATTAATACTGTAAGTACTCTTTTAGCACTCTTAATATTTGTTAAATTCTATTTGCATTACCTAATTTAACGGTTCACAGAAAAAGCTTTAATAATCGCCAGAAACTTCAAAACTTGATATAAATGGATTAATATTAAATTTAGTTAGAATAATCATGCAATCATTGTTTGACATTTAATATATGAAATAATTATTATTAAAGTCTCAGGAAGGTTGAACAATTTATAGGCTATAATAAACAGGTACAAATTTTAAGAATTTGAGCCTGAACATTTGAAACTCAATATCTTACTTTTGTTTGATTCAAGAATTTTATTTAATCATATTGTTCAAACGGTATAACGGCTTTAAATATTTAAATATCTAATATATATATTTTTACACAATTTAAGGGTACTATAGAAATGAAAACAATTAACTTACCATAATTATTAGTTAATATTAAAAAATATTCTTTTCTTTTATGAAAAAGATATATGCCTGAACGCAATTTTAAATAAACACTTGATATATAAGTAACACAAAAGAAGTAAAACAATTGTGCATATTGAGACGTTATACATATGGCAAGTACCTTTAAAAATAGTTATCCAATACTTATTACATACACATAGCATTTCTAATACACTTTGAGTAACTAGCTATAAACTACCCATGTTTATAAAAAACTCCGTAACAAACGAAGTTCTAGCTTCAATTATCCCCTGTACAATAAATACAACAAAACGCAAGAACGTACGGGCCCTTCGCATACGCGTTCTTGTTCCTAATACGAGACTGACCATACTACTGCGTAGAAACAATATCACGTGTAGTAAAGGACAGAAATCAGAAACCAGATATCCCTATACAAATTATACAAAATAGATGATAAATTAAACCTAGAACTCGAAGAAGAAATCTTCGAAATTATTCTATTTAATATAATCAAAATTATTTATTAATTTACCTTCTTATTTTCTAACTCTAATAATCTCTTTACCTTAATATTTCGAAAATTTGTTTTCTATCTCATATTTTACTATTAGTAATTAAGTTAAATAAGTGCCAGTCTCAATGATGGTTTAACAACACCGAATTACAAGTCTTTGGAATTACAACTTAGTCTTTACCTAATAATTCTGATGTATGAAAGAAGAAATAACTGAGTTTTTAGCCAAAAATAAGACTTTAATTTTTTTTCTCTGGATAAATTTAGATGGGTAAGACAGTTAATAATTGGTTATATATTTACGAAAAATATAAAATATTTTAGATACTGTCGAACGAGTTTTAACGACTCTTGATATTCAGAAACTAAAAGGAATATATACAGCACAAAAAGAATTCTGTTTCAAACAACTTAGACCTTGATACTGAAATAGATATCATTAACGACAACAATATCTTACCCACGATACCGCCCCCTCGCGACTCAAAGGCCCTAGAACCAATCGATACCCCGATAGAAATAAGTTGGAACGAATTTTTAACGATCGACGAATATTTCGACTGCGATCTTCCAGACAAACCTCATGATCAAACGAACGTTGAAAAACCGAAAAATATAGTTAGTAACCTCGATATAAATTTAAGCGGTTTCATAGTGATCAACGAAATTAATAATGACAGTAAGTCAAAGTCAAGAAATAAAGAGTCACAGTTAATTCTTGATTGTCTACAATATCAACTAATAGTTTTATTAGAAGATATTAGAAAACTCCAGCCATTAAGTTAACTAAATCGGATTAATAAAAATAGAGAAGGAAAAATTCTACTATTCTTATTATCGATTAAACTGCTACACAGACACTGAATTAAAACAAAATGGCAGACCAAAACGCCATTTGTTTACGCCATTTTTACAGGCCTTAGTAGTATAGGTACATTTCTGTAGATTCGAATTTCGCGCCATTTTGTGCGGTCAATTGCGACGTTGCGCGACTGTCAGCGCGCGCGAATCTAGCTCGATTCGCGCGCGCTCTCGCAATTGTTCACTTTTTACAGGACCTCCAAGCTGTACGCGCGCTTAGCAGCCCTGCTCAATTTATAGTTCCATTTTCATCTATTTTTGCGTCCTGACTGTCGTGAGTTCCTTTTCGATAGGCTGAGATATATTTCCGTTCTTTTCAGAGCGAATATATTCAGCCTTCCTGCGATCGTGGAAAATTGTAACTGCGTTCGTGCGTGAAAATTCGCGCGTGTGTGTGTGTCTTGTGTGTGCCTCGTGGCTGTGTTAGGGAGAACTGTGTGGACGGTTTCCACGTGTTGGACGTGACCCGTCCAGGGCGAGCGCATCGCTGCAACACCCTTGTTGCCCGGCATTGAGGCGTATGGCTCTCCGAGACGTCGGGGCACGCCCGGTGCAGGTCGTGGACCGTTTTGCGCTCGCCTCGCCCGGCTTGCCAGCCCACCAGGACTTGGCGAGAAGCTGCGGCGGCGTTACACGACATTCTCGGCTCAGCGACATCCAGGCGGTGGCGTTCGAGCTTCGTGCGGCGGTTTTGCGCGGGCTGCGTGCCCAGCTAAGAGAGCTCTCTGCGGCGTTACTATTAAGAGTCTAGGGTAAAGCGTTAGCATTAAATTCTTATTTCCCGCGTCTATTGTAATTGTTTGTAGCTTCATTTTCTTAATAAATCTTTACGCTTGCTTCGGCTTTTCTCGCTAAGCCGTGCGGTTTTTTACGCCGAAGCAAGTGCTTTTTTTTATCGCGAAATTAATTGTGTTTAATTTACTCAACCTTTCACTCACTCATCTCAATCCTTTTATATTTATCTGGACACCTTGAGTTTATTATTTTAATTAGATTAATGTTCATGGTGCCCCGGGTGATGAGTGAGTGATTGGTTTTTTGTGCGTTGTGTATTCGCAATTGCACATTTTCGTGCTTTACTAATGTAATTCGTGGGTTAAGCGTATCCTAAGAAATACATTAACAAACGCGTGAACATAGTAACGGTTTTTTTTTCGATATTATATTGCCTTAGTTTGAATTCCAAGTAGTTGCTTGATACGATACAGTGTGAACGTATTGTTGCGCCGCGCGCTGTTGTTTACGTTTCGGCCGGCCGTATTTTCTCGGAATCGAGGCTTCGCGCCGAATGTGTGCGTTTACTGCATCGCTCTCATTTTGCGCTTCTAGACACTTATAGTTTATATAAGTGAAAAACTTATACTTTGAAAAAGCTGGCTGCGTTGCAGACGTCGCGCGAGGCCGAGATTGAGTGTACATGCGCGCGTTAGGCAGCTAAGCCGCGTGAGTCTCTCAATAAAAATATAGTGCAGGCGCGACTTGAAGCGGTGAGAGATATTTGGGCAGAGATTCAGAATACGCACTCCGAGATTATCGTTAGGGAAGATGCAGAGACAGATGCTTACGTTGCCGATAACTGGTTTGGTCGTATACAGGGTATTTTTGAGAATGCCCTTGACGAGTTTCTGACGTTATTTACGTTTTTTGATAAGCCTGATGGCGATACCAGTTTATCGGAGGCGGGCTCAGACCGTAGCTCTGGCGCTCGTGTAACAAAGTTGCCTCGAATTCCTCTACCTACGTTTACAGGTAAATACGAGGATTGGGCTAGTTTTTGCGATCTTTCACTACGCTCGTTCATGATCTCCCTAACTTGTCTGATGCTACAAAGTTGCAGTATCTTAAGCTTTGCCTGAAGGATGGGGCTGCTGAACTCATCAAGGGTGTAACGACCATCAGCGTCAACTATGCCAGTACGTGGCAGGCTTTGAATGAGCATTATAATAATCCTCGCTTGATTATTAATAAACTTTTGACTTCCTTCATGGAAATTCCGCTTTTAAAAAGGGAGTCAGCTTCTGAGCTTCCCACTTTCGTTGATGAGGTGCAGCGAATTATTCGGGCGTTAGGAAATTTGAAGCTTCCTGTAGAGCACTGGGATGTTTGATTCGTATTTTTGTTGTCCGATCGCTTAGATTCGGAGTCGAGGATGCTGTGGGAAGCAAAGCTGAGCGCTAAGGAGCAAAAATTCGATTCAGTCGAGAATTTGACGGAACCTGTTGCTGATAGGTCGCTTCCTAAGTTTTCAGATCTCGTTAGGTTCTTGGAGACGAGAGCACAGGCTCTTAGCATGGTGACTGCTGAGCGCAAGGCGGAGAAAAGGCCGGCTTCTACGCCGACATCGGGGCCTCAGGCTCGAAAGGTTTTTCATGCTAGTTCCTCTCGATCGTCTGGGGCCACAAAGTGCTCTCTTTGCTCCGGTTCGCACTCTCTCGCTCAATGTTTCAAGCTGAAGGATAAGAGTCCCCACAAGCGGTTTGCGACTATTAGGCGTTTACAGCTTTGTTTTAACTGCTTCGGATCGCACAGGGTTAATACTTGTAACACTTCGGGACGTTGTTCAATCTGTCAGGGCAGGCATCACACGCTCTTGCACATCAAACGCCAGGAAAACTCGCAGGCTGCGCAGCAGGATCCCGGTAATTCTCAAGCAGATGGGTCGGGCTCGAGGTCTCCGGTAGTGAGTATGCATGCAGCTAGCATTTCGGTTACCAAAATAAGGATTATTTTAGCTACAGCGCAAGTGCAAGTGATAGGATCGAGAGGTGATACGTAGGTGGTAGCACCTACGTACGAGCACTTTTAGATCAGGGATCGGAAGCTTCGTTCGTGTCGGAATCGATTGTGCAGCTGCTAGGGCTCCAAAAGGAGCGCATTTGTGTGCCGCTGATAGGGATTGGCGCCAGTGCAGCGGGCACTGCGCGCTCGATGACGCAACTCGTTCTGAGGTCCAGATTCGAGTCGAACTTCGAGCTCAGGGCAGAAGAGCTCATTCTCCCTCGTCTTACGTCGCAGGTTCCAATCGAAAGCATCAGCGATCTCGATTTAAAGCAGTTTGTAGGACTCACTCTTGCGGATCCGGAATTCCTCGTCTCGAATAAGGTAGATATTATCCTAGAAGCCGACGTGTATGGGCAGTTGCTTTGATCAGGCTTGAGACGATTCCCTCGCTCGCAGCTCGTCACTCAAAATACAGCTTTCGGTTGGATCGTTTCAGGTGCTGTGCAGGTGGAGGCTTCATGGCGGGCGGAGTCGTCCACACCTCGCGAGCCAATGCAAGTATTGCGTCGATGCACGAGTTGGATCAAACTCTGCAGCGTTTTTGGGCACTCGAGGATCTTCCCTCGACATCCTCTAAGTTGAACCCTGAAGATGAGGCGTGCGAGAAGATGTTTAGAGAAGATCACTCTCGTGATTCGCAGGGTCGATATGAGGTCCGTCTGCCGGTGAAACCTGATCTACCTTCGGTTGCAGCTGAGACTAGGCAAATGGCTCTCGGATCGCTCTCCACGATGCATCGTCGTTTTGCTCGTGATTCAAAGTTAGCTCAGGCTTATCGAGAGTTCATGGAGGAGTATGCGCGCTTAGGGCACATGACTCGGATTCCACAGTCGGAGATTCATCAGGAAGGTGCATGGTATTTGCCACATCACGCAGTAGTGCAGTTCTCGAACTCCACATGGAAGCTTAGGGTCGTTTTTGATGCCTCCAGACGTACTAAAGACGGTCTGTTTCTCAACGATTTTTTGTTCCCAGGTGAGCCTCTCCAAAGTGACCTCTCGTTGATTCTCCTCAATTCGCGTAGGTATTTATTTGCGTTTACAGCGGATATTGTTAAGATGTTTAGGCAGATTCAGGTGAAGCGTGCAGATCAAGACCTTCAGAGAATCGTCTGGGTTCCTACTGCTGATTCTGCTCCTGTCGATTATCGCTTGACGACTGTCACTTACGGGACGGCTTGTGCTCCGTTTTTGGCTATCCCCACGCTGCGACAGTTGAGGACGAAGGCGCTTCATTTCCTCTCGGAGCTGAGTGTCTCAAATCCGAGACGTATGTAGATGATACTTTTGCTGGTTCGGACGAGCTCTCCATCGCTGTGGTTCTCTCGACAAATGGGCTGCAAATCATCCAGAGCTTCTTCCTTCGCAGGGCCCCGCAAAGCTGATCGATGCAGATAAATCGGTCAAGACTCTCGGTGTTCACTGGAGTCCTGCTCAGGACCAGTTTAGGTTCGATGGTTCGGATGTCGCAGAGCTGTCAGCTGCTTCAACAAAACGCTCTATCCTCTCGCATATAGCTCGCTTGTTCGACCCGCTCGGGTGGCTTTCGCCGATCACAGTGACGGCGAAAATCTTGATGCAGGATTTGTGGATCCAGAAGTGTGATTGGGATTCTCCTTTCCTGCAGAGCGGTGGTATGCGTATTGCAAGTCGATGTCTGATCTGCCGTCGCTAGCGATCGATAGGTGGTTAGGTGTTGCATCTACTCGTTCGTACCAGATACATTGCTTTTCGGACACTTCTTCTCGAGCTTATGCTGCTGTAGTTTATCTGCGGATCGATGAGGGAGACGGTAGATTTGGTGTGTCAATTTTAGCTGCTAAGACGAAGGTTGCTTCGGTAAAGATGGTTAGTATTCCTAACTTAGAGCTCTGCAGAGCTGCGCTTCTCGTCAAGCTTGTTTGTCACGTTTGAAAACTGGATTTTCTTAGTGGGATTCCAATTTTTACATGGTCAGATAGTCAGATTGTGCTTACATGGCTCCGTAAGCACCCTTGCTTTTGGAAAACAGATTTGGCGACCCGAGGCTCTGAGCCGGCGGAATTGTCACGGAGTAACCTCTGGTAGCGCGGGCCTGGCTGGCTTTCGCAAGCTCCAGAGCAATGGCCTCAGTCAGTAGAAAGTCAGCGAGTTCTCCACGCGCAGAAGTCGTCATCGGAATCGGAGCTGTTGACTAGATTCTCTTCCTTGTCACTTTTAATCCATGTTATTGCATTTGCTAAGCGTCCATTTATCAATTATCGTAGACATAAGAAAGGTCAGGAGCTGCTTCCCCCGTTTCTTACTTCGTCAGAGTTAGCTGAAGCTCGCTGCGTAGTTATTCGTTTATCACAGGCGAGCATTTTTGCAGCCGAGATTGGGACGCTGAAGGCAGGAAGGAAATTGCAGAGTCACAGTCGGCTCAGCAAGTTAAATCCATTTGTATGTAAGGATAATATTTTACGTGTAGGAGGCCGACTGTTACATTCTGATCTCTCCTTTAATCGAAAACACCCTCCGATTCTAGCCTAGGATTCAGCTCTCAGTCTCTTATTCGTGCTATCCCTTGCACATTGAGGAAGGTGTTCGATGAAAAATTCTACTATTCTTATTATCGATTAAACTGCTACACAGACAGTGAATTAAAACAAAATGGCAGACCAAAACGCCATTTGTTTACGCCATTTTTACAAGCCTTAGTAGTATAGGTACATTTCTGTAGATTTGAATTTTGCGCCATTTCCTGAGGTCAATTGCGACGTTGCGCGACCGTCAGCGCGCGCGAATCTGACTCGATTCGCACGCGCTCTCGCAATTGTTCACTTTTGACAGGACCTCCAAGCTGTTCGCGAGCTTAGCAGCTCTGCTCAATTTATAGTTGCATTTTCAGCTCTTTTTAAGTCCTGATTGTCGTGAGTTCCTTTTCGATAGGCTGAGATATATTTCCGTTCTTTTCAGAGCGAATATATTCAACCTTCCTGTGATCGTGACTCGTGTCGATCGAGGCCTGCCCCTGAAAATTGTAACTGTGTTCGTGCGAGCGTGCGTGAGAATTCACGCGTGTGTGTGTGGCTTGTGTGTGCCTCGCGGCCGTGTTAGGGACAACTGTGGGGACGGTGTCGAGGTGTTTGTCGTGACCCGTCCAGGGCGAGCGCATCGCGGCAACACCCCTGTTGCCCGGCATCGAGGCGTCTGGCTCCCCGAGACGTCGGGGCGCGCCCGGTGCAGGTCGTGGACCATTTTGCGCTCCCCTCGCCCGGCTTGTCAGCCCACCAGGACTCGGCGAGAAGCTGCGGCGGCGTTTCACGACATTCTCGGCTCAGCGACATCTAGGCGGTAGCGTTCGAGCTTCGTGCGTTAAATTCTTATTTCCCGCGTCTATTGTAATTGTTTGTAGCTTCATTTTCTTAATAAATCTTTACGCTTGCTTCGGCTTTTCCCGTCAAGCCGTGCGGTTTTTTACGCCGAAGCAAGTGCTTTTTTTATCGCGAAATTAATTGTGTTTAATTTACTCAACCTTTCACTCACTCATCCCAATCCTTTTATATTTATCTGAACTCACCTTGAGTTTATTATTTTAATTAGATTATTGTTCACCCTTGCCAACCTCACACACCATCAGACTATAAATGATGCGTTGCTTAGTACTATGGGTGAATGCATGGCAGTGCAACAACCATTACTGCACATACCCAATTATGATGGCAAAAAAACATGCCCCTAAAAACGTTCATTCAGGATGTTGAAAACGGACTTAGCATATGCCCAGCAGGTATACGAAATGTCTTTTTCAAAGGAGTTATTGCAAAACTCTTCGACATAGCCCGTGACGCCGTAGGAGATATAGCCTGATGACCTTTTGTATGCTGTAAGCATACAAGAACCAGGAACTCTTGCTAATGCACTTCAAATAGCACAAAGAATCAAGAGAGATATGATCAGCTCAAATGATAGAAAGGGACTTATCAACACAGCAATGATGAACTCACCTGAAAGACATGTTCAATTCCAAGAAGATCAATCTTATAACAGAACACCTTGGAGAAGTCAATCTCCAGCGGATCGATATAGAGATATCCAAAACCAAACCCCAAATCCTAGATATGCATATGATCAAAGAAATAAAAATAATCCTCACAATTCAAGGTTTAGATCTAACTATCAAAGCAGAAGTCCATCACGTTATGATGAGCGAAAATATCATGACAGGAGATACGACGATCGTCGCGAAAACACACCGATCCAATGCAACGTTCTCCAACACCGACAAGGTACCCTCCACATGTACCACATCGCCTATATCAATGTACCACCTTATATGCCTCCATACTATTACCCACCTTAACAACCAATGGTTCGAAGGAAATCTGAGGAGAATTTAAACTCATTGCCCGCCCGTCAAACAGACGCATCAACGAGCGAACAGCCGTCGCAGCGTCTACCAGTGGTCAAATTTATATCGGCAGAGGAACTCCAGAAGAATCCCCTGGACGAACCACCGCACCACTAGTAATCTTGAACGCCTCGGTACTAAAACAACCTACTCAATTTTTAATTAACACCGGAGCAGAAATAAACTTAGTACATGTAAATGCATTAAAACCTAGGACTGTTATAGCTGGGCATGAAGCTATGACCATAACTGGAATTACAAAAGATAGTCTAAACACTGCTGGATCAACGGAAATCATATTTTTCGATCAACCTATAAAATTTCAGGTCTTGAAAACAGACGTTCCCATTCCTGTATTAGGAATATTGGGGGTCGATTTTCTAAAAACCGAATCTGCATTTCATTTCACCATAATGCTCTGATTACAATTTCTAGACCAATTAAGCCTATTCGATTTACAAATTTTGAATACAGAAAGTCTAAACCTACTAAATATATACTACAGGCTAGAACCAGAACTAAAATAAAAATAAGTAATTACACCCTTATGATGATGAGGAATCAGAAGATTTTTTCCAGACGGATGACAGTGATCAAGAAACGCTATCACAGGAGGAAAGACTTCAACGAATCATAGAACTTTTGCGTTTATACCAACTAAACCAGGAAGAAAAGGATCACGTAATAGGGATAATTATGGATTATCCACAACTATTACACCTGTCTGGAGACAAACTACCAGCAACCGACATTTTGGAACATACAATTCCAACAACGTATGATGTACCTGTATTTGTTAAGCAATACAGATATTCTACCGCACACAAGAACGAGATACAAAAACAAATGAACAAACTACATAACGATGGCTTCACATGGAGAGACCATCACGAAACCCGATCATATGGATTATCCACAACTATTACACCTGTCTGGAGACAAACTACCAGCAACCGACATTTTGGAACATACAATTCCAACAACGTATGATGTACCTGTATTTGTTAAGCAATACAGATATTCTACCGCACACAAGAACGAGATACAAAAACAAATGAACAAACTACATAACGATGGAATAATTGAGAATTCCACCTCTCCATATATGGATATTCCTTAAAAAGGCCGATTCTAAGGTAAATAAAAGATGGAGAATGGTAATCGATTACAGAGCACTTATTGAGAAAACCATTGCCGATGCCCATCCTCTACCCCAAATTCATGAAATCTTAGAGAAGCTTGGAGGAGCTAAGTATTTTGACACCTATACGCAAGCGGGTTTCACCGGATTAAAATGAGCTTAAAGGACCAATACAAAACTGCTTTTAGCACAGGAATTGGCCATTGTGAATACAAAAGAATGCCCTTTGGTCTGAAGATGCACCCGCAACTTTTCAACGATTGATGAACCGAGTACTCCTGGGATTTCAAGATGAAGAATTGCTCGTATACTTAGACGACGTAATAGTCTTTGCGTCTAATCTGGAAAAGCATGACAAAAAGAGAAGAAGATTATTCAATTGATTATTAAAGGCAAAACTTTCTCTTCAACCCGACAAATGTGAATTCCTCGCTAAAGAAGTTCAATATTTAGGACATGTTATCAGCGAAGAAGGGGTAAAGCCTGACCCAAAAAAGACAGAAGCAGTAAAAGAATTTCCAGTACCTAAAAATAAAAAAAATACACGTCAATTCTTAGGACTTGCCGGATATTATAGACGAATCATTGAAGGATTTTCAAAACGAACAAAACCACTTTCTGGCCTTTTAAAGAAAACGGTAGCGGTTCAATGGAAAGACGATCACCAAAAAAGTTTTAAAGATCTGAAGGAGGCACTATGCAACGCACATGTTCTTCAGTATCCTGACTTCAATAAACCATTTATCTTATGCATAGATGCATCAGACTATGCTGTGGGTGCTGTTTTAAGTCAACGTAAGATCGGAGAAGATCGACCTATAGCCTACATGTCTCATATTATGTAGGCTATATTATGGTGATAATTCCCGGTGCGCGCTAGCATATGACAGCGGGAGAAGCGTCGGGGCGGAAGCAGTCGAACAGCCGCGCCGCTGCGAAGTAGGTAGTACAGCGCGCCAGCGCTAGGCAAGGGAGAGAGACGGAGCGCGACGCGAGCAAGCCGGAATAGCTCGAGCCGACGTATTGTACGTGCCATTGCCAGCCGAGCTCGTGTGGCGTTTGCCCACGCCAGACAGTGCCGCGCGCGCATTAACTTGCTGTTTTTTTTTCCCAATCTCGCATCTCGTGTCCCGATTCAGCGTGTTGAAGGAGAGCACCGTGCACGTGTTCCACTGCAGCTAGGTATCCTCGGATAGCCGTCCCGTGTTTTACGTGGTGATGAAAACGGTAGTGCTTGTGCGACGACGAGACTCCGGTGAGCCTAGCGCCCGGAGGTTTCAAGCTGTGTAAAAGTGAGGAACACGCAGTGCCTTATTGAAACGTTTGTTTCAGGATACCTGAGAACGCATCGCTGAGCTAACGTGCGTGGAAGTCTGAGTGTGTGTGAGTGTGCCTACGGTACGTCCTCGTAAGTTTTTCGCCATCAATTTTTTTCCTCTTGCGGAGTCGATTCTCTCTCTCTCTCTTTCTCCCTCTCTCTCTCCCTCTCTCTCTCTCCCTCTCTCTCTCTCTTCCTCTCTCTCTCTCTCACTCTCTCTCTCTCTCTGTCTCTCTATCCGTCTGAGACCGAGTACGCGTGCCTGCCCATCGACTTGCCGTCGGACCGCCGAATCTTTTCGTTTTTTTTTCGGGTTCTCTAGGTGATCGAGCCTCCAGGAGGGGGAAGGAGCAGTCGCTCTCTGCGTTGATATCGCCAATGTTGCATGATGTCAACGTCAAAGTTTGTTATTGTGTGAAAGGGGAGAAGAATACCGCGGGTTTTTTTTGCCAGTGTCTAGTCCATGATTGATTACCGACGCTGAGTTTTCTTGTAATTTTTTTTATTGCTTATAACAAGAAAATTCAATTGTGTTTTTTTTTAATTTCGGGTCGGTAAAGGATTTTTATTTGTGAATTGGACGGCGGTATCGCCTTTTGCTCTAGTATTCTGCTCCCTCGACACAATAATAATTTAGGCACCGCCAAGCAGAAAGGTCGTGTTTCTCTCCTTGTGTGTGTGTATTGGCGTACCACTGAATTGCGTAATTCAGTTTAAACAGCGTGCGTGATTAAGCGGATAATATCCCCTTTAGTTTCTTTTCCAGTTTAAGGAACTTTCAAACGGAAAACTGGCCACGGAAAGGCGGTAAGTCCCCGCAGCGGTGTGTGTTACGTTTAGCAGATTTCCCTCTCGTTCTGTCTACATCGAGCAGCCGCTCACGACCCGCAGCCGCCGTCGGATAATTTACTCAGCTGTTCCTGCCTTTTTTTTTTTAGGCCTTGAATGCATTTTAATTCGGAGAACGAGTAAATGAGTATTTACTTTATAATTATTGGAAATCTGGCATTGCGGTTCAATTTTTTTTTGTTGTGGTCTTGTTCATGGTTCACTTAGAACTTTAATAGTCGAGCGGGGAAAAATAACTGCACTGCAGTGTACTCGTAGTTCCCCCCGAGTCTGCATAGGCGTGCCTGAGGCCAAAGAAGTTTTTTTTTTTTTTATTCTAGACTCTCGGTTAACATTTTTTTTTAATCTGACAGTAGTGGTCGTTTGGTTTTTTTTTCTTATAGTATTGGTAAATTTTTTTTTAATTTTTTTTGCGCTAACGCTTTTCTCTACCTAAAGAAAGAGAAATCAGTCATAGCTAAGCCACCTTGAGTTTGGATAGGATTTCGATTTATTCCGACGGCGTGCCTTAGTAGGCATCTTAATTTTTTCCTTCTTGAGGAGAAACTTTTTGCTACGTCCTTTTGATTGTTGTTCAGATCAGTATTTTTTTTTCTTTCCTCTCGCAATTGGGTCGTTAGCACATATCGAGGAGGGTTGTGGAATGCTCGAAGCATATTTAGACGCGGCTAGTTATTTTCGCTCTTTGTCGCAACTTTACGCCAACATGTCAAGTGATGGCAGTGCTGTAATAATGGACTGGGTCGATACGATGCCAGCTTCCGGTGTGGAAGCCGCCTTACGCGCATTGAATCTAAGCGTGGAGGGTAGCATAACCGAACAACGCTATTGCCTATTACGTTATCAGCTATGTTTCCTTCAATTCAATTTAGCTTGGACCGAACACACCGAAACCCACCAACAAAAGCCACTCCCAAGTGCCAGCGGGCCGAGACTGTTTCCGAATCTCGAGGCCGCTCCCTTCGAACCGGCCTTCTCAGGTGCCGTCGGACCGGGATTTTTCCCGAATCTTGCGACAGGCTCTGTCAACTCGACTGTTCCAACTGATTTTCCGTATGTGCCGCCCAGAGTGGGCGTCCCGCTTACGATGCCTAGTTCTTCGGGTCCCTTGGCTTTTGGCCAGCCTTCAGCGACGTTAGACACCGGTACCCATGTGACATTTTTCGGAACACATTTCCACATTTACCTGGAAATTCTACGGTATCTCCCTTACCACCAGCTGCCACGGGCAATTACGACATGTTGCCCCCTCCCTTAGGCCCTGGTAAATATCCAATTTATGCCGGGGAGATAATGCAGAAATGGCAATTAACCTACGATGGGAAACGGGATAGTAGTGCCGAAGAGTTCTTATAAAGAGTGCAAGAGTGCCGTCGGGGCACACGATTAACGGAAAATGATTTATTGGACGTGATGCCAACATTGCTTTCCGGACTAGCTCTTCAATGGTTCCGTTTAGAGCGACCGAAATGGAGAACGTGGACCGAATTTGTTTTGGCTTTCCGCCGTCGGTTTGACGGAATAAATTTTCAATTGCGTGCTCGCGCGGAAGTTCGCCGTCGCTTTCAAGGCCCGGAAGAGCCGATTGCCGATTACTTAGTAAAGCTCCGGCATATTATGGGCCACGTAGAACCACCGTACTCGCTACAAGAACAGCTGGACACCGCGTATATGCTGATTAGTCCAAAATATCAGGATAAAATCACGCGAGATCAAATTACCTCGCTTGAAGAGCTGGAAGCTAAAGGCGAGCAGATCGATGCTTCGCGTTTGCTCGATAAGGATTGGACTATGCCACCGACGGCAAACGAGTCTTTATTTCTGAAAGCCAAATTACTGCTTTCACGGTGCCGAGTAAAGGCCTGTTCCACTGGAATGTTCTTCCGTATGGTCTGTCTAATGCACCGGCTTCCTTTCAGCGTCTGGTCGACAGTTTAATCGATTCAGAACTGGAACCTTATGTTTTCGCCTATCTAGACGATTTAATTATAATTACGGAAACATTCGAAAAACACCTCGAAATTCTCGAGAAAATTCTTCAAAAACTATCGGAGGCAGGTTTAACTGTCAACCGCGAAAAATGCGAGTTTTGCCGACAAAGCGTTCGGTACCTTGGTTACCGAGTCGATGAAGAAGGTTTAAAACCCGACTCGGAAAAGGTCGAGCCTATCCTTAACTACCCTGCCCCTAAAAATTTAAAACAGCTCCGTAGACTGTTGGACATGCCATCATGGTATCGGAGGTTTATCGAGAATTTTTCGGACGTTGTCGAACCTTTCACTCGCCTTCTTCGCAAAAACTCACGCTTCGTGTGGGGCGAAGATCAGGTAAATGCCTTCGAGGCTGTAAAAACTGCCTTGACTACCGCACCCACTCTAGCCTATCCTCAAGTGGAACTATCCTTCGCACTTCAAACAGATGCTAGCGCCACCGGAATTGGGTCAGTTTTGACGCAATTTATCGATGGAGCGGAGCGAGTCATAGCCTACGCGGCAAGAGCCCTGTCCAAAGCCGAACGCAATTATACCGTCACGGAACGGGAGTGCCTGGCGGTGCTTTGGTCATTACTGATCATAGTTCCTTGACGTTGTTGCAAAACCTTAAAGATCCCACTGGCCGTCTCGCCTGCTGGGCCATGAAAATGGCCCAATACGACATGGAAATTATCCATCGCAAGAGGGCCTATCATCATGTGCCGGACGCGCTCTCGCGTATGTTCTTCGACGAGGATAACGCCTTAGCCGCAGTGGATGAGGAGGCGGATAAATGGTATATCCTAATTGGAAGGTTGAAAACGGGAAAATTTATAAACACCATCCTGACCCCATTATAGAGGACATAGTGGGAGACCTACAAGCGTGGAAGCTAGTTTTGCCTAGCCGGCTTCGCAGGAGAGCGCTGGAAGAAGCGCACTCGGTACCTTCTGCAGGTCACCTTGGCACCTATAAAACTTTCCGCCGCATAGCTTCTAACTTCTATTGGCCAGAGTACTACGAAGACATGGCCAAATTTGTAAAACACTGCTTAGTGTGCCAATCAGTCAAGGTCGAACAAACCGAACCTACTGGCCTTATGGGACAGCGAGTTACCGAGCAACCCTGGTTAGTTGTAGCCGCCGATATGGTTGGACCCTTGTCGACTAGCAAGGCCGGTTTTCCCTATTTGCTAGTTTTCGAGGATTTATATTCGGGTTGGGTGGAGCTCGTGCCTCTGCGACGCGCTAACGCCAAGTCAGTCGTGAAAGGTTTCGAGGAGCGGATCGTCTTTCGTTATGGCGCGCCTTAGGTTTTTCATACTGACAATGGCACGGAATTCGTTAATAGGGTTTTGGCCGGGAAGCTTAAGCAATATGGGATAAAGCATTCCACAACCCCGGCCTACCACCCGCAGGCCAATCCTGTAGAGCGGGTTAATAGAGTGATTAAAAATATGTTTATATCGTTTATCCAGGAGAACCACCTGGACTGGGATGAACATATCCCCAAGTTTCAATTAGCTATAAACTCCGCTACCCACAATTCTACTAAAGTCTCGCCAGCGTTCCTCAATTTCGGGCGCGATCCCCGCATGCCCGAAAACTCTCTAAGTCAAAACGTCGACGCGGAAATCGTTGCCGAATCCCGTGAAAAATTCGCGAGATCGGATGATAAAAAGTCGCGAAATATATCGAGGAGGCTTCCAACCGTCAAGCCGTGTATTATAACCAAGGTCGACGGGAATGTGCCTTCGCACTTGGTGATCGCGTATGGCTCCGACAACACGTGTTGTCCTCGGCCGCGCTGGGTATAAGCGGTAGTTTAGCGAAGCGATTCCGAGGGGATTACTGGATTGCATAAATCCTATCACCGGACACGTACGTGTTGGCCAATGTCTCCGGAAAGGTAGTAGCTAAGGTAAGCTCACAGGATATCAAACCCTATCGCTCCTCCCTCCCACAGGCAACCGACGATGGAACGGAGGACGATCCGCCTCGAAGTGCGACAGCTGGGAATCAGCATCCGCGGGTTCACCTTGGACGAGGTGGAGCTGGTCCTCACACGACCCGCCAATCCTCTTCCGGGGGTGAGCCTCGTGGAGTTCAACAACGGCCTGACCCCAGCGGCGGAGTCATTGCCAGTGGCCTCACCCTCGGTGCCACCAACTCTCGCGGCGATAGAACCTCGCCAACACCCTCGGGACAATGCCCCACAATTGGCCAGGTCCTCGCCGATCCCATTGCCAGCCCCGACTCCAGGTCTAAAAGGTCTAATCTAATAACCGAGAACGTGCCGCCGCCACGTCCAACAGTGACGACAACATCCGTGAAGTCCGAATCGCGGGATCATCAGCCCCGGCTCTTTACAAAGCCGGGCACATATGCTCACCTGCGTCGGACTGGAGCCGGCGCCTCCGGCCTCGAAAGCAGCTCAGCCGGCCCTCGCGGAGCCCCTAGGAAAGGGACGCCGCGCTGCCCGCTTCAGCGCTCAGAAACTGCCTCGACTAGCCCGAGGTCATCGCGCTTCCCAACCCCCCCACCGGGGCAATATCCCCCTCACAAGCAGGCCTGCTGGAACTGTGGGTCCTGCTCGCATGAGTACGGGGCTTGTCCCGAAAGGAGGCGAAAATTTTGCTATGGGTGCGGGCGGCCTGGCACGACCGTGCAGGGCTGTGAGACCTGCAAGACGGCATGGCTTCACATGGAGAGACCATCACGAAACCCGATCATGAACCGCCGGGATCTCCAACGTTTTCTGTCGTGGACCTCCATCAATGATAATTTTGGCAGGGGTCGCCCGATGCCTTTCCGCAGGCAATAAAGCGTTTTAAGATATCTCGTGCCTCCCTAGGGCCGTTCCATTTTTTTTTCCTTTTTCTTCTAAATTTAATTTTTCATTATCATCTCACCATCATTTTCATGAATCAAATTTTTTATTTCCTAACTATAAGTGCCTTCAGATGGCCTTTGAGATAAGCTAGTTGATGAAATACTAAAATATTAACATACTTAATTAGAATTAGTAATGAATTAACATAATGTTTTTTTTTGTTTTCTCCTAAGATTAAGTACCTTACTTAGGCTATAGGTGTCATAATTGCGAAAGGAAGGACTGGGTTCCTTTAAACCCCAAAACAAGTATTTGTTTTAGTTCATATTTAGTGCCAAACGGCAGATTATCATTTAATTATTTAGTTTTGTATAAGTAGCAATTTTTTTTTGTAATAAATTATTCTTCTTATTCTTTATACATCTAACTTAAGTTTTTTTTTTCCTCATTCTATCTCTATTACCAATTTTATTTATCAATTTTGATGCTCTATTGAGGGCTTCTATGGCGAGGAGGGAAGGAATATCTCTGGTTGCACGTAACTGCGCGCGTGTATGACTCTAAAGCGAGTCTTGCCGTTTCTTTGAAACCCCACGCCTCGTTTACGGGGGGGGGGGGGGAGGTGTTGTAACGAGGCGATTTTTTGTCGCTTGTTACGCACGCGCTACCTTACGAATTAGGCCGATTTCAAATGAAAATCCGCCACCCTGCAGCCCGGAGATCAGTCACTCTACCTCTCGTCTGGGGCCGTATAGAAAAGCGAATCATTATTTATTATTTTGTTATTTTATTTTGTTTTCATTCCGCCGAGTTAACTACCAGCGCATTCCGTCGAGGAAAGTTTTACATCATTTTCAGCCTCAACACCTCCCAGCAGTACCAACAACGTCGACGCACACTCCGAGCGCCTTTAGCTACATGAGCCTGCCTATGCTACTGGTCGTCGTCATCACCAAGAAATGCCTAAACCAGGTCGAGTTAAGTTATTCTTTCTAACTTTCTAAGTTCCCTCCCCATAAGTAATTCCGTTGCAGCCTTCTATGTTTTTTAACATAAAACACCCGAGCAGGCGTGCTTGCTCGTTTTCACCTCTAAAGTTTTAATTTCACCCACGAAATTAAATGTTTTGAAATTCCCTCGCGGAATAATGGCTCACGACACTGCAAGTCAATGTACATTACAGTGGCTCCAGGTAATAGTGGGAGAGAAAGGGACGAAAGAGGCGATATGCACCGACCTGGCGACGACGACCGCGCAGCCATCTCGCGGCCAATCAGCACTGTCCGCGTAGCATTACGGAGCCTCGGGGATGTGCTGGAGACGTTGGGCTAATTACTGATCTACTGGCTGCCTTCGAGGGACGACATCGGGACCCGGACTTGCGGAAACGCGCCATCCATCGTGTCTCCCGCGCCGCGATCATTCAACTCGTTTTGCCGTCGCTTTCAATTACTTTTTATATTGAATTGTTTAGTTCGGCCTATTAATTTATTTTATATATTTCAAGTTAAAGATAATTTTGTTTCTTTTAATAACTTATTAGCATCGGTCTTGCCTCCAGGCACCGAACTCGACGACGAGACTCGCTCCGCCGCCAAACTGTAAATATTTCAAAGCGTGCCTACATTGTGGCAGTAGAAATTTGCGCTAGCGAATTTCTTTCTCTCGCGCCTTCCTAAAATTTAAACTTCGAAGCAATCGTTCGTAGTAGCTCACGGAGCGACCGCGTGCCTGCGAGCAAGTGTTTTTCGCGAACGGAAACGAGGTAGAGTGCGAGAGCTTTTGGATATCACATAGCTTAGTTTAGATTATTAGTAGGTACCTAAGGGGCCTTTATCTATTATTCAATCACTTTATATTTTGCATATAATTTCTTTGATATTGTTTAATCAATTTTTTTTTTGTATGTAGAGTCCCTCAGGGCCGATTTTTTTTAAAATAGTTTTCTTTATTTTTTTTTGTATTATATTTTGTTTAAGTCATATTAGAGCTAGGGATTAGACAGGCTAATTTTAAGAACGATCGAGCCCGTCCTAACTTTAAGTACGCAGATAAATTGCCTTTTTAAAGGCACTAGTTTTTTTTGTAATGATACGCAAACAGTAATTAGGTATCATTAAAGGCTCAAATTAAATTAATATCAAGTCTCATTATTTCTATTCCTACCATAGTGTGCATAATCGTCTGTAACCGTCTCTCGCTTGAGAAAAGTAAGTAGCTCGTGCCGTCTGACCCCACGACTCTCTGCTGGTCTAGCCGAGCCAGTGCAGTCACCAATAAAATCATAAAATCCTTTTTTTCTTAATCTCAGGGGCAATGCTGAGGTAGTTTTTAATTTAAAATCAGCGGCTGGTGCCCTGCTATTGCGGCCTTCTGCTGCAGCCTTATTGCGGAGTCTGCTGGAGAACAGCGACTCCGAATTGATCATTTTCTCTCTGCTTATAATTTTATATTTCACCATATGCGTGCGAGTTTGCCGGTCGTCCCATGAGCGGCAAAAACGCACGTTATAGCTCTTAGACTTGTTGGAGAGTGTGTGCGTTCGCTGCTTGCTAATATCCTAAAAAAAATTCTAAATAATAGTACTTGCACTACTACTTACAACCACTAACCTTAAAAAAAATATATATATATGCCTGTGTCTCCGCCTCCCACTCGCTAACAAAAACCTAAACGCAAAAATAATCTTTAAAGTTCCCAAAACAACTAAATCTCTACACGTGGACTACCCGCTAAGTTATAATTCCAACTACAAAAAAAAATAAAAATTTATTAGTCCCCCATGTTCTTAATGCTTGCTCGCAAAAATTTTTAAATTCAAAATTTTCAAAAAAAAAACAAAAATTTAAAACCGGTAATCCTGAAAATTTTTGAAGTCCCTACTTGTTAAAATTTTCTAAGTCCAAAAAAAAAATTTCAAGTTCAACTTTTATAGTTACTACGTGACGGTATACCACAAAATAAAAAAAAAATTTCTACTTTTTCTAGCGTGGTGGTGTAAAAAAAATTTTCCTGCTTTTTCCCTATTGTTTCCCTATCACTCGAGACTGGATCGCGTTTTCAGCATTGCCCTACGTTGGGTACCATTTATGATGTTTTATTTTTAACCGATATGGATTCTGTCCATACAACTCATTAATTATTTTATTATTCGGTCATTACTGCGCTTTATTACTTGACAATTACCCTCTGGTGGACTCCTCCGATCTCGAGAGGAGGTTCGCTGTACGGACGCCTTGACAAACGGCGCAACCCACGGAGATCCAATCTCGATTTATTTAAATAAATAATTATTAACAATTTAAATTATTATGGCTCATATAGGTGCTATCTACGTAAATGATCTATAAATATATATGTGCATATAATCTTTTCTAACATTATTTCTCGATAATAATATCTATACATCAAATTGCATTTATCGCTAATAACTATAAATAATTATACGTCGGTCCGTTAACATTTCATATGCCGCTATAACTTTACTTGCTTCCTTAATTGTAACATTTAATTTCTTAAATATCTAATTACAAAATCCCAAAATTTACTACGTTAATTCCCTCTAATCACCACGACTCTCCTTATTTCCCGTTTTTAACTACTTCGCTAAAGGACTATGGTTGCACGTGGGCGGTCCAATGGCCGCTCCCGCCTTTACTAGCACGCACCAAGTGCCGACCGCGTTGCCGGTATTTTCTACCACCTGTAAATAATAAAATTGTCTCGAACTCGGGAACTCTCGACGTAAAGCAACAAAAAATATTCGGCGGCGAACACACACAACTGTAGCTCCGACTCTCCACCAAGTCTCCCAAATCTCAACGGCACTGAAACAAATGAATATGTACGGAAGGATCTCACCAAGTAATTTTTCAAGGCAAAATTATAAACTCTCTTGAATCTTGATGTCGGGCGCTTTGTGGGCAAATAACGGCCGACCAATAAGTACTCACGTTACGAACTATCTATCTCAGAGAATTCTAGTACTACTCGGACACGCTTCCTTTTTTCCACGCGGACCGCTAAGTTTCTTGTGGTAATGGAACAATGTGACATGACTGTCTGCGGCGAAGGCTCCGGACGGAATGGGCAGGGCGGAAGGACTCGACTCCTCTCCTCGTGGCGTCCCTATACCCTAGCTCCCTCTATTCTGCCTTACTCGATCTTTTCTCCTTTTCTAACACCTGTGGGCATAGGCCCTAAACTCGATTTTTACTAGAGTAGTAACCGGAGGTTAGTTACTGCTCTAGTTTTACCCGTCATGCAATTCGCCCCGGGAACGCGCGTAATTTAAAATATTAATAGCGCCCTCTATACTGCACGCTTCTCCGATACTCATCCCATTACTCGATATTTATTACATGCGAACGGACGGAGCGCGACGCGTTCATTGTAAACGCGCCTTGCTCCCTTCTCCGTGCGCGCACCTCTCTTCTCATCTTATTTGATACTTCGTCCATCGTCTCTCTCTTGCCGCTCGGCTCTCCCTCTACTCTCCCCGCTCGGTTCCATGCGCATGACACGCGCCCGCCTCCTCATCATCTGCTCCCGTTGTCGTCCTTACGGATGACGCCGTTGCCTCCTCACGCTCCGATCGCTCTCACATGTATGTGTGTATGTGTGAGTACTGGAGGTGTTTGCTACATCTGCTGCAGCTTTTGTGGTGTGTCTGTGCTGGTGGTGTGTGTATGTGTGTGTGGTGTTGCACCGTCGATCTCCGCCCGTGAAACATAAATAATATTCGCTGTTTATTATCTTAATGAAAAATTATCAATTTAAAATAGCGTGCGTTCGGTGGTTTGGTGCGTGCGTGATTCCGCCCGGAGTTTGTTTATCCCTCCTAATTGACATTAATAATCTACCCAATACTAACCCTACTTGCCCATTATAACCTCACCTTACTTCTCTGTTTACTCTTTCATTGTTGCATTTTACATGCCATACGTCTTACATTTATACTTGCGATCGGGCACCATGGCACTCTTTGATTTCAAAGATGATTGTAAATTATAAATAAGAATTATTTTTGGTAAATAGCTTTTTTCGTTACAAAAGTGTGCTTGTCTCAAAAGTACATTTTGCATTAAAAAGTCTTCTGCTCATTAGGTTTGAACAGATCGAGCTGAAACTTGTAGGAGATCTCGGAGCTAAAAACTCTTTTTTCATTTACTAATAACTTTTCAAATATAAAATGCAAAGTAAACCGGGCAGTTGATGCAAAGTAATTCTGTTACGTCATTTTCGACGCGTATTTGGCCCGAAAATGTTTATTTAAAGACGAGGCCGTCAATCGCGACCGAACCACCGCCAGCACCAGAGACGAGCATTAAAATATTTATTTAAATTATTATTAACGAGGGTGGAATGATTATTATTTTGTTTGAGGGAATGGGAGACGGAGAATCGCGACCGAGGGACAACAGGGACACCGTCACACACACATACACACACACATAGACACACACACACATACACACACACTCACACACACACACACACACCGACGACAACAGCTGATCGCGCAGCAGACGCGACTTGCTGGAACGAACACCGAGGATAAGTCCCACACACACACACACACATACACACGCACACACACAGACACTGCACCTACAACGACGACGACGACGACGACGACGACGACGGCGACGACACGGAAGAGAGCACGACCGCTAGTTCACAGCCCCAGCAGAGGTACGCAGACGCCTGGGCTGGAGCTGTCAGTATGTACGCCATGCTGTGCTATCACACGCGGCACCTACACCATCGGACACTATACGCGCGACTCTTTCTTTCTCTTGCTCTCTCTCCCATATCTCGAGAATGATGAGCTGCTGCAAGCACACACACACATGTGCGACCCGACCTCTCTCACGGTGCACGCAGACGCGGGAGGAGAGAGGATTCACTGCTATACGCGCGACTTTTTCTCTCCATTGCTCTCCTCTTCCATATCTGGAGGATGATGAGCCACTGCACGCGCACACACACACACGCGCGCGACACGGCATCTCTCCCGATGCACGCAGACGCAGGAGGAGAGAAGATTCGCTGCAGCAGCGACAGATTCCTCGAGGCACACAACACCGGCTGTTGCCACCAGAGAGAGAGAGAGTGAGAGAGAGAGAGAGAGACGCGGCAGCCGACAGCTCATGGGAGAGCGAGCCGCCGCTTTCGCCGCAAACCGCCTGAATATATACACAGGGGAGAGAGAAGAGGCCGCGCGCGCATGCTGCCTTTACCAAATGCGAGGGCTCAGCAGCGACGGAGAGCCAAGCGTGCAACATAGATATACGCGCCGAGATACAGCCCGCTCGCAATTAAATTCATATTTCCGCGCGCGCCACATGCAGGATGACCATCGTCGCGCCGGCTAATCAACGATAGCGACTCATACCGCTATTGACGTATCCTTGATTTCCGCGTTTAAGGAAAATCAAGGCCAATCAAAACAAGACAAGAATGGAAGCAACAAATGCGTGTGGGCTGAAGATAGTCGAAGAAAAGCCGAAATTTTAAGAAGATTTCAGGCTTCTCCGATTTTCGCCATTGACTGTCCGCTCGTCGTAGCATCAAGTCGAGTTCAAGCTTATTATTGAGATAGGCGTTGAGAGATTTTTATAGTTATTTAGCCGATAGTAATGTTGTTACAGTTTAGTGTAGGATAGAGTCGTTCATTGTTGAGTTTAGTTGTTAAAATTTATTGAAGTGGGTTGTTAAAGACGTAGTAGCGACGGACGTATTTGCGCGAGGTGGATTCGCGGGGTATAGCGACCACGAGGCAGCGTCTTCCCAACTTCGTATTTAGCGCAGACACCTAATCGGCGGTGAGTGGATTGTAAATATTGTCGAGCGACACTCGGCAAATTGGAGTCGGTAATAATTTAATTATTATAATTATCTATATATCTATATGTCTATCAATCATATTATATATATATATATATATATATATATATATATATATATATATATATATATATATATATATATATATATATATATATATATATATATATATATATATATATATATATATATATGTAAGGTGCGATTGCGGTGATGTGACACCAAATTAATAGAATCAGTGCGCGGTGTGAATAGATGATAGACTCGGTCCGTATTTGGGAATTTTCCATAATTAATACGACAATCGCGACTAAATTCTATAGAGTATTAGACAAACTTTGGGGGGTTTAAAGAAGTTGAATAATTAAATAATTGACTTGGGACGCGTGGTGGTTTGACCGTTGGAAGCGGTGCGCGCGCAGACATGCGTAGCCATATTGAATACGTGCGGCAGTAACATGTCCAAGCGTAATTTGTATAAATAGCGACCACTTTGGAGGTTAAATGAATAAAGCCTAAGTACTTAAATTGATTGAATCATAGTGTCATCATTTAGTGGTTAAATAATTCATTCTGACTTCCTGTATCACGGAACCGATTTCGGGATAGAGTTTATGCTAGACTAGATGCGCCTTACCTGGCGCCCTTTTGTTATAAATAAATTTGGAAAATTGATAAGAGTTTCTGGCTATTGAAAAAAGTTAACAGAATAAAGTCAACACAACATAGTCTTTTGCGGAAATAGTGACAAGTACAAAACCTCCTCTCAAACGCATACCTAAATTGATTGTAAAAAAGAATAAGAAAAATGATAATCATAATATAAAAAATTATATTACAGAAATAATAAATAAAGACACTAACATACATACGAAAGGAATAATAATAAAAAATGAAAACGAAGTAATTATAAGCTGCGTTTATTATAGGTTATCAAAAATGTAGAGTTTTTGACATTATAAACACCAAACCATTTGAAAAATGTGCTGGTTTCGGTCATAAAAGCAAAAAGTGCAGGAATAAAACTACCTGCTTAATACGTTCTGGTGAGCATGATACAGGGCAATGTGATAGTGTGGATAACCTCTAATGTGTAAACTGTGTATACAGTAATTTTAAATATAAAACAAAATACAATTGTAACCGTACGGCAACAGATGGTGAGAACTGTGATATTTTTAAAAATAATATAAAAAAATATATCGCAAGTGTTGATTATTTAATAAAGCCAAAAATTGATATATATATATAGAATCGGTAAAGAGAATCACAATAATCATTAGAAGATAATTGATGTAAACACAAGTATCGATAAAGAAGATCACAATGATCATCAAAAGATAATTGATGATAACATGCACCAACAACACATGGTAAAATGTAAATCTTATCTTTCTACAAATTCTGCGAAAGCAGTAAACACAAGAACTGCAACTACACCAACAAACACGCCTCAACAAGTCAACTCCAAAACAAATGCTTCTATAGTAAAAAATCAGAACAAATCTAGAAGTAAATAATGGCCTGTCATTTTAATTTTTCAGAAACAATATTAAAAGATACAATTAAGCGTGAAAAAACTTTTACAAGTATTGAAACTCTAAACAAAACTATTAGTAATAAAGAAGATTTAATACTATTGGTAAATATTAGAAATATGAACAAAAATTTTGATAAATTAATAATAATAATACAAAATGTAACGACTAAATCATCTATAATAATTTGTACTAAAACTTTTAACCAAGTAAATTATAAAGAGTATGATCTATATGGCTATGAAAGCTGCTATAATGAGAATAGAATAAACAGATATGATGGAGCAATTGTTTTTGTAAATAAAAATATTGTTCAAATAACCAAAACTATTGAATCTGGTGGGATTAAAATAATAAATAATCAAGTTACATTAAACAATGGATATAGATTAGATATATCTTGAATATATAGAACACACGGAATACCAAAGACTGAATATATTTTATATTTAAATAAATTCCTAAACAAAAAAAGAAATATTAAAAACAATTTAGTGTTAGGAGATTTCAATGTAGATCTACTTGATCTAGATTTTCTGATTCAGGAATTTTTGTGTAATCTCTTAGATAAAGGATATATTCCAGGTTTTTCAGGCATTACAATGCCTCTGATTGGCAATTGCAAAGGTTCTTGTATTGACTATATCTTTATTAAAACTAATTATCTAAAAACAGAATCCTACAAACTAAAAATTCGTTAACAGATCACTATCCATTGTTTATTGCCATAAATAAAATTAAAACTGACAGTAAAGATCCATAAATAACATTAAACTACTACAAATTAAAGAATACGGCTGCCACTAGAAATTGGAATGAAATTATGTCAATACAAGATCAAAATGTAGCAACAGACCAATTAATAAATAAAATAAAACAGTGTATAAAAATAGCCAAAACAATAAATAAAGATAAGAATAAAGGTAGAAAAAGTTGGATTACTACGGCTATTATGAAATCATGTGAAATCAACGTTTAAAAAGTGCAAAAGTACAAAAATTATACGAAAATCTTAGACACGGTAATTTTAGATTAAAAAGTTAAATACGAACGAAATCTAGTCCAAAATAACTTAAACAATCCAAAAACATTATGGAAAATTATAAACTCAAAAGTAGGAAAAAAAGTAAAATCAAATGATACCATAGATTATATAAAGGTTGATAATGTTAAGATTTCAAATAGAGTGGATATACGTGATACTATGAATAAATATTTTCGCGAAATTGGTCAAAAACTTAATGAAAAGTTAGACAAACCAGTATAAACAGAATTATCACTACCAAAAATGAACGAAAATTCAATGTTTATAAATCCAACATGTGCATATGAGGTGACAAGTATAATAAATTCTCTAAAATTGAAAAGCGGAGGTGTTGATAAAATAAATGCTAAAACACTTTGTAAACATATTGCTGAACCATTGTATCATATTAACTCATGTATAGAGTAAACTACTTGGCCAAATGCCCTGAAAAAGCCACTAACTAGAAACCAATTTCGTTAATATCTAATATAGTAAAAGTTTTTGAGAGAATAATTTATAATAGAATATACGATTTATAAAAAAACACAATATAATTAATTAAAGACCAACAATTTGGTTTTATGAAAAAGATAGATACTAAAGACGCATTAAATTATGTGACGAATGTTTTATATAATAATCTAGATCACAGTAAACCTACTATAATAACTTTTTTGGATTTACAGAAAGCATTTGGTACTGTTGATCATGACATATTATTAGATAAACTTTATTGTATAGGAATTAGAGGTCAGGCTTTGGATTTACGGGCAAGTTATCTTAATAATAAATATCAAAGAGTCAACATTAATGATAATGAATGTAATTACATGAAAATAAATACTAGTGCTCCACAAGGAATTATCTTAGGACCATTACTATTTATTATCTACATTAATGATCTCTTGATACAAATCCCTCCTAATGCAATATCGGCTTATGCAGATGACACTTCAATTGTAACTAGTGATGATACCTGGAAAAAAGCTAAGGACAGTATGAATAGATATTTATATGTAATCGATAAGTACTTAGCTAAGAACAAATTATTTTTAAATGTTGAAGAGACGGTATATATAACTTTTGGTAACTATAGTGATAGTGTTCCAAATCAAATAGATATTAAGATCAAAGATACAAAAATAAACAGAATTGAGAGTTGTAAATACCTAGGAATCATATTTATACAATGAAGATACAATGAAGAAAACTAGATATTTAATATATATTTCTTATAAAATTTCCAAGACAATGTCAACCGAAACATTGAGGATGATGATAGTATGTTTATTTCCACGGTATCATAAGTATTATGGTACAATAGCGTGAGGTAGAGCGTACAATAACAATTTAAATCTACTGCGAAACTTACAAAAAAGAATTTTAAGAATTGTTCATAAACATAATTTTATAAGTCATGATTATCCCATGATCCCGAGTGATCATAAAACATTAGATATGAATAAATATTCACATAAGAATAAGCTAAAAAATTGGATAAAAACAGATATATAATATCAATTGTTATAATATCAATAAGTCAGTTAAATATTGATATAAGCACTGTTAAAAAATAAAAAAAAAATTTATTATGATAATAATTTTTAGTATTAAGTTACTTAATTTCAGTATTTTAGTATTTAAGTTTTATTTTATATTTTAATTTTGTATATGCCGGATCGCATGCCTAGTGCATCTCTGCGATATACAGAATGTAATTTATACATTACTGTATTTTTTACTTACTATTTTTACTATTAATTTATTGTAAACTTATGTAAGGTAAACTGGTTTTGAATAAATAAATAAATAAATATTATTTGGAATTCTTTAAATATTTAAAAGTTCTTTATAGGTATAGACTTATCATTAGGTACAAAATTTTACTAACCCAGCTGAAAACGCCCGATTAGAAAGTATTAAAAAAAACGAATATACTCAGATCCGGATTCTTGTGCCGTCATTTACGCAATGGAAACGATTAAAAAATAAAAAGGTGAATTGAAAAACGATTAAAACCGATTCCCCAGAAAATAATATAATTTTATCGGATTTAATCTTATTTAATTCCTAAAATATGTTTAATAATTTTCAATGCGTAAAAGACGAACCAAGAATCCGGATTCACGAAAAACTTTTAATCGTTTCTAATCGTTGCAAATATTTTAATTGTATTCAATACCATTTGAATGTATGTGTCTTAGTTCTTACAATCGGTTTCAATGATAAACTTTAATTAATTTAATAATTTTTAGTCTTTATTATGAATACGCCAGATTAAAAAGTATTAAAAAAAACGAATCCGCTCAGATCCGGATTCTTGTTCCGTCATTTGCGCAATGGAACCGATTAAAATATAAAAAGGTGAATTGAGAACGATTCAAACCGATTTCCCAGAAAATAATACAATTTTATCGGATTTAATCTTATTTAATTTCTAAAATATATTTAATAATTTTCAATGCGTAAAAGACGAACCAAGAATCCGGATTCATGTGAAACTTTTAATCGTTTTTAATCGTTGCAAATATTAAATATTTTAATTGTATTCAATACTATTTGAATTTATGCGACTTAGTTCTTCCAATCGGTTTCAATGCTAAACTTTAATTAATTTAATCATTTTTAGTCTTTATTAATGCGGTCAAGTATCTGATTTTGTGTGATATATTTTTTTAATTTGTTTCAATCGTTGCAAATATTTGAATACTTCTTAAGTGGTGACACTATTGAAAGTTGGTGTATTATCTATTTTTATTTTTTATACTTGCATCTACAAAATATTATTCCAAGCCTGCCCGAGAAGTGTATTAAAATCACCTAAGAAACATGTAACAAAATTTCAAGAAAAAATAAAATTGTAGCCGAAACGTATGATTTATTTTTATTTAACACATTCTAAAAAAATATATTTCTACAATGTTTTATATTTTTCGTTGTTTTATTTTTTTTTACGTTTCTTTGATGATTTATAATCTTAAATATTGTATAGATCAAATGATAAAAGACAGAAATAGCTACAGTACTAATTTTCAATAGTATCTTCTCTTGATTTATTCTAGTTTTATCTAACGTATTGATCTTAATTATAAATCGGTTTCTATTGAATATTTATGCATATTATGCAAGTATCCATCGATGAAATATTCAAGAATTATTTGATTTTATATGAGTAAATTGACAGGGTACACGCATTGCATTTCCCAAACGTATTACTTTACCAATATGGCATCGCTATTTTTAATTTTATGGCAGACAGTTACATTTTCTTATATACTACAGTAGAGTAGATTTTCTCTGCATAAAAGTTTCCATAAAATGATTTAGAAACTATTTTACATGATTACAGATATTATGCGCGAATCCCTATAGGGATGCGTTCACTACAGGGAAAGCTGCGCGATACGGGTTAAAGAATCATCTTATTACCAAATCCATTACCAATCAAAGTTATAGTTTATTTAAATACTTTATAATACTCACTTTACATATAAAGTTTCTTACTGAACTTCAGCTATTTTATTAACATCTCCCTGCTAGATATGAGTCTTATTCCGAGCCAGCACGGTGGCCAGGACGCAACGATAGGTTGCATGAAAATGTCGACAAAAAAGGAAAGCGGGGTTGTATTTGGTGATGATTATAGATGAAAAATTCGTTGGATTTGAAATCCTAGCTGCTCCTATTTCAAAGATATTCACATTTTATATATTTCTGATAGCATCAGTTTTTGCGATATAGAAGAGGCGTGTTTTTTAATGGTTGGAACATATTTATGCAATATATATTTGATATTTTATATTTTATATATCAAACATAAATATATACATATATAAATAAAAAAAATTGTAAATAAATAAATATATATATACAAGGGGCAGGGGGGGGGGGCAGCCTCGGCGTGCTTTGCCTAATCATTCGATCGAACGTAAATATTCTCATTCTAACATATTTATGTGTCAATATTAAAAAATGTATGAGTGTTTAAGCTCCAAATGTATGTATGTGTGTAAATATGCATATATGTGTATGTAGTATATTAACATATAATTTTACGTAAGTTTTTTGCCGGTTTTAAACGTTTCCAAGGTGCATCACGTGGAGAAAACTTACTTTGCACCTCGTTTTTTTTATGTTTTTTCTTCGTTTTTATATTTTAAAATTTTTTATATTTTTTTAAATATTTTTTTGTTTTGTTTGTTCATGGGTTTTTAATTTTTTTTTATTTTTTTACAATTATATTTAACTTTTGAATTCTCCAATTTTTTTTACACTATAGTTTATTAAATACTAAGTTTACAAATTTAAATATGCTGTGACGAAAATGTCACTACAGCTTTCTTTAACCGTGTCAAATAATTTGGTTTTCAATCATGTTTATTTTAAATCTTTCCCAGAATTTTTTGAACTCCTTATGAATCGTCTCCCCAGCCTGTTCGGACCATAATCCTAAACCATCGTTATTCAAGAATATAATGGCTTGTTTCAAATGTTCTATATGGAGTTTGAGTGTTTGAGAAATCTTAGCACTTTTTAAAGCTTCACGGAGTTCGCTTAGATTTTTGTCAAGATCAGTAAAATCAGTAAGATCCGCTTTTTTAGCATTAAAGCAAGTGTTGACAATTTTGTTCATCACTTTGAATGCGACAATATAAGGCTGCAATCGAAACGGCCTTACATGCTCATAAATTTCAGGATCCTGTAATTTATCCGCTTCTTTAAGGAGTTTTCGACAATGATTGCCTTCAAAAAGATCTCCTTGATAGCTTTTATGACTTATACCTAATTTATTTGGCCACAACAAAGCTTTTTCCTTTCCAATACCATCAATTTTAACTATACCATCCCAAAAGAGATGGTTGACAAACCCCTGCAATAGATGTAGTTCAGGAGGAATACACTTTTGAAGCATGTATATGTCATCATCTTCATCATTATCTTCTTCAATAAAAAGAGGATAATGCACTGTGCTATGATATTCTTTAGCTTTTTTTTTGTCGTTTCCGATACTTGCAAATTGAAAATAATGTTCTTTCAACTGTTTGTATGTCTTCAAATTAAGATTTTCTTCATCATTGTTTTCATCATTGTCAAGCACTTTATCATAACTTTGCAATTCAGTTGTTGTCACAAAACAGTAAGGGCAAGGGTAAGTAGCTGACGCTGACTGCTGTCCATTAGCAAGTAGAACAAGTTTTAAGTCTGAAAGGAATTTGAAAGGTATATAATTCAGTCTAGTTAATTCAACTAAGGTTTTGATATTTTCATAGGTCAGGAACTATGCATAATAAAATTAATTTGTTGACACTAGTCTACTTTTACATTCATCTGATTCATTGTCTTTTTGCTCATATTCTTGGGTTGAAATTGAAAGAGAAATTTTGAAGGAACCTTGGCCTCCATCTGCCATTAATTTTATTTTTGTTTCTACAATATGTTGAATTTTTCGTTTATCAAAGATAAAGTCAAGAAGTTCTGTAGCATCAGCATTCACGACTGGTCTTTTTTTAATTTCTCCTTTGGCCGTTTCGAACTCGTGGAGACCTTCTTTATAAGTGTCTTCCATCATCTTAGATTTTTCATACATATGTTGGTTATAATTTGTTGGAACGGAATTTCTCCCGGCAGAACTACGTATAAAGTTTACTAATTTTTTCATATAATTTGAAGACGATGCAGTTGCAGCTTGGAAGTTATCTAAACTTTGAGCAGAAAAGCTTATTTGCTTCTCTTCTTTTTATTTACAGTTATGCGAAGCTTAGATCCCGACGTATTCAAAAGAAGTTCACCGTTGGCTTCTTCGTCACTGTTCAAAATTTTTCTTTTCAAAACAGTAGTTACTATTTGGTTCTTCTGTTTCTCAGGTAACTGTTTTACTATATTAAGTACGTTACCACGTGCGCTAGCCGAAGAAGAATCTCTGCAAGAGTATGGAATGCCTTTGCCTATTACCTGAAAGCAGCTGCTACAAATTTCAATTGAAGTTCTGGGTTGAATTACATTTGTTTCACTTTCAGAAAGTGAAGCATTTTGACGCACAGTACCATCAAGGCCATTATTTAAATCAATTTTGGTAGAAAACTTACGAACGTGACCTTTACCTTTCTTTGATATTGAATGACTAGTAAGTCGCGCTGTTAGGCAAATGTAACAGTTACAAATATTCGTTCTTGTTTCTTTTGCCAAATTAAGATATTCGTAATTGGGCATAGTTGGACAAGGTCTTTTGAAAATCTCTTTTTTATATTCATTCTTGGTTAGTCGACAAGTACTACATTTACTTTTCGGGAATTTTCCATTAGAAGTATCAAACTGATCATTAACATTCTTTTTTATCACTTTGAAATGTTCTTTAGTCAATAAAAAATTTTGGGAAGGATTATTGTTAAAAATTATTTTCTTCCCGCATGGAGCGCATACTCTTGTCTGATTTTCTTCGTGGTCGCATTTATTTTTCGGATTAATAATGGACATTATTTATCAATAGACAACTGATTTGATCGCTATAAAAATAAGCACTATTTACTTTAAAAAATGCAGAAATTATCGATAATACTTATATTAATACTCGATGCAATTTTCGAAAAAATACAAATTAAGCTGCTGAAAAGCTCTTTCAACAAAAATCAGTTGATGAGAAACCAGAAACCAGCGATCGAGTGACAAACAACTTGATCGCAAATTAATACGAGCGCATCGTTTGGCCGGTATACTTATCCCCTACGGTCATTTTTTTTATAGTGGGAAAGAGGCTAGAACCAGGGACTACGCCGCGTAGCGGAAGTCGTGCGTACTACTGCGTCCAATTGAGTATTCATGTTCATCATTCGACGCAATAAAGAAAAAAAGTCACTCTGGTTTGTAAAGTAAGAAAATATTTACTTTCGAGCGAGTCATCAGACAAAGCCCCCCCCCCCCCCCCCCTCCCGCCGCAGGTATATATATATATATATATATATATATATATATATATATATATATATATATATATATATATATATATATATATATATATATATCTACAGATTTATATATTTATATATGTATATATTTATGTTTGATATATAAAATATAAAATATCAAATATATATTTCATAAATATGTTCCAACGATTAAAAAACACGCCTTTTCTATATCGCAAAAACTGATGCTATCAGAAATATATAAAATGTGAATATCTTTGAAATAGGAGCAGCTAGGATTTCAAATCCAACGAATTTTTCATCTATAATCATCACCAAATACAACCCCGCTTTCCTTTTCTGTCGACATTTTCATGCAACCTATCGTTGCTTCCTGCCTACCATGAGTAATCGGACATTAATTTATAGCGATTAGTGGTTCAGAATTGGATTAATTTCTACTAGGGATTTTAGACGTAAGCAAATCACAATGTTTTCTTATTATTTATATTACCATTAATTTGTACTTTGTCTTACAATAAAGCTCCAGTCACATTTAACGAAATAAATTAACCTTTAGCGACTGTGGTAACGTGTGCGAGACCCCACCCGAAATTCAATTAGTAACAACTTTATAATTATTATATGCTTTGAGCCATGTGGGGTAATCTTAACACAGTCACTGAAAACTTTGAGCATTATAAAAGATACTCACGGAGAGTCCATCAACTCTTCGGAATTCGGATTGGCACTCGCAGTTGATTATAATGGGTCCTCGCATTTGAGATATTAGCTATTTTACCCGAATATACATTATTTTAGTGAAAAAGTTTACCTCTTCTTGTGATAATAACTATGCATGTATTATCACTAGAAAAAATGACCCTACTAAAAGATATTTTTTGTTTATTAAAATAACGCATGCTCGGAGTAAAATAACTAAAATCACATTTTTGGTGCTAAAAGCACCTACCAAAGTTTAATCAAAATGCATTAAAAAGTAGTAAAAATTTGGTATAAAGTTACTCGACTAACTCAAATTCACCCACTCATTGGTAATAACTAGAAAATATTGAGAGAGTTGTCATCTTAATCCTCGTCTTCATCGCTAGCCTCTTCAGTATCGTCTGAATGTGTAGGCGTCCAATCAAATAATTCATCGACGTTATCTTTATCTTCAGGGCTTTCACTATCGTTACTATTTTTCTCTAATTCATCATTATCATTATCAGCATTGTCAATTTGATCTTCCTCACTAGTTTTTTTATTAGTTTCATCAGTCTCAATAACCTTTTGATTTTTTTCAATAAATTTCTTCTTGGGCGCTGGGCTATTTTGAAGTTCTTTGTGTCTTTTAATTTCTGCTATTTTTTTTTGCTCCGTAAAACTTGAATAAAGCCAATTCAGTGTACAAGGTACTTTTTGTTTTAATATTCTTCTTCTTCTTCTCGTTCTTACTATTTGTATTTTTATTAGTTTATATTTTCTCATTATAATACTCTTTAAGCTCTGATACATATAAATCTAAAAATAATAATAATAAGCAATTGTGAAGACTAGTTAAACGTTTAAATCATCGTAAAAACACCCAGGAAATATTCAATTTTTTTTTATATTTCCAAGACTTTGAAAATTTAATTTCGGGCAAAGATAAGTTATGAAATTTATTAACTGTTAGGTGTAAGGTGAATGTCGCAATTTCTCCTCATGTCCCTACTCACTTGATTTTTTTCACCTTTCTACTCACTTGATTTTTTTCACCTTATTACGGATATTGAATTTATTTGGGGGTAGCACAAAACTCGGAAATGCTCGAGCAATTGAAAATGACATTTTATATGATTATTATATAAGTGTAATATCTAGAGCATAAAAAATACTACGTGAGTATAAATTAGGGCATAACCATATATTCTTCTTTATACAACAATTTTTTTCTTTGTATTATTTTACCTAAACTTTACTGTATTCAATTTAACCACACATATAATTTAGCCTCAGTATCCTATACTTATCCTTTTTAAAATGTGTCTTTTCGTATAGATATTTTGCTTTGATTGCTTATAAATACAATAACAAAACAAAAATAATTTTGCCAACTTCGGCTGTTTTAAAAAAACTCAAATTTGTTTTACATATTTGGAAATCGTTCCTTAGGAAGGGAGAGAGATTGAACGCAAAGACGAGAAGTCGAGTAGATGGTCTTTATTGTGTCTTTACAGCGGTCGCAGAGCGGGCTTGGTCGTAGCGTGCGAGCGGCACGGGAGCCAAGCTGATACTGCTCTGCTCTCTCGCTTATCGCCACCTCGAGGTGGGGGAGAAGCGAGCACGAAGATGGCCGCTTCTGCCGAGCTAGTACAGCTCCCGAGGACAGAGGCGCTGCTTGCGGCGATGAACCGGGGGCGCCACAGCCACTCCCCCTCCAGTGGCTCTGGCGGCTGGAAAGAGCCACGATACTTGCTTCCTGGCTGGGCTCGGATGCGTAGCTTCGGGTACGCCGTGCGAGAAGGGCGGCGTGGACGGAGTCGTGGTCTGCTGGGTTGAAGTCGCTGGAACAGGCGGTGGCGTCGCTGGGCTGGGCACTGGGCCGAGCGATGATGACGCTGGGCCGGGCGGCGGTGCCGCTGGAGTTTGGCTGGGCGGGTCGGCCGAGTCTCTGTAGGCTGGCTTCAATGTGATGTCGATCACGTAGGCTCGATCGCTGACGCGCCGGATGACCTTATGTGGGCCCGTGTAAGGGACCTGCAGAGGCTTGCGGATCGTCTCGACCCGCTTGAAGACGTGAGTGCATGTCCGGAGATCCTTGTAGACGAAAGGATGGGGCTCCCGGACGTGTCTCGAGGCCGGGACCGCTTTCATAGCCTGCGTCAGGCGGCGAAAGTCCCTGATGAAGGTCGGTGCATCGGCATCTGGATGGCTGGAGGTGGTGAAAAATTCACCTGGAATCCTCAGCGTTGTCCCATAGAGCATCTCGGCCGGAGATGCTTGCAGGTCCTCTTTGAAACACGAGCGGAGGCCGAGAAGCACTGTTGGGAGTGCGTCAGGCCATGGCGTGCGCGGGTCACACATGAGCGCCGCTTTGAGGGTTCGATGAAAACGCTCCACCATACCGTTGGACTGCGGGTGGTAGGGAGTGGTACGTTGACGGCTGCAGCCGATGAGCTGGGTGAGGGCGCTGAACAGCTTGCCCTCGAACTGCGGTCCTTGGTCAGAGGTGATCGTCAGTGGCGTGCCGAAATAGCAGATCCAGTGGTCGACCAGGGCCTTGGCTGCAGTGGTGGCCAGCTGATCCGGGACTGGAATGGCGGTGGGCCACCTGGTGAATCGGTCGACGACTGTGAAGCAATATTGCATGCCGTTAACGAGCGGCAGCTTGATGAAATCGATGTGCAGGTGGTCGAACCGGGCATCCGGAGTGGCGAAATCACCCAACGCTGCACGATTGTGACGGTTGACCTTGGCACGCTGACAAGGCTGGCATTCACGAGCCCATCGTGCGGAGTCTTTCTTCATATTAACGTAAAATTATTTCTATTTACCTTCACATACACCGTCTAGTTTTTCATCAAGTTATTAACCTTCTTCTTATTTGGTCCTTCTTTGTTACTATCAGAACCACTTATAGTACTTGTAGCTAAAACTTCCTCATCAAACACGCTTATAAGAGTGCTCCCAGCGCATGCACGAGGATACTGGGCTTTATTTATGACCGTATTATATAATCTCTCAGTTATCCATTCGCCTCGTCCTATATGTATCTATAAATAGTATATTACGCAACAAGGGGCGAAAATACACGACTGCTCAAAATCATCATCCGGGTCTGGAAATACTCTTTAGCACCAAGTTGCGTACTGTATTTTTTTTTATAACAGGTGCATATAGAAGGCCATTCTTTGTCGTCTACAAAGTGGATTGAGAATAGAGTTTTTCGAGTCGTCCACTTTATTAAGAAAATGGAGCAAAAATAAATAAAGGGTACCGAAAATACTCATTTTTGCTACCGAAAATAAAAGGTAGCGAAAATGAGTATTTTTGCTACCAATAAAAGGTAGCGAAAATAAGTATTGGGTACAAAATTTTCTCTATAATCAACTCTGTCCTTTGAATGTGTAATGTTTCTCAGCATATCTGAATGTATATAATTTTTAATTTTTCATTTATAAATGCTAAACGTGTTTAGAACTAGCAAGTAAAATATAGACTGGGTTAAGAATTATTTTTCAACTAATTTGAAGAGTGGGCGAACAAAACGAGATAACTCTACTTTTCTTAATTGTGAGAAATTTGAGAAAAACTGTATTATTTTTCATAAGTCTAAATGGAATATCGTATTTTAAATGCTACGTTAACGGCTGAAAATTGAGTTTAGATAAAAAATGACCTCATGAATGTTAAGACAACAATGGCCTATGATGAAAAAACACAAAATCAATTTTAATGTAAGTTGAAATAATCTGGTTAGTGTTCGCCCTCTTTTCATTTGTCCTAGTAATCAATACGTTAATGTTGTCGGTTTTTGTTGAAAATGGTCGCCGTTGTCGGTGCATTCCATTTAAAATGTATATGGGAGAGGAGGGCACGACGGGTTTGGCGGGTAGATTGGTCACTGGATATTTTGCCAAAATAAAATAATGTCCTGACGTAAATTTTTTTTTGTGTAACTGTCTAATACTATTGCATTTTCCCCATGATGTTATTGAATGGAAATAATTAATATAATTGTTACAAAAATAATCAAAAGTTTGGACTAGACAAATGTGGTGCCCTCCATTTTTATAAGCTCTGGCCCAAGTCAAAATAAAACCTTAGAACCTTTGAGACTAGATGATTTTTGTAGTTTAAACCTTTAACTTTTAATAGCATTTTGAACGAATGTCTTACGTTGCTTAGAAATAAAGTTATTTTAATTTAAAAAAAAAGTATAAAGGGGGTACGACGGGCACCTGCAGGTGGGGCACGTTGAGCACACGGAAGAGGTCGCGTTACTCGCGCCGAGCAGTAGCCGACCAGAAGCGCTGAGTTTCTAACCTCACATTTACATGCATACACAAATTTCGGAGCAGAGTTTTCAGAGGCTGTGAATAAGGAAGTTAGGGGATCTAAATGGTTAGAAACTATAAGAAGAAAACTGACCGGTGCAATTGGAGCAATGGTCAACTCCAATTTGCTATTGATAGCATTAAGGCTGGAAATTCCATTAAAAGTGCTGCATCGGAGCATGGCATACCAATAACTACTCTTCAAAGGAAATTGAAGAGTGACACTTCGATTAGCACCGGTAAGAAAATAGAATTTTGATAAAATATTTCGACAGATAAAGAATATGTGAAAACCTTTTCTATTATTATTTAGGATTCAAGAGAATTTTTTATGATGATCAGGAGAAGGCCTTATACGAATACGTTGTTGATCTTGAAAAGAGATTAATGGGCCTATCTGCAAAAGAACTGTGAAAGGTAGCATATGATTATGCCACCAAATTTGGAATTCCTCATAATTTCAATGAACAAACAGGTATACTATTTTAACTACTTTCTACGTTCAATTTTTTTTATAATTATAGTAAATATTAATTCTAGCTATAACAATCAAATTTATTTTTCTCATAGGTCTAGCAGGCAAAGACTGGCTCAGGAGTTTCATGAGTCGTCATAATCTCTCCAACAGAAACGCCGAACCTACATCAGATACTCGAGCAAATGGATTCAACAAACAAGAAGTGGATAAGTTTTTTGGGTTGCTGAAAGAAGTTCAAGAAAAATACAAGATCAGTGCAAACAATATTTGGAATGTTGACGAAACAGGAATATCTATTGTCCCAAAATCTGGTTCAAGAGTTATCGCTCAAAAAGGAAGAAAGCAAGTAGGAGGTAAAACAGCTGCTGAGTGAGGTGAGACATTCACCGCAGAAATTTGTATATCTGCAACCGGCACCTTGATGCCTCCTATGCTGATCTTTCCTCGAGTTAAGGTCAACGAACAGTACCTTCAAAACAATCCAGAGGGGTCATGGGTTGTTTGGCGTAAAAATGGTTGGATGGAGACGGATTTATTTACTCAGTGGTTCAGAAAATTTATTGAATTTTCAAGAGCATCTATAGATAATCCAGCGCTACTACTGTGAAAAACACTCATGTGAAAAATCTTGAGGTTGCAGAACTAGGAAAAGCAAATGGAGTTGTAATTCTGTGTTTTCCACCTTATTGCACTCACAGAATGCAACCTTTGGACGTGTCTTTTATGAAGCCTCTGAGTACATATTACACGGAAGAAATAAATCAGTTCCAACGCAGTGGTACACGGGTTCAAATGAATCATATATTTGGAATTTTTGAAAAAGCTTGGCAAAAGGCAGCGAAAATGGATACAGCAGTGAATGATTTCAAAAATACAGGCATAGAACCCTTAAATGCTAATATCTTCGACTCTGAATTTAAAAATTCAAATGGATATTCTTCTAGAACGACAGCAATTTCAAATCATCAAGTAACAGATCAAGTAACAGGTGAATACAAATGGTTTTCTATTAAATGAAACTCATTTGACTATTTAAAAATCATAACTAATTATATTTTTTTTATCTTGAAGAATCTAATGTCAATGTCGCAGAGTTGAAACAAATGATCAACAATATTATGAAGTCAAACAATGAAAGTAATTGTACCAATGATGCCTGCCATAATCTACCTGATCGTCAAGTTCCAAATATTGCATCGGATTGTAACCCTCATGTGCCAGCTGCGATAGATTCTAACCCGTCAAACAATTCTAGTCAGAATTTGCTTGAACGTACAGTAGAAATTCCTCTCTTCTATATTGTAAATGCTAAACCATTGATTTCATTACTGGTAAGTATCGATTCATATTTTAAACTATTTAGAATATCTAGTTTCATAAAATTATAAATCATTTATTGTTCCAAAATTCTTTCATTGAAAATGAACGCAGAGATAGTGATTCTCAGTTTTATCCACCAAATGAAAATTTATCAGTGAAGCCAAAAGTTTCTAGGAAAAGACGAACAGCAACTATAGTAACAAGCGAGGACTACTTTCAAGAATTGAACGTACAAAAAGCTTAAAAATAAAAAAAGAGCCAACGGAGAAAAGAAAATCTAATCCAAAGATTAAATCAGATATTCTATTAAAAGAGCCGAAAAAGATTCCTAAGATTCTTAAGAAGAATGGTACTGCAGGAAAAAGACAACCACTTTCTGAATTTAATTATCAATTTGAAGACCAGCAATCAGCTGTTACAATGAATGAACAAGAAATTCAGATAATTAATACAGAGTCTTTTCATATAATTAATGGAACATATTTTGTGCAATCAAATGATGGTCAGTATGAACCATTAGTGTTGGAGACACTTCCAGTCGAAAATGTGCAATTAGAGCCATTAGAAGACTTGCAATTGGCGTATAATTTTCCGAATTAAAGATTGAGAATAGAATAGATTTGAAACATATTGTGATAAAAGTGCCTGATTATTAAATAATAAATTTCAATTTAAGTTTAATTTTAATCACAATTTTAATCATACCAAATATGTCCAAAGAAGGCAAAATTATAATTGAATGCTTTAAGTATTTTGTATATTTAGTTATTCATTTAATAAATAATAATGTTCAGTATATGTGTTTTCAGTTTTATAAGTACTTGATCTGATATTAATAAAAAAATTAAGAGAAAAATTTCACCGAGAGACCGGAAGGCCCGTCGTGCCCCACGGGTGAGGAAAATGGTCTTTTTTAGAGCTGTAATAAACCTCAAAATATAATTATTTTAATCGAATATCTTAACCGTAAACACATCGGATCTTAATCTATAGGTTTCACTCTTCAAGATAAACTTTTTTTTATTTTTATTAGATAATAATTAGAAATACCAGATTATTATAAAGTTACGGTGTCCGTCGTGCCCCTCTCTCCCCTATCTGTGTAGACAGGTGTGTGCGTGTGAATGTGTATGAGTGTAAATAGTGTAGGCCTATTTATGAACCAGTGAATATGTGTGTATGTGTGCGTGCGTGTGCGTATGTGTACGTGCGTATGTGTATGTGTATGTGTATCTATTTTGATGTATGTGTGCTTATATTCTTAACAAACTTTTCAGTGTTACCAGTTTTATCAAAATGGAACTAGAAAATTTATATCAAATACGCAACCAGTTAATAGTAGTTATATACAATAATTATATTACAAACAATTTAACGTTTAAAATTGATTTTTTCTCAATGGTAATAAATAAGTCGTAATGCGTTACTGTTACTTACTATTCTGTTCTTCAGTTTTTTCGACTAAACCATTCTCCAATTTTATATTTTGATTTCTTAATCTCTCCAATTCAACATCTTTATCTTCTATTTTTTGTTTTAACTCAGACTTTCTTTTAAGTAATTTCTTATTGTTATCTTCTAATACTTTAATTTTATCTTTCAATTTTTTAATTTTTGTCATAATTTTAGAATCATCGAATTTAGCAGTAGTTTTTGTACGCGATTTTTCAGATACACTCTTTTTCTGCAATAAAATTCATAAAATAATAATCATATTAATTGATTTATTTAACTTTGGTTAAATAGTGTAAAGTTATTTCATACACGAGTTAATAAGAGGACTAGGCAGTAAAGTTTTTTGCTTATTATTTATTGAAGCTCTTATACTTGACTAAACTTCTTTTAACTACAACAATATTTTGTAAGTCTATATAAACGAAACACGGTATTTTCTTTAGAGTATACTGAAGTTAAATATTTTATCAGTTATTAGTATTAAAATGTGTACATTTAATATTTTCATTGCTCAAATATTAGGTTTTTGTTAAAATATCGCTAAAATAACGACAGATAACGCACAAAAATATGCATTTTGTTCGATAACTTAACAAGAAATAATCATAAAAAGTGTTAAAAAATGTTTGTGTTCTTTAATTATGACAATAAAAATAAACAATATTTTTATCTTATCGGGCAAAATGCACAGATTTTCTTAAATTTACTGGAGGACCTCATTCAAGAGAAGTATAACGCAACATCACTAGGCTGATGCAGAAGAGCTTTAAAAACATCATATTAAGCTATTAGAAAATTTTAAGCAACCCTGATGGAAAATTATCTAACTTTTTAAGTACTCCCGTTTAAAAAAAAACTATTTCAGTTTAGATCAGATAACTGATATTTTTAAATATTTGCTGCTTTTTAGTCACCATTTTCTTAAAATTTATTTTTTCGTTACTAGCTAGAAAACAACGACACTTCAATCAACTGTATAGTGTCATATATATTATATTCAATTTTTTGTATTAAATAGCAGAACTATTTAGATATTTTCAGAATAAAACTACCTAATCCCAATAAGAAAACAAATATTTATCTCAATATGACTGATTGCCCTCTGCTAGTATGTACAGACAACCCATGTATTTTATTAAATTATTAGATTAAATTATTAAATCAATCAATTTAGTTTTATAAAATAATTGTCCCAAATATATAGCTATAAAAGCTACATATAGGCATCTATACTAAGGTACTCCTCCTAATAAATGTAGGACTTACGTCTATGTGTGCAATGGCGTTTGCGCCGGCTGTCAGTTTATCAATGCTCTGTGATTTCTCGAGCTTTGTCCTTTTTATTTCCAGTGGCTCTACACTTTCTACTGCATTACAAGGAAATACAGGTTCACTGATAAGTTCATCCACTACTTTCTGAAAATGTTACTTCACAAAGTATAAATATAATAAAAACATTAATATTTTGTAATTATATTAATACTTTAAGGAGTTATACCTAGACATCAATTTAAAAAATCAACTTTTTCTCTCAAAGTTTCAAGACAATTCAATAAAGTTCATGGTGAACTTAGAGGCACTTATTTGAAACATTTTCACTAATGTGTAATTGGTTTTTGAATCTATAAATCTGCCTTTTTCGAAAGAAAGTTTTTAGACAAGTAAGCTAAGATATCTCAAAAAGTTTTGTACCAATCTATTTGTAATAGAGTGTCCTTCATTTCTGTATAAAAAAAGTAGTTCTAAGTTAATGACTTTTATTTAAATGCATTCTTTACATTTTGTAATCGAAAATAGGCCATTTTTTGGTTGAAATTAAAATATTAATTTTAAGGTAAGTCTATACTGTAATTTGTTTAAAACTTTTTGAAGTATGGTTATTATAAAAATGTGTGTTTGTTAAAAAAGTGAAAATATTGTCCAATTTCTTTTTTCAAAAAATTATTTTTTCAATTATAACTCTTTTTACTTAAAAATACATTTTTGATTATCAATTTTTTTCTCGCAAAATTCATTAAAATTCCCTTTTACAAACTTTTGCTCTAACATAAGTTGCAACTTATGTATAAATAAATATTTACACACAATAACTTATTTACTGATATTCTTTAAATATTACTATTTTAAATAATATAAATGTTCCGAACAAAATAATCTATATTTTTGCATAAAGAAGAAATAAATTATCAAAGTTTTACTTTTTTGTGCCTCCGAAGTAGGTATAACCCCTTATTAACAAATTTTAATTTATACTACGTAGTACTTCCATTTTCTTATTCTTATCAGACTCAAACAGTAATTCATCATCAGACTGTAAATATTATAAATTTAGAAATTAAATCATTTTTCAACCATTCTATCTAACATAATTTTTTATTAGATTTATCAATTCCATATTCATACATTCCACTAACGAACACATATTATATATGAACACTTGAAAACAAATATCTCGTGGAATAATTTTTAATTTATCCAAGTATAGTATACATGATCTCAAAGTATAAAGGTCCGACGCCCGTTGATTCATAGGTTAATATACAAACATCATAAATGTATAATATCTTGGTCAAGGGGAGGTGAAAGGGTACTTTTTAAACCATTTTCTGAAATACTAATCATAACTGAGTCTCTTGAAAATGTAACCAGATAATAGGGTAAATGTGCCAACTACTGTGGTGTGGTTCCCTATTACTGCGCTACTTCACTTTGTCCATTATATTTCTCTTTATTAGTAAAATAATAGTACACATTTACCTACATTTCTACTTAAAAGTGCATTATATTGCGTTTATATTTAAAGATTATATATCTGTTAAAACAAAATGCAATATAAGAAAACAATTAAATTTTAAAAGCCACACATTTCGCGTACTGCAATCAGTGTTGAGAATTCGTCATATACTCAAGATTAAACACGGCATTATTTTAATCATTCTGTTGGGCCCTCAAGCGGTTGAATATTTTCCATGTTCATAAGCATTTCGTATTGCCACCCTTTCACATCACCTTAATATAATTTTGACACAGTATAGTGAGATATTTGTTTTGCATAATATAAACATAGTAAATATTAAAGTATGATTTTTCGATTCAAACTCATGCTTTATTTTCATAATACCTTTTTATCAGTACTGTTTGGCAGCACCTCGCAGTCTTTTGGTTTTGCATTATCATCTGTGATCATAGCAATAAAAACAATAATTATGTAAAATGTATGAAAATATTTATTTTATTTTCGGTTTAACTGTAAATGCCACTTTGCTTTAACCTGAAAAGCGGGACGAAATCGACGTATAATTTTCTCTTTTACTTTATTCTCACATTTGCAAGTCAAGTTCAGTTTCTGAGGGTTTCTCTCTTTTTTTAAATTCTGAACTATTTCTTTCTCTTTCCGTGGGTCTCACTCTTCAAATCAATAAAGTGGCATAGTTAAGTCGGAAATAAAGTTCTATATGCAACACGGGAATAAAGTCGACTTTATTGTCTTGTTGCATAATTTATGCAGAGTTTCGTTTACAATTTTTGTAAATTTCCGCAAAAGGCTTTTTTTCAAATGCTCACCATTTATACAACATTTTGTTCAAAATGTATACAAAAATGTACGATGTTTCTCTAGATAATCTATTTCGTGAAAACTTTAAGTAAGTTTTTAGGAAAATTTGATTTTAGCCACCATATTTAGGTTCCAAAAATAAAAAGAAAAAATAAATATATAATATAATTATAGTTCTATGGCTCCGAGGCATAACTACTCAAATCCATTTTTTCGAAAATTGAGTTTTTCATGGAATTCGTACGCTTTATTGACCCTCTTTCACGAAATACTTGCAGAAAGTAATAAAACATAATCAATTGTCGATACCAGCTATGTGCATAATGACTTAAGTTCAATTTCTTGGTTTTATTCACGGCATAACAATTTAAGTCCACTTTTTTGCGGCTTGTTCGCGGCATAACAACGTAAGTCACAATATTAAAATTACATTAAACATAACGACTTAAGCCTGATATCTTTATATATTTATATATGGAAAATCAAAATTTATTATGTTCTTAAATAGATAATTAAGTAAACACCATAAAATAACTTCATTTTATTATATACTAGGGAGGCTACGTCCCCTGCGCGTTTCGTGCGCCAACCTCCATTTACAAAAATGAATTGTGAACTTATAAAGACTTAGTTACGTATTATACTATCAGGAGGCTCTATTAGATACAAACAAACTATTATAAAATAATTTGAAACCGCAGTTTCAGCATCATAACAATGATGATTTTACATAAATCGTTGCACCAATACTAAAAATTATTCAAAGATATAATTTAAACTATGATATAATAATTATGTCACTTCAAAGTTATTGTAAAAAATTACCTCAAAGAAGATATAACTTTTCTAATTGTAACGTACAAGATGTATCGCGTAAGATAAGTATTTTCTCTTAGTGCCCAGCAATATACAGAGTGCCCCTAATTAGAACATATACATGTTGTCTGTAATTTGATAATAGGATATGTAATGTGTACCCGTATTTCGGATATATACAGGGTTATCCTAAACAATATAAATATATATATATATTGTTTAGGATAACCCTGTATATATCAGAAATACGGGTACACATTACATATCCTATTATCAAATTACAGACAACATGTATATGTTCTAATTAGGGGCACTCTGTATATTGCTGGGCACTAAGAGAAAATACTTAGAAAATATATATATATATATATATATATATATATATATATATATATATATATATATATATATATATATATATATATATATATAAGGCTCAATGGGGGGGGGGGCATGGGGGGGGGGTCTAATTTCTGAAACAGCGGCGGCGGCGGCGTAACTTTTTTAATAATATAGAGAGATAGCATAATCACTTGAATTCATATGGCAAGCGTTCGAGGCATAACAACTTAATTGCATTGTTATGCTATCTTGCAAAGAACCGAAAAAGAAATTGTTATATTGAAATGTATGATTATGTTTGTATTTGATGGCCAACTAGATGCGCAGACAAAACACGAAAAATGGACTTAAGTCTTTATGTCTCGAAGCCACAGAATTATATTAATTGGTGATAAAGTTATCTATAGTGTAATAATACTGTAATATAATACATACCATAGTTGTATAAGCTGATAAGCAAAGCTCTTTCGCTTTTAAAGAGGCTTGGATTGCTAGGCACTGCAAAGCAAATAGCTCAAAATGAGATATTCAAAGATGAAGAAGACATACTCTATGAACCTGTTACAGTTTATTAGTACTAAGTATCATAAATTATATTTTATTTAATAAAAACTTGATGTAACGATGACAAGGGAGACGTTTTTTCCGAAATATTTATTTATTACAGAGAAAATTATAAAAGTGAAAGTGGCGTAAATTGTTGATTCGCATGTACAAGCAAAAGTGGCATACCCAGTACCAAGTGCCAAAAGTGCTGAAAGGTATATTAACATAAAGCAGCTTTAGCCTAAAAGTATCAGAGAAAAAATTTAAACATAAGTATATATTTATGAAATAGAGAGAATAATGACAGAAATTGAAGAAAAAGTGAATTTGAATAGAAGTATTTTATAAAAGAATATAAATGTATTTGCATGTTTTGCGAAAAGCGTGTTTATATGGATCACGTGACTTTATTATTCCTTTCAACCCTATAGCAACAGTGTCCTACAGCGTGACTTGAACATGTGAATTATTAGTGTGAAATTCTCATATTTAAGGAGGGTCAATTATTAGAATTAGGAGGGTGCATTGGGTTAGGAGGGTTCATTAATTTTTTTGTTTTTTAATTAAATAGGTTGAAAAGGTTACTTTGTTAGGAATTTGGACCTATACCTGGGGCAGTCTTGATTATCCTCTTTTATACAATATACATCGTTTAAGTTAGCTCATTTATTTTACTAATTGTAGTACTAGTACCGCGTATACACTTGACGGAACAAACATTTGAACGAATTTGTTTGAATTTTTTTGAAATCCTCCAATAACGTTAGCGAAAGCGAGCATTCAATCGAATGAAGTTGCCGTATGTTAAAAAAAAATTAAACAAATTCGATCAGATATTTCTTCAGTTGATTGTACAATCGCATGAAGATAGCGACATAGCTAAAACTTCTGACATATTATACATTAAGTAAGTAATTATAAGTAATGTAGCTCACTGTATGATTTATAGAAAAACTTATTTTAATTAAAAATAGTATTAAAAGCTCAAATTTAATACAAAAAATATGTACTCATACATTTAATGATTGTAATAACGTTACAGATTCAAGTATAAAGTACAACTGAAGACCTTAATGATTTTGTAGATTAATTTCCATAATTATTTTACAATTCGTCAGATAGAATATCGAAAAATAATCTACATATACGTATTTTTTCTTTTTTCACTTAAATGATTATGAACAAAGATACAGCAGGTTGAAATGTCGCGTGACGTCTCAAACTCCCACTATATAGATATACTATAAGGGCATTTATTGACGTCACGCGACATTTCAACCTACTGTATCTTTAGTAATAATCATTTACTTGAAAAAAGAAAAAATACGTATCTATTATTTTTCCATATTTTATCCGACGGACCTAATGGATTTTTTCATGAAAATCACATATCGTGGAAATTTTAAAAATAGTTTGTGATTGATTGCAATATATTTAAAACAATATTTTTACTAAACATATGAGTTCAGGAATTGATGAACGTTCTCTTTTACGCCCCAAACTAAATATATATTCAGAATTTAAAACTGAGTCGCTGACTTAAAATAGTACATTACGATATGTGTGACCTAAGTAGTCCTTTACAGCTCGGCGTGTATTAGCGCCCGAGCGTAGCGAGGGTGATAAGGACGGTGCAATAATGGACTACTTCAGTCACAAAGAGGTGTAACTTAAGTGCGGATTTAGGCCACACAGTGCTATAAAGATATAAAACTTTTATGTTAAAGAATTAAATACAAGAGAGTGGGGTAATTGTAGTCGTTCATGAAGTATCTAGTGCATAGGTTACAAAGAATCGAAAAAACTTTTTCATTATATAGATAATAAAATGTTAATAGGTGCAATGTTTAGAAATTATTGTAAATTTAAAATAACATTAAATTGCAACCATCAGAAATATAGATTTAAGGGGCACAAATAATAACATATTACCTAAAGATTGCGAAAAAATTATTTTTCTTTTTATAACGTATTATTCATTTACAAGGTATCTAGTATTTAAAAATAAAGTTTTAGGTTCCAATTAAGGTATATAAAAATATATAGACTTTAATTATCATTTCTTAATATCAGCATTTTTTAAATTTTGCGCGTTTTTGATCAGTCTCTGACAGTCTGTTTGAGTGGTTACTTTTATAAACATAACATTTTAACTTGATAGTGCAGAATAGTTATTATAAAAGTGAATTATAAAAAACAATTTTTTTAACCAGATGAGTATTTTTGTTTTATAAGTAATCTCAATATTGAAAAGAATACAATACTTTTTGTTATACTTATTTATTTTCAGAAAATCCAGTATGCAAGAGACAAACAATTAAGTAAACAATATATTTTTATTCAAATAATTCTAAATATGAAGGCTTTACATCAAGACAGTTACTAGGCTATTAAGAGGTTAGTCTTATTATGTAAGCTAATTATTTATACTTTAAATCATATATTTTTTTGTATTTATACTTGTGTAATATTATTTTTTACGAGAAACAATAAAATGAGAATGATTATTTTATAGCAATAAGTTTTCTTTGAATGACTTTTACAACCCCACTCTTATCTATGCAGATCATTATTAATATTTTTAAAATACCAACTACATTATATGTACTATAATTATTATAGCAGGTATACAAACTATAGATTTATTATTGCTTTCCGAGGAGGCTATAGCATCAGCTAAATTCTTTGCTTTTTTTGCCAGTTTAGCTGCCAGTATTGTTTCCAATTGTGGATTCTACAATTACATATAGTACATAATAACCATTCATATTTATACATTTATATACAAAATATTTTCAATATATTATAAAATTTGTATATGCTGTTCATAACTTAATGCGTAATGCTAATAGGGGAAGACAGAGATAATTTATACACTTTATACTTTTAAAATTCTTATTAGTAAGACAGTGTAATAACTTTTCATTGTTTGGTAAAAACTGACAATCTTGCAAATAGTGCATAATATTTATCAAATTTATATCATAATAATTACATCTGCTAAAAACTTTCTGCTCTTATTATTTATTATCTAATTAATACATTTGGTTTCAGTAACAGTTTATAAATTAGCTTTGATCTTCCTAATATAAATTAAAAATAATATAATTGTACAAGAGTTTACTTTTGCATTACATATGTGTACTGAAAAGCGTGCAAAATAATGAAAAAATATTCTAGACTTCACTAAAGGGTGTTCTCCAGTTGACCGTAAGGTTAGAAATTATTAAATGCCATTATTAAATGGCAATATTTATAATGAAAACCCTTTAGTTTCTAATGTAAAGTATTCATATATAAGTAAAGAATATGAAATTTATGAAAAAGCACCAAAAACTGCAGTACGGCATTAACTTTTGCATATGTTGTACCACGATATAGATATACTAATAACATTGGAGCACAACTTTAGATAGATATATCTTTAGAAAAAGTACCGCTTGGTATACTCAGCTTTTTCTGTATTACTTCTATGCTTATTATACATTATTACTAGTTTTTCAAAACGATGTAAAGAAAACCTAGTTTACAATAAATAAAAATGTCCATTTTGTGAGAGCTCAAAATAATAGGGCTCCCATGTTAAAAGATCAAACTTTGAAGCTAAATTTCTAGATTTTAGATACCGCAAAAGGGTAAAAATTTCAACCACATATAAAACACATCCAAATTTACATACGATAAAAGTTTCAAGATATTTTAAAGAAATTTAGTTATCTAGTGAACGTCCTTAAGAAAATATTAATGTTAGAGACTGTTTAAAAAATATATTAGTAATGGAATACGACAGAAGCTTCTAAAAATGCAAAATAACATTCTAGGTTAAAGTGAAATCAGCTACTAAATGAAAACTTTACAGACTTACAAATATCAATTAATAATACTCAAGTATTATAATATAAAATGTTCCTAGTAACAAAAGCATCGCAATTTTGCCGAAATTCTGCTACAATCGTGCGTACAATCATAAAAATTGCAGCAGAAGTGCAGCCGACAAGTGCGACTAAGAGGGATAAAATAATGCACTCGCGAGTGCAGCAGAATTGCACCTGAATTATGTACGACGATTGCAGCGGACGAGTGCGTTAGGATTGCAGCAGACGTGCAGCAGACCAGTGCTACTAAGGGGGATAAAATAATGCACTTGCAAGTGCAGCAGAATTGCACCCGAATTGCGTATGACGATTGCGGCAGGATTGCAGCAGACGTGCAGCCGTCAAGTGCAAGTAAGGGTGGTGAATAATGCATTCGCGAGTGCAGCAGTATTGCACCCGAATTGTGTACGACGATTGCGGCAGACGAGTGCGACAGGATTGCAGTAGACGTGCAGTCCACAAAGCCGGTGGAAGCGAAGCGTATATATACGTTATATAAGTATATATATAAGACGATATATATATATATAAGAAGCGTATATATAAGACGTATAGCTCATACGTCGCCACCGCTGTGCGGCGAGCGCATCAGTTTTGGGCTCGCTGGATTACTTTGACGTGGTAGATACTATAAGAGACCGCGCACAAGCCTCCTGGGAGATAAAACTCTTTGGAGCTCTTTTTTTATGTTACAGTACTTAAGTCAGAGGCTGACATGAGAAGCCGGTTAGGCACACTTGATACCCGGTTCTTAGAAGTTATCAGATAATTCATATTTTTCTTTGAAGCTGAAAAATATATTTAATTATATATACCAGCATAATTTTTTAATTAAGTGTGCAATTAAAAATGGATAATTCCACCATATTTTCTAATTTTTAGAAAAAGAAGAAAAACTGTAATTTTTTTCTATTTTCACAAATTAACACTAATTTGTTTGTATTTTGAGTCACTGTAATTTAAAAAATTAATTAAACTGTTTATGCAACCAATTATTGTATTCTTTAAAATCATGGTGAGAGGTAGAAATACCGAGTTATTATTAAAAGTTTGAAATTTGAATTAATATTGTAAAGAATTAAAAAAATTGGCTTGTATACCAACCAATACTGTACCTGCTAATGTCTGAATTTTCAGCTTGGATTAAAAATAACATCATAAAGGTGAAAAGAATAATGTATTACAATGAATAATTAAGAAACACATAAAATCAGTAGTTTGTTAATTCCAATAAACAGTACGTTATATATACATACCTGATAGTAATAAAACACTGACATCACATAAATGTTCATTATATTCCACCTTGTATTTTTTGTTTGTTTGATGAGTGGATTTATTGAAATGCTTTACTCCTTTGGTTCCAACAATAATTGTTTTGTCACGCATTGGACCAGTTAAAAATTTTACATAGACTATGTCATTATTCTGATCCATTTTCTTTGTTAGGTTATAAAAGAAAAACAATAATGCACTGCAGATATATACAAAGCTGGACTGTTTTGAAAATATAACTAATCAATCACTGTCCAATATTCTAACCACGTTATTACTAATCACTGTTAATCCCCGTGCACTACTTAATAATTTTCTAATTATTTTGAAAGCTTACGTACGTTGCACGCGCGATTATCAGCTATATAATATAAGCTACATCACCGATAGACTGTTGAAAAAATAAATATAATGAACTCGTCCAATATATTCTTTACGAAGTGCAGCACGCCGTTAATATCGAGATAACACGTGCTACAATTTTTTTTTTCAAAATGGCGAGATCATCTTTAGATGTTACATCCACATACATATATATATATATATATATATATATATATATATATATATATATATATATATATATTACCCTCGAGATAAACTTTTTCGGGGAAATGCATGTTTAGGTGCATTTCCGTTTCTGCACTGGTGTAGTGCAGTATAATAATTATTGAGAATAGCTGAGTTCAGCGCATTTCTCTCGGCGAGTGTACAGCCGCACATTTACATGCGCGACTGTACTATACGGGAGTCGAGCGCGACTCGAGCAACTTCGGTAGCTCTCGTGCACCGAAGCGCGTTGCGTCGGCAACCATCTTGGTTCGTCAGTCTCGAGTCCTATGTCTCGAGGTGAGCACGCTCGCGGCGTAGCTGATTTTGTATTCAATAAAGAAACACGTTTATATTAATTGGAACAAATTAAATATTATTCCTCAGCCCGTTCACACCATCCTGCACTAACAGATTATGGGCCCAGTTAACGGTTAACTGTGGAAAATTGTGTGAACGCTGTGCGAATTATTCGGCGAGTCTCACGTGGCGTGGAACGGAAGCCGGCCATTGTTCGAGTGTCGGAAAAGCGTATTGGAAGCAGTGCAAGTCAGTGAATCGAATCCGCGATGTCTGTCGGCATCTCAGTAAAGGGCGTAAAGCCTTTCGATGGAACAAATTTCCAGGGCTGGAAAGCTCAAGTGAACGCGTTATTTGTAATGAACGATGTTCTCGATATCGTCGACGGCACGAGAGGAGAGCCTGCCGAGGGAGCGGCACAAGCAGCCGCGTTGAAGAAAACTGTGAAAGACGATGCAACGGCGAGATTTATAATCTTGTCGAATCTCGACGAGGCTCAACAAGTGTGTGTGCTCTCGTGTATTTCTGCGAAAAAAATGTGGAACAAAATGTGTTTGATTCAGCACGTGGCCAGAGTGACGAACATGGCGAGTCAATTCAGGGACGTCGGAGAAAACGTATCGGACGCCACAGTGATGGCGAAGATCCTCGCGAGTCTGACCACGAGGTTCAGCACGCTGCAGGTCACGTGGGATAGCGTCGACCCTGCACGACAGACTCTCGATAATCTGCAGGAAAGGCTGATTAGAGAGGATACGAGGCTCAACGGCGACGAAGAAGCGTCGGAAGCATTGGCTGCGACAGCCAAGAATCGACGTGCGCGAGAAACGAAGAGTGCTGGAAACAAAAAGACTGAAAATAAAAAGGAAACAATGGAAGTTCAGTGTTATAAGTGTCAAGAGATGGGACATATCGCGAGTCGGTGTCGAAACAAGCGGAAGCCAGGTGACGACGGTGAAAAATTTCGCGATTATGCGTTCGTAGTAGAAACAAAAAAAAGTTCGGTCGCGTCAAAGTGGTGCGCGATAGCGAAGTGCTCGCGACGGGTATGAAGCAAGGTAACGATGTGTATCGCATGTTCTTCAAGGTCGCGAAACAAGGGAGCGCTGAAATAGCGAACATAGCCACAACAAATTTAACAGTGTGGCATGAGCGATTGGGACACGTCGGAAAGCGCGCGATTCGCTAATTAGCGGAAAAAGGACTCGTGAGTGGTGTGTCGATTACGGACAAAAATGACGTTTTCTGTGAACCGTGTAAAATGGGGAAATTGCACAGACTGCCGTTTAACAAGAAACTGGAGCGCGATAAGAAAATTAATCCGGGCGAAAAAATGCACTCGGATGTCTGCGGGCCGATGTCAACGAACTCGGTCGGAGGATCGAGGTACTTTTTGACTTTCAAGGACGAAGCGACCGGCTACAGACACGTGTATTTCATGAAGAAGAAATCCGAGGTGTACGCGAAATTCAAGATGGAGTTCGATTTGAACCACCGTCGAAGGCAGACGCGTTTCCAAGCTTGTGCTCGCGCGTGTTTACCTGGCCTATAGCGAATGTTGTGCTGTGTCAGGTGTACTGTAAAGCGTCATAAACATTTACAAATTATTGTGTAAAGGGCTATTTACTTATATTTTTGCGCGTGCAGTGGAGAACGGTAGATGCCTCTGACTTCAGGAGCACTTGCATCCAACGTTCTCAAAATGCATCATAACGTACAACCAACCTCATCGACAGTTTCTCCCAGAATATCATATGCCCAAATGATGCAACAAATTCAAGTTCTTTCTAAAGAGTGTGCGATAGTAATTGATGCACTACAGGGCATTTCCATACAGGATTATATTCGTTCATTGGCAAATATCACCGATGGAGCCAACATCAGATTTGCCTCGCGCATTTCTAATGACCGTGTTTGTATATACTTAAACACCAAGGAGAACGCAGACTCTCTCACAGCTAATCGTGCCAAAATAAACATAGGCACCCGTCAACTAGAAGTTCGACCATTAATAACTACAGCCAAACGTGTTATCATCTCAAACGCTCACCCATATATTTCAAATCAACTGATTCTCGATGAACTACATAAAATTAATATTGTCCCATCATCCAGCATCACGTACATCCGAGCAGGTGTAAACGACGTAGGACTGAACCACGTACTCAGCTTTAGAAGGCAAATGTATGTACATCCTGACGATTTATCGAAACTGCCCCCCCTTCTTCGTCATCACCTTTGAAGACACCAACTACTACGTGTATCTATCTGCCGAAAAAATAATTTGCTTCGCTTGCAACGAAGAAGGTCACTTTTCTAAACACTGCAAAAATGTAGAACCAAAATCACAATACTCTACAGACACTACTATCTCTTCTGAAATTCCTTTACTTACTCAGAAAATTACAAATACTACTGAAGAACCTACGGAAGAGAATCAAACACAAAAAAGTTTGGATGGCGATCAAAACGAAAATATAACAAGTCTTCTTCATAATACGATGCTACCGCCCGGAGGCATTAAACGCATCCGTTCGGGCACAGTTTCCACGGCCAGCTCAAACGACGACAGAAGAAAAATCAACATTATAGGAAAAAAGGATACTAAAAAAAAATCACCATTCAAGGACACAAAAAACCTAAAGTCACAGACATCACTTACGAGGATATATCCTCCCAACTACCTCCTGCAAACCAATTCCTCACAAACAACTCTGTAAAACTCCCGCTCAACGTGTCGCAAATTACTACATTTTTATTCCAATCCTACGTCAAATCAAACATCCCAGAAATTGCTCGCGCCTTTACTGACGACATCTCTGCACTTACATCTATGCTTGAAAGCTTGCAAGCTCTCGATATTGAAAATAAACTAAAGCAACGTATTATCAGAATAAAAAAACGCTTAGAAAATACAGCCAACGACTTATCAAGTGATTTTTCATCAGAAAGTTAAGATTTTCCTAAAAAATGGATCAAGACGTCACTAAGATAACTAAAAACCTAAAAATTATTTACTGGAACACAAGAAGTTTTTCTCAAAGACAGCTCGAACTTCAGTACAATTTAAAGGAAATCGACTTATGTGTATGTGTTGAATCTTGGCTAACTTCAAAACACGCTGTGCATCTCCCAGGCTTCGTTACCTATAGGAAGGACAGGACCCACTCAAGAGGAGGAGGCATCATTATTTTAGTAAGAAAAAACCTAACGTTTGCGGAAATTTCAAACATCAAAGCGCCAGACGACTCGATCGAGATTTGCGGCATACAAATAAATAACATCAATCCTGTATTAGACATACTCGCGTGCTATAGATCCCCAGGCTCAACACTCTCGCAAGATCAATGGAATCAAATTCTTCTGAACGTAAACAATAATAATAACGTTATCCTTTTAGGCAATTTTAATTCACACAACAAAATTTGGAATTGCAAATACACTGATTCAAACGGGCACAGGCTAGAAACTGTCATTAACTCGTATGATTTATTCTTACACAATCACAATTCAATCACTCATATTGATTCCCGCAATAATTTCAAATCCAACATTGATCTTGTGATTTCCACCTTGAACATCTGCGACAAAATAAATACCATCACGTGCGATGAAACCTGGGAATCAGATCATTTTCCTATTTTTATTGACGTAACTATCGAAAAAATTTCGTATGTTAAAAGTACGTTCAAACTAAAATCTTCCTTACTTTTGATTATGACTCACTACCTGCTAGCGACAAGTATGATTCATACCTTGAAACTATTTCGAATGCGCTTAAATTTGCTACCCCAAGAAAAAATGCCAACTCAAACGAATTTAAACATAGAAACCCTGTCTCATGGTGGGATTCCGACTGCGATAAAGCTAAAAGATTGCTTCGAGCGACTTACAAAAAATGGCGATACCCGGGCAAACTTGAAGATCTCATCGAATATAATAAACACTGCTCTTTAGCTAAAAAAACCTACAAATCGAAAAAAAAGGAATACGTTAGAAATTTCGCCAAAACAATCGATTTGCGTACCGACCCTAACTATGTTTGATCCACGTGCAAAGTCCTAAAAAATAAGTGGACTAAAATCATTCCTCCGTCCTCTACTCAGAATCTTCAAACTCATAACCATATCGAAACCGCTTTAAATAAAATAAGTCCACCCTGGGTAGAGACTGATCCCTCATCCTTCCCAAAATGCAAGAATAACAAGTTTCTCAGCTCTGCGTTTACCTTCACCGAATTCAATACTGCGCTTATGTACAAAAAAATAAAGTCTTCCCCAGGAATGGACGGCATCGACTTTGAAACACTTAAAATGCTACCTATTAAGTTCAAGCTTATTCTACTAGATATTTATAACGAAATGTACATTACAAACAATTTTCCCATCTCCTGGAAACACTCATTTGTACACCTTATCCCAAAAATCAGACGGTTGTAGCCTCCACCCAATATCTCTTACCGCGTGCACTTGCAAGCTTTTTGAGATCCTAATAAAAAACAGGCTTCACTGGTGGGTAGAAAGAAACGGTCTTATCCCTGCAAGCCAAATGGGTTTCGTCAGGGTAGATCCTGCATTAACAATTTACTGAATCTCACGCTAAAAGTAAATGAAGCTTTTCTAGAAAAAAAAGAAGTTCTCGCCGCGTTCTTAGACACTAGTGGTGCTTTCGATAATGTCAATATATATATATATATATATATATATATATATATATATATATATATATATATATATATATATATATATATATATCTATAGGCTGCCCAGCTAACCTTGTCGACTTATTAAATTTTTAATGCATGAAAGATTTAGCCATTGCGACGCTTTACCTAACGAATTTAGAAAAGTATTTAAGGGCGTTCCGCAAGGAGATGTCCTTAGCCCATTGCTCTACGTTCTCTACGTCGCCGATGTAGTACACAATATTCCCAAAACAGTCACAATCTCCCAATTCGCTGATGATACCGCCGTCTACACTAAGTTTTCTTCGATTAAAAGAGGTAAAAGCATTCTCGAAAAAGCGATTGCATCTATTGTTAAACATCTTTCTAATCTCGGCTTGGAGCTTGCCCCTATAAAAACCACCGTCGTTCACTTCAACAAAAAAAGAATTAAACCGGGTAGCACGGAGATCATCATAAACAATATTACTATTAAATCGAGTCCCACCGTCAAGTTTCTTGGCTTGATTTTTGATCACAAACTTTCCTTCATTCCACAAACTGAAAAATTGTAAATAAGTGCTCAAAAGCAATAAATATTGTCAAATTTCTTTGTGGCACGTGGTTGGGATCAAATCCGGAAACTTTGATTACTCTCTATAAAAGCTATGTTCGATCCATTGTAGATTACGGTAGCTTCATCTATTACCCGAATCAAAAAAAATATAGTGAAAAAATTGAAAACATCCAATATTCGGCCATTCGTGCTGCCCTTGGCTACCGCATAACCACTCCCAAAAACATCTTACTTGCGAAGTCGAGTCTCACGACATTAAGAGAACGCTCTAAATACCTATGTCACTGCTTCCTATTTAAAGTTCTCTCGAATAATACCTGTCAAACGAACTCTGCAATTAAAAAATACGCACAAATCAAGAGAAAATTTCCAAACAAGCCAAAAAATATATTAAACGATTGTCTGAATTATGCAAACTCACTTTTTCCACAAATTGCAACGCGAAATACCTTCAATCCATATAGTCACAGTTATAAAACTGTTACTACAAGTATACCAATTGACACAAATTTTGGAAATTTTCTCAAGAAGAACAACAATATTGGGCATTTTAACGACTTTGTATCTGAAAGTGACGCATTATCCATATACACGGATGGCAGTAAAACCACCGACGGTGTTGGTGCAGCATGTATCTGCCCAGCGACTGAATCTATTATCCAACGTTCCATCAATAAAAATGCATCAGTGTATACTGCAGAATGTGTCGCTTTGAATGACGCTTTCAATTTAACGCTGAAGCATCAAAATTGAAATATTTGTATCTTCTCCGACTCGCTAAGCACACTTTTATCCCTGAAAGCCTACAAAACAGATATCAAAACCAATCACTATATTCTTGACATCAAAAGAAAGTACAACTTATTTAAGAAGAACAAGAATAACACTAACATAACGTTCTATTGGATCCCCGCACATATAGGCATACTGGGCAACGAACTAACTGACCAACTTGCCAAAGAAGCTTCACGTTCTATTCCTTTGGATATACTCGATGTTCCATACACAGATTTCTATGAAAAAGCAAAAAAATGCTTAAAAGTAGAAACTGTCAAATCAATACAAAATCAAAGCTCCCTTACTGGCAAAATGTACTTCGATCTGTTCTACAAAGAATTACAAGCCCCTTGGTACCTGCACAAAAACCTTTCCAGGTTCTTTATAGTATCTATCAACCGCATAAGAGCCAATCACTATAATCTTGCTTTATCCCTCGCTAGAGTTAACTTAGTTAAATCTCCGAAAGTAAATGCGGCGCAGAAAGCGAAAACATCAATCATGTACTATGGCAGTGCTACCTCTACGACGAAAAAAGATGTACCATGTTAACCAATTTAAGCAAACTTAATCTCTTTCCGCCATTTAATATTGAATCACTTATCGAAAAATCGAACATTCAAGCTTGCCAATGTATTATTTCCTTTCTTATCGATTGTAACTTACAGATATAAGCGCAACTGTACATTCCACCGATTCTCTATGTAAATAAATTGCGATTTTAATACCAATGTAAAAATCTTATGTATATACGTAATATCCAACACTATGTATACTTTCTTTGTCAGCTGAAATAAACCTCGTAGGAGGTTTGTAATGCTAATAAAAAAAAAAAAAAAAAAAAATTCAAGATTTTTGAGAAGATGATCGAGAACAAGTTTGGTCGAAAAATGAAAACGCTTCGCTCGGATAACGGTCGGGAATTCTGCAATAAGGAAATGGACGAATATCTCGAAGAGGGCGGAATTCAGCGAGAGACGACGGCGCCGTACAATCCGAAGATTTTCGTTGGATATGCGGAAGAATCGACGAATTACCGGGTATAGGATCCGGAAACGAAAAAGGTTAGCGTAGCTCGAAATGTCGTGTTTAACGAGAAAGTCGGCGCACCGTCTGTGGAAGCAGACTAGAAGGAAGAAGAAAACGAGACTTTTCTTTCGAGACCGGAAGCTGAGATCGAGCAAGAGCACGAGGAATAAGAAATCGAGAACGGGAACGTGATCGAGGACGAAGGAGACAACAGCGACATCGGCGAACGAGGTGAAGAAGACGACAACCTCGAAGGAATATACGAGAGTCGAGAGCGACTCGAGCAACTTGGGCAGCTCTCGTGCACCGTCGCGCGTTGCGTCGGCAACCATCTTGGTTCGTCAGTCTCGAGTCCTATGTCTCGAGAAGAGCACGCTCGCGGCGTAGCTGATTTTGTATTCAATAAAGAAACACGTTTATATTAATTGGAACAAATTAAATATTATTCCTCAGCCCGTTCACATCATCCTGCACTAACAATAATATTATAAGTATAAACGCGCAAACTGACTGACTGGAATACTCATGTAGGAGAAAAAAAAGCATAAGCACGCCCTCTTGATTTTAACATCATTGCAGGTGTAGTGTTATTATTGTATACTACTGATGTACATAATATATATACTTTGTATGCACAAAGTTGTTTCTCCTATATCATCATAAATAACCTAAAACAACCCGTGTTTTGTATGCATATTTCTGTGAACGAGATATCCGTGAAGATATATAATTTATAAAGTGATTTATAAAGTGAATAAACATTAACTGTTAATCGCAACACTAATTATTAGTATTACGATTATTCAAGCTGTATTATAGTAATAGCAGTAATGAATGACTCATCGTCTGAATCTGATAGTGACAATCGTGAAACACCACAAAAAAAATCAGAAGGTGTAATACAGGATTGTTAAAAAATTACGAAACGGATTACAGAAATAATTTATGTGAACGTACTAGATTGAAGTGGGATAGTTTTGGAATAAGCCAACAAAATTTAGTCTCAAGTAAGTTTAATTAACTATGTTTTTATATTTAAAAAATTAAAAAAAAATACAAAACACTAGCATTATTTAATAATTATGTACAAACAAAATGAATATATTTATAAAGCCAAAAGACCTCCATTTGATTAACACGTTCAGCAATAAAAATAGTTAATTTTCTTCCAGTCGGGTAGAAATAAAATTGTATATTTAAATTTGAATAACATCGATATGCAATAATAATGAATTTTTTTTTTAATTGGGGTAGAAAAACGAGAGGATTTCAATTTTCATAGTTACATTTATCAATTTTAAAAAATAAACAATCGTTGGTCGATTTTCATAATCAAGCATTTTTAAATGTTGGTAAAAATTAGTGCTAATCATAACATTCTTATTGTGCATATATTGTTCATTGTAAATTAGTATTAAATTGAAAAATTTCAGGTCAAAACTATTTTATTGTTGCTACTATTCATAGAAGCCATAAACATATATACTTTGGGTTCATTTATGACTTTGTTTTGTTACTTAGTGTTGCAAGGCAACAGTTTAATTTTGCTTATATATGAAGTATACTAATTTTTAATAAATTATTCGCACAGTCCCTGTAAAAAATTGAAAAGACATTCATATATCCCGGGGATTTTGGAGCTGCATTTGGTCTGATATGTCTATAGAATAAGTTTTGATGCGTTCAATGAAAAGCAGCGGTGGGCTTACACACGGTCGAGGAATAACTGATTCAGTTCTTGTGAAATGGGTATTGACAATGCCTTTCCTTATCGATGTCAGTAATTCAATGCAATTGTTTTGTAATATAGCTTTTACTACTTCAGAGCAACACGCTGATGCTAGACCTTCACGAATTCAAGAAGACAATCGTTCGTTAGACTTAATGTTAGAATTTTTCACTTCTTATGATCCATTCGTAGTCTCTGATGCAATTGTTTCACTTAGCTCAGGCATTAAAGGTAATGAATATATTAATTGTCACAGTGCTCTGGATATCGGGTTCAAAATTATGAATAATATTGTCGGAAATAATTTTAACGCGCTTAAATTCCAACGAAAAAATCGAGTAATGCCTCTTCATGCTATTCATTCTATTAAATTAAAAAATGAAAATGTCATTATCAACCCTGCATTAATATTTCAAAGAATTAGTATAGCAATGGAGGGTAAAACCGAGTTGAAAGATTGTTTTGCACATGAATTGGCACCTTATCCACTTTCTATGTTTGACAATGGTGTAATGCGTAAAACTGAGAAATATAAATTGTATGATCATTTTCAACCTATGTACGACGAGCCATCGTTAGATAACTCTTATCATGTAATTGATGGAGGATTTGTATTGCATAAGGTTGTGTGGCCACAAAAAGAAACTTTTGAAGTCATTCTTGATCGTTATGTAACTTATATATACGATATAAATTATATATACTAAATATTACGATGCCAATAGCTTTATCATATTTGATGGTTACCCTGAAAATTTAAAAAGTAGTACTAAAGGTGCAGAACGATTACGTCGACAGGCTAGAAATTTATGTGCAGAAATACAATTTCATTTGTTCATGACCGCGTCAACATCGCAAGAGAAATTTTTATCGAACGATCGCAACAAAAATCGATTTATTTTATATTTACGAAAAAAATTGCAAGCCGCTGGATGTCGTACTGAGCAAGCTCAAGAATACGCTGATACTCTAATTGTTGAAACCGCTATAAATCTAGCCACCGACGAAAAGCCAGCCATTATTGTAGCTGAAAATATAGATGTATTAGTAATTTTAACGCAAAGAGCGCCTGTAGATAAGAAAATTTATTTCTTAAAACCAAGTAGAGGAAAAATAGCTGAAAGGCTTTACAGTTCCACATCTCTTATTGGCGAAAATTTAAAAAATCTGATTGCTTTTATTCATGCTTTCACTGGATGTGATACTACATCTGCTTTTTTAAAACAAGGAAAAGCTAAAATTATAAAATTATTAGAAAAAAATACAAGCTTAATTTAAGAAGCTTTAATTTTTAATAAAACAAATGCAACTGCACAAGAAATTGAAAACGCCGGCACAAAAATCATTGCAGCTATGTATGGGGGCAGGAAATCTAGTAATTTACAATTAAATGATCTAAGATATTTATGTTTTAAAAGTAGCTCTACGAAGAAAGCTTTTAATTTAGCTATGCTTCCGCCAACTGAATTAGCTGCAAAACAGTATACGTTGAGAGCATATTATCAAGTGCAACAATGGCTCAGTAATTCATTGGACCCGACGCAATGGGGTTGGAGTGTTAGGGATAATAAATTACAACCAACATATACAACTGATTTACTAGTTCGAGACAATATATTACGAGACATCAGTTGTAAATGTACAAAGGGCTGCACAAAATCTTGTAGTTGTGTAAAACACGGATTAAAATGTTCCGATTATTGCGCAGGATGCCACGGTCAAACTTGTAAAAATTACGAAGAAAATGTATTAGACAGTAATATAGATGTAGAAGATAGTAGCGAACTTGATATTGATGGCGACAACGAAGACAGCGACGACGAAATTTCGTGTAAAAAAAAAAGTATGCCAATTAATGTAATAAATGAATTTGTATTATAAATAAATTCGGTAAATTATGTAAATTTAATGAAATTGTAAAATATTTTACCATTATTTATACCTTATCTCATGTTATTCAATGTACATATGCATTAAATAACAATTAAATTAATTTATAACATTATTACGCATTAATTCTTCAATTTAATACTAATTTACAATGAACAATATATGCACAATAAGGATATTATGATTAGCACTAATTTTTACCAACATTTAAAAATGCTTGATTATGAAAATCGACCACCGATTGTTTATTTTTTAAAATTGATAAGTGTAACTATGAAAATTGAAATCCTCTCGTTTTTCTATCCCAATTTAAAAAAAATCGTCAAAATCGGTGCAGTAGAAGCCGAGATATATCATCCTGAAGCTAGCGCGCCGATTTTGAAGCGTCGATTTAAAGTTTCGCAGCCTATCGACACTCCTCCGAATTTCGGCTCCGAGCGCGCACTACACAATGTTTATGCAACTTTTTGTGCGTGATGCACACGTGCAATGTGATTTTTGAAAGCAGATACGAAAACATCTCGGAAAAACCTATCGATTGGTATATAATTTATTGTTACATCATTAACCGTTACGCCGTATATCCTTCCCGACTTTGGAAGTTAATATCTCAACATCTACTGGACCGAATTGGATGATTTTTTTTTAAAAGAAAGTCTTTCCGAGTACTGTTTTTCTATACTTTCCGGTTTTTCCCCACTTGCAAATCCCGCTTCACAGGCTTATTTGTTTAAAAGCCAAAATTTCCAAACTTTTTAAAACCGCTCAAAAAGTTAAAAAAGTGAAAAATGGTTGAGATAGTAATTATATATGATAGTTTAAGGATCCAAAAAGGTGTAAAAGCGCGGGCGCAAAAAAATATTCATAACTTTGAGCCTGGCACAAAATTAAAAAAAAGGTCTTTTTTTCCAGGTAGGTTACTTAACAATTACATTATGCAAAAACTGTCAGTCCGATGTTAATCGGCCTTGCGGCTCTCGTTTTGTATTGTAGTCAAGTACTTTTCTCTAAATTTTTGGCGTGTTTGGGTTACTTTTTCATTGTTAAATAAATAATTTAAAATTACCTTGGTTTTTACCTACTTTTTTTGCACTTTCGAGCATTTTCCAGCGAACATTTCAAATCTACGGATATCGGACTAATCCTATCTTGTAGAAAATTTCATAACGAACAAATTTATAAGTATACATTTTTTCTCTAAAATGCATACTTACCGAGTTATATGCGATTGTTTCCACTTTTTCGTTGTTTATGCAAATAGCACACCTTTTCAAGCTGGCGCACCTCGATATTTTCAATAGGTATACCATTCCCGAGCAATTCCAATAGTTATCTAAGGTACGTCACGTTAGAGCCATATTTGAAAGATTTCGTCGTAATTCTCCTAGCCTATTGATATTTTATGATTAGTTTGGCTGTTTGCAGTTTTAATACAACCATTATTATTTCCATAAATTATAAATATGATTAATCTTTCATTTACATATTTATAGTCACTTTTATTGTACTATTGACTTTTATTACAATGCTTTTCTAATTTTGTTCTTAAAAAAAATTATATATTCTGTTTCAGTTTTTCAAAATACTATGGAATTAATCAATTCAAATATAACTAATACTTCATACAGATATAAAGTACCTCTTTATTTTCAAATCATAGCTTAAAATATTTTACTGCTGTATTTTCTATTCAAATCATGTGCATGTTATTTACATGAAAACACAATAAAACTTTATAATAACTTTAATAAATAATCTTTGCGTATACACTTTCGTTCAAGATCATACTACTTTCATTGCATATCAACCTTTTCTTTCTATTGCAATGAAGTTTAATATAGATATTATAATATTATTTGAATACAGTATTTAGCAGGTATGGTTTGAAAACCTTTTTCTCTCTTTATAATAGCAAAAAGATAAAACGAATGTTTTTTTATAAATTAACATTTTATACTTTTACTAAAGCTTCACTATGACTTAAATTATATAATAAGTTATTGAATTTACAGATTTAACTATCACATACTACTTCATTATTACCTTTCATTAAATTGTTCTTATTATACAATTTTCATAAACAGTTTTCATTTGTATATTATATAGTTATAAACTGAATTAATTTATGCATATCCATTATAAATCACATACCTGAGATTTGTACTACTAAAGCTAAAATTTTAGTACTCACTAAATATTTTATATATCATTCTTAGCATAAACCTTGAATAACATTTCAAGTTTTATATTTTATGGATTTACAAACAATTCCTTATTTGTAATATTAAGTATCCATTTACTATCACATATATTTTTAATTATATATTTTTCATACTAAACCTTAAATAGCAAATATGTTTTACTATTGATAGCGTATTCTTATTAAATGCTACCTTATTCTTATTCCATAAGATTATATAGTCCATGTGCAATTTTATTATCATAAAAATTCTATAATAGATGTTTTATCCTACCACTCTATTTAGGCTCCGTTACCAATTCATATTTTTCTTAGACTCAAGCCTCGATTATTTTATCGTTATAGGCTTATTTATAAATATTCGTTTTTGTTACGAATTTATTTCGTTTTATTAAATTTAGACTTATTATGGCAAATTAAGATTGTCACTATTTTGCGCATCAGTTTCCGTTTTTTTTTTAAATATCGAATTTGCTATGATAGTATTCCGAAAAAAAAAACAAATTCCGATTTATTTATAATCAAGAAAACGAAACTATCTGACATTTCAATGCGCCAAATTTTAAAAAATCTAATTGTCCGATTAATCTATACCAGATTTAATATGCCAAATAATTTAATTAATCAATATCAGATTAAAAAAAAAGGCTTTATGCAATGTAATTTATAAATATCAGACTTTTCAAACAAAATGATCTTATTTTTAATATTCAATTTTATAAACAAAACTATCTGATTTATAGAATAATTATCTGATTTCTCATTATCTGATTTATTTGACTATAATCATCTGATTTCTTATTACCAGATTTATTTGATTATAATCATCTGATTTCTTATTACCAGATTTATTTGATTATAATCATCTGATTTCTTATTATCAGATTTCTTTAACCGTATCATCTGATGTCTTAATATCCGATTTTATCATAATTATCTGATTTTTCAATATCTGATTTATTTGACTATAATCATCTGATTTCTTATCAGATTTATTCGATTAAATTCATCTTATTTCTTATTATCAGATTTATTCGAGTAAAATCATCTGATTTCTTACTATCAGATTTCTTTAATCATATCATCTGATTTCTCATTATCAGATTTCTTTAACTATATCATCAGATACGTCAGTATCCGATTTATTTAACTATGGCCATCTGATTTCTTAATAACAGATTTATTTAACTATAGCCATCTGGTTTTGTAATACCAGATTTAATAATCATCTTCTGATTTATCATCATCAGATTTATAAATATTTACTGATTTTGACATAATGTTCAGATGCATCAGTTTTATTATCATAAGAGTTTTTTTAATGCAAACTCTTTATAGTACTTTTTCAAACCTTCTACACTCTGTATGTGTCTAGTTTCTATTCAACTAAAATAGATCTAAGCGAATTATCATTAACTATCGCTTTCAAATTTGTAATTAATTACTTTCTTAAAACAACAAACTTAAATTTTTATTTATTTTAATTTCAGGTTCTTTATTGTACCTTTATTGTTTTTTTCTTTTCTTTTAATAATCATTTTAATATCTACTTTTCGAAACATCAATAAACTATAATGTATAAAATTTGTGCAATAGTAAATCTATGCCTTTAAGTCTTTTATTTAGTACCAAAAACATTCTTTTATGTTTTAGTTTAATTTAACAATTTTAATTTAAACTGAGTCTGGCCTTTGTTTCGTTGTTATATTAGCTTAAATAAAATTCATTAAAATACGAAACATTTTCATTTATAGATTATAGAGTGATTAGATTATAAACATCTTTTATGAACTATAAACAACGGACTTTAATCAAACGTATACCTTTACACATTAGTGTAATATAACTTTTAAATGTAGCTTATGTAATTAATAATTTATTTACATTCTAGAAATTGTATTCTATTGTATAAACTTTACATTTATGCCACAATATATCTATCAAGTTATTTTGATAATCTTATGTATTTCAATAGATATTTTACATTTATCTACTGTAAAATTTATAGATATTTCATTGTTTAACTGCTTACCATTTTCAATCATTTTTACCGTCTTATTTCCAATCGTATACAACATCATCATTTTAATGAAAACAATCTTAGTTTTCATTTGTTGTATTTTTCGTTCAGACTTCTCATATGGAGCCATAAATATGACTCTATTTCGACTTGCGATGCGGCACGCTCCAACGCATCACCTCGGATTTCATAGAGAGCCTGGCTTGCTCGACTTGAATCTCGACTAGAACAATGAAGCCCTTGTGCCTGACACATGTAGTCGATAATTTTGACTTTTCTTCTCTGTGTCGTAGTTATGAAAATTCCGTTCTTTGTCATTGGTACTTAATAACATTCTCAAACAAATCATTTTTTTAATAGCCACGATTTTAAAACTTCACTGTTAAGAAGCAAAAATTATTTTCTTATCTTTGAACTTTCACAGAATGAATATTTTATCACAAAGGCTTTGCTATATGGCATTCAATACTCCAATTTGTACTTCTTCAATAATTATTTTGTTATACTAGAAGTTTTCTCTGTACTAAAATCTGCAATTTAACAAATTCATTTTTCATAGTGATAATCCATTGTTTCCTTCTTATTCATTCTGCCATTTAATCCTTTTTAAGATTTATTCAGCATGTTGAGAATGCTTTTCGACATTTCGATGACAGATTAGTATTCCTCTTAAAATTTCATGCGTCTGCAGGCTTAGAGATGTCACAGTGCTGGATTCACTGCTCTCACTTTGTTGTAGTAGCTTATCTTTTATTAAACATCTGTTTGTCTCATTTCACACGTTTTTCACTTATTCTTCTCGAAACAAAGAATGCTAAAAGCTCGATCACTTCATTCAAAATTTGTAATAAAGTGAGCTTTTTGAACGAAAGTTAATCCGTTTTTTTTTCTTTCTGAATGGGTAGCAGCGAATTCGTAGAATGGACTCCACATTTCGCTTATGTCCCAAAAGTTAATCCGTTAATCAAAGTATATATTTCAAGCTTTACAAGATATATTCATCATACGCATAATCACAGATGAAATTTCCCTACTTTACACTAGTTATAGTTTGTCCCGAATGATAATTTAACATCTATTAATAGTTAAGTATATTTAGAATAAAAAAATCTTAGTAAATAATAAAACATAAAAATGACTTATTTTTGGACTTGAATCCGCGGGAACAGGACAGGGATCCGGGAACCGCCAAGATCAACACCCGATGTTATATGAATATATAAAAAGGCGCAACTGCGCTCTCTGCTATTTATTTTATAACCCCCCTGCGCAGAGAGCCGAGTATACTCATCCAAACCGCACGTCATTTTTGTATACATTTTGTATCAGAAATTGAAATCTTTACTTTGTTGGGACATCTACAACCTCTCAAATTGAAGCTAAATAGTATAGCTATTATTTAGAAGATGTTACGAATTTGCAGAAAATATTGTTGCAAACTTACATTCAATCTAGTCCATATACACAAAAATAAACTTCTGCGCAGGAGGGATAACACACAAAATGGTATTCCTCTAATTCAATCCTCTAGGCACAAAGTAAGTTGCTTGTGGGCGCTCATGCTATTGCTCATCAAGCGGCTCGGGCAGTACTACTTCAAAAGGCACAGAGCGTAACACGCAGAGTGGGGGAAGTCGGCTCACATCCGTACTTATTTGCCTGCGGGGTCCCGCGCTAACAGGAAGTGTTCTCTGTGAGACACGAAGCCTCCAACCCTTATTCAAAAACCTAATCTTGCAAAGTTATCGTTTGGAGTTGCTCAAAATTTCTTTTAGTCGCACAAGATTTAGTATGCCTAAAGTGACCATTTTTCGGCCGGCAAAATAAGCGTGCAAAAAAAATTTGTTGTGTGCTTATTCTTGATTAGTTGGTAAAAGAAGGCATTTTTTAACCGCATATGCCAAACCTTCTGACTTTTTTTTCTTGCTTAAAGCTGTTTAGCTAATTAGACAAAACTTTATCCAAAAAGTGTTTAGGCCCCCCTAAATATGGGGTACCATCATGTTTGGGGGGAGGGGAGGGGGGAGGGGCTAAACACTCTAGTAGCCTGATTTGTGTAAAATAGGTACAAATGTTTATAATTTTCTAATCTAACAGGCCTGTGTTTACGCCATATAAAAAACGGCACGCTTGAGTTTCACTCAATGGTCAGAATAAGAAAAAAAGCGTAATCAAAACATGTGTTACAAAAAATGTCGTGTCCACCACGGGCGAGTGGTCAGTTTTTACCTCGTGCGTTTGCATTACTTGTCTTCGGAGTCCGGCTCGCAATACGTAATCGCCTTCGGTTCGTGCTCTCTTATCTACGACTCGTATTGCAAAGTTCACACTGAGTGAAAAAAGACCCACTTTTCGTCCTTGGTACACAATATACCATTGTTAAATATTTTTATTAAATAACATCATAGTTTTGTGTACTGCAAAACATTTAACCATTATAGTCTTATTGGATAATTTTAATTCATAAGTGAAATTAATACAATTGTTCTATTATTTATGTCGAAATATATAGAAAACTCACTTTGCTGTAAGGTTCTCTTTACCCCGGTCTCCCCTGCTTTCTCAATCATTTAATGAGATTAAAACTAGTTTAAAATATGCTCTTTCTGTGTATTTTTATAAATCAAATTACTGGGTCAAACTTATTTTTGTTACTAAACAAGTATTGTAATTAGATATGGTATTTTTTAGATGTACACATAAATGAATAGCAATATACATAACGATGAAAAGAGAAACAGTGAAGATGATAGCCAATCAATTAGGTACACATTTTATTTTCGATATCAATTATGTACATATTTTATTTTTAGTAAAACCAGTAAACTTTTGACTGAGTAATCCGCTTAAGAGGGTAATTATGCTATAATCGTAATTAAATTAAGTTAAGTTTATTTTAAATTACCATATAATATGGGTAATTATACTTTATACTGCATATTATATTATATTTTAGGATAAAACATATAAATAATTTATAACTTCCCCATCAATGTAAAGTGTTGAACGGGATTACATCACTATATTTTTGAAATAGAATTGTTGTAGCTGCTGTTATTCTTATTTTACATAATATGTATACATGTTTTGCATAATATTTATTAGTTTTTTCAACGAAGTCTAAGAATATATTATAAATTATTTGTGAAAATACATCATTAATATATGCTTGGTATATAGTTACGCACCATGTATTGTAAGGAGGATCTTTTGCTAGATATAAGGTATAAAACAAAAAATTATGTGAGAGTTTATAAAGGTCTTATGATAAAAATAATTAAATGTACTAATAAATACATTAAAATAAACGTAAAAATAGTTCATAACTACATGAAAAGAACTTGCTCCAAGAAAATCGTGATGATCACGAATGTAATTAATATTGTCAATTAAAAAATATTTAGTTCAACCCCAAGTATTTTTTATTTCTTAACCAATTTTAATGTTTTGGCACTTATTTATTTCCTTAAACATTTCTCGACAAAGTTAATGGAAGAAATTTATAAAATAATATATCTGTAATTAGAGAAAGCAAATTGTTTAGAAAATTTAACGCATTTACTTATATATAATTAGTTTTCTCTAATTACAGATATATTATTTTATAATAGTAGAGTATACCCCCCTATGGCAAGACAGTGACGTCACGGCTCGACCGGAAGTGTGGTGCCAGTCTCTGGCTGTCTCCCTCGCTCCCATGTGATAATGGTATAACCCATTTAGTATAACCCATATAGTCCCCACTCGCGCGTCGTCAGATCGACTGTCTCGGTCTTACACATGGGAAGGGTACCTATAGCGCCCCCCACCCTCACTCAGCCTGTGTCTCTCTCGCACTCATGCGGGGGTGTGTGCTCTCTCTCTAGCACAAGTGGGGGATGGAAGCCGGGGCAGTCGATGGCGTAGTCTCTCTCTCTCTCTCTCTCTCTCTCTCTCTCTCGTGCTCATACGGCGGTATGTTATAGCGCGGGTTCTCGCTCTCTCTCTTGCACATGACACCTATGGCGAGACGGTGACGTCACGGCTCGACGGTATATGTGGTGGCTGTCTATGGCGTATAACCCCCCACCATGTATGGCTGTCTCTCTCGCGCCCATGTGATAATGGGTTATAGTTCCCGCTCGTGCCCCGTCAGATTGACTGTCTCGGTCTTACGCGTGGGAAGGGTACCTATAGCGCCCCCCACCCTCACTCAGCCTGTGTCTCTCTCGCACTCATGCTGGGGGTGTGTGCTCTCTCTCTCTAGCGCACGTGGGGGTGGAAGCCGGAACAGTCGATGGCGCAGTCTCGCTCTCTCTCTCTCTCTCTCGCTCTCTCACTCTCTCTCTCTCTCTTTCTCTTGCGCTCTCTCTGTCTCTCTCACTCTCTCTCACACTCTCTCTCTAACGCTGACACAAAAATCTGGTGGGCTGTTATGTAATCCACATCTGGAGGTATACGGTGAAGCTGTTGGAGAAAGAGAGAGAGAGAGAGGGAGAGAGAGAGAGAGAGATAGAGAGAGAGAGCGAGAATATTTATGAAAATCTCTGGTATTTTTAGATTTAGGAAAATATAGATAAGAGGGCCCTTTTATTTATAAACCAATGTGTATGCTTCCGTTTTCGGAGGATGTATATTTTAAAATACAGTTAGGTATTATTTTTATTTTTATTGAAATAACAAATATTGAGATGTTATTTTCTTACGTTTTTAAAGTATAATAAATTTTCATAAATGTTATTGTAGGTGTATGAAAGGCAAAAGGAGTAGGAGAAGGAAGTGGGGAAAAAAAATAATCAAATTTTGTGTACAAAAAATGTATTTGTGCGCATTCACGAGGATTTTTGAAGAGAACTAAATAATTCGCGTTTAGTGAAATATCTCTCTGGCCTTTGTGAAAAATATTTTGAGTGATAAAAATGACGCTGATATTTTTATGGTGGCTGCATTTAGTAAAGAGATCGATGATTGTTTTATTCGAGGATTCTCTCATGAGATCATCGATTATGATTAATTTTTTGCGTGAATTATCTCGCGAGTAATCTGCCGGATCTGGTAAACCCTCGTGAACTCAATTTTACCGTAAACTGGTTTAAAATTGCGTTCGTATGTCTCTTGCCACTCGCCGTAATACAAAAGAATTCTATCAAACCGTACGTCACACATGCGATCGAGATGCTGCAGTAGGCGCGTGACAAAGAATGTGTTTCCGCAGAAAGTCGGCCCACTAGCAATCATAGTGAATGAATGATGAAGTCGTACATCCATGATTTATGTCAACAATCAACGTGCTCTTGATGCAAGAAAAAGAAAGCATGTACATGCATGTACGATAAACGACTGTTTGGCACTGAACATCGTACGTTAGAGTTTCAAATTTAATTGTATGAAAAAAGAAAATTAAAACATCGAAAATTTTGTCTGCTAATGCACGCTTATCACCGCGGCGGGGGTTGCCCACGCGGCGCGGTGCGGCGCGGACGACACACGCGGCGAATCAGCTTGTTCCGCGTGTGTCGTTCGGTTCCGCTAATCAGCATGCGGAGGGCAGGCGCGCTAAATCAGCTTATGCGCCGCCCTCGCTGACCGCCGCAGCCGCAGTGTTAGCTAAACTAGCAGTCGCTACTCTTTGTAAAGATTTTGTAAAAGAATAAAATCAGGCTCAAAAAATGTAATTTTTCAATTTTACTTTTAAACTTAAGGAAAATGAAAAGAAAGTTTTTATTTTTTTTACAGTGCACAGATAATAAAAGGAGAATGGGAAATTTTATTTTACAACATTTTTTATTTTTATTCAGTTGATAAAGGTTACATTTTGTTAATTTACAAATACATGCATACAAACATTAAATACATTTTTATTTTTTGTTTTACGCTTTCGTGTATCGCGATAAATCGCTAGAAGGGTAGGAATTGTTTCGAAATTAAACGAAACTGATTCGTTTATGTTAAGTGACGAAAGTTGTGTGTTACTTCGAATTAATTATTAAAATGAACAAACAGCCCTCACACACACACAGCTTTTGTCACTTAACTTCTCCGCGTGTAAGTCGAGGTCACCAGAAGCTCGACTTACTCATTTATTGCTGAGTGAGGACCTTTCCTCCCCCATCGTACGTTCGGTAACTGCACGTGCAAGGTGCCCGTCCAACTGTCGCCAAGCTAATGCACACCCATGAGTGCGACACGAGGCGACAGTTGCCGTGACGTCACGATGGAGGAGAGGAGCGGTCTAGAGCGGGGGCGACGTTGCAGCCAGCAAGCTGCAGTTCCGCCACGTTTCTGCTGTCGTGTTTAGGCCAATATTGGAGTATCCACGCGCCTTATAGATAATATTCACAGTATTTAATAGGCGTCCATATTACAATTTTTAAGCTGTATTACAACAAGAGAATAAAAAGTATAAAGAATAAGGTAAGAGTTTTGATTTCATTTAATTTAACCATAAGAATAATAAGTAGGAACAAAAGGATTTAATCGCCTCACGTGCACAAAGGCCCGGGCCTGTACAGGACGGCTGGAATTAGATCTTTCTTCCCCTCCCCGGCTTAAGTATTTAAAAATATTGCATTAAGAACGTTGGACGTTTCTTAACAAAAATTGGTGGAGGCGCCGGGTAGATTGTCCAGGATAAACCATTTGTTTCTTTTCCTTATTATTCTGTAAAAAGAGCAGAACATTCGAATTCTTTTTCTTTTAAAATATATTTAAAAAAAAGCTCCCTCTTGGCGTCCTACGGGAGAAATTGGAGGCGAAGGCACAGTGCTTCCATTGTGCGTGCAGACAGCGTGGCCTGGAATGCAGTGACGTAGCTGCATTCTTCAAACCTAAAGCGAACAAAATCATTTTAAGTTCAATTTCTTTAACAGTAAAGTTTTTTATTTTTTTTTACATACACTTAAGAAATAGTAAAGAAATATTTTAAATGAAAGTTTTCTTTAAGTTTTTTTTTATTCCTTTGGTTTTTTTTTAAGTTCTTTGAAAACAAATTTTCTTTATTTTTCTTTTCTTCTTTTCACACACATTTAGCTGTATTTGTTTTTTTTTTAATTCTTTTTTTTTGTTATATTTTTAACAATAACTTTTTACAAGCACAAACACAAAAAATACTGTGGGCACCACTGGTATTTTATTATTGTTTTTTTTAACATATATATATATATATATATATATATATATATATATATATATATATATATATATATATCACATCATCATTTATTTAAAAAAAAAAAAATAAGGGCAATATTTAATTAGGAGGGCCTTTTAGGTACCTAGCGTACCATAACTTCTCCCCATAAAACCCTCACAAACTGCCAGCGACAAGCACATCGTGCTCTGGCAATATTAGGCCTCGCAGTCGAGCCAGTCAGGTCGCAGCAGTGCGTTGTCGACGCTGAGGCATAGCGACAAGGGCACAACCCACTGGGAATACAAGTCCTGGGGACGTCCAGGCACTCACAATCCAATATTCAGTATTGGTACACAATTTAGCACTTATACTTTTTCTTTTCCTCAATTTTCCTATTTTTTATCCAAATTTCAAAACACTTGAAATACCACACTTCATTTAAATTAACACTTTACAAACCTTATCACACGTTCGACCACTTTTCTTCTAAGCTGATGCATACAGTTAACAAACAAATCACTACCTGTGATTGGCAACAGCCAGCTGTCAGATACCCAGGCGTTGGCGAGGATGTTCGCCTTGGCGCCCCAGCTTGTTAAGTGTCTGCTGGATCGTTTTATCTGCAACCTATAAAAATAAAAAGAAAAGGTTATTAAATACAATTATAAATTATTGTCCGTTATTCTAGGGATGCTTATACACTAGATTCAATATAATTATAACATATTGCACCAAAAAAAAAAAAAAAAATCTTTTAAACTACATGTTATAAAATATAAAAATAGAATTGAATAAATACATACGTATATATAAGATAAGTGCTATTACCTTGCATGAAAAGGGGGTCGTAGCCCAGGAACAGGGTACCGTTGCGACAAAATCTTGGTCCGGAAGCCTCGATTGTTGTCAGCAAAGACCCAGGACCTCGCACAAGGAAGGCGCACCTGCTGTGGCCCCAGATAAAGCAGCTGCACTAGCAGTTTAATTTTCCTTGTAGAGATGCTCCAGCTTTGCTAGAAACAACAACAATTTAACACAAAGCAAAAGCTCTTGTTTGAAAACACTATAAGTTTTTTTTATATAGTAAAAGTATATTTAGCACTTATCTGACAGGTTAAGAAGAAAATCCTGGGTACCAAACGACTTCCTTTTAGCGTAATAATAATAAACTTTCAGCTGCTCAACAATCTAAGTGATTATAAACAACACTTAGTAATGAGCAATAACAACAATCGAGTTTAACCTCAACTTGCTATACTGTAGCAGGCCGCATGCTGCAAGAGCACATGGCTATAGTGACGAGAGCCTAGGGACTTTCTCGCGCTCAGCACTAGGCGCGCGGAACTGACTTGAGCGAGGGGTATAGCTAGACCCGCGACGCTCAGAGTATAGTGAGGACGCCTTCCCACATCGAGCGCCATTTTCAATACGCGCGCAATTCAAACGGGTTTTCGGTAATGTCGGGTTTTAGGCCGATTTAACCTGTCAAAAAAATCTTATAAATAATAATAACCCTAATAATCAATAAATAAACAATTTTGTAATAAATTCTCAATAAAATTTTTTTTAGTACATTTTATGAAATTTTCAGAATAATATCTTCCAATTTTTATTTTATATCACTAACATTTAATTTTCCTTTATTAGTTTTTTTTTAGAATAAGGAAATCATCAATCGACAATAATATTCATTCAATATTTTGCGGGTTTAATTTAAAATTTTAAAATTACTTTTTCATTTTCTTTTATATATACATTTGGATTTTGTTTCTTTCTTTTTTTACAATTTTGAGTATTTTCTTTTTGCAAGTTTTTATTGTTTTTTTAATTTTTAATTTTTGATTTTAATTCTACAATAATAGCGCTCTATTAAGTTTTTCGTTATTGTTCCATCATCAACGTGATATTGCAATTCACTAGTAGCATTAATAATATTTAATTGATAAATTTAGTATAACTTAGTGAGGTTTTCCGAATCAGGGATTCTTAATATTTATAATTTTTTTTATTTTTTTTTGTTTTTCTTTTCAACGTTCTTATTTAAAATTTTTCGCACTTACTTACCGACACCCCTAAAAATAGAATTTAATACTTAATTCTATTTAATAATAATTTTTTTTTATAATAAAACAATTTTTTTTGGGATTTTTAATATTTATCAAGGTTTACTTTAGTGGTAGTTCGCACGATTTCACGCATGGGTGACATAAGTAACTTATATAAAGCCAATCTGAAAACAGAAACTGAGACCACGCAACAAGAAGAGAATATTGGGTTTGAAGGGTATTCGGAGTGGCTTCAAAGGCTCATTCAACAACTCGAACCAATACTTTTTGAATATTTGGAGTTTTAGGAAAAGGGGAAATAATACTACTTTCTCATCTCTTTAGCGAAAAGAAAAGAACACATTTTTCAAAACTCATTCAAGTTACACCTAGTCAAAAGAAAGTGTTAATTGCCAAGGAATATCAGAGTCGCCAACCAGGACAAAATAACACAGCGAATAAATAGTGCCCAAGACTCACTACAAATCGTAATCTCAACAAGATGCCTGACACTGGCAATGAGAGAGCCAGCAATAGTGGTGCTCAAAATGCAACTAGCTCGGCGGACTTGGTGACCACCATGGTCCATAGTTTCGCGTTGCTCAATTCCACCAATGGTATTCCAATATTTGATGGAAGTAACATACCAGTCAAAGACTACATCGAAGATCTCAGGTATGCAGCTTCAAACATACCTGTGTCGGTGAAAGAACAATTCTTAAAGAATGTCATTCAAAGACTAACAGGCGCTGCAAAAAGAAGTTTGAGAAATAAGACCATAACCACAGTCGATGATCTGATAAAACACCTGAAATACAGGTTTGGACTAGGGAAGAACTTCAGCTACTATGATAGCAAAATACACAGTTCCCACATGAAGCAAGGAGACACTGTCGGAGATTTTTACGATGAAATAAATATGCTTCTAGGTAGTGCCAAAAGCGCCCTAAAGGAAGAAAAAGGAAATGAATATGATGATCAGATGATGATACCGTTAAACTCCATGGCGGTAGACATCTTCATAAGAGGTTTACCAGGAAACCTATGCGAAAGAGTAGATCTGACTCATCCAAGGAACCTGGAGGAGGCTTACGAGGAAGCGATCAGATTGGAAACAAGTATGGAAGCCAAAATTATCCCAGACTTGAGACACAATAGCAACCAGCAGACCTACAGAACTCAGGGATACCAGGAACACAGGCGAATTTATAATCATGACAGTCAACCAAGGTTCAGGGATAACTACAACAACTATGAAAAACCCAGAGAGTCAATGTATATTGGATACATGGATCATGAACCTCTCGGATCTGAGGAACCTTATGATCAATATAGATCGCAGTATGATCATTATGCAGACAATGACACTCAAGAACAACTTTATGTTGGATACATGAACAGGGGACCAGATCGAACCCAATATGAGCCAAGGAAGCCTTATGAATCAAGATATCAAGATGAGAGCAGGGGCCATTATGGACACAACAGGGATCAATATGACGATCGACCGCAATATGGACCCGGGGCCCGATTTGATCAAGGACAATTTCAAAGAAACAATGATCATGTGCCTAGATTCAATAATCAATTGCCCAGAAATGACTACCAACCAAGGCTATTCAATCACCATAATGGAAGATATCAAAATTATCAGCCCAAGCAACCGGACAAACGTAATTTCACAAACAATTATTACGAGAGCAACGAAACTCATAATAGCCAGGAGCGCTACAACTCCCCCCCCCCCCCCCCCAGATAATGAAGGAAATTTAAACTCCAATGGGGCTCGCCAGGAACAGAAAATGGCGGGCCAAAATGCGAATCTATACCAAAACCAATACTTGCCCAGAATGACTCAGCAATATCAAGGACAAGCCCAAAATCACAATCAGTTAAACCAGTACATCCAAAGAGAAAATCAAGCTCAGAGATCCAGACAGGATCAGTACCAAGAACCGAACAGGACCAACCAACCCGTATGGCAAAATCAGAAGGCACAGTATCAAAGGCGCAACACGGAACAAGTGAACAAGGTGATGACGATATCGAAGAGCCAGGAAAGATCTACAGGATTGCGCCTGGCACAAGACATAGGAATGGAAATGAAGACCAAGAAAATGATGAACCAACAGCCATCAGACTAAAAGTACCGGGAGGAAGCCAACCATGGCTAACATTCATGCTGGACAACGGAGCAACAGTCAATTTAATAAAGATCGATGCGCTGGACCCATACACAGAAGAAGATACTGACCAAACCTGCTTATTAGGAGGAATCACTCCAGATACCATGGAAACCTTAGGGTTAGTATACATGAACATAAGAGGAAACCATACAGATTCCAAGTAGTACCAGATGATTTCCCGATAGCATGTAGTGGCATGCTAGGAAGGAACTTCTTCAAGCAAGAAGAAGCCGTTATCTCCTACTATAACAACGCACTCATGATCAGTGGTGACGTGATGAATCCTATACCATTCCTGACTTCAGAAGAATTGAAGCAAGAGGGTTATGTGCCGAGACAAGTTCATGAAGAACCACACAATTTCCGAAAGGATCCCACAACTGCTGAAATACAGGACAGAATATTACAAGTTAACAAAGAAAGTCAACCAAACAAGGACAAACACAAAGAGTTAAATACACCATACCAAAGAGGACAAGACAAATAATAAAAATCAATCTAATGAATACCAACCTGAAGGAAGGATATTTACCAAGAATAGATGTTGGAAATAAGGATGTATTTTTAGGAGAAGAAGTAGTAATAAATGAACACAATACATGCAACGTAATGGCCATAAACACGAGTCATCAAGAAGTGACAATAGAAGTGGACCCGAAAGAAATACTAGAATTTGAAGCCAATCCTACATTTCTAACAGACACAGAAAGTGAATTCGATGGTGAAACTATTGTTAATAAAATAAAGAGGCTGGAAAAAGTGAAGAGCCTAATAAAAAGGGGACATATGCATCAAGAGGAATCGGATATAGTGGATAAAATAGTTGAAGAGTACTATGATCGATTTCTACTTCCGGGAGACAAATTACCTTGCACAGACAAGGTACAGCATTCAATACCCATGGAGAATGACTTACCCATCAATGCGAAACAATAGAGAATTCCACCCGCGCACATGGAAGTAGTGAAGGAAAGCGTTGAAAAGAAGCTTAAGGACCAAATAATACAACCATCAAACTCATCGTACAACTCGCCAATATGGATAGTCCCAAAGAAACCCGATAGGAAGGGAAATCCAAGATGGCGCATGGTAATAGATTTCAGAGAACTAAACAAGAAGACCATAGGAGATGCTTATCCGTTACCAAATATAGCTGACATAATGGATCAACTAGGCGGAGCAATGTATTTCTCGGTCTTTGATCTAGCAAATGGTTTCCAACAAATCCGTATGAAACTTGAAGATTGCTACAAAACAGCCTTCACAACGAGGAATGGACATTTCGAATATACAAGGATGCCTGAAGGTTTAAAAGGGGCAACTGCCGCATTTCAGAGATTGATGGACAATATACTCAGGGGACTTCAAAATGTAGAAATGATAGTCTACCTAGATGATATAATTGTTTATTCACGAGACTTAAAACAGCACTATGACCGAATAATGAGATTAATGGAAAGACTCAGAGACGCAAACCTAGAATTGCAACCAGACAAGGTAGAATTCTTTCGCAAGGAAGTAGGATTCCTAGGACACATAATAAGTGCAAAGGATTTAGAACCTGATTCGGAAAAAGTATCCGCAGTAAGGAACTTTCCAAGACCCAAAAATGCTAAAAACATAAGAGAATTCCTGGGTCTGGCAGGATATTATCGCAAGTTCATAAAAGACTTTGCAAATGTAGCAAAACCCTTAAGTGAACTACTAAAAAAACTGTGTGAAGCACCCATCCTACAGTTCCCCGATTTTGAAAAAGTATTCACTTTGACCACTGATGCTTCAAATTTTGCAATTGGAGCTGTACTCAGTCAACAAATAGACAATTTTGACCACCCAGTCCAATATTTGTCCAGAGTACTGAACAAAGCTGAGATAAACTATAGCACCACAGAGAAAGAGTGTCTAGCAGTAGTATATGCTTTGCACCAATTCAGACCATACCTATTGTGTCGAAAATTTATCCTGGTGGCTGATCATGAGCCTTTGAACTGGATGCACAAGAGAAAAGATCCAGGACAGAGACTCATGAGATGGATGTTAAAATTTTCTGGGTATGAGTACACATTCAAGTACAAACCAGGCAAACTGAACAAAAATGCAGATGCGCTATCAAGAAACCCACCTGAACAGCTACCTTCGGAGGAAGAGATAAATAAACAGATACCGATATTAAGGGTTATGGTACAAGAACAAAAGAACGAAAGAGAAAATCAAAACAAGGCCACCAGTGTAGCATCTACCTCAAAAGGAAGAATACCTATAAGTTTTAGACCAGGAGTACACTCAACAGGAGAACAAATAAAAAAACCAGGAAGACCAAAGGGGTCAACAACCAAAAGGACTGCGCCTCCTCTAGAGCACAGTGTGATAGCACAAAGGACCCGAGCAAAAATGCAGTATCCAGCCCAATCGCTGACTATATAAGGCAGGGGGCAATACCCAAATTCACGGCAAGGAAAAATACTGAAAACCTTAGCAAAGAAAAGAACAAGAACAGTAAAGACGAACAGAATCCGAATCAACAGGAAATGCAGTCCCTGACCACAGAAAAACAAGCAAGTCTAGATTCGGATTCGTCCATGATACCTCACCTCTCACCCTCGAGACGGTCAATAATGTCCTCTACAGGAATAGATGACAGCGACGCCAACTCAGAAAAACCACCGATATCAGATCCCAGATACAGTGGTTTAAGGCAAGAGGAGGCGGAGCAGGACCAGGGTGAGTCATCCAATGACGAAACGATCAGTGACATCGAATCATTGACCAGCAACTCAACCAACAAAAGCAACATTGAAATCAGAGTGACACCAATGCAAACTACAGACACGGAATCAAGTTCGGAAGATGAATCCGTGAAAATCTTGTCAATAAGAACCACTCTGAGCAGAGAAGAATTAGAGGAATCATAAAGGAGATTAGAAGAAAGCCTAAGAATTCACAGAGAGAAAACTCAGGAAGTGGCACCAGAACCAATATTCATTCCATCCCATTTCTCTGATGGAGACGAAGTAGAAGATGAAATGCGGTATCACCTACATACAATGGACCCAAATTATGGAACTGACAACATGGACGAGATACTAGCCCAGAGAGTCGAAAAATTATTGAGTCAAACCCATGCATCCCTTGCGTCACAGCAGGAAGAGACAGATGGTACTAGCGAGGATTCAGCAGATGATGAAAGTTTAGCGAAAAGTGAGAATGAGGAAGTTGAGTTTAGCAAAATAATCACTCAACCTCGAAGAGCAATATCTGAAACACCAACAGTAACACAAAGGGAACCAATCGGCAGAAGCACGCCAGGAATCAGCAGAGGAACCAGGAAAGCAGCAAGAATACCAAACCTAAGGAAGATTGAAGAAGAAGAAAACACGCCAATAATTATCGACTATTCGAAACCACCGGACATCACAGTACCAATTTTCTTTCCTGCAATACCGCCACATGGACCTATGAACCAGTATCAAGATCCTAACGGGAAAAACCAAACCACCTTGAGTGATGACTCGGCAAGCACAAATACCACCCATGCACTAAGATTACGGAATAATGTTACAACCGTGCGCCAATGCCTGACATATAAAAGAGATAATTTGGTGCATTTCATATCCAAAGACTGTGATAACACTAGCTCAACAACAAGACTCCTAGTAGAAATAGGAGCCATTAATCTATAAAACATGAAAAGCAAAAAACCAAAAGTGGGACAAATCCTAACAACCCCTTTCAAGAATCATGACATCTTCTCAGTAGTAGTGAAAGACAGATACTTTGAACCAACAAGTATAAGTAACTTGAACATTGCATTATCAAACCTAAAGAAAAACCTTTTGAAACGGAAAATATACAGTTTCAGAATATCCCGGAGAGGAGAGATGACGGACCAACTTGAGCCGGGTTTGTTGACAGAATTAGTCACCAAGTATTTTGAAAACACTCAAATAAAAGCAACAATTTGCTACGGAAAAGTGCAATTACCAGACAAAAAAGATCGCACACCCATCATCGCAACTCTGTATGATAGTCTGACAGGCGGGCACAAAGGAGTGAATCAAACCTATCAAAAGATCAGAGAGAGATACTACTGGCCAAGGATGAGAAATGATGTACTGGACTACATACGGAGATGTTCCAGCTGTCAAGAAAGGAAGATAGACCGTTTCAAGACTCGAGAGCCAATGGTCATAACAGATACGCCCATTGAAGCCTTTGACAAGGTATCAATAGATACAGTGGGAAAACTAAGAATGACACCAAGTGGAAATTGTCATCTGCTCACCATACAATGTAACCTCACCAAATACCTAATCGCAGTACCAATCAAAAACATCAAAGCCACCACAATAGCAGATGCGCTAGCGAAACATCTAATCTGCAAATTTGGCGCACCGAGAGCAATACTTTCAGACCGAGGAACTAGCTTCTTGTCAGAGATTGTAGGAACCATGCTAAGACAGACTATGCTACAGACCCCAAACCAATGGCTCCCTTGAAAGGAGTCATGCACCGTTAATAGATTTCATCAGAAGCTACTCAGAAAAATTTGATGATTGGGATAACTTGGCACCTTTTGCCACGTTTTCATACAACACAAGCGTACACAGCGCAACTAATTTTACCCCGTTTGAGTTAGTGTATGGCCGAATAGCCCGTTTTCCGATACACATACCTTCCGACGAAAGGTTGCGAACCTACAACATTTATTTACGCGATCTCATCCTTCGTTTAAACGAAATGAAAATCGAAGCCGGTCGAAATCAGATAAAAATCAAACATAAATCTAAGCAGCAGTACGATACAAAAATTAGGAGATTCAAAGCAAGGGTGGGGGCTATGCGAGAATCATAAAAGAAGCCAGGACCTCAAAGGGAGATAGCTTTTACAACAAACCTTTAAAAATAGTAGAAATGTTAGGCAGAAACAATGTAATTCTAGAATTGCCTAATGGCAGACGAATAAGAAAACATACGAACAAACTAAAAGAAGCCTTACCTCCAGACGAAAACAAATAACTTGACATTTCACGACATTATTCAAATTACAGGTATCAAAATGGACGTGATATTCACAATTTTAATCTTCGTCACCGTAGTATCTGGCCGCGGCAACTATGATTTAGAGAAGGTAGAATCAAACCCTGGCATCTACTACGAGCGAATACAAACCATTAGACTACACAGGGCCGATTGGCAAATTGCCATTTACATAAATGTTAATGAATTTTTACAAGCCCATAGACCCGTCGAATCGTTCAACCAAGTGTACTTCAAGTGCATTATAAAATTGCCTGAACACAAATGCAAGCTAGCATTGGGAACAGATTTCATCGAGTTGAAACACCAAACACTGACCCATTTACAAAAACAAATAAACGTCACCGTACAAAATTTCGGTCATTATGAATACGCAGGAGCAATAATTCCTCCATAAAGGCCAAATCAAAAGAAGTAACCTTCTGGAAGGATAAAGGACAATCATTGCACCAAATCATGGACCAAATGGACCAAATAGCAGAACACAAAAGAGAGACTAATCGTACTAACACCCTCATGTACGGGGGACTAACACTTCAAGTCGAAATCATTCTAGTAATAACAACAATAATCATATGCATTAAAAACAACTCGGGGATTTTATGTATCAAAAAGAGGCAGCATAAGTACTCATTACCCTTACACACCACCACACAACCTCAATCGTACCCCGGGGCCATACTAACAGAACCTAACACAAGTAACGATACCAATAATGCACACACAAAATCCGAAACCCCGAAACGAACAACATCATTCCTAGCATCTAGAAGGATGAAGTCAAATGAGCAAGAAGTAGAACTATAACGAATGATTTCGAATCACTCCGTATTAACTAACCACACACTATGTACATAAAAACAACACAATTAACAAAATAAAACAACATAACAATCAACACATTAACATCATTTTTAGGACGGACCAAAAAAAAAAGCATGAACCCTAGACCAATAGTTGTGACCGTATTCTTTGACAAGAGCATTTTACTATCTGACATCATTGCTACCTTTGAAAAGGTAGGAACACCGACCACGCGCGAAATTTGGACAAATGGTGTATTATGAAACCGAAAGAGACAAGAAACAAAGACTATCCTTTGGATACGTACAATACTTCAGTACCCAAAATGCAGAGAAAGCAATTCTCGGAAGCGACCCTACCTACAAAGCGGCTTACGCAGAACCAAGGAAAAGTCCAAAACACAGTACACGAGAACCAAGCACCAAATTCCATGCGTCATGCAAGGAACTGATACCCCAGGACATCTACCATTTACATGAACGGACATGCAAACAGCAAGCTCAATGGGATGACCTTAGCGCAGACAACCGGAGACCATGTGCAAGCGCAAATCTATCAAAGAACCTACCTACTTTAGAGGAATTACAACGAACCGTAATGTACCTACAGCAACAACAGAACCAAACAAACGCTCTACGCCAGGAAATAAGAGAAAAAGACGACCAAATAAACCCTGAAACGGACCAACCAATGAATGCTAACGCCAAAAGAACCAAAATGGACACAGTAAACTCAGAGTTTACCACGGACCAAGACAACCAGCACCTCACAATAACAACAAACAATGAACAAATCACACTAAATGAACCTGTTGAAATGAATGTAGACTAAATCAAAAACAATATCAATAAATTAATTACATTACACCCATTTAACCATTCAATACAACCCAACTCAACCCATAGTCCCCATCCACACAGATACATCACTTACACCAATAACCATCAGGGAAATCTAGCAAAGAACCTTCCCTACAAATACCGCAAACACGCAAGAACCAATAATGGACCCAAATTCCTCAATGTACCCTGTACCATAATGGACCCAATTAACGAACATAACTTACCTCTTTTCAGAATGGACCACCAAAAGTACAGAATAACCTCTGTGAAATCATCCACGGACCAAGCCAAAACAGTAATCGTTGAGTACCAACCACCCAACGGAACAAGTCACGGCATACCTCAAAACCTTTGGAAACAGCAACAAAATACGGATAGACGTACGACAACAAGGACCAAACATAAACACGGGAGTGCTCACTATAGAGTACATGGACCAGGATAGCGCCAATAAAATTGTGCTAAAGCACAATTATGAGCAAAATCAAAGGGACCAACAATCGGACAGCTCACCAGAAAACAGCGACGTCACCAGTGACGATGAAGGTACGTCGTCAACCCATGATGAAACAACAAATAGCAATATGACCACTGATGACGAAGACACCTCGTCAAGCTATGACGAGACAGCAGGCATGCAACCTCCAGCTGCCAACCCAATGGACCAAAATGGGCTTCAAGGAGGCACATTCCCGCGCACATGCAAGACTTCAGGAAAAAACATGCATTTGCAAGAAGTACATAGACATGCGCAATGAAGAGGACTACAAAATGGTCTGTGAACTACAAAATGGGGACAAGTACCGGATTCACTATTTCTGCAATAGATACATACAGAACCGGTACTGGGACCAACACCTTACTGAATGCAGCTACAGAAGTTACTGTTACGTAACCACGCTACAAAAGAACGACAACGCACAAGGGACGAAGACCACTCCGACCCACCACCACCAAACAGCACGGACCACACATCTCAACCGCAGCCACGCGAAGAACACCGAGATGATACACGAGATTTCATCACCTTCAGTGACCTACACCTAACACAGGCGGAAGTAGTAAGCGAATTATCACCAAGCCTTTTAGATATGGACCGAATAGATTTCGAGAACCTCGACAACATTAGTTTTTAAATAAAAATTAAAAATGTTGGACCAATACCTTTTTATACCTTCAAATAATCTATTTATTTTTTTTTTTTAACATAACGCATATGCACCAAAATTGTTAGACCTCATTTATTGTTATGAACCTGGACCACTTTAATTTCAGAACAACACAAAACAATATTAAGAATGACAAAGCAGTATGCATGAAACATAAAAATGTAAAATCAATAGAAAACTAGCATGAAATACTGTAAACACACTAGCACACATGCAAATAATGATGGATGATGCCAAAATAACATTGTACCCAAGAACCAAAATAATATACACGTAAGTAAGCCTTCATCTTAACCTCTCAAAATGCATCAATGAATTGTTTAAAGGTTCACAAGAGAAAAGAAGTATAATGCATTCCCACCCTAAACCCTACCCAAAGAGAACAACAATAAAAAAAAAACAGCGGAATAAAGATATACAGTATCTTATACTTAGCAAGGAGAACAAGCAATAACAGCTCAAACTCATTCTCCGACATACAAATAGAGGCTACAATTTCGAAGTTCGACGGTCCGAATTTTTGGAGGCATTCGCAAAAATGTCAACCGAACCATTCGGCGGCGAAACACGAATTGACCCAAGCCAAGAACAAGAGTTCGACCCACGTCAGTCCGAATCCTTTGGAAGCATCTCAAAAACATGTCGACCGAATCATTTGGTGACAGAGGGCGAATCCATGTTCCAAAACAAAAAAGGGAGTAATAAATGTACCAACAAGCAATCGTGGTAATTGCTAAACATCTCGAAAATTCCTAGCCAATTATTCACCAAGAACTAACATACACAAAAACTTCTTTTCTTTTCTGACACCGTACCCCAAGTCAAATCAAATCAAACATATAATGACATAAAAATTGCTGACATACTTACGATACAATAAAGCCAAACCCAGGACCATTAACCCAACCCACACACATTGGCAGCCATCAATATATCATCTCCTAGCTATGCATAAAGTTTGTCGCGGAGGACAAACGTTCTCAAGTAGGGGGGGGGGGGGGGTGTTAAGTGACGAATGTTGTGTGTTACTTCGAATTAATTATTAAAATGAACAAACAGCCCTCACACACACACAGCTTTTGTCACTTAATTTCTCCGCGTGTAAGTCGAGGTCACCAGAAGCTCGACTTACTCATTTATTGCTGAGTGAGGACGTTTCCTCCCCCATCGTACGTTCGGTAAATGAACGTGCAAGGTGCCCGTCCAACTGTCGCCAAGCTAATTAGCACACCCATGAGTGCGATACGAGGCGACAGTTGCCGTGACGTCACGATGGAGGAGAGGAGCGGTCTTGAGCGGGGGCGACGTTGCAGCCAGCAAGCTGCAGTTCCGCCACGTTTCTGCAGTCGTGTTTAGGCCAATATTGGAGTAGCCACGCGCCTCATAGATAATATTCACAATATTTAAAAGGCGTCCATGTCACAATTTTTAAGCTGTCTTATCGCTGTATTACAACAAGAGAATAAAAAGTATAAAGAATAAGGTAAGAGTTTTGATTTGATTTAATTTAACCATAAGAATAATAAGTAGGAACAAAAGGATTTAATCGCCTCACGTGCACAAAGGCCCGGGCCTGTACAGAACGGCTGGAATTAGATCTTTCTTCCACCCCCCCCCCCCCCCTGGCTTAAGTATTTAAAAATATTGCATTAAGAAACGTTGGACGTTTCTTAACAGTTTAATTGACAATAGATTAAAACAGAATCGTTAAGAGCAATACTTTCAAAATTGTTTAGATGACGAGTACATTAGTACTCATCGACCAAACATCTTTGACAATATTGTCCTTAACGATTCTGTTTTAATGTATTATCAATCTAACGAACTCTAATAAAAAAAAAAAAAAAAAAAAAATCTAACGAACTAGTAGCCCTTAATCGAAACAATAAGCAGCCATCTAGTGTTTTATCGCAATAAATTTACTAACTCGATATATACAATACATATTTACATGTATTTTTTTTTATAATATATACAACATTCGATACATACCAGTACGTTATGCCTAGAGAGTAAATACAACACATATTATACAAAATAAAATCAAAATACCTTATCGTTTTTATTTTTACATAGCGTATATATTTTAAAACTGTTTACTTTTTAAATATAAAAATACAAACACTATTCTTTATTTTCTTAAAACTATGGAATTCATTTTTATTATTCACTAATTATTCATCAAACATTTCTTTACGAATTTTTTTGCGAATAAACATCAAATAAAACGCAATCAGTTCTTCGAGCACAATCCTGAAATAGCTATCGGTAAAGTCCACTGGTAAGGTTTGTTTAACTTTATGATAAAGCAATTCGACCGACGACACGTCGTTGACAAATTTGATGAATTCAGTTTCGCTGCACACCAAGTTTTTTCTCTCAGCTTCGGATGAAAAATGCACTTGAAGAATATTACGTATATACTCTTTCAGGAATGCTGCACAAGCGTCAATGTTTTTTTCATGTTCTTGAAGACGTATAATTTGAGCATTGACACATTTACTCACAGTTTTGGCTCCATCGAATGTAACTTGTTGCATCACTATGGAAGGTAGGTACAACTTGATTTTTTTATTTTCCTTGTCTTCATCATCGCAGGACTGCTTGTACGTGGATATTTCTTCAAACGAACGAGGACGTTGCTCCAGTAAAAATTACTTTGCTCCATAATATGTTGTGAAGAAGTTTTCGTAATGTTCTAAAGTCAAAGTACGCTGTCCACCATATTTTTCGTAATACTGATAATCATCGGTAAAGTAAGTCGTAATCAAATCAAAATGTTCTTGTAGTAGAACCCACACATTTGTATTTATATTTAATTCACGTTGAATTGCTTTAGGGCCGCCGGCGTTTATGAATTACAAAAAAATTTCATACTTTAATGCTGCACTATCACTCGATACACTGTCTTTTGTTAACTCAAAACCCACAATTAAACGTTTCGTGTTTGACGCGTTTAAAGCATAGCAGGTACCAAGAATGCCATTAGTGAGTTTTAAGGCTCCACTAGACCGTTTACTGGCATTACAACGAGCCGACGACTCTCTTTCTACCTGAGCTTGAGCCATTGTTAAATGGATTGACGTATATTGAACTAATGAAATTATACACAACACGCACTTGCAAATGGCTGCACAAGTGAAAACTATCTGACGAATATTCGACTGCTTCAATCCTTTTAAACCCTTTGACCACACCTTCTACGTCTCCCACCTCCTAATGCACGGCCACACGCATACACACAAACAAACACACACACTAACACACACACACACACACGCACGCACGCACACACAAACACACATTCACACACACACACACACACACACACACACACACACACACACACACACACACACACACACACACACACACACACACACACACACACACACACACACAACACATCTAATTGATACTGCAGGGATTAGTGAAAATGGTACACATACATACATACACACAGCATTACACACCCTTTTTCTCAATTTGTAAAAGAGGTTGATAGATATTAGTGGTGGTGGTAGCATTGATAGTGGTAGTCGCGGTGACAGGGTTTCTCGAAATTCTATTTTAAGGCACAACCGTTACATATTTCCGGTCTCGATAACCAATGTTATTAAAAGCATTGAATGTTTATTTCTCTCATCCTCTCTACCTCTCACCCTCTCTCAGTCTTTCCCCTTTCTCTCTCTCTCTCTCTCTCTCTCTCCCTCTCTCTCTCTCTCTCTCTCTCTCTCTCTTTCACTCGTTCTTGCTTATATACTTTATTATCGCTGGATTATACTTTACGTAAGATTCAGAGATAATTTAAAGGCCCACCACCACAACCACTGCCACCGTGAAAACAAATTCGTTATCCGTTTTGCTACTAGCCCCTTTAGAAGTAGCTAATGAGCCTAGCGAGTTTCCACAGAGCTAGCAGTTTCTTTCCCAACTTTTTCGCGTAAACATCTCACTCGTTCGCTCATCTTTATTTTCATCTTTCTTCATTTTCACAAGCGTTTCGAATTAAAAATGGAAGTTACACGCAAGCAATGTAGAGCTCTACGCAACAGCGTATTAGCAACGGATATTACGGTTAACGCATTAACTAACACGCCTCTAGTTGGCACGCTTTTAATTAGACGGAGAATCGGAATACGTAGTATGTCGTACGATCAACTTCGCGAAGAGCTACGATGGTTATTACGACTTATCACGTGTCGCAATATAGCTCTTCTTTACCAGAGAAGCTACCGTATGTCCGCTGTTGCGACCCTTTTATCAGGGGAAACCATAATTCATCGTGGATTACGTGGGACACCGCGTATGGCGCGTTTAATTCAAGATTATGGCAGTGAAAGTGTTTGTTAAATTAAATTGTGAAAAGTGAATTATGTGTTTAAAAAAAAATGTTTTTTCAGAGCTATTGCGGCTTTTCGAGGGTGACGATAATAATAGCAGGCACGAATTTAATCGGAATCAGGATGTCGATGAAAATGTGCGCACATCTACAGCACCACTACCACAGCCACCACTACGATGACGCGCTGCTTATCGCACGAGATCGCTTCCAGCGAGTTCTGGTTGGATCGATGCAGGGGTCCGTAGAACGGTCTCCTTTGACAGCGAAACATCGTCGGGAATATCGACAAATAGCCATGTAGACGATCACACGAAGCAGAGAGATCGAGCGTCGGTCAACTCGGATGCTACCTCACATTACGAAGGACATATTATCATGGAGGTGGATGAGGAGCTGGAGACGGGTGCTGAGAGAGCCGGGGGAGAAGAGGAAGAACCAGCTCCAGCGCAGCGTGTGATGAGAGCGCCATTTGACCCAGCACCCCTACCATCGACATCTAATACAGCACGGAATAACATGTACCGATTATTGAGGGATAATGACGAGCGGCTTGCGACACATCGAGCGAATACGTTATACGATTTTTATAACCGACCGCATTATCCCAGATTTAACACCACCACGTATACTAATTCGTATGGTGAACAACAACGCAGTTATTTCGATCAAGAGGATCCAATTCATAATTTTAATAATAATGGTAAGTAATAGTAAATAAGTTTTTCATATTCTAAAATGCATGCGTTACATATTTTTTAATTTTCATCTAGATATCCTTGAAATTGAAGAGGGTTATCCAAACTCTCCCTACAATAGCGTAATGCCTAGGGATTATTTGCCAGTTCTATGGGCTCCGCGAGCTCGAGAGCGACGTTGGCTACAGGATATGTGGTTAACGCACGTTGAAACCACAAATTCTATTTTTGGCGTCGATCCGAATGAATTGATTAATTTGTTATCTCGCGTTATCAAAAGCTTCCGAGGCTTGCCTGAATCGTGATTTATTTTTTAAATCATAGACATCTTTTTTAAATAACTTTAAATGAAACTACAAATTCTCGTTTTTTTTTCTTTTTTGTCAGATCACAGCGTTCGGCACGTCAATGCATTAACACGTTTGCAGGAGCTCTACAAATCCGATTCTGAAAGTAAATTCGAAGAAGTGACCAACGAGGATACCGCAGTTAGCCAGCGTGAAATACCAGTTCAAGTAGGCGGCGGTGAAGACACGCGTCGAAATTATGTAATAGTAGCGCGCGAATCCTCTAACTCACGTCATTTCGGCATGCGAGGCGAGCACCTAGTTATAAAATTAACTACACCAACACCGAATAACGATCCAGTCGAATGGTTGCGCGAGAATATAAAACAAATTTATAATTATATTGTAACAAAGGCTGAAAGCCAAACCGATTATATAGCGGCGTATGTCTCGAGTGATCATTTCGCGCGTGGGCCGGGTTGGATGCGATTAAAGTTTGTTAAAGATTTTGCGTATACCGACCTTTTCGATGTTTTTATATTATTAAAGATATAACGGGGGCAAAAGAAGGCAGTAAAACATTAACTAAAGACGCGGCAAAACGTAAGAGATCGATCGTCACCATACAAAATGACGATAACCTTTGTTTACCGAGGGCTTTAGCTGTTGGTATGGCCTACCTGTTATATCAATCGGATACGCAAAATGAAAATTATTTAAAAAATTGGAAATTAGTTAGCGACAGCCGCAGAGGTGTCCAGAAATTATATGCTCTCGATATTTTGAAAGCAGCCAATATAAATATTGAAAATATACCTCAGGAAGGTTGTAGCCTGGAACATATTAGCCTTTTTCAAAATTATCTTGCGCTAAGTAAAGTTGCAATAATTATACGTAGAAATGAAAATTTTGGTTCTGGAGAGGTCGAAGTATTGTATGACGGTCGCGAGTCCGAATTGCTTTTCAACGACTCTACTATCAGCGAAATAAATTTATTATATTTCGAAGGGCCTCCGGGGCATTTTGCGTTTATTAAATCACTGCAGCAAGCTGGAGGGCTTTCAAATTTTTGCGAAGTATGCAACAAATCTTACTAGTGGAAAGATTTACATAAATGTAAAGCAACTTGTCCCAGCTGCTACGCACAACCTGCTTGTATTCCTGTAAATCCTAAAATTAAATGTGATTCGTGTAACAGACACTTTGTGAATCAAACTTGTTACGAAAAACATTTAGAAGTCGAAAGTTACTCGAAAGAGAGAAGCGTGTGCACCGCTGTTCAGAATTGTTCAATTTGTAAAAAAAAAGTTACCAAAAAATATTCTAATAATCAGCATAAATGTGGTACATTTTATTGTAATCGTTGTCGTATTAAACACGGTTACAATGAAATGTGTTTTACAAAACCGATTGCGCGTAAAATACCGACTGCCGATGTAGAAAATAATACAGAAACTAAAAATCCTGAAAATCGATCATATTGTAAATCTTTGCGTTGCCCAACAAGTCTGCGACTTCTGCATTAATGTAGAAAACGGTCAGCGTTGTGATTTTTGTTACGTGCGTGAATATATTTTTGATAAGGAACCTGTAAAACAATTCATCGAATTAGCTATACGAGAAAACACCGGTTTCAAGCAAATAATTTGTATCGCACATAATTCGAAAGCTTTCGATGCGCATTTTATACTAAAAGAAATTCTTTCTGGTAACATGAACGTCTTGCCCAAATTTATAATGAACGGTCGAAATATTGTTCTTATGTCTATTCATAAAACACAATTTATCGATAGTTTAAATTATTTTAATATGAAACTGATTTCCGGAGAGTAATGCTAAAGGATATTTCCCTCATCTCTACAACACGCTTCAAACAAAAAATCATAATGGTGCTTTACCCGCTCCGGAAAACTATGCGCCTAATTATATGAGCACATATGAGCGAAAATCGTTTTTTAAATGGTACAACGAAAACGTGGCAGCTGGTACAACATTTAATTTAAAAAGAGACTTAATGAGCTATTGTCAAATGGATGTTGACATACTGCGTCGAGCATGCACTGTTTTTAGAAATATATTTATTGAAAAAAGCAGCATATGTCCATTCACCCAATCGACAACAATAGCGTCAGCGTGCTCGCGTATTTATAAACTTTTTGAAAGAAAAATCCATCGGTCTTATTCCCACGAAGTGATATTGATTAGCCGATAATCACTCTAGAAAATCAATTGAGTGGTTGCTATGGCGTGAATATGAACTCGGAAAAAAAATCATTCATGCGGCTAGGTCTCGAGTGTACGTGTTGAATGAGGGATTTAAGGTCGATGGTTTTTTAGAGGTCGCTAAAGACCACTCGACATCAGCGACATTCAAAAGCACCGTCTTCGAATTTCAAGGATGTTACGTACATGGATGTCCATCTTGTTTCAAGGAAAATTACGACACGCAAACTTCGTACGGTCGCCCAATGCATGAGTGTTATTAAAAACCTCTCGAAAAATTACAGGAAATTCGAGGTTTGGGCTATAAAGTGAAGACGATTTGGGAGTGTGAGATTGAACGTATGAAAATCTCACAACCACAAATTTTAAATGTTTTAAAAGATCACCCGCTTTTATCAAAAATTAAATTAGATCCACGTGACGCTTTTTTCGGTGGGCGAACAGAAAACTTTGTGACATCATATATTGCACAGCATGGAGACAAAATCAGATATACGGATATATGCTCTTTATATTCATATATCTGTAAAACTGGTAAATTTCCCCTCGGACATACAGAAATTTTTATAAAATCTGAATGCCTAAAATTAACAGGTAAAAATTATGAAAATTTTTATAAAGTCAATGGACTTGTGAAATGTAAAATCTTCAAGAGATTTATACATCCCCGTATTGCCCGTTAAAATGAGATGTAAATTACTTTTTCCGCTTTGCCGAACGTGTTGTGAGACAGAGAATTTCGACGAGTGTACCCACGAAAATCGAAATATGCGCGCACTCGAGGGCACGTGGGTAGCCGACGAAATCAATAAAGCGTTAAGTATGGGTTATAAAATATTAAACATTTACGTAATCTGGTAGTATCAAATAACTCAACTAAATGACAAAGGAAATGGCGGTATTTTTGTTGAATACATAAATAGTTTTATTCAGCTAAAACAACAAGCAGATGGGTGGCCTGGCGAATGTACCGACGAGGAAAAAAAACGCAAGTACATCCACCAGTATAAAGAAAAAGAAGGCGTTTACTCGATTACGAAAAAATTGATAAAAATCCAGAATTGAGAGCTGTAGCAAAGCTCTTTTTGAATTCATTTTGGGGTAAATTCGGACAGCGAGATAATTTACCGCAAACAAAATTCGTTAAATGCAGAAAAGAGCTGCTAAGCCTTATTATGGCTAAAGATAAGGAAATCACATGTATGCTTGTCATCGCTGAGAATATTATATGTATTAATTGGATACACAAAGATGATTCCATAAAAGGTTCTAGCTATACTAATCTTGCAATAGCTGCTTATACAACACCTCAAGCACGACTCGTTCTGTACGAATATCTAAGCAAATTAAATAGGAGATTGTTATACACAGACACCGATTCAGTCATCTTCGTAACAAATGAAAACTCATTGAATACCTACGAGCCAGAGTTAGGTAATTTTTTAGGCCAAATGACAAATGAGCTTGCGTCGTATGGCGACAATGCTAACATTACACATTTCTTATCTGGTGGACCAAAGTTTTACAGTTATAGAGACACCTCTTCAAGTAATAAGACTTTCGAATGTTGCAAAATTAATGGTATTCGCTTAAATTACCACAACAGTCAATATATTAATTTTAATAGTATGCTTAGTCTAATAAATAGAGAAATAGAGTCCTTTAAATTATCGTTTAAGAGTTTTCGGCGAACCGCGACTTTCGATGTTGTGATGACTGACGAGAAAAAGACATGTGAAATCGTCCTCGCCAAATGGCGCTTCTTTTCCGATGGAACTTCACTTACACTTGGTTATAAAATTACCTAAAGTTTATGATTTATGTCTGCGTGTGTTATCTATGTAAATAATTTTTCTCAAAACAATATATGTTTTTGAGACAAAATTTTTTGTACACAAAATTTGATTATTTTTCTTCCCTACTTCCTTCTCCTTACTCCTTTTTCCTTTCATACACCTACAATAACATTTATGAAAAATTTATTATACTTTAAAAACGTAACAAAATAACATCTCAATATTTGTTATTTCAAGAAAAATAAAAATAAAAATAATACCTAACTGTCTTTTAAAATAAACACCCTCCGAAAGAGGAGGCATATATATTAGTTTATATATAAAGGAATCCTCTTATCTCTATTTTCCTAAATCTACAAATACCAAAGAGATTTTCATAATTATTCTCTCTCTCTCTCTCTCTCTCTCTCTCACTCTCTCTCTCTTTCTCTCTCTCTCTCCCCCCAACAGCTTCACCGTATACAGGTATTAGGTGAGGAGGTGAGCATTATCGCCAGATGTGGATTATGTACCATCCCACCAACTACCCACTAGAGCAGCGCTTTTCTTTTTGGTATTTCGCGCAATATTTTCTCATTAGTTGCTCGTTCTTCAAACTGTAAAGATCTCTACAGCTCGCAACACACCTCTTCACCACTAACTTCTTTCTCCTACAAGTAAAAAGAAAAAAGAAAAAATGAAGCACGGATGCACGAGTCTATACCAGGTACAGATTGTTTTTTATAATTAACGTATATTGTGCGATATTCTTAGGATAATAAACATAAGTTAATATATATTTTTAATTTACAGCCATCAGAATCCCGTACTGTGAGCCTATGCCTAGTCAGAGGCGTAAGCCGAATGGAGGATTCGCTTCGCGAACTACAGGAGATGATACAATTCAATAGGGTATGTATACAAATAAATGTTATTTAATAATTCTATTTATTTAGCTCTAATTAATATTTTTTTTATTACAGCAACGAACTACGCTGAAAAAGAGGATAAGGTACCTATATTATATTATATTTAAAAATTATGCTTTTAATTTATATTTACTTAACAAATATTTCCTTTTTAATTGCAGAAAAAATCGCAGAATGGAAAAGCCATGCAGCGGAGACAGCTATCAAATATGCAGGCCAAAAATCCTGTTTCTGTAAGTAGTTCTACTTTTTAAAAATAATTTAACATATTATTTTATGCAATACTTAAATATAGTAATATATTTTTATTAATTTATGTTTTAGAGTGAAGCAACCAGAGTAAAGCGTTTGGAGTACGACGCAATACGACATCGGATACGTAAATTACGCGAAGAACTACAGCTGGAGTTACCGTGCAAGTGTTTAAATATGTCGCATTAGGTTGAAGTTGTTCAAATTTTAAAGTGAAAAACTAGTAATTTCTTTATTGTAAAAAAAGTGTAAACATATAATTTTTAGTTAAAAATATATTGTTTTTATTGAGATAACCTAACCTTTTAAACGCAAAAAAGTGATGATGTGCTAGTGAAAATGTTAGGTGCAGTGCACGATTTTTGTGTCAGCGTGAGAGAGAGAGAGAGTGTGAGAGAGAGTGAGAGAGACAGAGAGAGCGCAAGAGAAAGAGAGAGAGAGAGAGAGAAAGAGAGAGAGAGAGAGAAAGAGAGAGAGAGAGAAAGAGAGAGAGAGAGAAAGAGAGAGAGAGAGAGTATCTATCATCCTCTTTTACAAATTGAGAAAAGGGGTGCGTAATGTAGTGTGTATGTATGTATGTGTACCATTTTCACTAATCCCTGCAGTATCAATTACAACAGTTTAGAATGTGGAGGTGTGTGTGTGTGTGTGTGTGTGTGTGTGTGTGTGTGTGTGTGTGTATGGCCGTGCATTAGGAGGTGAGAGACGTAGAAGGCGTGGTCAAAGGGTTTAAAAGGATTGAAGCAGTCGAATATTCGTCAGATAGTTTTCACTTGTGCAGCCATTTGCAAGTGCGTGTTGTGTATAATTTCATTAGTTCAATATACGTCAATCCATTTAACAATGGCTCAAGCTCAGGTAGAAAGAGAGTCGTCGGCTCGTTGTAATGCCAGTAAACGGTCTAGTGGAGCCTTAAAACTCACTAATGGCATTCTTGGTACCTGCTATGCTTTAAACGCGTCAAACACGAAACGCTTAATTGTGGGTTTTGAGTTAACAAAAGACAGTGTATCGAGTGATAGTGCAGCATTAAAGTATGAAATTTTTTTGTAATTCATAAACGCCGGCGGCCCTAAAGCAATTCAACGTGAATTAAATATAAATACAAATGTGTGGGTTCTACTACAAGAACATTTTGATTTGATTACGACTTACTTTACCGATGATTATCAGTATTACGAAAAATATGGTGGACAGCGTACTTTGACTTTAGAACATTACGAAAAGTTCTTCACAACATATTATGGAGCAAAGTAATTTTTACTGGAGCAACGTCCTCGTTCGTTTGAAGAAATATCCACGTACAAGCAGTCCTGCGATGATGAAGACAAGGAAAATAAAAAAATTAAGTTGTACCTACCTTCCATAGTGATGCAACAAGTTACATTCGATGGAGCCAAAACTGTGAGTAAATGTGTCAATGCTCAAATTATACGTCTTCAAGAACATGAAAAAAACATTGACGCTTGTGCAGCATTCCTGAAAGAGTATATACGTAATATTCTTCAAGTGCATTTTTCATCCGAAGCTGAGAGAAAAACCTTGGTGTGCAGCGAAACTGAATTCATCAAATTTGTCAACGACGTGTCGTCGGTCGAATTGCTTTATCATAAAGTTAAACCAACCTTACCAGTGGACTTTACCGATAGCTATTTCAGGATTGTGCTCGAAGAACTGATTGCGTTTCATTTGATGTTTATTCGCGAAAAAATTCGTAAAGAAATGTTTGATAAATAATTAGTGAATATTAAAAATAAATTCCATAGTTTTAAGAAAATAAAGAATAGTGTTTGTATTTTTATATTTAAAAAGTAAACAGTTTTAAAATATATACGCTATGTAGAAATAAAAACGATAAGGTATTTTGATTTTATTTTGTATAATATGTGTTGTATTTACTCTCTAGGCATAACTTATTAGTATGTATCGAATGTTGTATATATTATCAAAAAAAAAAGGATGTAAATATGTATTGTATATATCGAGTTAGTAAATTTATTGCGATAAAACGCTAGATGGCTGCATATTGTTTTGATTAAGGGCGACTAGTTCGTTAGATTGATAATACGTTAAAACAGAATCGTTAAGGACAATATTTTCAAAGATGTTTGGGCGATGAGTACTAATGTACTCGTCATCTAAACAATTTTGAAAGTATTGCCCTTAACGATTCTGTTTTAATCTATTGTCAATTGAACGAATCAGTTTTGTTTAATTTCGAAACAATTCCTACCCTTCTAGCGATTTATCGCGATACACGTAAGCGTAAAACAAAAAATAAAAATGTATTTAATGTTTGTATGCATGTATTTGTAAATTAACAAAATGTAACCTTTTTTAGCTGAATAAAAATAAAAAATGTTGCAAAAAAAAATTTTCCCTTCTCCTTTTATTATCTATGCACTGTAAAAAAAATAAATACTTTCTTTTTATTTTCCTTAAGTTTAAAAGTAAAATTAAAAAATTACAATTTTTGCGCCTAATTCTATTCTTTTACAAAATCTTTACAAAGAGTAGCGACTGCTAGTTTAGCTAAACGCGGCCCATAAGCTGATTTAGCACGCTTGCCCTCCGCATGCTGATTAGCGGAACCGAACGACACACGCGGAACGAGCTGATTTTCCGCTTGTGTCGTCCGCGCCGCGCCGCGTGGGCATCCCCCGCCGCGGTGATAAGCGTGCATTAGCAGACAAAATTTTCGATGTTTTAATTTTCTTTTTTCATACAATTAAATTTGAAACTCTAATGTACGATGTTCAGTGCCAAACAGTCGTTTATCGTACATGCATTTACATGCTTTCTTTTTCTTGCATCGAGTGCACGTTGATTGTTGACATATATCATGGATGTACGACTTCATCATTCATACACTATGGTCGCTAGTGGGCCGACTTTCTGCGGAAAGACATTCTTTGTCACGCGCCTACTGCAGCATCTCGATCGCATGTGTGACGTACGGTTTGATAGAATTCTTTTGTATTACGGCGAGTGGCAAGAAACATACGAACGCAATTTTAAACCAGCTTACGGTAAAATTGAGTTTCACGAGGGTTTACCAGATCCGGTAGTTTACTCGCGAGATAATTCACGCAAAAAATTAATCATAATCGATGATCTCATGAGAGAATCCTCGAATAATACAATCATGGACCTCTTTACTAAAGGCAGCCACCATAAAAATATCAGCATCATTTTTATCACTCAAAATATTTTTCACAATGGCCAGAGAGATATTTCACTAATCGCGAATTATTTAGTTCTCTTCAAAAATCCTTGCGATCGCGCACAAATAAATTTTTTGTACACAAAATTTGATTATTTTTCTTCCCTACTTCCTTCTCCCTCTCCTTTTTTCATTTCATACACCTACAATAACATTTATGAAAATTTATGATACTTTAAAAACGTAATAAAATAACATCTCAATATTTGTTATTTCAATAAAAATAAAATGAGTACCTAACTGTATTTTAAAATAAACATCCCCGAAAACGGAAGCATACATATAGATTTATAAATAAAAGGGTCCTCTTATCTATATTTTCCTAAATCTACAAAGACCAAACAGATTTTCATAATTACTCTCGCTCTCTCTTTCTCTCTCTCTCTCTCTCTCTCTCTCTCTCTCTCTCTTTCTCTTTCTACAACAGCTTCACCGTATACCTCCAGATGTAGATTATATAACAGCCCACCAGATTTTTGTGTCAGCGTTAGAGAGAGAGAGAGTGTGAGAGAGAGTGAGAGAGACAGGGAGAGAGCGCAAGAGAAGGAGAGAGAGAGAGAGAGCGAGAGAGAGAGCGAGACTACGCCATCGACTGTTCCGGCTTCCATCCCCACGTGCGCTAGAGAGAGCACACGCCATACCCTGGGTGAGTGCGAGGGAGAGAGAATCTAAGACATCGGCACCACAGCCTGTCTCCCACACAAGTGCAAGAGAGGGAGAGAGAGAGAGAGAGCCCGCGCTATAACATAGTGCCGTATGAGTGCGCTAGAGAGAGAGCACACACCCCCCAGCATGAGTGCGAGAGAGACACAGGCTGAGTGAAGGTGGGGGGCGCTATAGGTACCCTTCCCATGCATAAGACCGAGACAGTCAATCTGACGGGGCACGAGTGGGGACTATAACCCATTATCACATGGGCGCGAGAGAGAGAGAGAGAGAGAGAGAGAGAGACTACGCCATCGACTGCCCCGGCTTCCATTCCCCACTTGTGCTAGAGAGAGAGCACACACCTCCGCATGAGTGCGAGAGAGACACAGACTGAGTGAAGGTGGGGGGCGCTATAGGTACCCTTCCCATGTGTAAGACCGAGACAGTCGATCTGACGGCGCGTGAGTGGGGACTATTACCCATTATCACATGGGAGCGAGGGAGACAGCCAGAGACTGGCGCCACACTTCCGGTCGAGCCGTGACGTCATCGTCTCGCCATAGGGAGGTATACTCTACTTATAATTTTCTTCGCTAACTTTGTAGAGTAATGTTTAAGGAAAAAAATAAGCCTCGAAATATCAAAATTGGTTAAGAAATAAAAATAAAATTAAGGTGTAACTAAATATTTTTTAAATTTACAATATTTACATTACTTGTGACGTCACGATTTTTTTGGAAATTTTTTTTTTTATGTAGTTATGGAGTATTATTACGTACATTTAATTAGTTTTATTATAGGATCTTTATAAACTCTCATAATTTTTTGTTTTATGCCCTGTATCTAGCGAAAGACCCTCCTTAATTATCAAAATTTTGAGTCTGAATATCTCAGCTATGGTGACGCTAAGCTTTCTAAAATTTTGAGCAATGATAGATAATATAATCATTATTAGATGGTCAAAATTTCAATGAAATTCTAAGAAAATTAATTAGCACGATTATCCCCTTATAAAATTAAATGTATCGTTTATATATAACTAACTGTTAATTTGCAGTTAATGGAACGTATAGTAAGAGAATTTTAATATATTTTTAGATGTCTAGAACTATATAGATAATTTTAAAGCATAAATACAAATTATTTTCCTATGATTCATTTAAATCACATTTTGTATAAAAATGAGTAATATAACATTATAGTATTCATGCGACCTAAGTAATTATACGAGGGTAGTTCAATAAGTCTTTAGAATGACCAACAGATGGCGCGCGAATCGCTCCAAATCATCTGTTTTCAGTCAGCACCACTCCCGACTAGATATATGGTGCAGTCACTGTCCACATCTTCTGAGTTTTAGTGTTTTTATAACCAATTGAAAAAAAAACATTGCTTGTTAAGAAAAATGGAAAAAAACGAGTTCAGAGCGGTAATTAAACATTTTCATTTAAAGGGTTTAACTCCATATGAGATAAAAAATGAATTGGACTCAGTTCATGGCACATCTGCCCCTGCCTTAGCAAGGTTTATAACTGGGTAAACTGGGGAATTTAAGCGTGGTCGTACATCAATAAGTGACGAACCACGTTCAGGAAGGCCCGTAGAAGCAACTACTCCCGAAATCATCAATAAAATCCACGATATGGTGTTGAAGGATAGAAGATTAAAAGTGCGTGAGTTAGCTGAGGCCACAAGGATATCTATAGGTGCAGTTGTTTCAATTCTACATGAAAAATTAGGCATGAAAAAGCTATCGGCAAGATGGGTGCCGCGTTTGCTCTCAGCTGAGAATAAACGCAATAGAGTGGTCGCCTCTGAGGCTCTTTTGGCGCGCATAAGTCGGAATCCTGAGGAATTTTTTCGTCGATTTGTGACTGTGGATGAAACATGGATACACCACTACACTCCTGAGACAAAGGAACAATCCAAACAGTGGATTTCCACAGGCGAACCAGCTCCAAAGAAGGCAAAGACCGTAAAGTCAGCTGGTAAGGTTATGGCTACAGTTTGTTGGAATGCCCGTGGAATTATACTTATTGACTACTTGGAAAAGGGTTAAACAATTACTGGTGAGTATTATGCATCATTATTAGAGCAGCTGAAAGAAGAAATTAAAAAAAAACGACCACATTTGGCGAGAAAAAAAATTCTCTTTCATCACGACAACGCCCGAGTTCACACATGCTTCGTTTCAATGGCTAAAATTGAAGAACTAAAATTCGAATTGGTCGAACACCCACCGTATTCACCAGATTTAGCACCCAGTGACTTTTTCTTATTTCCAAACTTGAGATTTACGGACAACGAAGACGTCATTTCCTCTGTAAGTGCTTATTTTGAGGAACTTCCGAAAACGCACTTTTCTGAAGGATTAAAAAAACTTAAAAAGCGATTGACCAAGTGTATAGAGCTCCAAGGAGATTATGTTGAAAAATAAAAAAAAATTTACCCAAAAAAAATTGTTTTTATACTTTATCCTAAAGACTTATTGAACTTTATTTTTCACATACTCATAATACCATACGTTCTTGAAACTGGTAGAATAAGTTACTATTTTTTCTTAAATTACATCATTATATATAAAATAGGTGAGTGCGCAGTGTAAATGATGCACAGTGGATATAATCTTAATAATTTATCAAATATTATAGCGAATCAATTATTTACTTAAAAAAAATAATAATAATTTTAATAATAATAATGTAATAAACGTTTAGCCAGACATGTACCATGTAATTGATTGTAATTACATGCCCGTTTAATGCACCTATATTATGGGCATATAGTGCTATTCATGCACATTTTAATTGTACACAATTTAGCATTGGTCAAATTATATACAGATATATTTGACTATCAATGCTAAATTGTGCACAATTAAAATGTCTACAATTCTTATGTGTATAAAATGCACTAAACCATATTATGTTACTAGGGTAGATGTGGTTATTACTGCAGGCGCCCCCGATTACTACGGATATTTTAGAAGACCGAGAAAACGAACTTTTTTGATAGATCCAGCAATAAAATATGGTTAAAGCATTAATTAGTATAAAGAAATGTTTTGTGCATCAAAAATACAATATACTTACCAAATATTTGTTTAATAAATATTTTAGCCGCAGCAATTGGCACATCAGATAAATACGATGCATCTGTGTATTACTGCGGATCTTTAACGACATAAATATAACCTCAAATTTGCCTTAACATGTAAGTTGTTAAAGAAGCTTAGAAACACAGAAAATTTATTCCAAAAGTGTATGTACGTGACCATCTAGTTAATAAATATATATATTAAGTAACGTTTTTGAAAAAATAAAGTTCTTAGACTAAGATACATCCAGTATATTCGCAGTAATACACACGCAGTAATTCCGCAGTATCTTTATTTTAAACACTTCTTTTTTAATTAAATTTGATGTTTTTGACTCTCTGAAATGCTTTTCATTAAATATATAACGGCCGTCTTTCATTTAAGAAACGAAAAATGAACATTCGTCATATACATGTATATTTATGCCGAATTATAGTACTTTCAAGTTTGTCTACATGAAAACCCTGCAGTAATACATACATTTATCCTAAACCTATTGTGTGTAACTCTGTTACGTGCTCATTAAATACAAAATTAATATATAAAATATTTTTTTATTTAATATTAGCAGCAGCAACTCAACTGGTTCAGACTTAGATGATTATTATGAAAGCAACAGTGATTGTAGTGATGAGAACGCAAATAATGATAACATGGAAGTAGTAGGGGTAGAATATACCGCAGAAGGCGTGGCCGAGGTTGGTGTAAGAGTTCTATTTTGGGCATAGCGCGGGAGCGGGCAGATGGCTGAGGTCCTACTCGGTGGCTGCTGGAGAATCACCGTGGGGGTAGAAGATACCGCACTGGAAGATTGTGTGGGTTATTGGGCGAGTTTTTTTATGTACAGTACAGAGACGGGTGATCGTGGCGGAGTTCCTGGTCGGGGCTGCTGGAGAATCAGCGGCGAAGAGAGAGAGAGAGAGAGAGAGAGAGTGAGAGAGAGAGAGACGGTAGGTCAGAGAGTGTGTCAGGTTGTAGTGGAGAGCGAGAGAGTCAGTATATGCATAGCGCGGGGGCTGGAGAGAGAGGGAGAGAGAGAGAGAAAGAGAGAGAGAGAGAGAGAGAGAGAGCCCTCGCGAGCAGCGGTGTCAGAGAGTGTGTATGCGTGTAGTGGAGAGAGAGAGAGAGAGAGAGAGTTCAATATTTATGGTGTATGTTTAAGTGTGTTTACTTTTTAAGAAAATATTTAAAGTTAGCGTGTTTACTTTTTAAAACAATATTTAAAGTGATGAAATTAAAATATTTTTAGGTATTATTTTTACACGTAAAATAAAAATATTGAATGAATGAATTTTTTCAGCCAAGTGAAAATTAAGTTGAATAAAGAAATAAATTAAATAAGGAAGGATGGTTGAACGTTAGAATGAGAAAACGCATATGGGATGTAAAGTATTTATTTAAGACGTGATTTATCGTGTACAAACATGTACAAAGAGAGAGAGAGAGAGAGAGAGCGAGCGAGGTACGAGAGAAACTTAAGTAGAAAGAAAATTCATTGCTTAGTCTAGAGAATAATGCATGATTAAATATTAGTAACTCAGTAAACATAGTGTCTTAAACTAGTGATACAATATTTTATTCTAATGAATATAAGCTTAAATTTATAAGTATAATTATATGTAAAGAAAGGGAGTGAGAGAGTTAAGTATAAAAATTCGTATTTATCCTAGAGAGTAATGTATGATTAGATTTTAGTAACGCAGCGTACATAATAGTTTGAGCCTAACGATACAGTATAAGAAATTCAGTGTACATATAATCCTAAAAATAGTTGCACACTGTATTACGACAGTACATAGTTTTTAATAACCAAACACGTAGTTTGTAAGCATAGGTTAATGCACATGAAAATTACTCTCTTTTTCTACCATGAAGAAAGCAGTAATGGCCATTCACTCGCGGTAGGTTTTTGAAAGGACAGCCATATTCTTCTAGATTTATTATTTGCCTTGTAAGAATTTTATGGAGAAATTCTACTTTTTGTGACACTCTAACGTAGATACTCATGGCATTGCGAGCAACTTCTCGTAAGACGTTGTCAAAGTCGGCCTCTCCATCGAATCACTCGATTCCATGATGGTAACATGTTAAATAACTGTTTGTAGTAATTACACCTTTGGGTAATGCCAAATAATCGTACGGTGGTTTGATTAGCCAATGACTGATAAAATTACAATCAACACCGAGTAATGAAATTTCCTTTGCTAGAAACAGTCCGTCTTTTCCATGGAAGGCTTGAATGTCAATCACGTAATTGAGTTTTTCCATATTATTGAACACAAGGAAAGTGTTATGAGTCACTTGAACCGCACTATTTGACGTTTTGAAGTGTACTGTCTAGAAATGGTATTATAACTAGAGAGGTTAGTTCTCTTGGGCAGACTTTCCACGCCCCCCTATTTTCCGATAGGTCGACAGTATGTGAGGTAGGAGTCCATTTATTTTAGGAGTGAAAATCTGATACGATTTGTCTGGCTGAGTCAATTTCGAGTACATGATCGAATTCTGCATAAACAATACAGTTAATTGTTTTTGTAAGTGCGTTTTGAAATCTTTCTTTTAATCGTAGATTGCCTGCTTTTATTAGATTCCAATGTGAAATACTGTTTGCAGAAAAATCTGGTGTAAGATCAAACGCGGAAAGACAGTAGCCATTAGGAAAGACAGTTCTGCTAATACTATTGCCCTCGTTTAGAAAATGTATACCTGTGCCCGAGTAGAGTGAATGATAAGCATCTACCCACAGCGATGAGTCTGTAGTGAATGAAGGTTGCAAAGGTTTACTAGGTATTTGCACCGTCTATGTAAAGTGACAAGTAATGCCGTAGTTTTGAAAATTAAATGGATTTAGAGTTCTACTTTCGTTAAAAGCTTTGTTGTCCACAAAACCAAGTATAATTCGTTTCGGTAACTGTCCTGAAATCACGTTGTCGAGTGTCTCACTTACAACACCACTGTGTATGGTAAATGTTTTTATTTCAACACGCGTAATAGGGTATTTTACTGTCGTAGTAGCTAGTGTTTTTGCGTGTGCGACGAGAATGCCCGGATTTATTTTTACACGTCTTATAAGTAAAGTTGCTTCGGTGATATTTACACTAAATGCACCATCAGTTGAAAAATCCATCAAACAAAATGCATCTTTTGACCTTACAAGTCTTATTTTTAATTCAACACCGTTAATAAGTAATTTATTTTGGTTGAAGATGTCAGAATGAATATTTGATATTAAGTCAATTGATTTTGCTCCTGAACTAAAATACTGTCTGTTTGCAAGTCCCTTATTTTCTTGAATATCGGGCTTACCACCCATCTGCCCCGGTGTAACTTGTGACGTGTATTTCACGTCCCAATAATATTAAATACGGGCAGTCAATCGCGACCCAGTCGCCCGTCACCAGAGCCGAGCATTTCTCAAATTTAATTAGTATTGTTATTAATGGGGTATTGTTATTATTTGTTGAGGGAATGAGGATAAGGAGTCGCGACCGAGGAGGGCCGCAGACCGGCACACACACGCACACACCCATACCAGCGGCACCAGCTGATCGCCGCAGCGACGACTGCTTGGAGCGAGCAACGGCGACGAGTATACACACACAGGCACAGCACCAACATCACTGCACACTGTACGCGCGACTCTCTCTCTCTCGATTGCTCTTTCTTCCTCGCCTCTCGAGGATGATGAGCCGCTGCCCGCGCACACACATACACACACGCGCGCGCGGCCGCCCTCTCTCCCGATGCACGCAGACACGGGAGGAGAGAGGATTCACAGCGGCAGCGGCGGCTTCCTCGAGGCACACCATCTCGGCTGTAGCCAAGAGAGAGAGAGAGAGAGAGAGAGATACCGACTCGGCTGTCGGTAGAGGGGAGAGCTAGCAGCCGCCGCGCCGCGAGCCGCATGAAGCTGCCGGCCTCTCCTAGCGTAGGCCGACGCGCGCACGTCGCCGCTGCCAACTGTGTTGGTCCGGCGGCGATATAACCGAAAGCGCCCGATATAGATATACACGCCGGGTTGCCCGCGCGTGTATATCTAGCAATTCATAATTGCCCGCGCTGCGTAAGCAGGGCGGTATTAGCGAGGCGAGCCAATGAGGAGTAGCGACTCAAATCACCGCGGACTTGGCCTTGATTTTTGCATCTAGGGAAAATCAAGGCCAATCACCGTAAAGGAAAGGGCGGAAGCAACAGGAGTTTGAGCTGAAGTTGCGCGAGAAGAAAAGCCAAAATTTTGGTAGAGATTTCCGCCCTCTCCGGTTTTGAGCATTGACTGCCCGGCCTTCAAGAGCGATAGTCGACAAATTTTTGGATTGCCGTCCGAGAAGGGAGACCGCGTGGGGAAACCTGTAAAGGAGAAAATCCCGGCGAGCGATAGATTTTGGAGAGACTTAATTGGCGACCTGTGACCTGCTAGGACGAACACCGCGGACGCGCCTGATTAACCACGGTGAGTGGGCTGTAATTGCCGAGCTTCCCTCGGCACTTGCAAGCAAATTATATCATTATTGTACTTCGCCGCCATGTGCTCGGGGCACATCGAAAATTAAAGCCGTGGTGGTGTGACACCGATATATAAAATCAGTGCGGGTCGGACAAGTAGCGAATTTACACCTTATTGTGGGGAAATTTCCGCGACTCAGGAAGACGGGAGACGTGGTGAATGTGATAGTCGCGAGGGACGCGTGACACGGCTAGCGTAGCCATTTTTGTGTATCGCGACCACGTAGATGTAAGGATATTGTAACTTGCGACCGGTAGTGTTACCCGACGAGGAGAAATAAAGTTATATTTATATTTAAAGTAAAATTTGTGGGAAATTATTATAAATTGTGAATTCCTGATTTTTCCTATTCACGGAACTTCCTCTGGGAAAAGGGGGCTCGTGACGAGTTAGCCGCGCTTTACCTGGCGCCCATTAATTGAGAAATTTTGGTAAAGTGTCGAGACAATGGTAAGCATCACAATTGTAGTGGTTTCTGATTTTCAATAACGAATGCCATGTTACAAACTGCATACCACAAAGATGTTGTGAGATGTGACTGCTTAGCAGCTGGTCCATAATTTAAAAGCCTTTCAATATATGCTCTATAAGGATATGCATTATTAGGTGCGGAGATGGGCTTTTGATTAAAATAAATATCAATTTGATTGAACATAGAGTGTAGAAAATTGTTTACAGGGGCAACAAGTTTATCCTATGAGAATGTAGAAACGCCATTTTTTCTAATTAATTAAAAACGTCGATGGACTTTCTTGATCTTTTCCTATTATTTTTCTTCTTAATTTTCTTTGATTTTTTCTTACGACTATTTTTCCTCTTCTTTTTTGATTGTAGCCGTTTAACAGTTTTTCTTTTTCTACGTTTAGTAGGTACGATGCGACCTATAACACTGTTCCAAGGATACTGTGCGCTCCTCTTTGCGAGATGCGTTTTATAACCCGACACCTCCATGAGATTATGTATTTTATCCACTGCTTTGCGTTTCAAATTGCTTCCGGATTCATTCACACGATTTTTGAACGATTCTTTGAAATTCATGCCATTATCGGTCACATCATCCATTATATTGACACCAGCTCTCAATGCCTCTCTACCTACTGCACGTGCCCCTTTAGCGAAAAGAGGTATAGCACTGCGGAACAATCCTGCTAACCAGCTTCCGACACTATGTCCGTGCTGAGATACTGAACCAACAAATACATTGTGTACTCCACGTCCACCGCCACTTTGTTCGTTGTAATATGCGTCGTAATAAGACATTTTTAAATATATACGATTAATACTCTCTTCTGAAATGATGTGCTACCGTCAGCGTCCCAAACTCGAATGGTATAGATTTGCCAAATTGATCTCTTATATCTATATCGACGATTTGAAACCTGTTATACAATACGTAGTAATGGTGCATGAGAATCGCCAAAAATGCAGGGTTCGCACAAATTTAAGTATACAAAAAGTTGGTCCGGTACAGCTCTCGCGAGGCTAGCAGGATGATTTCCGGTTAACATAACTGTACCTTGTTCCTCTTTTGGTGGATGTACAAGTACTTCTCCTGTATCGAATCCTAAAATGCATTTGACAGACTCGGAAATACTGGCCAGTGTAGTCTGATTTTTATTTTTAAACTCCTGAATGCCAACAAATCCTCTTTTTTCGTCGTAAAAAAGTTTTTCTACAACGTTATTATTATGATACTTGAACAAACCTTCATTAATAGCTTGTACAAGCTGAAAAATGGAGTCGTACACACCATGCTGAAAATATTGCTCTCGTGTCGCCGCTAATTTACAATCTTCTTTTCTTAAATGCAGCGTAGTACAGGGAACGTGTATTTCTGCTAGGCCAACTAGCCACTTTCCGTGTAATTCTACCTCTTTGGGTAATTTAGTTGAAAAATTTGTTGTTGTATTATCCTTAAAGTATTTCATACTACTATTGCTGGGTAAGGTGATGGTGAACTCGTTGATGTTCATATTGATTTACAATGTTTTTAAGGCGCTAGCAGGAATCCAAGAATTGAATTTGTCTAGATATCCAACCCAGCTTACAAAATATTCTTTTTTACGTCCTTTACTTCTGCTACGTAAAACACGAACAATTTTATATTCTTCTTGTTCGACGCGTGTTGGATTCACAGCAGCCAACTCCTCGGGGTAGAAAAAACCTTGAATTTCCTCGCCCTGTAGATCCTTGATTGTATAGATACAAATATTTTGTCTCTTTAGTACTCGTTGAATTTTAAAGAGTTCCTCTTGTCAGCCTCTAACATAACTTTTATCAAAGGTGTTCTTTTCACGACTGATGCGCACATAGTCACCGACGCGATATTCAGCCTTAACACGTTTTGGTATTTTTATTGTATTCCGTTCCTCCAAGTTTTTTCTTGCAATATGTTCATTGCGTATAGTGACAGAAGCAGGAGTCATTTTGATGCTAATATGACGTGTATTATTATATGCATTAACTATGAGTCGTAGCACATCAATATACCTATGTGTATTTTTGTAAGTAAAATAACGCCACATATGATCTTTTAAGGTTCTGTTTACACGTTCCACTACAGCTGCTTTTACACCAGGACTACGAGCAACTCGAAATTGTATACCCTTTTCTTTTAAAAAATTTTGCATCGGTTTTTCAATGAACTCTTTGCCACGATCGGTTTGTACCATGTATGGAAAACGATTACTACTTTTTTCGAGAATTTTCTTAAAAGCATTTGTTACCTTTTGTGTTGATTTATCTAGTAAAGGTTCAACCCAGATAAATTTGTTAAACACATCTATCGACACAAGTAGATACGTTACTACATCATTATAATTTTTTAAAGAACGTAAGTCTTGTAAATCAAGTTCACACAATTGGTATATATAGGAAATAGTATAGTGAAGACGATGAAATTTTTTTCTTACTGGTTTGTGAAGTGTATATGTATCATGCTTTTGCAGCCACACGTTAATTTTTTCTAATGGAATTTTTTTTTATTTATTCTTATCAAATTTCTAGCACCGCCAAAACCAGCCTCGTGCGAAGGATCAAAATAGTGCTTTTTCAATGCTTCCATTATATAGCTATATTCATCCACTTTCTCTTTGTTTCGTTCTTACTTTTTTCTAGACTATTATTCAATGGAGATTTTTCAACGATGGTACTGCTTAATAAACTGCGGTCACTGTCAGAAAGAAACGAGTTTTTTTTTTTACTTGTAGGTAGAGTAATATTAGAGTTGAGTACGGTGTGCGCGGCGGCCATTTAATGTTTTCTCGTGCGCGTCGTCGTATGACGCAATCTCATGCGACGCACAGGTACTGTGTTAGTCGGAATGATTGGCGGTAAAAATCGATATTTAGCATGCGATAACCAATGCTACGATTATTAATATTTTACCAGGACAAAAAATAAAATAGATGTATGAATTATAAATTATGACTTATTATATGAATGAAATAATGAGTATGAGAGAAAAAAAAATTTTAGATGAATATTTCGATATGTTCTAGTATAAAATAGCTATTTATTTTCTCCATTATTCCTCCACAGTACACAAACCATCACTCGCCAGAAAAGATCCCACCGCTCTTGTCTACAAAATTTTGCCTTAAGGCACTTCAAAAAAATTTTTATCAAATTATTTGCTTAAGAAAAAAAAACTTTACATCTATGACGTACAATTTTATAGGCACAAAATTGCCGTTTTAAAAGCCCCACGTTGGGCGCCATTTATAACGTGCGTTTTTCCGCTCCTGGGAAGACCAACAAACTCGCACGCATATGGTGAAAAATAAGATTATAAGTAGAAAGAAAATGATCAATTCGTAGTCGCTGTTCTCCAGCAGACTCCGCAATAAGGCTGAAGCAGAAGGCCGCATTAGCAGGTCGCCAGGCACTGATTTTAGATTAAAAACTACCTCAGCAGTGCCCCTGAGATTAAGAAAAAAAGGATTTTATGATTTTATTGGTGACTGCACTGGCTCGGCTAGACGGCACGAGCTACTTACTTTTCTCGAGCGAGAGACGGTTACAGACGAGTATGCACACTATAGTAGAAATAGAAATAATGAGACTTGATATTAATTAAATTTGAGCCTTTAATTATACCTAATTACTGTTTGCGTGTCATTACAAAAAAAAACTAGTGCCTTTAAAAAGGCAATTTATCTGCGTACTTAAAGTTAGGACGGGCTCGATCGTTCTTAAAATTAGCCTCTCTAATCACTAGCTCTAATATGACTTAAACAAAATATAATACAAAAAAAAATAAAGAAAACTAATTTAGCAAAATCTACGAAATGAAAGATAGGAAAATATCGGCCCTGAGGCACTCTACGTACAAAAAAAATTAATTAATTAAACAATATCAAAGAAATTATATGCAAAATATAAAGTGATTAAATAATAGATAAACCCTTAGGTACCTACTAATAATCTAAACTAAGCTATGTGATATCCAAAAGCTCTCGCACTCTACCTCGTTTCCGTTCGCGAAAAACACGTGCTCGCAGGCACGCGGTCGCTCCGAGAGCTATTACGAACGATTGCTTCGAAGTTTAAATTTTAGGAAGGCGCGAGAGAAAGAAATTCGTTAGCGCAAATTTCTACTGCCTCAATGTAGGCACGGTTTGAAAAACTTACAGTTTGGCGGCGGAGCGAGTCTCGTCGCCGAGTTCGGTGCCTGGAGGCAAGACCAATGCTAATAAGTTATTAAAAGAAACAAAATTATCTTTAACTTGAAATATATAAAATAAATTAATAGGCCTAACTAAACAATTCAATATAAAAAGTAATTGAAAGCGACGACAAAACGAGTTGAAAGATCGCGGCGCGGGAGACACGATGGATGGCGCGTTTCCGCAAGTCCAGGTCCCGATGTCGTCCCTCGAAGGCAGCCAGTAGATCAGTAATTAGCCCAACGTTTCCAGCACATCCCCGAGGCTCCGTAATGCTACGTGGACAGTCGTCGTCGCCAGATCGGTGCGTAACGCCTCTTTCGTCCCCTTTTCTCCCACTATTGCCCGGAGCCACTGTAATGTACATTGACTTGCAGTATCGTGAGCCATTATTCCGCGAGGGAATTTCAAAACTTTTATTTTGGTGGGTGAAATTAAAACTTTAGAGGTGAAAACGAGCAAGCACGCCTACTCGGGTATTTTATGTTAGAAAACACAGAAGGCTGCAACGAAATTACTTATGGGGAGGGAACTTAGGAAGTTAGAAAGAATAACTTAACTTGGCCTGGTTTAGGCACTTCTTGGTGATGACGACGACCAGTAGCATAGGCAGGCTCATGTAGCTAAAGGCGCTCGGAGTGTGCGTCGACGTTGTTGGTACTGCTGGGAGGTGTTGAGGCCGAAAATGATGTAAAACTTTCCTTGACGGAATGCGCTGGCAGTTAACTCGGCGGAATGAAAACAAAATAAAATAACAAAATAATAAATAATGATTCGCTTTTCTATACGGCCCCAGACGAGAGGTAGAGTGACTGATCTCCGGGCTGCAGGGTGGCGGATTTTCATTTGAAATCGGCCAAATTCGTAGGATAGCGCGTGGGTAACAAGTGACAAAAAATCGCTTCGTTACAGAGCTCACCAAGTTTTTTTTTTGGGTTATTCTCATTGCGACTAGTGAGAAATACACATTATTCATGTAAACATTGTAACAATATTACATAACGATATTGATTATTATTATATTTTTTTGTGGTTATTTTTATGTGGTTGTGGTGATATATCAACGGTAATAATCGTGTTTTGGTGATTGTTGGTAAAACATTTATGTGGTAATCGTACCAGCCCTATCACAATTTATATAGCCTACAGCAAGACGATTGGCTATTCCGAAATATATATAAAACACAAACAGATTGTTAAAAATTATTCGAATTATTGGATGTTACGAATTATTGGTGTTCAAATTCACAGGTCCACACAAGAGTCATCTCTGATTCTCGATTTGGAGGTGCAAGAAAGCAAGAAGAAACTTTCTGTTACAGGTTTTTCCAGAAATTTTCTGTTTCAGGTTCGTCAAGAATTTTCTGTTACAGGTTCACAGGAATTATCTTTGTTACAGATTGAGAACGTACAGTAGGTACGAAGTAGTGCCCCTATATATATTTATTGAGATACAATCTGTGTGTGTAGTAGACCCGTCCCAATTGCGAATAGTAGGACCTTGCCCAAATCGTGAGTAGACCGAAACCCAAACAAACAAGGGCCTAAACTAATAGCGCGTAACGTTGGCGACCTGAGGAAATTGTTTCCCCCTTTGGTGTTTGGGAAAAGGATAACTGGAACGGAAAAAGATGAACGGAAAGGCGGTAAGAGAGTTTAGGTTACAAATACAGCAAACACAGGAGACCCAAACAGAGAAGCAAATGCAATCACACAGAGCGCCAAAAACATATTCGAAAGAGTTGGGTATTCAGAATTGGTTACTCGGAATGGAATATCCAGCATTACAAAACAGCGGAGACGAAGTAACGATAGCCTCAGAGGATCATCACCGGGAGAGCTACTCCGTAGGTCAAGAGGGGCCACATTATTCGAGTCGGGGAAATGAAGAGAGTAATTCAAATAAAGGGGTAGTATACAACCATGATCGGAATGTAGGAAATGAATCAAGTTATAGCAGTGGTTATGAGGATCGCGGGAGAATGCAGAGGCGAATTAATAATGAACATGGGGAAGGGGATATTAAGAAAAGTCACAGATGCAGAAACCATTGAAGCAACATGAGAGATAGTCGTAGGAGTAGACGCCGTCGAGTCACTTCGAAAGAAAGTTATAGAAGCAGAAACCGTCGTAGCATCTCGAGGGACAACCGTAGGACAAGACACCGCAGAAACAGCTGGAAAAATTACAAGCACAGTAAAAGCCACCGCAGTAGTTCGAGAGACGATTACAGAACAAGTAATCACAGAAATAACTCGAGAATGATACACAGCCACAGAAAACAATACAAACATAGAAGTACATCGGGAGACAGGAACAACAACAGAAGGCCGAAGAGCTCTTATGTTCGAGTCAGGGGAAGTGATACGTACGACAGGGAAAATTATGACGGAAAATGGAACCGAAACAGGAGGTACCATCAGTCTAAAACGCAGACAAAGCGAGGGGTAGTAAGATCACTAACACAAGGACACCTACTATTCGCTGGAATCTGTTTCGAGTGCGGGGTAGTAGGACATAGGGCGGCGGAATGTCCCCAAAGGAAATGCTATAGGTGTACTAAACTAGGTCACCGCAAGTCGGAATGCAGAGTACAAGATATACCACGGATCACGAGTCAGAACACATTGAGTTGCATTATATGCGGTAAGTCGGGGGTAACGCTCACATCCTGCACCAACGAATTCTGCGTAACTTACCGCAGAGAGATTAGAAATGCTGGGGCAGGGGCACAGTCCAGTTCCCTGGGGCCTGCACAGCGTTAGGAACACCGTTCTCGAGTGTCAGGCTCACCGATGGTCGAGCTAACGGAGTGGCAGAGAAATCGATGAAGGATGAAAGGGAAAAAATCGAGACCATCGGGGGTGCAAGGAAGAAGGAGAAGTTGTATGAGGTGACGCAATCCCAGTTGCAAGCAAACCCAGTCCATTCGTTCGAGCATGAGGTAGTAAAAGAGGAAATAATAAGAGAACAGCCCAACCTGAACGGAAGTCAGCCACAGTTGGAATCATCAAGGTTTTGGGCGTCCTCGGGAATGAAACAAAATAGCGTAGCAGAACAAATCATCGAAAGGATGGAGCGATCCCAATCGCAGACATCAAGATCGGTGAAGTTTGGTGGAATTAAATCGGGAGGAGGCGGACAAACCTGCGGGGAGTGTGAAGCGCACACTTCAGGCCATGGTCGTCCGTACTCCATACCGGCGTGTGTAGTACCAGTTCGGCACTCTGTACGAGATGAAAAGTGTCCCCCGTCGCAACCATCTCAAGTACAGTCGCCAGCGGAGTTAAATCGGGAGGAGGCGGACCAACCTGTGGGGAGTGTGAAGCGAACACTTCAGGCCATGGTGGTCCGTACTCCGCACCGGCGCGTGTAGTACCAGCACGACAGTCGGCACGAGATGAAAAAGCGTTCCCCGTCGAAAGCATCTCAAGTGCAGTCGCCAGCGGAGTTAAAACGGGAGGAGGCGGACCAACCCGTGGGGCGTGTGCAGCGAATACTTCAGGCCATGGTGGTCCGTACTCCACACCGGCGTGTGTAGTACCAGTACGACAGTCTGCATGAGATGAAAAGCATCCCCAGTCGCAATCGTCTCGAATGCAGCAGTAGATTGGGAGTAAACCAGGGCGTGCGGAACAGCCGACATAGGGTGAGAGGCCTTCACTCTAGGCCCAGGTGTTCCGTAATCCTGTTTTCAGACTGACATAGTCAGTTCCTGTCTCGTGCAGTCTTGGTAGGGGGGTGAAACCGTACTCCATACGGTTAGAGTCCCTGGCCACAATAGCAGATTGAGCCTTGTCAATTCAAGAATGATGGTTGGGAGAAACGTACCGGAGACGTCCGAGGGTTCAACCCAGCCACCATCAGAGAGTACGGACGACGTCAACAGGCTGCAAAGAAGATGCAGTAGCGGAAAGATACACGACGGGACTATAGTTGTAGACAAAAGTTACAGCGATGACTGCAAATAAAGGGGAAGTAAGAGTGAAAGCAATTCCTCTTATTTAAAAGGAGTAATTGAGGGTGATGAATTCCAAGCATAGAGAGTAGAAGTAACAATTAGATCTGGAGGTAGGGAGAGATCCAGTAAAACGCTTAAAGATATTCAGAGCGGTAGAGAAATAAAAATAAAATATATAGGAAACACTCGAGGTGATTTAAGTTAGAGAACAATATTCACTTGAGAACAATTACACAATCTGCCTTCAAAATTTGCCGGGCTATTTGCCATAATCGAGATTAAATCCCCAACGGGGTACGTGCTCGAGACCACGGATGGGAGGAGGAACGCCAAGGTGCATGTCTCGGAATTGAAACGGTATATTCCCCCGCGAAACCATCCTGCACTAACCTAAACCTGCCCTTGTTTCGTCCTCGTGAGCATGTATAAATCGAGTTCCCAGTACAGATGCAGAGCCAGTTCACAGTCGGCGAGTGGGTAGTACGAAGAAATACCAATCGTGATAAAGGGGCGTCGTGGTATGAGGGCCCGGGGAGGGGGGCTAATTATCGGGTCACGGGAAGAGAGAATTACATCCGGAAAGAGGGGAAGGGGAAAGCGAGAGGGTAATTTTCCTATTCCCGAAACTGGTATTCCCTCCGGCATCGTGTGTTGTGGGGTACATGTAGCGAGTGTAATTCAGGAACGTCGTCGAGTTAAGGAGAAGTATTGTCAATTGTGTTGTCTTGGTACCGTAGTTAAACACGAAGAATAGTGGTTGAGTTTAATTTGTTTCAGATGTCGAGACAAGTCCGTAGTCGCCGTTCATCGTCCCGGGAGGCTAGCCCCCGCCATCGTCCGGACGGGGGCTTCATCCCTCCTCCCTTCGTAAGGGCCGAGCCCCGACCCAGCTATGCTGATGAATTGGCGGTCTTCCAGGAGGAGGAGATGCGGAGGGAGGGGGTACCGGAAGAAGCTGGCCCTGTTGACCGCGGAGTTGGAGAGGGGGAGGGAACCCCGAGGAACCAGTCCCCGGGGGAAAGCCAAGTGAGCTTTCCCCCGGAGGGTTTAGAGTGGGATTTAAAAAAAAAAATTGGGTATTATTTGAAGAGGGCAGTATACTCGTTTGCCACTTTTAATTAAGGGTGCTCCATCAGTACTAACATTGTAAGTAAAATAAAATGTACTTCCACTGTTGATGTTTTTGTATACTTCACTGTCATAAATATCTTTCATTGCTCCGAAATTACTGTCTTCAATATTATTTAATTCAAATCCATCCATAAAATTAAAAATTTCATTTTTTATTTTTGGGCAGTTAAATAGCAATTTTAATTGATATGTTGAATCTATAGACATAAAATAATGTTCTGATGATTATGCTAAATCAGTATCTTTAATACATTGTGATCAAGTTCTTTTGAATTTCGCGAAGTTATTTTTTATGTTAGAATATAAAATTTCTTGTTTCCAATTTTCACAGTAATAGTGATATACAACTTTATCATCTGGAGGATAAAACGCTTGTTGAAATCTGTATTTAGAAATATTTACATTCTTGAATTTAGGCCATGCAAGTAGTTTTATCATCTGAATTAGTTCTGATTTTACAATGTCTGATACTTTAAATCGAATAGAATATGGCATAACTAATGTCATAATATCTGCAACTGTTAATTGACATGTTTCAAACATTATAGTATCATGGATATTTATATCGATGAGTAGTAGGGGTAGAATATACCGCAGGGGGCGTGGCTGAAGTGGGTGTAAGAGTTCTATTTTGGGCATAGCGCGGGAGCGGGGAAGTGGCTGAGGTCCTACTCGGAGGCTGCTGGAGAATCACCGTGGAGGTAGAAGATACCGCACTGGAAGATGGTGTGGGTGAGTTGGCGAGTTTTTTTATGTACAGTTCGGGGACGGGTGATCGTGGCGGAGTTCCTGGTCGGGGCTGGTGGAGAATCAGCGGTGAAGACAGAGAGAGAGGGAGGCGGCAGATCAGAGAGTGTGTCAGCTTGTAGTGGAGAGCGAGAGAGTCGGTATATGCATAGCGCGGGGGCTGGAGAGAGAGAGAGAGAGAGAGAGAGAGAGAGAGAGAGAGAGAGAGTCGACGTATGATAGAGATATAGTGTCAGCGTGTAGTAGAGAGAGAGAGAGAGAGAGAGGGCCGTGAGTTGAAGGGAGGGAAGTGGGTACGCTAAATGAGAGAGATGGAGAGGGAGAGAGAGAGAGAGTACAAGATATATGTATAACTTTATATGCATATAAAAACATATACCAGAGGAAACAATTTTTTAAAATTATGATTAATACATAGGGATAATGTTATGATTAAGGTATTGTTAAGGTCAAAACATAAGAGATTGATGTGAAATATTTATTCATTCATTTTTTAAGTACATTATTTTTTAAACATATCACTTTTTATATAATTAAGAGTTGCGTATTACATCAATAATATAACCAGTTTGAAAAGATGTAAATTCTAAGTGTACAATTTCAAAATAATGTTCTAAAAATACAGCACATTCTGAAGCATTAAATTCACTTTTTACATTAGTTTTAAAATCGTTATTTTGGTACAAAAACACGTTTACAAAATCGTAGCCTTTTTAAGTTTTAATATCGATGTCGGTCAAAACTTCTTTTAATTGTTCACAAATAATCTTTTTACACTTTATAATGCCTGATAATACGATAATACACGTTGAAGCCGCCGATAACGTTCTTCTATGCAAACAGTCGTGTTTATGAATCCTTCAAATGTTGCTTTTTGCATAACAATAGCCGGCTGATAGCATCTCTTACGTTTTGCTCGATGTTCGTCGTAAGATTTTACCTGCTTGTCGAATACAATTGATTTAATGCCGTAAGACTTGGTAAAAATGATTTCCAAATCGTTCATTTTTAGTTCCGAAGAAATAGGTTCTTTAGACGACTATTATTGGGACCATACTCATCAAGCGCCTCGTAACCAACTATGATACAGACCAATAGCCCGCTCAACCCTTGTAGACGATGACATATTTATAGAAGACTCTAACAACACAGAACAAGCACTCAAACATGAACCTCTCCCACGAAATAGACTACCTGCCGTTGTAGAAGAGACAGACGAATCATCCACGGAAACGGATGACGAGATAATCGAAAACCCTATAAAAGCTTCTAATACAATTTCACCTGGAATTTTTTACCCCGAATTTAGGAAATAACCAAACAGTAAATTAAAAATTAAATTAGTAAATCTAAGTATTACCCATAAAAGAGATAACATCTTACATTTTAATCCTGCCGATTATGAATTTGGAACTCCGATTTCCAAGTTTTTATTAGATTTAGGAAAGATTGATAAAAATAATTTTAAAAAATGTAAACCTAAAATAGGTCAAGTAATCATAACACCAAAAACTAAGATGCACATCTTAACAGCGATCTTAACAAATAAACATTTTCACACATTTTCTATTCACGATTTAAAAAATGTTTTAAACACACTAGCTAATGTGCTCATAGTATACAACATAAAAACTATTAGGCTATCCAACACACAATTACATGACCGACAAAATAACGTTTTCCACCTTTTTGGATATACTTAACGAATCCTTAAGTAAATGTGACTGCACACCATACATTTGTTACAGAACTACAACAATACCACCAGAGGAGATACGAAATGACATAATACAAGAAAATCATGACAGTATGACAGGAGGACACGGAGATGTAAATAAAACCTACAGACGCATCCGTGAAAAATTTTCCTGGACCGGAATGAAATCTGACATAACCGAATATATCAATAATCATATATGATTGACTTAGTTAACAGACTAAATGACATTAGGATATTTTCCGGTGAATCATTAGTCAACTCAAAATACAAGTCCAAACACTACTACGACAAGAGAGTTAAAACTTCCACTTATTCATCAAACAATATGGTGTATGTATTAAAGGAACCCCGTTTAAAAAAATTAGAGGAAATGTACAAAGGACCATATAAAATTGTAGAGATACTTGAACAACACAATGTTGTTCTCGAAGACGAGTACGGAAAACGTTTTTTAAAACACATGGATAAAATCAAGCCAGCTCATCACCATTTTGTTCGAAACGAAGTGGCAGCTGATAATATTGATTCTTGCCGTAACACAAGGCAACACAACAAAACGATGTTCTTTCTATCCAGGAGATTAACGAAAACCCTGGGATTCACTATGAACGCCTTGAAAATATTAGATACACCCAAGCAGATTGGAAGATTGTAGTCTTTCTAAACATTACCCCATTGCAGTTCAACTCTACATCCCACATTCAATCCTAAATATTTTGCTACTAAGCTAGAACCTCGCTTATCACTACAAAACATCCAAGATAAATACGAATCCTTCATAGCTGAACAGGATCACAAAACCCTGCACTCATATATATACTACGGATCCATTGGATCTAATATTTTTATAATACTTATAATAATAATTCTCATACTAACATTTTGTAGAAAATGTCCAACACAACGCAAAGAACAACCTGAGTTACCTTACACTTGTAGTCAAAGCTATGATTGTGAATTCCATCCAATCAATGCAATTTTTAATCCTCAATCAAGAGTACCATCAAACAGAGTTTCGCACCTGTCAGAATATGGACCTCGCACAACTGATAATATCACCCGTTTGCGACGGTAAAAAATTATCTTTTGCTAACTCCTTTATTTTGTTTCTGTTTTACACAGGTAGAATAATGCACGCCGTAGTAGTTGCTGTTATACTCTCACAAATCATCCCAATATCATACCAATACCAATTGTCCTATTTTCCAAATAATCCTAGCCTATTCTTCGAATTCCTTGGATGCCTCTACAACTCCATCGACAAATTTTACATTCATAGCAAAAATGGATGTTAATTAAGTTAGCCATAATGAAACTGAGCCACAAATACAGATTAAGTAGATATTACACGAATGTCCTAGAACCCCTACAGAATGACAAATATACACAACTCGAGCCAAATATTTGGCAGATAAATTATGTATTATAACAGAACTACGGAACCAACTGGACAATTTAAAGTTCAACACCACCAACAAGAAGAACGTGCAAGTACCTCAATTTCACAATTTCAAAATTATTAACCACGTAGTGACAACAGGATCAGAAAGAACACATGCATCAGCTACGCTAATAATAAATGGCATAACTCGTCAGCAAAGGAAACTAGATACACTAAAGGGAAATACACCGACACACTACCTCACTACCATTATGCGAGCAAGAATAACACACATAAATTCACCTTCAGAATTCTTCGGTTTTGCATAAGCATGGCTCACCACCTTGGAAACATCACTTGACCTTCATGCAAAAATCTACAATGAAATAATTGAATCCTTTGAAGCAGCAGAACAAGGTAACATCAGTCCTTTGTTATTGCCTTCAGATTTAATGCAAAGCCTCAGGAGCACTGTTTCACATAAAAGACCAAACACCCCGCTTCCAAACATCGATATGCACACAACAGAAATAAGCAAAATTTCCCAGATAACCATCCACAGAAATAAGGGTATTATATATATATATATATATATATATATATATATATATATATATATATATATATATATATATATATATATATCCTTATCACCATTCCACTCTTTACAAACTCAACCTACAAACTCTACAGAATCCATCCGATGTCGGTACCACAAGGAAGTGGAGTATCAGCCACAATATCAGAGAAGGGACATTTGATTGCCAGGCGTAATGATAATAATGAAAATATTTTTATCATTGATACAGAACTCAAGACATGCCTCAAACTAGGACAAGAAATCTACTGCAACGTACGATCCACTACAAAAAGAACAACATCCTGTGAGATAAATATCCTGAGCGACGTCTCAAATATGGTATGGGAGGCATGCAAAATAGAAACTCAACAAACAGACACCACTACATGGATACATCTAGACACAACCCAAGAATGGCTATTCTTTGCACCTGAAGAAGAACACATAGAAATACAATGCCATGACAACCCTAAGGAAGATATCTAAATTCTAGGACTTAGAACTCTATATCTGGGACCCAACTGTGAAGCTCACACACAACACATAAATCTACCACCTACATCGACCACACCATTCACAAGAGTACATTTCTTCTCCAGCCTCAACCTAAAACTATGCACAACTAACATCACCACAAAAAAGGAAAAACAAATAAACCTAATTCAAATCTCTAAAAAAAATTAACTTTAAAAAAAGTGAAAGGTTAGGCGAGTTTTATGTATTCCGCAAAATTATCATGGAGCAATACAATAATCTATTTGATAAGGTAAGTCATAGATTAAAAAAGTAATGAGATCAATGGAAAATAGTCAAGTTTTAAATACATAAATAATTATAAATAATTTAGCAACGAACTTACAGATAAAAAAGAACTGAGATCAATCAAACATTATCAAGTTTATTATATTTAATCATAATAAAGCAAAAATATTGTTGTGTTCAATCAAGGGCTTACTTAACTTATAGTTACGTTATATAATGATCATTACAAACAACTCTCAATATACTTACTACGTAACTTGCTTACATGCCCGTTTTATTTTGTTTATGGTGTTGTCCATCAGTAACTTTCTACAAACTTATTTGCGTACGTAAACTTATAAAAATGTTTTTTTGATATAATGATATGTATTATCAATGATGATTACATAACACATATTTGTAAATATAGTTAACAAAAAGTGTATAATATGACATAATTTTCCTAATGTCTAAACAAATTATAGAAGTTACACATAAGTTATGAAAATTTTATTCATTTTAAAATAAGTAAATATGTAGAGACAATTAATTTTTAAAAGATTTATATCTATTTTTGTATATTCAAAAACTATGTATAAGTACCAATATAATGTGCGAAAAAGTTAAAATATTAATGAATTAGATATATATCACGTTCTAACATATAAAAAGAAAATTTTAGTTATTCACCAATAAACAAAATGAAACGGGCATGGCAAGTTACGTAGTAAGTATCTTGAGAGTTGTTTGTAATTGATCATTATATAACGTAACTTTAAGTTAAGTAAGCCCTTGATTGAACACAACAATATTTTTGCTTTATTATGATTAAATATAATAAACTTGACTTTGTTTGATTGATCTCAGTTCTTTTATATCTGTAAGTTCGTTGCTAAATTATTTATAATTATTTATGTATTTAAAACTTGACTATTTTCCATTGATCTCAATACTTTTTTAATCTATGACTTACCTTATCAAATAGATTATTGTATTGCTCCATGATAATTTTGCGGACTACATCAAACTCGCCTAACCTTTCACTTTTTTTAAAGTTAATTTTTATTTAGAGATTTCAGTCCTTTTTAGTAATTTTTTTCGAGTGTTTCATATTTGTTCTAATAAATAAATATAACCATTTTTAGCACCTTTCGGCCATGGCTTTTTTGGAACATATATATCACTAACATGAAACCACTGATTGTTCTGTCGCAAGATATTAGTATAATGACCTTGAAGAATATTACCATGATGGAATATTCCACTAATAACTTTATACTTTTTACCATTGATATCAACTTTACATGTTGGTATCGCATTTATTTTCAAGTTAGTTATTTTGCTTATACCTTCATTAGTATCCTCGAATAACATTAATTGTAGAATGACGACGGTATTACTGATTATTAAATCAACTTTTTTAATCTTTTTGAAACTAGACCCATTGTCAAATTTGGTATCAATTGCTTGCCAATTTCCAATATTATAATCTATAATTTCTTGTAACTTACAAATTCTAGTATTTTCTGGCAAGAAGAGATTGATTATATAATTACACGTGTCATTATGTTGTCGTTCATCGCATCCAGAACATCTAATTATTTCACTGACTTGGTTTTGGAGAGTATTTTGTAATATTAATGATTTATTACATAAACATAATAAAAATTCTCCCGCATCTTGCTGCACATGCGTTTTAAATTCTACTCCAGCGAACTCTCTTAATAAATGGATATCGACTTTTGTTTTATTAATATATTGCTCAAATACTGATTTGAGAACGTCTGTATGGTGATGTTGTAATAAAATTTTTCTAATAGTTGTGGAGTGAAATAAACTTTGTGCACAGGCATTGGCGTAGCAAGAAACTCCATCATTATTTGGTAAACCACAAATATTCCAAGTACTATCAGACATATGATTTAAATTACTCTCAGAGTCTGTGAATAATGCATTTTTAGAAATACACCATCGTGTATCATACAGTTTAAAATTTGGATTTTTTTTGCGATTTAGTGGAATATCGAAGTTATTTAGATCTGGTTGATATTCTGTTCGTAATCTATTGTACTCAATGATGGCTGACATGTCTGCAGTACAGCATGACGGGTCAAAGTTAATAAGGTGCAGACCTTCTAAGGTAGTCACTCTTGATGCTGCAACGTACGTTTGACCATTACTAAAAACATTATTTCCTGCTTCATTCGTCATTTTATACGTTGAATTTGCCAAAAATATATACATTTTCATAAAGTAGGCGTACTTTTCTTTTGATTGATATATCTAACAATAACTTTAGAATTACTCTTGTGAAATAATAACAAAATATTAGCTTCAAGTTTTTTAATATTTTAAATATGTAAAAAATATGTACATTTCTTTAAATATCTAACAATTAGTTTAAAGCTATTTTAGTGGAAGTAGGTATCACGACTTTGAATTTTAAATGCACATTTTTCAAAAAAATTTTAATCTGGGTACTGCAAATATATAGAATATATTGTACAATTTGAAAGTATACATGATTTCTTTTAAATAGATATATTTGTTTATTATTTCGAATTAAAAATAAAGATACTTAATGTAGATAACCTATAATTATGTGCTCAAGACATGGCTTATATAACAAACTTCTTTCAGAGAAAAAAAAAATTCCTTCAATTTTAATTAAATAATAAATTCTTATACCATACAGTAAGCACATCAAAAAGTTAATTTGAAGAATATAAGGAAAATTTTGTATAATTCGTGAGTTACTTAGACAACTTCTAATTAATCATTTTTAAATCAAGTAAATACCTATATTCTTCTTAAAATTATGAAAAAAAAATTATTTAATAACAAAAGGCAATATCAAAATTAAATATGATATAAAAATGAATTTTATTTATTTATTTATTTACTTATTTATTTATTTATTATTATCTTAGATTTATCGAAACTGTAATACTAATTTATTATTACTTTCAGTTAATTTGTACCCAAGTCATTTAAATACATAAAACTTTATATATGCTTTTAAAATTATCAAATCTTAACTCTAAACATTTTTATTAATATCGTAATTGAAGCGCAAGAATGAAGTCCGCCCGTAAGCTCTAGAAAATTTAAAACCGGAACGGCGCGCAGGTGCGAGAGAGACAGCACCATAGGAAAATAACGGCTGGCGCCTTCTCGCGGAGACTATTCAACTACCGCTTTTGAGAATCAACCGCTCCGTAAGAATCGTTCTTCTATATAGGTCTATATTCGTTGGCAATACCCAGCCGTATGTGCGGCCAACTTAACGGTCCTTTCACTTATATATTTGTTGCGGCTAACTTCACGGTCCTTTTACTTTTCGGGCTGGAGAAAGAAAGTTGATATACTTTCAGCATTTGAGAATTACATACTGGTTTATTATAACATAAAATAACTTTTTGGCTAATATTTTTGTTGGAAATCATAGTTTAGCACGAAAACATGCTATTAAGTCGAAATAACTTGGTAATAATAGTAATAAGTACTTGTTATCGTATAAAGAAAAATCCGAACACCAATATAGAAGTAAATAGTAGCGCGGGCGCTGCGGCTTCGTCTGCTTCTCAAATTCGCCTTCGTGGCGCTACCGCGCCACTTGATTCTAAATTATATTGTCATTAGCGTTATCTTTCTAACATGTATTTATAATTTTTATATATTTATGTATAATTGTAGACAATCAAAGCGCGCGCTAGTATCTTTTGACACTCACACGCAATCAAACCACACAAATAACATACCACTCATAGAACATCAACCCACGAGACGCACAACATATTCACAACAAACCCAGACAATCACCATACTACGAGGGTAATACCACTCATAGAACATCAACCCACGAGACGCACAACATATTCACAACAAACCCAGACAATCACCATACTACGAGGGTAGTTCAATAAGTCTTTAGAATAAAGTATAAAAACAATTTTTTTTGGGTAAATTTTTTTTTATTTTTCAACATAATCTCCTTGGAGCTCTATACACTTGGTCAATCGCTTTTTAAGTTTTTTTAATCCTTCAGAAAAGTGCGTTTTCGGAAGTTCCTCAAAATAAACACTTACAGAGGCAATGACGTCTTCGTTGTCCGTAAATCTCTGTCCACCGAGCCATTTTTCAAGTTTGGAAATAAGAAAAAGTCACTGGGGGCTAAATCTGGTGAATGCGGTGGGTGTTCGACCAATTGGAATTTTAGTTCTTCAATTTTAGCCATTGAAACGAAGCATGTGTGAACTCGGGCGTTGTCGTGATGAAAGAGAATTTTTTTTCTCGCCAAATGTGGTCGTTTTTTTTTAATTTCTTCTTTCAGCTGCTCTAATAATGATGCATAATACTCACCAGTAATTGTTTTACCCTTTTCCAAGTAGTCAATAAGTATAATTCCACGTGCATCCCAAAAAACTGTAGCCATAACCTTACCAGCTGACTTTACGGTCTTTGCCTTCTTTGGAGCTGGTTCGCCTGTGGAAATCCACTGTTTGGATTGTTCCTTTGTCTCAGGAGTGTAGTGGTGTATCCATGTTTCATCCACAGTCACAAATCGACGAAAAAATTCCTCAGGATTCCGACTTATGCGCGCCAAAAGAGCCTCAGAGGCGACCACTCTATTGCGTTTATTCTCAGCTGAGAGCAAACGCGGCACCCATCTTGCCGATAGCTTTTTCATGCCTAATTTTTCATGTAGAATTGAAACAACTGCACCTATAGATATCCTTGTGGCCTCAGCTAACTCACGCACTTTTAATCTTCTATCCTTCAACACCATATCGTGGATTTTATTGATGATTTCGGGAGTAGTTGCTTCTACGGGCCTTCCTGAACGTGGTTCGTCACTTATTGATGTACGACCACGCTTAAATTCATTTACCCAGTTATAAACCGTTGCTAAGGCAGGGGCAGATGTGCCATGAACTGAGTCCAATTCATTTTTTATCTCATATGGAGTTAAACCCTTTAAATGAAAATGTTTAATTACCGCTTTGAACTCGTTTTTTTCCATTTTTCTTAACAAGCAATTTTTTTTTTCAATTGGTTATAAAAACACGTAAACTCAGAAGATGTGGACTGTGACTGCACCATATATCTAGTCGGGAGTGGTGCTGACTGAAAACAGATGATTTGGAGCGATTCGCGCGCCATCTGTTGGTCATTCTAAAGACTTATTGAACTACCCTCGTATAATCATCACAAGACCAACACAAACTACGAGTAACACAAAGCCCTTAGGTTCAACTTAACTAACGAACCTCCAAATCCCAACCTCAGTCCTGTAATTACTAATCGCAGATCTGACAGCAAAAGCACGACTAACCTTACCACCATTAAGGAGGTCGAACCACCAACTTTAGACCACAGTGCATCTATAACATAATAAATCTACGCCATTCAATGATTCCAGAATAATGCAGCACGAAGCATCCAAAATCCATTTCCTGCGAACACTCAAATTCAACCCTGGTTATGAAAATTATCACACCAAAGAATTAAGGGTGCTGACCAATTGTAGAGAGTGCCAAAAATCTTTTCCGGCCACACCAAAAACAATCTTCAAACTACACTTAGGACAGGCTAAGGTCGAACTAACTTCAAAACAAGAAATCGACCTGATGACCAAACTGAACTATGAAGACTGGCTATCCACTATACCATTCTACCATGTGCCTGATAACAACCTAGCCTCTTTCTCTACAATAATACGAGAAATGGGATTTGAACTAAGGCAAATAAGATGCCATACAAAAAATACGGAAGATCATAATGTATGTCCAACATGTCAACGACCACAAGCTTCAACGCCCAATCTAACATACGTACAACACATAAACCGCATACCAGTGACCAGTACTTCCTGGGATGAACAAACCCTACTTGATAAACTGGATACCGAACAGTTCGAAATGCTGCTAGGACACTACTTTATAAACGATCCTGACCACAGCATACATGAGGTTCCAGAAGAAGATCATCTCGAATACTACCCTCACTAATCAAGGAGGAAAAGACTAATCCCACGCCTACATCCTGATCAATTGTGCCACCAATTACCCAATCTATAAACTCACACAACTCGAAACACAAAACAGCTCCACCAGGGCAACATTAGGTATAATATTAACTATATAAGTTACAAAATTTTTTTCAATTTCTAAGTCACGCGTATGCAACTTCCACCGAAAATATCCCATCGATAGCCAAGAATTATAAAATCCGGGCTGCGACAAGACTCAGTTTCACTCTCAATCGCTTACTGCGCGGAAGCTCTCTCAATTTTCCATTATAATAAGTCATAAGTATTGTATGCCATCGTGGACACAATGTGTATAATCATAATAATAAATTCTTGTAAAAAGTATATTATTTTCTTGTGTGATAAAATCTTATCATCTATAAAAATGGTTCATATCGTATAATAATTATTATAATATATTTCGTCGGTGCTCTCCAATAATTCGTTGCTGCTCTCCAATCAACAAGATAAGAACTATTATACCTAAAGCGTAATATTATTCACGTTTTTCCGCCAGAGCATAGCTCTAGCAGTCCCTATCCACGCGCCCTACTCTTTTGCAACCGCTCGGCACGAGACAGTCAAGCCGTGATTATCAAAATAATTTAATAATTTATAATTAAATAAATACAGATCGTCACACCCTTAATTTTTTTACAATCTTTTAACAAAAATGCTTGCGACATGGAGGGTTAATAAAAATGGAACTTCCCTGCTGAAAATGCCCGTTTGAAAATAATTAGAACGAATTAAAATTCAATCGGATTTAATACATTTTAATCTGTTGAATCCGAAACTAAATTTCAATCCGAAAAAGCTTTATCCGTTTTAATCGCTTTTAATCCAAATTGAATTTTTATCTTATCGAATATCATTTTTCGTATTAACTTTAATTGGGTTGAATCCGTATAAATGCTACTTTCAACTTAATCGGTTTGAATACAAAAGATTTGTACAGGATTTTAATCTGATTCAATTCATTTAAATTATTATATTACGTCAATAAATTGAATCCGTTTTAATAAATTAATCCGGATTTATGTGTATCGTTTTGAATAATAATTCAATGTTGAATTTCATCAATCCTTTTTAAAGTGAGAGTCTGCTTTACCGGCTTCAACAAATCGATTTTTTTTTGTCTATAATCTATTCCCAAACTATCCAAGAATATGTCTTCAAAATTTCAGAGGGCAATTCGACATATTTCCGAAGCTAGAGCAGTTTTAGTGGCCGAGCATCGAGCAGGTGCGAATGCGCGGGCAGACCCGAGCGCGCGCGCTCCGTCCCTCGATGTATTCTATTATTCGACTATGCTCGTATATACCTGAAAAGGTCCAACCGTCCTTTGAAATATTATTATTTGGAGTTTCTAGAAGGTCTGTGTTGAGTAGTAGTAGGGAGAATGGTATACAATATAACGGTATACTATAGCTCTCGGCATCGGCTTCTACACTGCTGTTTGTAGCGTAAGCTTTCAGTTCCACTTTTGATTTTGCCGAGTACACATCGAAATGTCATGCTACCCGAAAGGTGATCGATCTAAAAGACAGCGTGCTGCGGAACCGCGAAAGCGGAAATTTCACGGCAATCGTTTTACAAGTGTTTCATCGGACGACGGAGACTTACACACAAGCCGCAGTGAGCAGAAGTTAACGACAGCAAGCAGCGATGATGTCATTATTCATTCTGCGCACTGCTACCGCATTATTGAATTTATATCTGCGTTTCTCGCCATTTCGAAAATCGCAATTTGCAGATCATGCAAACAAAAATTAACGTTTGCAGAAAACGGTCATCGAGGCCTAGGATTTAAAATTATTGTCCAGTGTATGTGTGGTCGACGCGAAATCCAGTCAGGACCATTGATAAATGCCGGCTACGAAATCAACAGACGAATTATTTTTGTTATGAGGCTTCTTGGTATCGGACGAGAAGGGATAAACGTATTCTGCGGCTTTATGGATATGTCTGCAGGTTTTGCAAAATCTACCAACAAATCGTTGAGCATTTGCACGCAGCGTCGAAGACAATGTTCAAGAGCACCTGCGAAAAAGCCGTCAAGGAAGAAAAAGAAAAAAACGTTGAACATGAAAGACCTGCGAATCATTTGAAGGTTTCGGGCGACGGATCGTGGAAAAAGCGCGGTTATACTTCCTTGTACGGTGTAACAACGCTCATCGGTTACTACAGTGGCAAAGTAATCGATCTCATTGTAAAAAGTGGATATTGTCATTCGTGTGCCATAAGTAAAGATACTTTGGACGAAGACGCATTTGAGGAGAGGTATGAGAATCATAAAGACTCATGCTCCTCAAATCATGCAGGTTCGGCAGGGAAGATGGAGGTGGATTCCATAATGCAGATGTTTTCGAGATTTGTCGAGAAATTCGGAGTTATGTACACTAATTATATCGGTGATGGCGACTCCAAAACTTTTACTGGAATTTTAAATAGCAATCCTTACGGGGACGAGTGCACAGTGACGAAAAATGAGTGTGTTGTACACGTGCAAAAGCGTATGGGTACTCGTTTACGTAATAAAATAAAAACCGAAAAACTCGGAGGAAAGACGCCGCTAACGGAGAGTGTAATCAAGAAATTGACGATATACTACGGTCTGGCAATTCGTCGAAATATTGATTCAGTGAAAGGTATGAAGAAAGCTATTATAGCAACATTAGACCACTACTGTTCCACGGATGAAAATCGTCGGCATGAAAATTGTCTAGAAGGCGCCGAGAGTTGGTGCAACTGGCGCAAGGTTCAAGCGGCGAATAATCTTGCATCTTACAAACATTCGGCGAGATTAATCGATGAAACCGTGGAGAAGCACATTCATCCAATTTATGAAGAGCTCTTTAATGACGATTTAATGAGGCGGTGCATAGGCGGCCACACTCAAAATTCCAACGAATCGTTCAATTCGATTGTGTGGCGCCTAAGTCCGAAACATTTGAATTCCGGCTAGAAAATCGTCGAAATTGCAGCATATATGGCTGCAGGCATTTTTGACGAGGGCTACTCTGCTGTACTTTCCACCATGCAGCTCCTCAATATCATCATCGGGCAGCAGTGCAAAAATTTTGCTGACGCCGTCGATGCTGAGTGCACAACACAGGAGAACCGGCGCGCATCATTTTCTAGCAAGAAGGCTCGTACAGCCCGAAGATTGGAAACCCTCAACCAAAACGAGTTTTTTGAAGAAGAGGAAAGACTAATGTATGGCCCAGGGATAGCTGATTAACCTCTAATTACTGTAAGTACCCAAAAACTTATATTTCTTTGGCCGAAAACTTTAAAGCGCGTTTTCTCGAGTTTTCATTTTTACGATCTTTAGAAAACGGTGCCGGTGATAGCAAAAAAAATATACGTCCGATCGAAAAAATCAATGTGATCTAGCTTCAGTATTAAATTATCTTCTATTTGAACTGAAAAACTTGGACAAAAGTATTATTTAAACTACTTTTTTTGCAACTTAAAATAAATTTTTTTTTTCAAAAAAATGAATTTTTTTTAAACTTTGAAAAAATTTGTAATTTGACAACATCTTCGGTATTTTTTGAGTTCATATGGAAAAGAAACTTATAAAAATTAAAAAAATTTGTCTTGACTGTTTCAGACGCACCGCACGACCTCCATCACCGGCACCGATTAGAAAGTGCAGACTTCAGGCGCTCCGGCAAAATGGTCATAACTTGAAGAGATTTTAATATTTTTTAATATCAAAAATTGTTTTTTAAAGCTAAATTATAGTACATTATGTTCTCAAAATTTCGTTTGCCGCAATCATTTCCTTCCCTTTCAGAAAAATCGCTGAAAAAACGCTTTTTTTCGGGACCTAAAGCAGACTACCCCCTTAATGCGAGATATTTGGACTTATTCTGAATTTGCTTTAATCTGCATTTCGTGGATTAGGCAAATAAATCCTTTTTAAACAATAATATCCCTAGTGTGAAAAATCTATTAAATCCTATTAATTCCTTTTTCCAAGTATGAAAAGATCCTATTTGTGATTTGAAATTTACGATCGCAGTACGCAGGTCTCCAAAGTGTCAAGTGTAACTACACATGTGATCACAAGTTGACGTCGCTTGAACGACTGATGCTCTACTGTGCTAGCGGCCCGCGCCGGGGGTTCTTTTAAAGGTCCGCCTAGCACTAGCCAACTAGGGTGAGGGAGGGACAAAGCATCGTAGATGGAAAACTCCGGAAAAAACTGCGATCTTTGGAGATTAGAGGAAAGGCTAGTCTAAGAGGTTGAGCGGCTACTTTTAAGAGTATGAGGGTGATGAAATTCTCTCTCTCTCTCTTTTTGTTCTCTCTGTGCACAAGTATATGTAACTCTTGGTGGTCCCTGACATCCTGAAAATTCGCTGTGGAGGTCAAGATAGTGTAAACTTGTCAAAAAGTCAGAGTCATTCAGTCTTGCTCCTCCGTCGCGAACGCATCTATTCATTATCGAGAGAGAAGCCAACCTATCGACAAAAATGGAAAACGAAATTTTAACGGGTTTGACACGGTTGTATCGCGAATTATAGGGTTTTGTTCTGTTTTGTACGAGCATTACAATGCTTTAATTCTCGAGGATTAAAATAAAATGCCTTTCGAACAAGTTGGTGAGGTATTTATGGACGTAATGAGAGTGTTATCAGCGCCACAATTTTTAGAAATTTATCGAATGTTCATATACAAAAATGATCTCGCGACATTATTAGCGGGAGATATACTGTGTATCCGAGGTTTTCGAAATTATATGTCATTAAACGGGATTTTTCAACACTACGATCGTCTAGGTAGATGTTTAAAAAGTGAAATACGTGATAGTGTAATAATAATAATGTGTGCTTAATAGTTAAATTGATTATTTTTCAGCTTCATACAGTGAAAATACTGTATTATCCCGATTGCGTACGCGAATCATACCTGCTAGTGCGCATGTGGATTTGCCCATACACCAGCACAGTAGAACCGTTGAGCCGGTGGACCTGCGACGAGCGCCACAGGGAGTGCTTCAGAACGAGTTTGTTGAGATACGGAAAGCTGCAGAGATTCAGCAAGCTACAGAGCCCACGGAAAATGCAGCGGCGAGGAATGCATATTATATGCGACTCGGCAATTAAACCGTAGATCACATTGAAAATGTGGCACGAGAGGCTCTATTGGCTGATGCCGATCTCGACGACGATGAGAAGTATCCGGATGTCGACATACATGTACCGGATCTCAGTGAGTTTCCTCGTATACGGGGCCGCGACGAATCCCATGAGAATATTTGGATTACGCCTGGTCAACCTCCTCGTCATGTGTATAATGACATTGCATTAGGCGAAATTGCCGCTTTTGCTGAGTAAATAGAACTTGTTATTTATTTATTTATTTATTCCATAAAAAGAGAATATGTGTTTTAAAATCTTTAAAAATTCCATTCAAGCTCGCCAACGATTTCATCGTACCGATGTTTTCTTATGAACAGCATGGCGAGTCGCGAAGTGGATTTTTGGAGAGTATTTAGAATCAGTTTATTTATATCCTCCTTCTGCAGCTTCTGTACTTGAAGCATTCGATTCACTCCGAATGTTTTCTGAATCGTAGAGTAGTTTTAAACAAAAAATTATAATATTCATTTAAAATATAATTTTCATTTTTTAACTAAGTAACAATATATATAATTAACACGAAAAGAACTTTCTTTTAAAAGGGATATTTTTATCAAAAACTTTTTGCCAAAAATTTTTTATGAAAATCGGTTTAATAAAAACATTTTTATAATCAAACTGAAAATTCTAACATTCAAGTAGGAGGTGGAGGAGGAGGAGAAGAAGAACGCGAGGTACGTAGATTAAAATATGTAGAGGTAGAAAGTGCCAACGAGCGACGCGAGCCTCATTTTAATACTACTGGGCGCGAAATACGATTTAAGATTTTACCAGCGAAGGATAATAAGATCCCTGTTAAATTAGTTGAGAAGGTATTTATGGAAATAACGTCACATATTTTAGAGTCTAGAGCCCCAACCGACATGATAGGGATTACATTAAGCTCTGAGCGTTTTGCTCAGGGTAATTCAGGTAGAAGGTTTGTAGCTGTTAAAAATTTTAAGTCTGAAGAATTGTGGGAATTGTTCCACAAAGTATGTCAGAGCATTACTGATTTTCGCATCGACAAAACTTTATCGATAAATGTAGTATATGTAGAGATGCCTGTAGGCTGGGGAAATAGTTGTTCTGATTCTGAGGAGGATGATTTGAATGAAAATTTATTTCATTTAAAAAGCATTTTAAGAATAAAAAACAAAGATAGTTTATGTTTTGCTAGGGCCCTAGCATGCGGAGTAGTACATTTATGCAGAACCGATACTAAAGAGTACAAAGCAGAATGGACAGGTATTACACATCACTTTCGTGCCAAACAAACGAAGGCAGCTAAATATTTATGTAAAGATGCGGGAGTGGAGGTTCAAAGTGAAGGTTGTGGCCTTGTAGAGTTTGACTTATTTCAAATTTATTTTGCTCAAAAAGGAATTAGAATTGTTATTTACAATTACAATTCATTTGGAAAGGGGGGTAAACCTATGTTTGATGGTTTAGATTATTTAATCAGACATAAAAAAAATGAAGAAAGTTAAAAAACTATATATATACTGTACACTATTGATAAGAGAAATAAAGGGCATCTTGATTTAATATTAAATTTATTAGGTGTATGTTCGGTTTATCATTACTGTGTTAAATGTAATATGCAGTATAAAAATATACTGTCGCGTAAGTGTTATAATATATGTCCGTTCTACTTTAGTCATTCTGGTGTACCCTGTGTAATGGAAAATCAAATTGCTTGTAACTCTTGTGCTCGTTCTTTTCCCAATCAGAATTGCTATGATAATCATAGAAAAATAGGTTCGATAAATCAGAAGCAAAACAAAAGAACAGGTAAAAGTATTTGTGACGTAATAAAGTATTGTCATAATTGTGGCAAGATTAATAATAATCAAAAAGGTGCACATAAATGTGGTATTAGTTATTGTCCTCGATGTAAAAAAGAACATTATTCAAATCAATTATGTTATATGCAGCCTGTGACAGAGTTAAAAGTAAAAAAAAGAAAGGACTATTTTCCAGAATCAATATTTATTTTTTATGATTTCGATACACAACAGGATGAAGAATACGGTAATAAGAAAACTTTTATTCATCAAGTCAATTTATGCGTTGCGCAGCTTTGCTATGAAAATTGTTACACTGATAATAATTTTAAAAAATGGTTGTTTTTATTGTGGCCCTCGCGAATTTATTTTTAAAGGTCAGAAAGCGCTTAACGATTTTGTTCGATTTGTAGTGTTAGATTTCAAAAACTCAAAATTTAAAAATGTTATTTGCATTTCACATTATGCAAAAGGGGCCTGCGGAGGCTCAGTCGGTAGAGTGTCGGATTCCCACGCCGGTGACCCGGGTTCGAATCCTAGTCTCTGCCGATTGATACAAGCACCACATGGAAGCACAAACATGGCGACGTTAAATAAAAAAAAAAAAAACATAATGCAAATGCATTCGATAGTCAGTTTATTTTAAAGCATTTTGTCGACTATAGTGACCATTATTTTTCAAATAGAGTACATACAGCCTTCGGTAATTTTAAATGGGCGTAGTATCATAAAATTGCAATTAGGTAAACCTAGATTCATAGATAGCATAAATTACATGCCTATGAAATTGACGGCTTTACCTAAAGCTTTTGGATTACCGGCTGGTGAGAAAAAAGGATTTTTTCCTCATCTGTTTAACACTGTAAAAAATCAAAAATATAATAGTGTGATTCCTGCTATAAAAGATTGTTCACTCTATACAATGTTTAATTCCGAACGCGAGGAATTTTTAAAATGACATACAGATTGTAGTGAAAAGAATGTTAAATATGACTTTCAACAGGAACTTCTTGACTACTGTACGCACGACGTTAGTATCTTACGTCGTGCATGTATGACATTTAGGTCAATTTTTTTTAAATATAAAGTTTGTCCATTTACTAAGTGTGTCACAATTGTTTCGACGTATTCGTTATTATCCAGGAAAAATTATCTTCTAGAAAATAATATTGGTATTATACCAACGAATGGCTATGCTCAAACAGATCAATTTTCTCAGGAATCTATTTTATGGCTTCTTTGTGTAGAATTTAATTTAAAAAAGAAAATTATACACGTAACATGACAGCGCGAATTTGTTTTACCTGGAGGTTTCCGTGTAGACGGATTTTTATCTGCGGAGGAAGGTGAGGGCAAAGGCACTGTGTATGATTACCATGATTGTTTTTATCACAGTTGTCCTCGTTGTTTCATACAGTCACGAGATAAAGTATTTAATAATGGGACTACTTTAAATGGGCGGTATAAGTCAACAGTATTAAAATCACGTAACATTATCGCTCGTGGGTATAATTTAGTAGAGATGTGAGGTTGTGAATTTATGAAATATTTAGCAGAAAATCCTGTAGTTTCAAAACGATTACAAGACCATCCGTTGAGTAAAGGGATTAAAATAGATCCTCGAGACAGCTTTTATGGGGGGCGAACAGGTAATACAGTAACGTATTACTCGGTCTCAGAGGACGAAAAAATAAAATATTTAGACGTCTGCTCACTCTATCCATTTATATGTAAACACGGAAAGTTTCCACTCGGTCACCCCAAAATCTTTGTAGCTTCTCAGTGTTTACAACTATGTGGGATGAATTTCGAATTATTTAATGACAAAGTAGAAGGTATAGTCAAATGCGACATATTACCTCCGAGGGATTTATTTCACCCTGTGTTACCTGTAAAAACGTACAACAGGCTTTTCCCCTTATGCCGTACATGCTGCGAGATTTTAAATCAAGAGCCTTGTACGCATGAGAGCCAAGAGGAGCGCATTTTTGCAGGTACGTGGATATCTGATGAAATTAAGAATACTGTAGAAATGGGGTATAAAATTATCTAAGTACATGCTATCTGGCAGTATAAAGTAACGCAGTATAAAGATGGTAACGGTGGTCATTTTTATGACTATATAAATACTTTTTTAAAAATGAAGCAGCAGGCTTCAGGTTATCCTGTAGATTGTGTAGATGAAAATTCACGATTAAAATATATTGAAAATTATAAAGAAAAAGAAGGTATTGATTTGGAAGCTAATTTAATAGAAAAAAATTCCGGTTTTCATTCAGTCGAGAAACTCTGTCTAAATTCATTTTGGGGAAAGTTTGGACAAAGGGATAATTTAGCGCGTACATCAATATTGTCTGATTATCCAAATTTAGTGAAAACTTTTGCGGATCCTACTCTGGAGGTAAAACAAATTGTGCTAGCGAATGATAAAGTTACGTATGTTACGTCAGAGTATAAAAAAGTAGTGGAAATTGGCTCTGCTTGCAGCAACGTAGCTGTAGCAGCGTATACAACAGCTCAGGCTCGTCTGTTGCTCTATGAATATCTCCAAAGATTACAGAAAAAAATTCTCTACTATGATACAGATAGTAATCTGTTTACAAGCAAGGGTACACGATACAGACGAGTATGAGCCCGAGGTTGGTCCGTTTTTAGGGCAGTTAACTAATGAATTAGAATGTTATGGAGAATACGCGTATATTGAGACATTCGTTTCAGGTAGACCTAAATTTTATGCTTACAGAGTAAAGAATAATAGCGGAGAATCCTCTGATACGTGTAAAGTCAAAGGTATTAGATTAAATTATGAAAACTCTAAAAGAATAAAATTCGAAAGTTTAGTAAAATTTATAAATAATAGGCATAAAAAAATTGATGAAAAAATTGTTCTCAAGTTTAAATATTTAGCTAAGACTGCTCTCCACGATATTATAACGCGCGAAGGACAAAAAACTGTTTCTATTGTATTAAAAAAAGGCGATTTGTTTCTGATACTGAGTCTTATCATTTTGGTTATAAGTAGTTGTAAGAGATTGCGTATTGTAAATATATTTAAGTGAAATTATCTACAAAAGCGTTTACCAAAATGAAAAAATACTATTTCAATTTAAGCCAATGAAAATATACTACTAAGTCATGTTAATACTATGTACGTGAGACTGTTAACCATAATAAAATGCTACTTAGAAGTTTAATATTCATAATAAAACTAAAAATAATAAAAATATGTTTTTTATGATTTTACAATATATATATATATATATATATATGTAATCCTTATTCCTAATTCCTTTGTTTATTATTATCCCATCCTATTTTATTATTATTTACTTAAATTATATAAGTTTTGTATAATAAAATCAAGACACTGAGTACATTTTAATATTATTAAGTCAGTCTTTTCTTATATATTTTTTATTATTATTTACACATTTTGTTTTACTTACTCTCAAAAATAATATAAATACATTTAATAACTACAGACTAAAATTAACAATAAAATTATAGTATTTGTAGTAATAATAATAATAATTTTAACAAGGTGTATCTGAAGGCCACAGTGGATGTTGTAAGCCACTGGAATTTATGTATGCTAAATCAAATGCTACAAGTAACCAGCATGCAAGAATAGTACAATTGTCACTGTCGCGAACTGTTAGTAGAACATAAGCGGAGTCTTGAAACAACCCTTTATGAGTAAAATGTACGCATAAAGATCTATTGACGATAACATTTTTAATTATTTGGCAAGCATTTATTTGCCATCTATATTTATCATTCGATTTAGGAACTCAATTTGAAAATCCACAAAGTATTACCCCAGGTGGTAGACTTATAAAACGTTCTTCCAATTCGTAAATTCCATTCTGCATAATTTCGCTTGTTAGTTGAATAGTATCTCCTGTATCTACAGCTCTGCAGTATTCGGCTCTGTCATCCGTGCTATATCTTCCCCATTTATCAGATATTTTGACTGCTATAAACATGTTTGGCTGTAACAAAGACATTAATAATAATAATAATAATAATTATAAGATAAATAATAATAATAATAATATTTTTTCCGCGTTTCTACAATTTTTTCTTTTTTCTAAAATGATATTTACCTGAAGTTCAGCCAATGACAGGTTTTTCAACAAAGGCGTTTTTGTGTTTTTTCCAATTGTATGCCATCCTGTTCATCGCTGTAATAGTACTTTGGCATAATATCGTAGTATCCATTTAACTCGTCATCTTGTAAATTATAAATCTCATCTTCTTCGATTACCAGGATGGCGTATTAAATGTTACGATTTTAGCATATCGACCCGTATTAATTAGTCCTCTAATATCGCGATGTTTAATATCTCTTATGATTTGTAAACTCGATTTTAAACTCATTTTTGAGAAAGAATAATTCACACTCGAAAAACACTGCACAGATTTTTTAAAAATTCTTTAAATTCTATAATGGAAGAAAATATAGGTCAAAAATACACGCAACGATGTAGAAACACAACTATAAGACGTTAAGGCTAGGAATCAGGTAAGAGATCCCCTGACCAGAAGAAGGAAGAAGTGGAGGAGGACATAAGAACCAGTAGGATAAGGGGGTGTATACTACATATTATGGGAGAGAGTGAGAAGAGGAAGGGAGGAATAAACCGTTACCTCGCCTCCCCCTTCTCCATCAGTCTTCGACTTTCCTCTGTAGCTCACTGACTCCCTCTATAGCCCACTGACTCCCTTTATAACCCTTTGACTCCGCTGTGGAGGTGAACATATGTTCAAAAGTAAGACACATAAGATTAAAATGAGCATATGGTTCTCGATTAGTTACGGTGACATACTGCTTAAGTAATTTGAAAATATTAAATCCCTACAGTTTCACGCTTAAATTAGATTCTAATGAGATTTAAATAGAAACTCTCACCTCTTTCCCCCTCCTCTAATACCATATGTTTCCCTCTATATCCATATGATTTCCTCTATCCCATATATTTTCCTCTATAGGCATATGTTCCCCTCCACACCCTCTAGTTCCCTCTGTTCCTCTCTGACTCCCTCTATCCCCTCTGAGGTTGAACATATGGCTATCAATTAATCACAGGGACATATGGCTACCAATTAACCAGGCAAGCATATGTTTCAAAGTATTTAAAAATTCCAACCACTTATCCAATTTTACGCTTTGATTGAATATTAACGAGATTTCAATACAGTCAAAATCTTCACACGCGTGGGAATGTGTTAGATGTTCTGAATTTAAATTTCGGTAGGTTCATGATGTAAGAACGCGTGCACATGTCTAAGCAGCTGAATTGACACGTGCAACCGTTAACAAGCTGATTAGGCATACGTATAAAAGCTTTTCCGGCCCGCGATTAATTTAGCTGGTAAACCGCCGCGCCGCGCCACTATAGCGAGTCGCTCCCGCCGCCGCCACCGTCACCGCCGCCGCCGTCGTTGGTTATGCTGGTGAAACTGCTGAATTTCGTTCTTTACTGCTAGTACTGAGCAAATATTCTTATGCATGTAGTTTATATTTTACACAGTTTATTGTCATCATGGATACGCGGTGGTGTCATCCGTGGACTAGTATAATAGCCGGGGCTACAAAAGTGGGTAAAACGGAATTTGTTAAAAAGTTATTAAAATTTCGCGAACAAATGGCCAACGTGCATTTTGATAGAATACTTTTTTACTACGCAGAGTGTCAAGAGGGTTACAAAAGTGAAAATTTTTGAACGACGGTCAAAATATAGAGTTTTGTGAAGGGCTACCAAGAGCCGAGGATTATTCGAATGATCCTCATCTTAAAAAACTCATTATAATTGACAATTTGATGCGCGAATCTTCGAATAATACTATAGTCGACTTATTTACAAAGGGATGTCATCATAAAAACATCAGTGTTATATTTATCACGCAAAATATTTTTCATCAAGGGCACGGACAACGCGATGTCAGCTTAAATTCAAATTATATTGTTCTGTTTAAAAACCCCCGCGGTAGAGCACAAATTCTACATCTTGCCCGTCAGGTATATCCCAAAGACCCTAAATTCTTACAAGAGGCTTACCAGAATACTGTGAATCCACCACACGGTTACATTTTATTAGATCTCACTCAAAAAACTCCGGATGAATTTCGGTTTCGTACGTGTATTTTCCCAGATGACGAGTATTATTACGTTTATTTACCTAAATACTACTCAAGTAAATACACGACTATAGTTTGAAAATAAATAAATAAGTCGACACTTCCTAGCTTTAGTCAGTTACATTTTAATAATGGCAAATAACTCATCACAGAGCAAGCGGCGGAAAGCTCACTTTCATTCGCAGCAAAGTAGTAATAAATAGGAAACAGTGTTTGAAAAAAAAATACCTTGTGCTTCTGCAGGCTTTGTTACACGCAAATAAGCAGCAACGTTTAGCAATTCTACGCAGCGCTGACAAGAAATTGATAAAATATATTTCTGAATGTGCATTAAATATACTCAAAGGTGTAGTTTCCCTAAAAAATCATCAATTTAAAAAATTAAAACGATACAAAAACATTCTTGGACAATTGTCAAGTCAGACTATAAGAAAAATAAAAGAAAGTTAAAAAAGAAATAACGTGTTATAGTTCAAAAAGGAGGAAAATTTGTGCCAACACTACTCGAATCCATTTTACCTCAACTGATTTCAAGTTTTTTAAGTGACGTTACTGATACACCATTATAATAAAATACTATAATGGATAAAGCCAAGAAAATGGTTTTACTACCCATTGAGCAGTTGGGGAGGCTACAACGCGGAAGCTCTTTGCCTACTTTAAAAACGGCAAATTAGACGGAAAACGATATTCTTCAGTCTACTCAAACGATTGGAGACAACTTATCATGCCTGGATAATAAAATGAAAAATATTCTATATTCTTTTGAATTTTCCAGAGAACGAGATCGCTTAAAGCATTACATACAACGACTTGAACGGTACTTATTTTTCAAATTTGAGAAAAATAGTGAAGATATAAGATCTAATTTTTCGGATATTGGAGAGGAAGAGGAGGAGGCTAAGAAAGGAATAAGTGCCAAGGCGATTGTTGGCAATGTGCCTGTGATTTATCAGAGAACAACACGTCTTTTATTGGATCATTTAAACAAATTTCAAAATCGTATTTTCTGGGATAGTGCAGGAACAGTAACTATAGACAATAAAAAAGATCCAAATTCTAATATAATTGATCTTATTAACTTTGCTGCTCGACGTAGAAAGTCTGTAATAAAACCTACAGGACAACAAGAATTTATAAACATTATTAAAAGTGCACAAACACCTCAAGAGTATGTAAGTAACAAGGATGTATTAAACTATGAAAGTATCCCTGCACTTTCTTTCTCAGAAACACCCAAGTCGTCAAAGAGAATAGATAGTAATAATAGTGAAAGTATTGATGGTTTCAGACAGAAATTATTAGACTATGGGAATTAACCTATAGCCTACATGGCTGTGAGTGCAGCCGCTCTGGGATAATAGTACCCTTGACTGATTCTCCGGGAGACTCCCTAGAACGACCCCGCGGAGACGGGGAGGCAACCGATCGTTCCGGTCGTCCGGATACGGATATGGTCCGGGCCGCCATCGCCCGGTTGCTTCTCCCTTCTGCGCCAACTGCGATCGGGCCAACTTCGGAGAGCCTCTTGTTTTACATGGACTCTCCGGAGAAATCGGACCCGGAGGCCAGAAAGGCCCGACTGGCTGCCCTGGCCACGCTGCCCCGGATACCCCGGGTGACGGTGGAACCAATCCGCTCCCAAGGGGCGATTCCCCGTCGCCCCTGACCCCGGATAGCGGAGGTCACAAGCGCAGAGCTCGTCGGAGGACCACCGTCAACTGTATCGAGTTTAGGGGAAGAGACCCAGCTAACAAAGCGAGAAGACTCCGAAGGTAAGATCGGGGTAGTAGACAGCGAGAGGGCGAGTCGGATCGAGTTAGGGGTGCAAGTTGAGGATTTGATTTCAGGAGTAGATTATCTTGAAATCGAGCCTTGGGGAGATGAGCTGATGGAGTGGGACCGTGAGGTACAACCTCAGGCGACACCTAGAGGCCGACGACTTCGAGTGGAGAATTGTACCTCCGCGCTCACCTTCACCATTGCCAGGACCGGCTCAGCGGGTCGAGAGGGAAGTCGGGGAATCACCACGGAACCGGAGAGACCAGTGGGGACGAGAAGTGCGGAGGCGAGGTACACAATTTGGAGAGCTGCGAGAAATCCCCACCCTGCCCCACCTCGACCCCCCGTTGGATTCCTGCTTCAACTGCTGGCAGGAGGGCCACCTCCGCAAACACTGCCCCCGACCCCAAGAAAGGAAATTCTGCTATAATTGCGGGCGTAGGAGCAGTACGCTAGCAGATTGCCCTCGCTGCCAGCAAGTGAACCTCGACTATAGAAATCGAGAGTTAGGAAGAGGGGAAGGACTGGGCCCTAGGGGACCCCAAAGAGAATTGGCAGAAGATCGAGTGCTGGAAGACCCTGGTTTGATTTCAGGGGCTCAAGGGTCGGGAGTCCAAGAGAAGGAGGAGCCACCACCCTATAAGGCGGTGGTAACGCCTGTGCCAGCCCCCCGTCAGTCCACATATATACATAAACATATACATAAACATATACATATAAATCATATATATATATATATATATATATATATATATATATATATATATATATATATATTTTTTTTTTTTTTATGAAAGATTAATCGGAAAATTTTCGGAAAACTGGTCATAAAATCGGGTTTTTGGGACCGCCATTTTGAAAATTTTGAAAAGCGCTACATAGCTATTGATTCTACATAAAAAACCCTAAATTTTTACCCTATACAAGTTTTTCTAAGTCTTTACCATTTTTGGGCAGAGCCGTATGCGTTTTGGCATGGATTAACCCATATATATATATATATATATATATATATATATATATACCATTTCCGTCGCAAAGACGGAATTGGTGGAGAAGAAAAATAAATTTAGCAAGCAAAATTTAAATCTGGTTCGTAAGTGAATTAATCTTTCTCACAGAAACTTTTTTTAAGTGGAAGATTAACCAAAATATCTTAAATTATTGCCAGTACATTGCACAAAGCTCAATAAATGTTAATATTTACATACATACATATCTCACATCTATTATCAAGGTAGAGCTGGGAGATATATGATAGCGTTAGAGAGAGAGAGAGAGAGAGAGAGAGAGAGAGAGAGAGAGAGATAGAGAGAGAGAGAGAGAGATAGAGAGAGAGAGAGAGAGAGAGAGAAAGATAGAGTCTTTATTTTGCCTTTAGAAATATACAAAAATATAATAAATGCTATCATATATCCATCGTCGTAAAAATAATCACATAACGTTGGTCGATAATTTATTAATATCACATATTTTCATTCAGTTCTTTTCTTAAAATTGCAATTCGGTCTATGTAAAGATATATCAGGTCAGTATTAAAATTAGTATTCAATATTTACATTCATACTTTCATTCCGTTTCAATATCACATAAGTTCGTCAGTTTCATATTAAAATTACAATTCGATCTAGGTAAAGGTATATCTCGTCAGTATTAAAATTTGAATACAATATATACATTCGTACTTTCATTCCATTTCAATCACTCATCCATAAACTGCTAGAAATTATAGTCATACATATCAAACATAGTACTTAACAAAAATAATTTAAATAACTTAGGACATCACGCTCTAGTCAATGTTCGAAAAATGTTGTTTGACCGCCACCTTAAACGCTTTGTATGATGGTAACATGCGTATCGTAAAAGGGAGTGAATTCCACAGATGTGCGCCTTGTACTTGGAAATATCTACCAGTTTTAGTGCGCAAGTGTGGAGTAGAGAGCTTCCATACATCACCCCTAACAGGCCGATTCGATTTATTCTTTTTGAAGAATGGTTCAAAATACTCTGGTTCCTTAATATTTAGTATTCTATACATTAATTGAGCTATGAAAACCATGTTTCTTGTGCCAACTTTTGTCCACTTTAATTGCAGCCTGTATGGGGTGATGTGCTCATCCCTTCTAGCACCTAAAATGAAGTGCGTACATGAATTCTACAGTTTTTGCAGTCGGATACGCTGTTCGAGAGACACTTCTAAATAACAGAAAAACAACAGAACAATAACCAATGTGCAGAAAATCTAGAGCCATGGTCAGATGTTTGCACAGATTTCAAGTTCTGTACTTTCTAAAAAACCTCAAATTATATAATATTCTATTAATATTTTTTGTAACCATCTCTATGTGAGCCTGTCACGTGAGTTTAGAATCAAGTATAACACCCATACTTGTGACAGTCTGCAAGAAAGGTACGAGTAACCCATCTCCCAAAGTTATTTCCGGCATACCTCGTGATTCAAGACTATTTACAATATATATTTACAAGAGTCGAAAACAATATCTTTAGTGTTGGTCTTATTTAACTTGAGAGCGCCACCTTTGGCCCAATCAGTCACCGCCTGCGCAACCCTGGACAGGATGTCAACACCTTCAACAAAGTTTTCCAGCATACAGCAGGGGCTTGACGCGCCTCGGATCGTGTTTTTATAGATGTTTGTTCAAGTCGTCGTATAGCTCTTTCATGTCATTTATATAAAGACAAAACAGCAACTGACCCGTGAGGCACTCCAATATTTGTGGATAGCCAAGAATACTTAATGTCGGAACATGTTACAATGGCTTGCCTTCTACCTAATATATAAGATTTTATCCACACCAAGGCGTACCTGGAGAACCCTAGGGCTCGCAGCTTTGCGAAAAGATTAGTTGGCGAGATCGTGTCAAAAGTGTTGCTGAAGTCAAACGGTAATAAAAGAGTAACCAGTATTTTGTCAATCTCCGATCGTATGTCTTCAGTTAGGCTTAGTAGTGCAGTATGCGTTGAGTTAGTTTGTTTGTACCCGGACTGCATAGGGTGAAGTTGCTTCGTCTTTTTCATATATTCTACCATCTGATCCTGTACGATTTTTTCCGAAACCTAAGAAAGAAAGCATAGCAGTGCAATTGGCCGAAAGCCCGACACTGACGCTGGTGTGGATCCTTGCCAAGTAGTACTACTCGTGCCCCCTTCCATAGGTACATAAATATTCTCTTTTCCAGGGAGGAGTCGAATAGGTTCATTACGTGTTACCCGATCACTGGCAATGCCTTTGCAACTACATTCTGAGTCATGTCATCCTCGCCCCTTGCTTGCGAGGAGAAATGTAAAATTGCAAGTGCGACATCTGCGATGCCGACTGGCTGAAATTGAAAGCCGTCATCACTAGCCACTATCAGTATGTCATCCATAGCTTCTTTAGTTTCATCAGCAATTATGGAGACTTCCGCAAAGTAAGTATTAAGTTCCTGCACTGTGAACCATGCAACCCTCCCTTGGTTTTAGGGAGAAGTTCCAAGTTGCATAATTCTTTCCATATATTTTGCTCTGCTGTTTTTCCAGCAGTCTCCTTAATGATAAGCAATACACGCTTATTCCGTCTTAAGCAAAGATTCGTTACGCAACTTTCGGAACTCCTCATAAAATCTCACATCACCTGTTCTCTTGTGAGGTCTGTATGTCGCGTTTAGTTTTTTATTAAGTTGGTTAATGTCGACATCAACCCAGGATGAACTGCCTTTATGAGGTTTAGATCGTTTTATAGGCACTAGGTTGTTTATTTCGTTTAATAAGTTATTAAAGAAGTCCAGCGCTGAATTGAAGTCGACATCACGCGCATTCAAAATAAACCAGTCACAACTCGATAAGACAGACTGCAGTTCTAACGGATTGATGCTCCTCTGATCTCTGTACGAGAAAGGTTTCTCGCACATAGTAGACGTATGTACATTTATGACGATATCGATGATATATTTGCTAGGCCAAGTTGCATCTCGGTTTGTAAGTTCCGTCACTACGTCATTACTGTCTACAAGTATCACGTCAATCCGTGTGTGCGACGTTTCGGTATAATGTGTAGCTCTGCGATGGACAATTTGAAGTGACAGTTCAGCAGTAAGTATGCGAAGAAACTTCGTATCATCACTGTCGCTAAACATATCGGCATTAATATCGCTCTTAATAATTTTGTGACTGTATGCATAACAATATTCTCTTAACTTGTCGACAAAATCCTAATATTTAATAAATTCAATAGCACGGACACTATAGACGACCGCGACAAATGCAGTCTTTTGTGCGCCATACTGTATCTCGCACATGATGTACTCGGACTTGTTAGGTTTATCCGGTCCAACAGTGTTTGACTCAGCCAGTACTCTGACCCTATACTGGTCCCGAATGTAAAGTGTCCTTCTCATCATCGAGCCACGTTTCAGCCACTCCGAATAGATGAGAGGATTGGCCTTCGCTAAGAAGTTGACGGATTTGCTTCATACAATGTTTAATAGAATTTGCATTAATAAAACCCGCTCTAATATTCACTCCTTTGTCCGTCTCACAAATTTTCTCTACATCTAGTCAAACTGATTCTGGTTTTACAATCCCTGTAGTTTTTTCTTTGTTGCTACTACCGTTGTGTTTATTATTGACTGTGTTACAATTATCATGTGTGTGTTGTGGTGATACTGATGCATTATTGCCATTATTAATGGTGTCGTCCCTATTACTATTGCTCTCGTGTGCTTGCTTGTGCTCGAGTGCCTTCTCGCAGTCGAGCGAGGAACTTAAGAGTAAGATTAAGAGTAAGAAATTGACTTTAGAACCTCATTAATAAAAATATTCGTGTAACACAGGCTTGCGGCAAGTCCCTCTCTCAGCCGCAAGGGCTATATATCACTTGTATTAAAACGAGTGAGTGTTGCTTTTGCCTGCATCACTTCTTCCCTCTTATCTACAGTTGTGAAATGGACAATCAATGGTGGCGGTCTAGCAGGGCCCTCAGTGACTGCCATGGGGGTTCTGCCATTCATCGTAAGGGAAGCGGATTGCTTTACACTACCGATATCATTCTTACTGAGAGAAGGCAGAACTGTGCTGAGGATTACATGAGCGACCTCAACAGGGTCTGTCTTAGTTCGAGAACAGTCAATAATGTCTGTGACAGTCATCTCTTCTTTCTTACCATGGCTGAATCCGCTTCTTCCATGAGCAGGCACTGGGACACAATTCGATGCAGGGTCGCTCTCATGACACAAGATAAGTATACTAGACCAACGATCCTACATTTGAATCCTACTTATACTTGACGTACTCGGGGTTACGCGTTCCGAGAAATCGCTTAAGGGCACCAGTATCTGTGACTCATTTGCATATTCATCGCTAAAATGACGATTATTGTTACCACCGAGCATATATCCGACCTTTGTTATTAAATTGTTTGGCTAAAAATAATAAGTAAGAGGAAACCAACAACACTGGTTTCGCTTGATGCACACAAAGGGCTTCTCATAAATTTCCAAGGAAAAGCATGGAATTTTAATTACGTTTCATCGGTCAAAGGGGTAACACGACAAGCACACGACGAAAAGCACGTGTGCTCATAAAACAGGGTCTTGGAAAGGCCAGGAACTAAGAGCGAAGAAAGAGAGAAAGAGAGACAGAGAGAGCACGTACACGCAGCCCCAAATCAAGAACGAAGAGAGAGAAACCCCGATCGCTACCCTCTCATATTAGCCATCACTAGAGAGCGAGTATGGAGACAAGGACTACTATACTGTTGAAAGAAGGGATAATTCAACATTCAACCATTGAAAGAAAATAACTTTCAAGTGATCACTGTACCGTTAAAAGTAAAAATATAGAAAATTCACAGTGAAATTGAATATCATAAAGCAAAGACTTAAATTAAAAATTGTGCCAAGTGCCAAACTGCTTCTCTCATTTGACTTCTTTTTCGCGGTTTCCCCAAGTGCAAAGGATCAATTGTCGGAGAATGTGATTTCACAAGGCGTATGAAACTTCAAAGAGTACATCAAAAAGCTCTTTAAAAATTACGTTCGTAGCATTTAAAGAAAAAAAAATCAAGTGATTTATCTCGAATAGATTGCGCATCAATCAGTTTTTTTTAGTTACATATACAAAATAGCTTAGAATAAGAATAGTCAGACAGTTTGAATTTACTTATATTCACACAAAATATATCTATTTATTATCATTATATTGCGAATTATACAATAATTGGCTCTATAAATACCTTCAAGTTGTTATAAATAAATAATTAGTAGAGTGAAATGAGAAAAAACAATCGATTTTAACAAGATTCAATAAAATTCTGTCATCGAAAGAAAATTAATTAATTTTCTTATATGTAAAAGTAGCTCATACTTTGCTATAGAGTAAATGAATAATAATATCCACATCCACAGTACAATTTTAAACACATGTAAATGAAATATTTGGATAATTTAATATACATCATCTTATTATTTATACGTATAACTATATGAACAATTCAATTAAATATTAAAGAGTATTCGCAGTAACAAATATTCTTGAAATTAAAATTTCATTTATTGAACTCTCTCTCTCTTTGATTTATTAAATATTGATATTAATACCATCTTGGTATTTGACAAATAAAAGTACAAATATTACAATCAAAATAAAATTATACTAAAATTTATATTATAAAAAATTTAACTATCATCGAGACAATATTACATAAATCATATAAACATTTAGTTCATAACATTAGCAAGACTTACCTCGAACAGCATAAATGATATTGTAAATACAAGAAAGTCAAGTAGATATCATATATATAAAATAAAATCTTGGAAATACAAAAAATTAGATCAACATTAAAATTAGAATAAATTAGAGTAAAATGTATAGCTACACATAACGTTAGGTACATCTCCAATACAAACACTATTAGTAAAACAAACAATATAAATATTATTGTTATTCATAGAGTACGCATAGTGTAAGAATCATAAATATTATTGTTACGCATAGACTACATATAATATACTTTTCACATTAATAATATAATGTTTAATAGTAATAATCATTTACAATCTCTTTACACTCATTTCAAATCGTGCATCCGTGGATCTACGCTACAACTCCGGATATGACGAATTGGGTCGTCACAGTTTTTGTAAAGCGGCTAACATAAATTTTTATCCGTGATAAATATATATGAATGAGTGTCTCATAAGTTAATGCCTAATACCGACACGCTAGTAAATAGCTGATGCAGAACACAACACTGGTCAATAAAATGTTTTCTAAAATGTATGGATTGCTACTAAAGCTGCTTACTGAACTAACCCACAGTCCTTATACGAATATTCGCTACGTGCATAACACTAGAGCTCCACATATTTCACATATTTTACCTATTTTGGTAGTAAATCTCATAACTATTCACTTGCTACAATATAATATATATATATATATATATATATATATATATATATATATATATATATATAACATTCATAAAAACATATATATAAATATATATATATATATATATAACATTCATAAAAACAAAAAATTGCGAACTCTTTAAAATTGTCCAGGTGTCAGTGGAGAAGATCGCTTAGCCTGTGCATCTCCTCGAAGATTTCGTTGAGGTCATCCTCGATGTGGATACACGGCGGCGATCCCGGAGCCGATGTCGTTGGCTGTGGCGGCGGTGATGGTGATAGCGGAATGTCCGCCACGTCCACTGGCCCTGGCGCTGGTGTTGTCGTTGTTGGCGTTGGCGGCGGCGTCAGCGTCTTTAAAAGTTCTGCCATCACTTTCCGCCTTGTTCAGCGTCCCTTTCCGCCTTCTCCCTCCACACCTTCCTGCTGGCTCGAGCCTCGCCAAGGCTTACTGGCTCGTATTCGGCTAGCTCCTCCGATATTGGAGGTGGTGGTGATGGAGGTAATGGAAGGTGTGGTGGCGACGGCGTTGGTGGTGGAATGGCCCGTCGCTTGGGCGGAGGTTCCTGGGTGGAGGTATAGGGGAACGGCCTCTTGGGGGTCATCTTCCGTATGCCTTGGCTCGAGGTCTGGGTGCCCCCCTCCTTGCGTCCCAGGAGCTTCTTCGTCTGCATATTCTTTCATGGCGCGTACGCCTTGCTCCCGGGATGCCAACGAGCTGCTACCCCGCTTTTAAGCCGCTGGCAGATACCTTGATGTGTCACCGTCCTATTGGAACAATTTCTTCCTTTAGCTTTTTGTTCGCAAACGCAAGAGAGAGAGAGAGAGAGAGATTTTTCGGCGGTGTTTAGCGGTCACCGTATGTTTTCGTATTTTGCCCCGATGGTGTTATTGTCACCTCAGCTCGCGAGACTCTACTACTCTCTCTCTCTCTCTGTTTACCCGCACTGTCTATTATTTAAGAAATTTAGAGTTTCTTATGTTGCGCCCGCTTTCTATGTATTTCTATCGCTTTGTACAACGTATGGTTTTAAATTGCTTATATGGAATTTTCCGCGGTCTTTTGCCGTGATCTCGCTCATTGATAAGTACGTGTATATTCCTATTCTATCCTTTATTACATACGGTCCTTCGTATACGTCAAAGAATTTTGCTAGCTTCCCGTTTTCCGCGTCGGATACATTTAGCGCCTTTACCATTACTTTATCGTTGATATTGAATGTGAAATGATTGTTTTTCGCGTTTTTCTTTGCCGCGCGCGTGAGTGCAATACGGTGTGATCGTTCGCATCCTAACGCTATCTTTTTCTCCTGATTGATGTCGTCTTCTTCCGGCGGTATTTTTAGATATTTCTCCCAAATTCGCGTAGGTTTCCTCCCAAAATGCAACTCGGTCGGCGTGAAATCGGTTGATTCGTGATGCGTTTCATTTATAATGTTTTGAACTATTTTTACGTATCGCGACCAGCCTTTGTGTTTGCCCTGAACGAAGGTTCTGAAGAATGGTCCTAAGTCGCGATGCACTCGTTCTACGGTATTCGATTGCGGATGTCTTATTGACGAATAAATTACTTTTATCCCTTCTGATTCTAACGCGTTAACGTACTTCTCTCTCCTGAATTGAGTTCCGTGATCGGAAATGATCGCGTCCGGTTTACCATATGTCGGTACATAGTCGTCAACTATTTTCTGAATTACCGATCGCGCCGTGGCTCTACGCAAAGGAGAGAATACAATATATTTGCTAAATACGTCTATGCTAGTTAATATATATTTAACTCCTCCCGCTGAGGTCGGCAAGGGTCCGTAAAAATCTATAGAGAGCATTTCTCCTGGCCTTTGAACTAAGATAGGTTGTGCCATTTCTCTATACTTTTTAGTTAGATATTTTGTTCTTTGACATGAATCACAAGATATTAGTGTCTGTGCGATCTTTTTTCTTAAGGCAGGAGCGAAAAAATGCTTTGACAACATTTTGTTTATTTTTCTACTACCTATGTGTCCATAACTATTATGGATTTCACGGATGAAATCCCGCAACATATTATTTGGTACATATATCTTAAGTTTAGTTTTCGTAGTTTTACATAATATTTTATCGCTAATTTTATATCTCGCTCGCGTTTTTACATCGTTTATTTCTAAATTATACAATATTTGTCGTGTTATCGGGTTTTACCGTTGAAATTTTTGTAAAAGTCTTTACACATGATCTTTAATTCTTTACTCGGTTCTTGTTTCGCAAGTGCGGAGATTATTATTTCTGTTTTGTTTTCGCGCTTAACATATTCTCCGTCGTCGATTCTACTTAGATAATCCGCGACTGCGTTTAACTTCCCCGGTATGTGTATGGGATTTATATTATAGTCCTGGATCGCGAGGTTCCATCTTTGGAGTCTCTGATTGTTGAATTTACACGTTTTTAGAAACGATAGAGCCTCATGATCCGTACGGACTATAATTTCTACTGCCCCCCATAGGAAGGTGTCTAGTTTGTTGAGCGACCATACAAGGACTAGCATTTCTTTTTCAGTTGTGAAATATGAGCATTCGCTTCCCTTTAATGTTCTACTCACAAAGCAGACTACCTCTTCTTCCTCGTCATCATTCGGACAATTCGCGTAAATTTCATGGTTTTTTAAAATTTTGTATCGTTTTTATTTTATTTGGATCAGGTCGTACCCCTTTCGCGGTCATATAGTGCCCTAAAAACTCTATTTCCTCGCAGAAGAATTTAGATTTCTTGAAATTTAATCTTAGGTTATGTTTAATAAGCCTATCATAGAGTTTTTCAAGATGTTCTAAATGCTCCTCGCAGGTTTGCGACCTGATCATCATATCGTCTACGAACAGAACTAAGAAATTATCGAAGTCGTATGTGGCTTCTGCTAGACCCCGGATTAACGCAGATCCGCTTGCTTTAACCCCGAATGGTACGACGTTGAATTCGTACACGTGATTATCTACTTTAAACGCGGTATATTTTCTAGAATTTTCTTCGAGTTTAATTTGCCAGTAACTAGCCGTAAAATCTGTAACGATTGTTATAGGTTTATCCGTACATTGTTGAAGTGCCTCTTCGATACCGGGAGGTCCTTCATAATTATTTTGCAAGACTTTATTTAATTTTTTCGCGTCTAGGCATGGCCTAACTGAATTATCGCGTTTCATTACGATTTTTATCGGATTTATATATACGCTGTTCGATCTACGTATTATATTTAACTTGAGCATGCGTTTAAATTCTTCTAATGCGGCTTGTCTTTGACTCAACGATAACGGGTACGGCTTACAACACCACGGGGTTTGTTTTATCAGTGATTATGTGCTCGTGCTCGTATGTAGTTAATAGACCGGGTTTTTTCTCGAATACTTCTTTTTTCGCGATTATTACAATTTTTAACTTTTGTTTTTGTGCCTCATTTAGGTTATCACAAGAATTTACTTTTTCCTCGATCTCCTCTAAGGGTAGCTCGTAGGGATTTTCATAATTATTTTCATAATCTTCGTAAAGATTATCAAGATCCGAATCATACCCGCTCGCGGTGTATTAATTCGTTATTGTCAGAGACGTGAATTCGTTTGCGGTACTCTTTTATCCACGTATGAGATTATTCCGTCTTTATTTTTTATCGAGAAAAGAATTTCTTCGTGTACCGTATCTATTAACATTTTTAAATTTTTTATTGTATCAAATCCGATACAATTTTTTATTGTATCATGCACGGTTTAATGAGTTTAGGAATGACAATAAAAATAATTTTTTCTTCTAGCTTATTTATTTTTGTATTTAGCCGTACTTGAATTTTTAAACGCGTTGATTTCACGCCCATCGCGCCTTTTATAAGTTTACCACTGATCGGTAAGGTAGGACTCGACTTAAAAGTTTCCGCGTGTTCGTAATAAAACTCCTCCGAAATGGCTGTTACCTCGCTTCCTGTATCTATTAACGCGTTAATCTCAACCCCTTGAGATGTATCGATATTTTTATCTCCGGACAGTGAGAAATTTCGTCGCCCTCGGGATTTATATCGCGTAATAGTGCGTCGCGGGGATCTTCCAAGATGGATGCCATTACTTTAGTTGCACCTTTCTCCCGGTTTGTAGGAAGCGCATCCGACTTTGTTGGCGCAACTATTCCCCGTTTCCCGAGATTTTAGTAATTTGACCGTCGTTAATTTCATCTATATATAAGAAATCCGGTAATCTTCTCCACGAGATGGCGATCGAACCGCCCCCCCCCCCCCCCCCTTGTACCCTGGTTAGTCTTATATCCCGAGTTTCGTTTCGTCTCGTCAACGTTTTTGGCTACATTTATCTGACGTATAAGACTTATTTCGCTGTGTATTATTATTAAATATCGGTTTATTTTGCAGCCCGCTGTAACTGTATCCGAGTGTGTTAGTGTGTGTGTTAGGTGGCTTTACTTTAGGTGGGTACGGAGTTTTATCCGGGTTTAACGGTGTGTCAGTGTTCTGGGCTTGTACCGGTGTGTTAGTTGATTCGCGTCGCGTACGCTGGTCGTCATTATCGAAATCCGTTAATATTTTTAAGAATTGGTTAATGTCTTTAATCTGTAGGCCGGCCACCGTATAACGTATACCCCTTTCGAAGTGTTCCGCGATTTTACCGACCATTTCCGCCTCGGTGTAGTTCATTTCTAATTCCCTAGCTAGGCCACACATGTAGATGGCGTAGTTTACGCGACTACGTTGCCCAGATGACGAGTATTGTCCGAATTCTACTTTACGACTGTTGGTGCGCTGGACGTTAGAATTCCAGAACCGATCTTTGAATTGACGCACAAATTGATCGAAGGTCTCTATATCATTAGAATAAGGTACCACCAATTATGCGCGTCCTCTTCTAACGATTGCAAAATTATACATTGTAACTCCGAGTCTTCGGGTTTGATAATACTCATTTAATTTTGTAATTCTGATAAGAATTTCATAGGCCTTTCCATCGCGAAGCCCTCAAATTTAGGTAACGTTATTTTTAATTTTATAGTTAAATCTGAATAGGTTTCTCCCGAAGTCTCACGTGAACGTCTCCCGATCAATGACTCCACACGTTTAAATTCTCTCTTTGTTCTCTCCTCGAATGACTCTAATTGATTTTGTATCCCGTCTTTGTATTCGTCATCTGGGAACATAACTTTTACCTCGTCTAACGTGTACTGCAGGTTTGTGTTCCGATCAATTAACTTGTCATTCTTCGATTCTAATGAACTACACCGTTTTTGCAGGCAACGATTATCCAATTCGACATCATCAACGCGTGATTTTAATGTTTCGTTATCGTTTTTCAACCTTTCAATGACTTCCGCGTGAGCATCGATGCGCGCGTTTATATCTATAGCTATCATATCCTCGCGAGAGGCCTTTAAGGAGGGGAAAGAATTTGTTCCGGTGTCTTCCACCTCTTTCTCAATTTGCGTTATTTTCTCTTCAAGTGCACCCTGTCTCTCATCAAGCAATTTCAATTCTTGACTAACCGCGTCTGCCCAGTCTCTTTGTTTCTTATCGTCTTGATCTAAGGCATCATCAGGCTGAGTTTCTCTAATTTCCTCAAAGATAGCGCCTGAGCGCCTTTTATTAACAGCCATTATTTTTTAGAATTTAATGCAATTATGCAAAACCTTAGAAGAATTCATTGATTTACAGCAATTATCTAAGCTTGATGCTACGTTACTCGAGATATAAAATTTTTATCATGACTGTACGTCTTAAGGACTGCTATAGACTGGCAGGCGTCTCCCGAATATGAAATTCCAAAGAGGGGCAACCCTTGGCTTTTACATCGTTCGCGTATGCAAATATGAACTTACTCGAAATAATATTCGATTGATTAGAGTTAGGGCTTTGAAACCCGCTTAAAATGGTGTGTTTGTGTAAAAAAAAATTATGTTTTCTCAAATCGGTTTTCTCAAATGTTTTGTGTGAGTGTAGATTTTATAATGTAGGTGTCGTCTGTGACTGTGAGTCTGTCATAGACAGTTCAAACATAGAGGGTATCATGGAGTATGTACTTTCTAATCGGTGCCGGTGATGGAGATCGTGTGGTGCGTCTGAAACAGCCGAGACAAATTTTTTTTTAATTTTTATAAGTTTCTTTTCTATATGAACTCAAAAAATACCAAAAAAGTTGTCAAATTCCAAATTTTTTCAAAGTTTGAAAAAAAATTCACTTTTTGAAAAAAGAAAATTCACTTTTGTTGCAAAAAAAGTAGTTTAAATAATACTTTTGTCCAACTTTTTCAGTTCAAATAGAAGATAATTTAATACTGAAGCTAGATCACATTGATTTTTTTCGATCGGACGTATATTCTTTTTGCTATCACCGGCACCGTTTTCTAAAAATCGTAAAAATGAAAACTCGAGAAAACGTGCTTTAAAGTTTTCGGACCAAAAAAATATAGGTTTTTTTGTAATTACAGTAATTAGAGGTAATCATGCTCCGCGAAAGTAAACAGGGTCCCTGTTCGGGAGCCAGATGAAACTCCGGTTTGGCAGTGTTAGGAGATGTTTAAAGAAGTGTTAGAGATTTATATATTTTAAGGGGTTTATTATTAGTTTAATGTATCTACATAGGATTGTGTTAAGTTTGATTCAATTCTAGGGAGGACTTGGCTATATAGAGCGGGGTAAGATTAGCCCGCTCTATTAAGCGTTGCCGCTAGAAAGAGAATGCTCGCTCTGCGGCCGCACGGCTGCTTTTATACCCGAGCTTGTGCTCTCACTTGCGTGTTATATGTCTCGACGCCACCTGTGGGTTGAGTTTGTAACTCTTTGCATAATTCTTATGGTAACATGTGTGCCGGTATGTCGGTACACGCGTTCCACTCCAATCTCTTATCATTATATGATATGCCGTCTCAACATGAACAGATTATTGGACAAAATCAATATGGATTTTGATCTGAATGTTTAATAAATTTATTGACGCAATTAACCTGATTACGTGAATCGTTTAGCGGATTCAATATGGCGCTTATAATGACTGAATATTACTTAATTAAACTTATCCTAAAAACCTTCAGTTGGGATATTCTATTAATTTACTTTCTCGTTATTTCCACATTTTCTAATGTTTTTTCGTACTATATCCATTTATAACTTAATATTACTCAATTCTAATCGCTTCTGTGGTGGAAATCGTTGTCGTAAAAAAAGTAAAAAAAGTCTAAAAAAATTCATAAAACAATAAGTTGCTATAAAGTTATATTAAAAATAGTAAAGAACCGTAAAAAATTGTCTGAATTTTGAGTATGCTTTACAAGTTTTTACAGATTTTTACTCTTTTGTATTTTTTATACATTTTTACGAATTATTACATTTCGTAACATTTTTTAAAGTTTTAAAATATATAAACTCTCCAGTCTATAACATTTTAAATGTTTATAAATTTATAAACTATAGAAATGTTATAAACTGAAATAAATTATATGGAAATGTAATAATGAAAGAAATATATAAAAAAAATGTAAAAACGTGTATGAATCTATGAAAAGCTGTAAAGCATTATCCAAATACAAACAATATTTTACGGTATTTACCTGTTTTTATTAAAATTTTATAACAATTTACAGTATTTTAAGTATTTTTGTACCTTTTTATATTTATTTATATCTTTTTACATATTTTAATATATTTACGATTATGATTTCCGCAAATTTCCATGATATATTTTATACGAATATGAGCTTTAGTCATAACTATTACATTCCTCGATTATGACATTTACTAAACATATTTCTTTGTTATTTTGTCATCATAAAATCATTAGCTATATATTATTAATCAATCCTCATTAGTTTTCTTTACGTATTATATGCAAAATAGCGCTTTATTCCTAAATATTATTTTTCTTAAGTATGTTCTATTTGACAAAAAAGAATGAAATCTATTCATTCAGTACTTTATTATTTATCGAAATATTTCTAAATTATATTATCTATTGTAGGTATTGCGAAGATATTATGTTGAAAGTATGTTTAGCATAATACGCGTTATAACGCTATTATCAAATTTATCAAATTTTGAGAATTTTGATACTGTGTGTATATGTTTATTCGAATATATAAGTTATAAAGCCTTGTCATCGGAATAACTTCCCTTGCTGTCCAACGCAACTAACAAAGATTTTAAAAACATTTCTATTGATAAAATCATGGGTATTTACTATAATTATTAATATTATTATTACGATCGTGCTCAGCAACTGAAAATACATAAAAGTAAAGTGATCTTCACTCCAGCATAGGGTACTTGATTCCCCGTACATACGCAGCAGCGTGCATCATCATGCCCGTAGTACCGCGCCAGGCCGCTAGGCGGCGACGACACCAGTTTTCGTATCCATTAGCGGAGTAGGGTTCCGAGAGGTATATAATGCGCTAATCCATGAATTTTTACCGAACTTTTTCGTGTTACATATGTTGCCGTGTTAGAGATCACGTTTGAGTGGCAGGCTAACAGTTAGATATTATTTTCTCCATACTTCAGTTTTATTTCAAATTATATAACATTAATTCGCATGTTACTTTCCACGCAGTATTTTTCATGACAGAAAAATTAATTTGAAACAGACACAATTTACTTTTAAGTTGATATAGCTTTTGTATACTTGTCCATGATTTATGAAAGCATCTTAAATATCTACAATGTCTGAGTCTATGGTAAAAAATTCTTTTTCAATAGTTCATGTTGACAGGTGTATTTATCCATTCAATGTTAATGGACATAAAGGTACAAGTCTTCGCAAAGTTTCAAAAAATTCTTTGTTACATTATTCAGATGAACCTGCAACAGCTATGATGTGTTCATCATGTAGAAAGTCCTATTCTTCTGTAAATTTTAATTTATCTAACAACTTTCTAAATGAGCAGAGTCAGGAAGAAAATGAAAGACCACAAAATAAAAGAGTCCGTCTATCGAGAGAAGCTGAACTAGAACAAATGTTGGATGGATTGAATAGTAAATTATCTTCTCTACGTCCAAATGACCCATTGATAGTTTCTATTTTGACAATACCGCCTGCATGCTGGACTTTACGCGATATTCAATCAGAGTTTAATGTCTTTATAAGAATGGCAAAAAAGACGAGTTATTTGAAAAATGAATTTGGTATCTTAGCGATACCTGATCCGAAAAAAGGGAAAAGTTTACCTGAAAGTACAATTAAAAAGGTACAAGATTTTTATGAATGTGATATTTATAGTCGAGTTATGCCGAATAAAAAAGATGTAGTTAAAATTAACGAAAATGGTGAAATTTCGTATGTTCTAAAAAGATTGCTACTATATGATATCAAAGTATTATATCGAAATTTTAAAGAAGAATGCCAACAATTTCC